>JAQISU010000017.1:6385000-7092500 GCA_029339505.1 Unio delphinus | reverse complement strand
TATTCCTACAGGTAACTAACTTTTATGAATCTAGGTCTCAGTATTGTATTAATTCTTATAAAATGCCTTCATTTCATTGCAGATGCACAATCGTTGATCATTGAACACCAGATATGATTGACCCACAAACCATCATTTAGTGACCTTGTACTGAGACTCAGTCGAGCATACACACAAGCATTGTTTAAGTGCTAACAAACGGAAGTAAATAAACCAATTTCTGTTCACAGAAAACTGTTAATGTAAATTGGTCTAATCATATCATATCATATTTACACGGTATGTGATGCAATTTCGACTCTGTAATAGAAATATCTGGTCAAAATGCATGATATAGTAAATATAGGAAATTATGCATCCAGTAATTATTGTAACGATGAATGCTTAGAAGAGAAATTGCCACTTTAGTGTGAACATAGATTTCCTGCTGTACCCTAACAAGTAGTGTACCGTACTGTATCAAACAATGTGACACAACCCTAACCAGTAGTGTACTGTACTGTATTAAACAATGTGAAACAACCTTAACCAGTAGTGTACTGTACTGTATCAACCAATGTGACACAACCCTAACCAGTAGTGTACTGTACTGTATCAACCAATGTGACACAACACGCATTGTCAACTTTGCTTGGGACTTTCTTATACGCACGACAAATTAAAAGTGCAACTCGTTAATGTCAGTTTTTGCTCACCAAGGCTCATAAATGCCGGACATTATTGAACTTGTTTCATACATTCAATATTAAACCAATTGAGATCCTCTATTTCTATAATGCATATATTTATTGACGTACTGCCTGGTTTCATAAATTGATCTAATTGGTGTTGGGGTGTGGTTGGTGGAGGGTGGAACGGGTCGAACGTCGTCATCAGCTGGTCACTTAAACCAGCACTTTAAAATTCGTGGACAATATTGTTACAACTCAGTTGTTTTAAGCTAAGTAACAGATAAAGCAAAACCATCAAGTTTAGTAATATGCAAGATATGATTTAAGTCGAAAAGTAGAGTTCAGAATGAATTAAAGGCTTTGAATGTGCGATGTGATTATAGATAAATATACTAATATACCAATAGCCTTGACTGCGACCATGTGCTAACAGTCTTGATGATTCTGAATAATATTATCCAGAATTACAATAATTAATTGAAATATATAAACATATCCTCTCAATGTATAACTGAATATAACTAAAAGACTGATATTATGTTAGAAATAAGAATAGGAAAAACTGTATTTCGTCTTAATTGTATACATCGCATCAAGCCTGTTTATCACCTTGAAACAAGGCCAGAAATGAGGTTAACAAGCAAGGTAAACACCTGGTGTTTACAGATGATTCCACCTTCTAGAAAATCTCTCCCAATTCATGAATTTTAAATCCAAAATGTCAAATTTGAATCTGACAAAAATAAATAAATGTTTTAAATCAAATATACGTAACAGTACTTTAGAGAGTATGTTGTTCCATATTTATTATTATCTTTGTTGTTATTGCTTAATAGTATTTGGATGATAACATATGAGATTGCTAATCATGTATTCTATGAATAACATAGAAAACTGTAGAGACATTTTTATGTTTCCACCTTTGGTGAAGTGGCTAGTGTTCAGGACTTACGATCGAAATGGTACGGATTCGAGTCCTGTCATTGGACCAGTCTGGGATTGCTACTGCTGTGCGTTCTTCAGCTAAGTACTTTCTTCCAATTGCTTCGGCACCACATAACCTACTTGTGTTAATGTACTGTAAAATACCAAACCAAAGCTCTTTGTGTGTGTGTGTGTGTGTGTGTGTGTGTGTGTGTGTGTGTGACTTTGATTTTTAACGAAGCTGAAACAATTTTAATCATATCGCTACGATGTCTGCAGTGTAACAGTTTATTGTGATGTTTAGCATTGGAACATCATGCCACATACATGTAGTATGATGTCCCACCCAGTCACATTAACCTCTTAATTCTGAGCGCCCATAAAAGGAAGCTGTTAGTACCATTTCTATGTCTTTGGTATGACTCTGCCGGTGTTCGAATCCGCGATCTTACGCTTCTGAGGCGGACTCTTTAACCACTAGGCCCAGAAACGGCCACCTAAAGATGACCAAACGAAACCTTCATTAAGCGGCTCATATTTGATTCAGAAACACACGCACACATAAATAAATAATAAAAAAAAATAAATATATATATATATAGTTACTAGGTTTCCATCTCTCACCTGGTTATATATGAAATGGGTTTTGCAATAAGAGCAATCTAGGGCACGAAGAAAGGGAAGCTGTAGAGGACGAAACTAGACCGGTGATGATGAAAGCGTTTGCTCATATTCAATTCTTATTTAAATAATGATGTGCTTTACCTGAAGGGCTACACTTTCTGTCCCACACCACTGCAAACAAGCTCCAGGTTCATTGGCTGGAAGACTGGTTTGATTTTGTATGACAGATGATAGTACTGAATGGCATCCTGTGAATAATTTATAGTTGAATACAATATACTTTAACTGTTGTGAATTGTCAGATCATACGTCATTGTACCAGATAAGAGTGAAAACCAACAGGGTTGTAAAATTCAACTTTTAATTTATTTCCATATAATGCAAGTGAAAAATATCAACAAATGCTTAAGGTGTGGTGAATAAATACTTGTATGGTCCTTCAAATTCAATTACAAGTCAAAACTTATCAAGCATTTCAAGTGATTTTCAGGGGTGATCCGTATTTAAGGATTTTGTTTTAAAAAAAGTTTTCATTCTTTGATAATTACCAACTTATCTTGTATAACTATTATATTTCTGGATCAAAACAATATATTACGGAACGACGATAATGTGAATCAATCAAGTAATCTTGCTTTGTGTTCGATATGCATAGATTCCTACCATGGAAAACTCCTGTTTTCAATCTATATACATTCCATACAAGCTTTTACTCAAGGGTGAATCAACTCTCACCGTGTAATAAGTACAGAGAGGTATTTTACCCCAGAAAAAGTAGGAATATATTTTAATAAGTATTTTCATTGAAATGAATTTGAAGTTTTACTGTTTTCACTAAATTATACAGACCAAAAGAAAAATATATTCATAATATTTATGGTGGTGATTGGGAGTGATAAAGCTAGTAGCTGATACCGTCTGAATCCAGATGAGAATTTAGGAAACTATCCAGAAATATTTATATCATACAAAATTAATATTAATATTTGTAAATTTTAGATTTCCCATTGATGCTCCAGATAGATTCCACCACTAAACAACACAACATCAAATACTACCACTACTACTTTTTTGTTGATTTATTTAATTTTGAACCTTACCAGTTACTTCAATCCATTCTCCGCCAGAGAATAGTACATCTGAAATAATAATAATAATAATAATAATAATAATAATAATAATAATAATAATCACACCATACTTTATGGTAATTCAAATTCAATCGCAAGTCAAAATTTATCGACCATTTTAAGTGATTTTGAGGGGTGATCCGTATTTAAGGTTTAAAGTTTAATAATAATAATAATCATAATAATAATAATAATAATAGTAATAATAATCACATTATTATTATTATTATTATTATTATTATTATTATTATTATTATTATTATTATTATTAATGAAATTAAAATACATCATCATCACTTTGGTCATGCATTATTATGAATATTTATATTAACAGAAATATTGTAATGAAATATATGATGATGACGTTAATTTTTATAATGACAATCAGTGTAATTATGATGCTGGTGAAGGACTGGACAACATTAATTTTCTTTACCACTGACGTCCTAATCAACACGGTGCCTTGATCGTTGTTGTTATCAACTTTGTCTAATATAGTCCCTCTTCACCTTACGAGAGAGAGAGAGAGAGAGAGAGAGAGAGAGAGAGAGAGAGAGAGAGAGAGAGAGAGAGAGAGAGTGAGAGAGAGCATAAACTCATTTTATTTACGACAGCTTCGATATCATTTTAGGCATTGGAAACCGATAACTTTGTCTCGTGTTTCCTCGGCTGTATCAAATAAAGGGATACAACTAAAGGGATAATACAAGATAAAAAGAAAAAGCAGGAGTGGAAACATGATTCCCACTAATCACAACCTAATCTTCTAAAGATTTATGTAATCTGTAAAGTATAGTACTGAACATGTTAAAAGACAGATGTATAGATACATGCATATATACGTATAGGTTGGTGAGCAAAAATCATGAAATCAAAGATATCTGTTGATGAAATCAGAATGAATAATCCTTATCGTGTGCAGCACCTTCAAAACGGGATCACTATATGGCTCAGCATTATTCGAATCTGTGTCTTAGCAGGATGCATAGGTTAGCAGTATACAGGTTAGCACTCTACACGTTAGCACTATACAGGTTAGCACTCTACAGAAGATAACTGTTTTACGGAATTGAACATTTACGATTGAGTAAATGAGAACACTTTAGCTTGTATCCAACTTTAAAAAATGGAGAAGTCGGACTCCATGATCTACAACAATTATAACGTCTACGGGTTCTTAATAATCTACTAAGATTTTTGGTATCCAACATTACTAGACACATATTTATATTTACGTGTATAAGCCACTAATACAACGGGAGTTGTTGGCTTCGAGACCCTAGTACACGGTTTTGTGTTTTTCTGGTCCAGTATCTAAAAGAGGTCCTGATGCTGTGGAATTAAAAAACTTTGCATATTAAGTTAAATTGTTATATATGTATTATGTTGTTAGATGAGTTGAATGCATCGAATGCATCGTCATCAGGTAGCTTTCATTAACGCGTAAAGTCTTACATGTGAATAAATGTTGTTCACTACTGTAAATTTGATCTTGCTAAATTAATTGGATAAATCGACATGCATTATAATACATTACAGGGCAAAGATACCGTTCTCTGTGATTCTGTTCTCAGGCCTTCCCATTTGTTTGTACCCCCTACCGCTTTTAAAAACAGAATGCATGAAAGATGCAAAATATGCACAAGTTTCTTTAATTTTATATATTCAATTTGTTTTCAAAATATTAAAACATCAGATTACAAATATATGACGCAGGCGACACAGGTTGTACTGAAATAGACTATTCTAAAAACCAGAAATGGACAGCGAGCAATCTGTTTGCTTCTTTTCATCGAGAGATTTTGTTACGTTGTTATTTACGTAGTTCTACAGTGCTAGCGATACCTTGTGGATAATCAGGTTCGAACTATAAAAGCGATGAACAAATTGATTAAGTTGTGTCCATCTGTTCATATCCTTGATATCTTTCTTTTTTAAATGGCAGGGGAGGGTATGAACAAACTGGAGAGTGTGCGAATACTATAATTTTTGTTATTGTGTGTTGAATATGGAATCCATTGATGCCAATTTAAAGAGTCAGCATGAAACTGATTTTTTTTGTGCAAATAGTGCAAACTTATATTGACTGTTTTCTGGTATTTTTGCTATTAAAGTTCCTCCAGTATTTGTTTCGATTGTAGTTTCTCAGTGTATCGCGTTTGTCTTCAAACGTCATCCCAAGACAGAAAATATGAGGTGCTCTGAACGTGGTCGAAGATGAGCCATTTGTCTGTAGCTCGTTTCCATGAAACGTAGATTTTTAAAGTCTGTAAATCGTACACAGTGAAATGTATCCTGATCTTATCATCACTTAGATCTCACATCAATCTTCGTAAATGAATCGTCATAGTAGTTTTCTGGTAATTCTTTGCTACTAAACGTTTTTTTTTTCCCGATACATTAAAATTTGACGTATTACAAGATTGTCAAGGAAACATGTAAAGTTGATTGAGCTGTTATGAGTCTGTACTATATATTCTTGAATGAAACCTAATGGCATTTGAAATATATAATGAATGTAGCAATTGAGTGAGCCAGCCCATAGCAAATATTGTTTTACATTTTTAAATTAGAATTGCTTCACCGAATGCTGATTTTATGTATTGCAAATGTAACAGTTTTCAATAAACGAACAGACTGACACATACTGTTGACCTAATTTGTATCTTATTCGCTTTGGCCGAGGTGATGTCCATTGATGTGTGATGGATGTTGCTGTAAGTATTAACAGTTTGTCAGATGTTCTGGAGCGACATCATGGAACAATCTGTCAAATCGACGATGTTCTTGGATTTTGGGAAACTCAGCAACAGTTTGACGAAAGGCTAGAAATGGTCATGAAATCAATTCAAAAGGCCGGCGTCACTTGAAACGCTGAAAAGAGTGAATATTTGAGACCATTCATTACGTTTCTTGGGCATGTTGTTGACAAAAATGGTTGCCGACATGATCCGGAAAAAGTTAAAGTTATTACTGAAATATAAATACCGAAATGCATAACAGATATATGACGATTTCTCGGTATGACAAATCAGCTTGGCAAATTTAATCTGAATTTGGCAGAAAAATAAAAAAAATTACGTGGGCTTCTTGAAAGGTAACAAGTCGTGGACATGGGATCCATAACAATCTTTTAGGGATATCAAGCAATAAATGATATCTTCATACCTTTAGCACATTATGATCCAAAAAGAGAAATATTTATATATGCAGATGCATCTTGATTTGGACTAGGTGCTTTGCTACGGCAGAAGCATAATAGCACTGAGACCGGTGACGCGAGGTATGTCAGAAATTGAGCAACGTTATGCTCAACTAGGAAAATAGGCTCTTGCAATCACGTGGGCTTGTGAGCGCTTTAGTAGCTATTTAATCTGGTCACAAGTCAAACTAATGAGCAACCACTAATGAGCAAAACATCTTTGAAGATTTACCAATAGAATTCAAACTGTAGAATGTGTTTGATCAGATTCAGCTTTTGTATAGTTCATGTTTCTGTCAAATATATATTAACTGCTGATGCTCTATCCAGAGCACCTTTAACTTATTACTATGAGAGTGACGGAGAATGTCAGGCTGAAACTAACGCTTATTTTGATTTCGTAGTTAGTAATTTGCCTGCATCAACTACTCGACTTGAACAAATAAAGTCTGAATATCGAAACGATTCGATTTGGAAACAACATTGTATACTTCTGTGAAATCGGGTGGCCAGTAAAATCCGCTATTGACGGAATACTGCAATCGTACTGGGCAGAAAGATGTGAATTTATAATTTAAAATGGTCTTTTAATGACAGGTACACGCCTGGTCGTACCAGACACACTTTTTAAAAAAATCCTCGAGATAATTCACGATGGTCACCAAGGCATAATTAAATTCCGAGAACGCGCCAAAACGTCAATATGGTGGAAAGGGCTAAATACTCAGCTAGAACACTTGGTAAAGGCTTGCCAAATTTGCATCAAAAATTCAAGAAATCAAGTAAACCAATGATACCAAATGAATTTCCAAATCAACCTTGGCGAAGAGTAGCTTCAGACTTTTTTGATCTGATTCGTCAAACATATCTCTTGGTGATTGATTATTTCTCACGATACATCAAAAAAGCAAAATTTCAAGGCACAGGCTCAAAAGCAATTGTTATCAAAAGCAAGCGCAAAAGATAAATTACGATCGTCGACATCGCGCCCGAAATATGAGAAGAAAAAAAAAACTAAAGTTAGGGAATAAAGTATGAATTAAGGATAATGTTTCTTCAGGTATTATTAAATCTGAAGCATCTAAACCGCGTTCATACATGGTAGTAACTGACGAGGGAGAGATAACAAAAGCATAGCTAGAGCGTTTGGAGCCCCGTGACAAGATTCGTTTTTAAGCCCCTCCTCCCCCCCCCCCCCCGTAACTCTGAAGCTCATTATTTTCATCAATAAAATGACCACCATCACCCATATATATAACGCCAACGGCTATTAAAGAGAAGAAAAAAATGCATAGTTGCATATTTTCAGCAAACATTCCACATACAACCTATTTCAAAGCCCATTTTGGCGCCCCCACCCCCTCTGCCCCCACCCCAGCTACGCCTTTGCGGCGTAAAAGAAATTTAAGTCCCATGCCTACCACATTTTTGGAGCCTCTCAGACGTTTCAAACTCTGACACTTTGACTAACTCAGATGAAAGGAACGCAGTGCCAACCACTCCAAACGGATAGTTCACACATTCGGGAAGATTGTAAAAACCACATGAGACCAAACTTGTAAAAATTAAGCTGATATTGCTTGTTTAGAAATGCGGTCATCAGATCACGTTTCGTGTTAATGTTAACTTTCTCAGAAGGGTAGATGTAGTGTAAGCTTTACTATAATTAGCTTTGAAATACGAAAGTAATCAGATATTTCACACTGGATTAGAACTGATACACACCAACAGCAGGTTGATTTTATACTCTCAGGGCAGTCTTTACTCCTCTTCCTATCTGTATTCATGTATTGTACTAAATAAATAGTTTATAACGCCTTCTGCAGTTATTCTTCAATACTAAATAACATTACAATACCAATCGACGTGGTTAATGGGATTGTTGAGAATTAGATATGCACATTTTGAACAATAATGTTTGAAATCGATCTAATGGTCATGACGGGTCAAGCATTCAAAATGCAGGTGTTCTAATTTGCAAATATTCCATTAAACTCATAACCTCAATCTATGGCTATTACTGAGATTTTCACAGGTAACTTGCCAACATAAGTCAGAACAAAATATAAATTAATTGTAGCACACAATTCACCGAATTACTAGTGCAAGTATGCAAAATTCGGAATTTTATATCAACGTTGTCGTTGATCCACGTCTTTGACGTCACCCAGACTATGACGTAATAGGTAGAGTGACATCGGTTCCTATAACGTAACCTTCAGACAAACCTGTATAACCTTACATCGCCCTAGCATACACGTGTGTAGTTACTATGATATTTAAGCAGCGAGGACACATTAAAGTTAGAAGTGACATACGAAATATTGTTGCTGTTATGTTTGTTTATATATGTAAATATTACCTACCATACATTGAAATGCAGATAAGAATGAGTATAATTCTACAACTCCTTTCCATTACAGTCGAATGTCCCTCTGTCTGTTAAATTTATTTAATCGAACTCCTGTCCTGCTATGTTGTCAGTATGAATGACGTAAGCAAAGAAGATATTCGTATCACACCTTGAGTTTATCTGCAAAATCAGAAACGAGGCAGTTATACAGATTGTATTGACTGGTTAATACAGTTTTGAATACAAAGACAGTTGACAGAAAATGACATTCTAGGAATGCTTTGTTTTACTTTTTCTTGAGATATGGAATGAATTATTAGAATGTCGAGTCATAGAAAACTTAAGTAGGCACCCACTCCTCCCAACAATCCACCCTCGAATAAAAACCAACTAGAAAAGCAAACAAACACAAAAAACAAACCATAAAATCCATCCTGACCCTTTAATTTGTGATATACATTCCCAACATTATCTCTACGATGTTCCTTTTTTTAAAAGAAATGATGCTTATATTGCCGTTCTATCAACAGTTTGCCCAACAAACACTTGTTTTCGCCAAATCGGAAATTATATCCAGTCTGACACGTTGTAGAGGAAATTATTCTGCATTAGTTTCTTCTTGTACCATCAACTCAAACTCATTGCTTTAAAAAAATGTTTCCGAAAACTGGAGACATTCATATAGTCCCCCCCCCTTCTCCTTAGCCAACATATTTACGCTTATAGTGGCACAAAACTAATTGTCTATAATTGCTTATATGTTTGCTTTGTTGAAAATGTGTTCTACTATTGGAAAGTAAAATAATGAAGTTCTGAAAGGTGACGGTATTTGGCAATAGAGTGAAAGAAAGAAAATAACATATTAAACCAAATAAAGATGCCTGTATACAAATGTTTTTAATTTTCAATGTTGTATTCCTTGTACGGTCAAAATTACATATGTGGTAAATAAGAATTGGAGATTAGACCAATCCAAACAGGCTTATGCTTTATTACAAAAGGATATGCAGTTCTTAGCAATTCATATACTCTTTTTGATCGAGACTGAAGGTCGTGACAAGTTAGACGATTATGGGATAATATAGTTCTGCCTAATAAATTATCTCTAAATCTAGCTAAACATTCCTGCCGACCTTGTGTGCCAAAACGATTACCTCAGAATACATGGATAAATGGAACGCTGGTGACTTATCTCTGCAATAGTTTAGTAAAGCGGTCTTCGGTTATCGTTCTGTAATAGTATACAGTACCAGACCTTCTGCACAAATTGGGCTGGTAGGAATATACAGAAAAATATAACACATAATTTGAAGCTTACGCAAGAAAGTAAGATATTTTTAAGGATGCAGTTTAAGACATAAATGTAACAATTTCATCTGTTCTAGTAACTGAGAGAAATATAGATACAAACTTAATTCTTATTTCACAAGTTTTCCTTGCTCTAGCTTATTTAACACAGATATTCATAGGGTAGATACATATATCTTGTATCAAAATTAAGTGATGTATTCTTTCTTACTTTCTTTCTCTTCTTTCTCATCTAGATTGTAAATTTGTTAAATTTCACCGTATGAATTGGTTGTGATGGTAATATTGCATTATGGGTTCTTCATTATCAAGTTTATCATTATCATTGTATTAACTGTAAAAGAAAATTCTTGAAATGCCATTTATTAATTTTTTTCTTTCGTGTGCATTTTCTGTAAAAATAAAACAAAGTCTGTATTTCTTACATAATATAACCTTATTCCTAAAACAGTCATTTCAATGTTTTGTATTGTTATTTGTTCGATAAGTATTAGCGTTTGTATTGTCCTTGTTTACAAAAAAATCCGAATTTAGCATAAACATTGCTGTAGACATTTCTGTGTCTTTAGTCTACAGAATAAACTTGCTCATAATGCCCTATCATTTTACAAGGTCATTTTGAGGTCAATTATTCGCATTGCCACTAAGCACGTTCAACTATTCCAAATACAAGCTTGTGCATGTTGTAATAATAATTTCTGTGGATCGATAGATTAGTCTGCTCCTGCAAACTTAGAATAAAAAATAAAATGCGACAGCGATTTAAACGTCTAGCTGAGAATGATGAAGCCCAATCCCAAAACCTGACTCATTGTTTGTTTTCTGCCCCTCGGAGTTGTAAACGAATGCATCTAAAGCATTAATCACTGAACAAACCATACCTGCGCTATCTTTGTACGAGAAAAGCTTGGAGTTATGGGACACTCCCAAAGTCTCGATGTGTGGGAGTAATACATTACATAGTACATAAAATTAAATTCTTAAACCAAACTCTTGGATACTTAAATAAATTGTATATATATAATGACGTATCTTCGATGCTCCACGAGTTGTTCAAAAAGAGGATACATATATTTTATGAATCACACACACACACACACACACACACACACTTTTGTTCCAACGGGGTTTAAGACTGACTACAAGGTAAACCATTATTTCGCATTGTCCTATAAGTTTACCTTGTTATTTCACGTTGTTCTAAAAGCAAGCCTGGTTATTTCATGTTGTTCTATAAGCAAGCCTGGTTATTTCATGTTGTCCGATAAGCAAGCCTGGTTATTTCACGTTTTTCTATAAGCAAGTCTGGTTATTACACGTTGTCCGATAAGCAAGCCTGGTTATTTCACGTTGTCCGATAAGCAAGCCTGGTTATTTCACGTTGTTCTATACACATACCTTGCAGTTATCCTTACTTGTATAATCCAGAAAATGACTTTATTCATTTCAATCAAATTAATATCCCGTAGATTCAAATATGAAATATATTATACTATTGAAACATACAGGACATAATGAACGTGTTAAACGCGTTTACATATCTCAGAGGTTGCATATCAGAAATGAAAATATGAACAATCAAAAATAATACGTCGAGCAAAACAAACTAACAGAACAATTATGAATTTCCCTCGCATATACAAAGGTACTGTGTTTATCTTTTCTTTATCACAAGTTAGAGATTTCAATAGTTTATAACATTTCTTAAATGCCTTTGGCTGGTATTTTAATATTAATGAGACCTTATTTCGCTATAAATAGTCCACTCGCCACCTTTTCCGCCAAAAATGTTCTTATTCTTATAAAAGGTAAGCTTCCTACACTTACACTAAAAAGATTTATATTTTCTGTCCTTAATATTGATCCGTTTATTCGGGACACCTTCTTAACTGCCACCAATACGACAATTCTAAACCGTCTCTAATATGCAAACAAAATTATACAACATCTAAAAGATAAAGAAATCGATTTTTTCCATTGTATCGTTTGCTTTCCATCTGCTGTTTGAACATTACTGCCTACGTGACAACCAAGGCAAATTAAATAAAAATCAAGTTTTACTCAGCATGACAGCATAACCAAGGAGCGGTATGTACACATGTTTAGCATCGGGGGTATTTGTTACTATGTATCCATGTATTCTCTCAGGGCATTGAGAATACCTTTCGTTTTTCGACAGCTTAAATCCTAGCATTAGTACAAACATCAAAGAATGATAAAGTATCAGTAAATCACGTCTGAGACATTATTTAAACCCATTCCAAGGCAACTGCTAGATTTATTTGCCAAGATAAACACTATAACTGAAACCAATATACAACGACTTTGAGTCCATAGATAATAATATTCTAAGAAAGTCTTGCTATTACATAGTATATGTGTAAGAGTGTAGCAACAACACGATTGCATTACACCTCTGTGGGCCCAGACTGGGAGCTCTGACGCAGATCGATACAATAAGTCTAACTGATAACAATGCTTAATACAGTCATAATAAACCAAACCGAAATGAAAAGAAACGAATTCACTTATATTTAACGGAACCAAAAATAAAGAAATAAGTACTGATTTTCAGTATAGTTCTTGCTTAGTTCTGATACCATGTCTTAACAATATGCTGTATTTGAATATTATCATAAATATATATATATATATATATATATATATATATATATATATATATATATATATATATATATATATATATATATATATACATATATATATATATATACATATATATATATATATACATATATATATATATATACATATATATATATATATACATATATATATATATATACATATATATATATATATATATATATATATATATATATATATACATATATATATATATATATATATATATATATATATATATATATATATATATATATATATATATATATATATATATATATTGGCTGGATGCTCCATGTATGTCCTGCTTACCATGTAGGACTCAAACCATATATTTTGAATATCCAAAACACGCTAGAGAACAGTGAAGTAATATATCTTTCTATTTTTATTAATCGCCGCAGACGAGTCAAAGAGATGTGAGCTACTGCAGTGTTTCCATTATTCAAAGCAGAGAATGTCGTTAACTATTCTCAGAAGTGCAGCGTCAGTAATATGGCAAGAGCAATATGCAGACCGTACAATGCGAACATGACTAATCGAAATCAGATGAGAGCAATATGACGACCGTACATTGCGAACTTGACTAATCGAATTCAGATGAGATCAATATGCAGACCGTACATTGCGAACTTGACTAATCGAAATCAGATAACAGCAATATGCAGATCGTACATTGCCAAAATGACTAATCGAATTCAGATGAGATCAATATGCAGACCGTACATTGCGAACTTGACTAATCGAATTCAGATGAGAGCAATATGACGACCGTACATTGCGAACATGAATACTCGAATTCAGACGAGAGCAATATGACGACCGTACATTGCGAACATGAATACTCGAATTCAGATGAGAGCAATATGACGACCGTGCATTGCGAACATGACTAATCGAATTTAGATGAGATGCAAGATCGGATACAACAACTTACCAGGATACTTTGTTTATGAAAGAGATTAGAAGTAGGGCGATAGTTCAGTAAATCGTTCGGGTAGGTTTCTTTAACAGGCGTTTTACAACGACAATTTTGAAGAATGAATTGACAAAAAAGTTTCTGATGTGCTTTACTTTGAAACATAAACATATGAATTTCACTTGACGATTAGAGACAGTGGTTATTATAAAAATGTACTATTTTTTCCCTTTGGTATGACTCAGCCGGGGTTCGGACCCGCGACCGGCTCTCTAACTACTAGGCCACTTAGCCTGATATCTAACTGAATCGGAACGTTTCACGCGTTTGCTGCATGTCAGTTTGTGATGTGCGTTGCTTTGAAACATAAACATTCACTTGACGTTTAGAAACAGTGGTTATTTTAAAAATGCTCATTAAAGGCCTTGTAAAGTTGGCAAAGAATAAAATAGGTGAAATCCCGTGTACATGGATATTCTGTAGTACGAAATTTCTCAAACGTTTTGAATCTACTTCAGACATTTAAAAATAAAACACACACACACACACACACACACACACAGAGTCTGGGTTTACGTTTTAAAATCTTCGAATGAAATATTAAGATACTTTGATATGTAAGACCGTACATGAGTTGAACATCTCGAATATTATTAAGCGATTTATAAGAGAAATATTGCCCACTGATTTTGTCTTGAGATGTGACATTTTACCATATTTTCTGACGAATGTCGAAGCTTATACACCATGTATTACAAAAACATCACTCTTTGATCCTATTTTTAACCATATACACGGTCTCATCGGAAAGCACCCAAATGAAATAGAGATCACATTGGAATTTTTATTTAAAAATATACTCTTTCCTTGTCATGCAATGGTCATTTCATTAGTTAATTCACATACTTGTCGATTAAAGTGATACCCTCTTGTTTTAAAACGGTTTTATTTTTTCAACATTTTATTAAGCATGAATTTGACGTTTGAAAATTAAATCACCTATTCTTTTCTTGACTTTGATTATTCTGCCTGTATTTTACATCCCGATAAAAAGAAAAGAAGAAAAGAAAGCCCTATTTTCTGTAGCACGTGATGGATAGAAATAGTCATGGTGTCATAACCAGCAACCTAGCAACCGCGCTCCCTCCTTAGTCGTCCCATTATTGCTAATTTTAAGGTGAAAAAATAATTATTGTTCTAAAATAATTTTTCCGCACATAATTTTATTTCCTTACTATTTATATTTTCTTAAGGATCAAAATAAGAAATGTTGAAGATCGCTTACCTGGCAAAAAAAATCAAGGACTGTCTCTGATGTAATCGATCTCCTTACCTATTAGTCTCCACATACCATATATGATATCGATCATTTTTTTTTTGCAGACATGTCCTCGTGAGCCTGCCTTTACGGGCGAAAAATTACGCCATTCTCATACAACGCAAGGTATTTATCGATAAGAATAAACGTATGGCAGGCCAGTGATGACACCTGTTAACATTCTTTTCTGGATTTTCAAGCCACACTGTGAATTTTCACGCCACACCGTTATTACACACAAATATTGCCTGATCAAAGTCATTTTCTTAGCGATATTTCTTTAGGATATGGCATGCAAATTAAGGAGTTAATTATAAATGCAAAATATGAATCTGAATTTTACCATTATGTAAAAGAAAATCGTATTGTTACATTATGTTAACTTCATTATGTCAAAGAAGGAGTTTTCCAAAAATAAATAAATCTTAATAAATATTTAAATTGATAATTGAAACTGGCAAAATATTCTCAACACTGTAACGAATTAGACTTGTTTCAGAAGCAAATAAAAATGGTCTCATTTATCCAGTGCGGTCTGTTTCCAAGGGACGATAATCACTATCTGACTATCTGGCCATCTGACTTACAAATAATTACCATTTCGTAGTAGGTTGTAGTACGTATTTATCTCACAACATTAAATTCTAACTATATTCAACTATGGTGAATGAAGAAAGAAAAAAAAAACAAGCAAATATTTAGTCTATGTATCCTATAATTACCGTAATTTGAAGGATGATGAAAATATTCTTGTACTGAAAACATTCCATAATTACTGTAATTAAATGGATTATTCTGATTCTAGAACTGAATGCGTCCCATAATTACCTTAAATAGACGGATTAAGCTGATTCAAGAACTAATTGCATCCCAGAATTGCTGTAATTAGATGGACTTCGATGATCTTAGAACTAAATGCACCCCAAAATTACCACAATTATATTGATTATAATCAATTCAGAACTGAATATTATTTTCAAACTTGTAAAGCCATATAAGATGGTTCTAGCGCACTAGCGCAGTACAATAGTTTCAGACTTGTATAGTGGTGGTACAACAGCACAAAAATAAAGAACCTGACTAGTTCTAGCGCACTATCTCAGTGTGATATTTTCACACCAACGCGCCCTAATAAGGAAAAGACAACTCTAACATAAAACTAAGTAATATCTAGTTCAGGCGACAGTCCAATTACAGGGCATTATGCAGTTTCTACCCTATCTCATATACAAAGCTTTTATAGTGTAGAGAAACGACGAAAGTGTGGCGTGAAATTTTTAAATAATTTTACATTGTTGCACATCATAAATAATGGTACAATTCCAACGTTGTGATAGAAATATTTCATCAGATTAATATGGAAGAAACAATGTCACTATCTAGCGACAGTGCCTGTTTGTTTACGAGTTTAGATGGAATAGATGTCTGGACAAATCTATTGTATTGAAACACGATATCCGAGAGAACAAAGAATTCATTTCTTGTTTTGAATCAATACATGATATACCCTTATGTTTTAAAAAAAGACGCAGAGTTATAATGCACATTCCATTCAGTGGTAATAGCTTTAAAATATTTATGAAAACCCCAATTTCAACGATGTGTGTGACGAATGTCTATATATCACATATCTGCCGCTGGCTAATGTACAATGTATGCTAATACATCTACATCACAACTTAAAATCTACTATATTTCTCTTATAAGATCAGGAAACACTCCCTTTTACAATGAACTGAATGCATACTCTGTGTAGAATGTCAATGTTGCTATTTTAATAGGAATGCCAGTTTTAAAAAAAAATAGCTGAATAGACAGAAAAGCTGATTAATCGTTTATCTGTCAATTACTCTGATGAATCCACAGGGGACTATTCCGAATCATTAAACTTGTATATTAAATGGGGATCTGAAGATTCACCTTAAAGCTTAAAAAATAATGAATGCACATTGAATGTTTTCGACCTTTACTCTGGGTTTCTAAAGAATACGAAGACAGTTGATGATAATAAAACCGATGTTTAGCTACGAATCACCTGTCAATACTGTTATGTTTATCTCTAAATCTGCAAATGTAAATTAAGAAAAACGGTTGATGCAATGCATTTTTGTTCAGTAAAAAATAATTGTTTCTTTAAATTAAATTTAAGAAAACTAATGTTGCAGATTTATTTCACATGGAGGATATTTTATAATGAATTGAATATCGATTGAAGCAAAATGCATTTATCTAATTATTTTGTTTTGTTTTTTGAAAATAATGAACACATTATATATCTAGGCGAATAAAAAACTGCACAAATATATTGCGTCAATACTAACATACACCTTCTGAGGCTAATTTAATTTAGTGATTTGCATGCAAGACCAGAGGGCGATTTAGTACATATGTAATGGACTCATTGCAATGGGAAAATGACTAATAAAAATGATTCTTGAAAGTAGTGAAAATGGTGGCGTATAATCTCTTTTAACAATTTATTTTATATTTCTATATTTTAAATATAACACTGTGTTCATGAGATTGGAAACACGCTGAGAAAGCATTATTATCTATTGCACCCCTGTTGATGTCTTAGGAAAGTAGACACGGTGGATCTTGTATACATTACATCATCTTTGGCATTCAACCAGTCTAGCAACGCTTGTCTTTACTCATTCTAGTAGTTGATAGACTTAGCTTTTATCCTTTTAGAACACGGTCTTTTGTAGTGAAGAGAATCCTTCTAGCTTGCTATTTTTGTTTTAAAATTAAATATGTATAACAAGCAATATGTCAAAATAAATGTCCAAGGTTTTCCAAGATTTATTTTGAGAAATACTATGATGACGAAATTAGAACCTTGTAAGGCAGAATGAAGGATAAGACCAGAGATGATCAAACGTTTTCTGCTACCGGAACAAGGAGTCATGCCTGTTGTAGGGCATATGTTGAACTTATCATTACGCGCGTTTTGATGGTGAAAAGTGTAAACCAAAACGAAGCTGTAAATAGTAAATACGCGCCTATAATATAGCACACCTAATTTAGCATAGGAAACAAGACAACAGACCGTCGTTTTGCTAGGTGTAGGCCAAGAGAAGATAAAATGTGTTAGTAAAGAGCTTACTATCTGGGGCTCTATCTTAGCGTTTGAAATAAGATAATAATCCCTTATTTTGCTGATAACGGTTATAAGCCAAATCGTTACAATAGTCTCATTCTTGTAATATGAAGCACATGTCCTAGCTTTTTGTCCCCTGAATAATAAAGCCAAGGCAAGAATTACATTTGTTATCTATTTCATACACTTTTTATAGGTATATCTGTATAGGTGAAAACAAATGTAAAGTTGGTTCGTATATGTAAAAAAAGTTTTGTCCTTGTACATTTCAAATATTTTATACGGAAAGTTACTTTTCCAAAAATGAAGTCAAGTATCCCGTTGTCTCAGAACTTATTTTAACACAAATCATTGGGTGGGTACACGAAACGCTATCATCATTATGATTCACTCACTCATCGCAGAGTGAATGTGTAGCCAACAGCTCCTATGTTTCTGTATTACACAAAGTAATGTCTGTGGTGCAGATGTAGAAAGAGATACAATGTTTTCAGTTGCACAAAACGTGTCAATAAAACGATGCAATGTATTTCCTAATTGTTACATTCGGGTTCAAAGGTCACAAACACCAAATTAGGGTCCTACCATCTTATGCACAATTAGTCTAAAACTTTCACATAAACTAGAAACATCATTTTCGTTTAAAGTACCTAGCCCATGTAAACACTGCCTGTTCCACCAATCTGGTCTTGTTTTAGTAAGGGTTACTAATAAGGTATCTTAATTTAATTAACAATCGTGCCTTATCCACTGGTCCAGGCTTTGTTAGCCGTGGGAAGATAAACAACTGAACCAAACCTGTTGACAGTTTTTGTATCAAATATACAGAATGCTGGGATTATTGTTCTGTCCATTGCCAGTACTAACAGCTACAATCTGATACAGGCAGAGAGATTGAAATCATACTAATAACACTGATAGCTAATAAAGAAATGCACAAATAGATAGATAGATAGATAGATAGATAGATAGATAGATAGATAGATAGATAGATAGATAGATAGATAGATAGATAGATAGAACACGCAGGCAAATACTGTAAACTCTTGCTATAACGAACCTTGCTACAACAAATTACTTAATAAAACGATCTCTTACGTGATACTCCAGGGTGTACTTATGCGGGAAGGGACTACTTCATTTGAACAGAAGGCTTCAACATAAGGAACAAAAATTAACGATGAAATACTCTATTGAAAATAGAGGTGTTTCATAGAAATTAACGATGAAATACTGTATTGAAAATAGAGGTGTTTCATAGAAATTAACGATGAAATACTGTATTGAAAATAGAGGTGTTTCATTGAAATTAACGATGAAATACTGCATTGAAAATAGAGGTGTTTCATAGAAATTAGCTCCGACTACCAATCATATGTCAGCACAAAAACTCGTTTTTAAAAGGTTGATAGAAAACCCAATCTGATGCAATATCTACACCTGACAGTTTATATTATAAATGTCATCGATCGATTGATCGAGAGTAGAGTTCGATATATAAGATGGTGCTTATCTAATCACGTTATCATGACATTTTATTTAATTGAATCACCGGACACAGGTAAGAGTACGCACTTGTCTGTTGTGAGGGATGTTTTGAAGTGTATATGAGACATCGCTTACCGTACACACTCATATTAGAAGTATAGTCTATTGCTTTGAGGTTAAATTCCTCCAATCGTGTTTCCCGTTTCAATAGGTTCTGGAAAATCAGTAATGTGTCAGCGTGTAGTAAATATAGTTAAAGCTATTATATACACTTTAAACGGATTGTTTCTGTGACGATACAGTTAGATTATATACTCTGTCCCGCATTTACCTGTAATTCCTTGCTACCTTCTCTTTAACATTTTTCATTTCTACCATTGTATTGTAAGTTTATTCTCGTCCATTTTGTACCAATTGCATGACTGGTATGCGTTTCGTTTTTCCATTTCGTATCAGCGTTTATCTGTTTTATATGTGACAGTTTACATCTGACTGTACCAGACACAGTATGTTCTTGTCTCTCATCCCTGGTAAATCTTTTATCAAACAAGTTTTTCTTTTCATTCGGAGTCCCTTTCTCCATCGACGATTGGATTTCATTCACACCATCGTGGTGTGCATGTACCCTAGCACAATCCAATGTTGACCTTAATATTTCTTTGGTTGTCTGAATTACTTGTAAATGTCATCTGCACGTTTTGAAATTATGTTCAAAATCTGTATTTCTTCATAAAAGAGTTTACTGGTCTTTATTTACTGACGTTAAGGACTCGCCTCCTGTCAAATGACTTTACTGCTCCGGTGGCCTAGTGGTTAGAGCGTTCGCCGCACGCAGAAGCGGGAGGTCGTGGATTCGATCCTCGGCGGAATCATAATAAAGACCTACAAAAATGGTACTAACAGCTGCCTCGCTTGACACTCAGCATTAAGAGGTTAGTGTTAGGACTGGTCGGACTGGTGTTAGGATAATGTGACTGGGTGAGACATCATGCTACATGTCTGCGGCATGATGCCCCAGTACTAGACATCCTTATAAACTGCCTCACTGCAGACATCATAGCAATATGACTGAAAAAAATTGTTAAAGCTACGTTAAAAATCCTAATCAAACAAACAAACAAACGCTGTTTTTGCATTCATGTTATTTTTGTAAATAATTTTTATTTTAACACTAGAGACGTGTTCAAAAGAATTGCCCTGGTCATCGTACTTTTCTACTATCTTATATAAATTTCATACGTAGTTCTACGTTTATATATATATATATATATATATATATATATATATATATATATATATATATATATATGTATATGTATATGTATATATATATATATATATATATATATATATATATATATATATATATATATATATATATATATATATATATATATGTGTGTGTGTGTGTGTGTGTGTGTGTGTGTGTGAGCACTCAATTAAAGGTCGAAATGATGACTCTCAGACAATTGGTAAATAAAACCTCGCCTCTAACCTTATAATCGCTTCTGAAAGGAAATATAAGTATATTGATCCTTTAAAGGACAACTAAGCTCTTGTTTGTGACTATGTGTAGCATGTGTTTATGACTAGATTTGGTATGTGTTGATGAATTCGTTTAGGTTTTGTTTATGACTAGATTTAGCGTGTGTTTATAACGAGATTTAGAGCGAGTTTCTGACAAGGTTTAGCGTGTGTTTATGACTAGGTATAGCATGTATGTAAGAATATGTTTAGCGTGTGTTTATCAATAGTTTTAGCATATGTTTATGACTAGGTTTAGCACGTATTTATAACATGTTGAGAAAGTGCTTATCATTAGTTTTAGCAGGTTTTGATTAGGTTTAGCATGTGTTCATAACTAGGTTTAGCGTGTGTTTATGAATAGGTTTAGCGTGTGTTTATGACTACGTTTTAGTGTATTTATTGCCAAGTTTTATATGTGTTTATCATTCGATTTAGTATGTCTTTATGACTGGGTTTAGTATGTGTGTATTGATAGGTTTATCATGTGTTTATGACTACTTTTAGCGCGTGTTTATTACTATGTTTAGCACATATTTATGCTTAGGTTTAGCTTGTGTTTGTAACTATGTTTAGCATGTGTTTGCAACTAAGCGGAGCGTGCGTTTATGAATATGTTGTACGTGTTTTTATGAATTGGTTTAGGGTGTTTAGGAATACGTTTAGCGTGTGTTTTATATATGTTGATGAATAGTCTAGCGTGTTTTATGAATATGTATATACTGCGGTTATAAATAGTTTGAACGTATATTTATGAATAGTTTTAGCGTGTAATTATGAACATTCATAGCGTGTGATTATAACTAGTTATAGAGTATGTTTATGAAAAAATTTAGCGCGTGTTTATAAATAGTTTTAGCATGTGTTTATATATAGGAATAGCTATTGTTTATGAATAGTTTTAGCATGTGTTATATATAGGAATAGCTACTGTTTATGAATACGTCTAGAGAGTGTTCATGAAAAATTTCTTAACATGTTACATCCATTGTACTGCTAATGTTTTTATTAGCTAAGTATGGTTAATTCTGTCTAAAGAAAGATGTACATAGGTTTTTGGTCATATTCATAAACTTGTATAGATCTTAACATTTCAAACATGTTTTCCTAAACGTCTTTTTTTAGAATGTTCAAAGAAAGATGTATATAGGTTTTTGGTCATATTCATAAACTTGTATAGATCTTAACACTGTACACATGTTTTCCTAAATGTCAGTTTTAGAATGTTCAAATAAAAATAATTGAACCTGTGTAAATGTGATATACCTGAGCAAGATCCGACTGGTTACTTGACGTGTTAAGTTTGATAATAGTCTCGTAGGAATACGAGCAAACAAAGTGTGTCGTGAAGGGTGCTATAGTTACTTGTATGAAAAGATAAATTTAAACATTATTTAAAAAATTCGTGAACTAATAACACTTTGTAATACAGTTTACTTTGCTGATGAAACGTTTATTGAGTTGTAAATCCCTGTAGCTTTCTTCATTCTAAACTCAGTCGCTGCATGTATTGAACACTAACTATCTCTACGTTGTTAAAGACATGCCTTACTCATGGATAGAAATTACTGTGCAACGGACGCTACCACCGATTCAATTTCAATTTGCAAGAATTTATGATAATCATTGAAAATGTTCCACTAGTGAAGAACAATTCCAACGATATTGTTGTTGCTGGGTTTAATGCCATTTTTCATCACAAGATAGGCTATACATGGCGGCCAGTAAAAAAGATACAGGAAGAACCCAGGAAAACCACGGAAAGAACCACCGACCCACGCGAAGCTACTGGCAAGCTCTCTCACATAGTCACATTGGCCGAACCTGATATCTTAAACCCATGCAGACAGAGAACAATTCCAATGCGTGATTATGCAACAGCATAGACAACAATATGTGCAAAATGTTGTTTCAAAGTAGAGACACCAATGTGTAAAATATCAAAGAAAAGCAGTTGGAAGTAGTTTGAAATTGAATGGTAATGATGGAGTAAACAAAATAATCCATCCACAAAAATACTAACAGGAGAGATAAAGAATGTTAATTTTAGGCTTATTTAGAACAAGATTCATATAATGTATGCAATACGTTCAATAAGAAAGATGCCATTTTGACAACAACAAAAAAGTTTTCATTTAGGCACTTTAGTTTTGAAATCTACGATACAGGCGTTTATTTACTTCTTCAGAGATTCATTTTGTTATAATACGTTTGTGAGACAATAATTAGTGCTAAACAAAAACTGTTTTGAAAACAATATAATAAAATGGAACGGAGGAGGGAAAGGGGAAAACAACATACCCTTCTTCTTCATTTTCGCATAAACGGAAATCACAATAAAATAACAGAATTGATCTTGTCAAAGACAGATTATGTATTCATATATGAATTATTGGGTATTTGATTTTAAAACAAAGCCAGTTTTAATTCCAGTTGTTCTCAACGTGAGGGCTAGGTCATTAGAGCGGTGTGTAGCTTCTATTGTAGAGTGCAAGGGATGAATAATGATGCTTTAAGGATAAAGTCAACGATTTATTTTCTTCCAGACAGATTTATTTATTTATTTCACAAGGCAGAGGTAGCAATACTATTATTAATCATGGCATTAAGTAACGCACCCATTCAAGGTGTACTTGCTTATATTACCTGCACAATGTAGATCACTTTAAACAGAAAACACGACATTTGATACAGAATATGAATCGTTTATCAGTATAACTAACAAGCAAATAATATATAGATATATAAATATATTAATGCATAAATAGGTTAAGAAAGTTTAATTTAAAAACATCCACGAACATTCACATGCAACCACTCGTGTTATGCTTGTACTAGTGTATATAAGTAAATGTACATGCACCAAAAAGGCACGAGACAAACGTTATTATGCTTTTGTTGTAGTGCTTAGTACTTTCTTCTTCACGCGTGCGCGTGTGTTTGGGTTTGCATTTTTTTTAACGTAGCCTTACCGATTTGAGTCATATAGCTACGACATCTTCACTGTACATACACTACTGAACATAAGCGCATGTTCTCATAAAAGGACATTACTTTCAGTTTAACTGAAACCTAACTGAATTTCTTTACAATATTTATCCTCAAATAAAAACGTTTAAACATAAAATGCATTAAATGCTATATTGCTTTAAAGAAACCATGTGATAGACACGTCTTCAGTACGATTACAAATAACTTTAAAATTATTCTCAAAAAAAAATACCGTAAACGGGTACAATATACACCCGCCATGTGATAATGTAATTACACTCGGAGTCCCTTCGACTTTGACTTTTTAATCTCAAGGTCATAAGGTGTCTACTTATTCTTTAATGAAACCCATTTAAAAGTTTGTCAGCATCGATTTTCTATATTATATCCATGTGACCTTCATATATGACCGATTCACCCCAAATTGAATAGTATCTTCCTTGTTTAATACAGTTTGGTTAAAGTAAAACATCATGTGAAAGTCATACTTTTATTCTTATAGTCACATGTTTATCTTGACCATTTAACTTTTGATCCCCAAATTAATAAGTTTCTCAGATTCAATGTTATTTGTAAGTTTGTCAAGATATCAAATATATATTGCGGGGAATCAGTTTTCGTTTTTTCTGTACACATGACCGTGACCTTGTTTCTGAGTTCGAAATCGACAGGTTTATGCCTTGCCCCAAATGTAATGCACTTACAAAGACTGTTATAGGCTGGTAAAGGTAGTTTGTGGTTAATCGTGTTATTGCGTGGAAACAAGTGAAATGATGGACAGGAAACATCTAATCACGATCAGCTCCGTACGATGTCGCTAGTATAAATTGCGAAAACGATTTGCCGTAATGAAAGTAGTTACCACCTACAGAACTATTATGATAATAATGGTATACAA
Source organism: Unio delphinus (assembly GCA_029339505.1). NCBI lineage: Eukaryota > Metazoa > Mollusca > Bivalvia > Unionida > Unionidae > Unio > Unio delphinus. Next base: position 7,067,401 of record JAQISU010000017.1, on the reverse strand, counting down.
ATACAAATTAAATATAATTATTTATGTTTAGATGGTTTAATAATCTTCCTGACTATTACTTCTTGATTCATGACTATTTGGAAGTATACTCGTTACTGATACTTTTCAACATAAATATAAATAAGCGTGCAGTATGTTAAACATTTGATTATCGATTCCAAGCGTTATTATTTTAATTAAAAATGTATTATTAAATACTTACTATGTATCCACTATAGTCACTTCTGTTTAGACATATATATTGATTTTATCATTAATTATTCATAGTCATTCATAAACTATTTAAAGATACATTCGAACGTTTTTCGATAGTGTAGATTCAGGGTAATCACATGATCTTTATTTGTTAGATCATTTGCTCTTGCTTATATCATTTGTAACTTTAACTATTTCGCGTCTGAAGACAGATTTGCGTGTGAATGCGTGTTCGCTGACAATGGATATAAAGTTTCTATCGCCAATACATATGTTGCATCGAATATATTGAAAAATGTAATGCCTTTCTCTCATAATCCATATCGAGAAAATAAAATTTATTATAAATGTAAAATAAATAGATATGTAAAGTACTGATCAGCATATAAAACATTTTATGAGGTACAGTCAAATTTCAAATGCCATGAATGTGTACATCTTTGGTGCAAAAAAAATAATTTTGTTCAAACCCGTGATTTTGGTTTTTAAAGATTGTTTCTTATAAATTGATAATCTATTTGTGTTCTTGATAGCCGAAATGTTGCAGTTTGGCATGTGTGTGTGTGTGTGTAGTTCTAGAATTATCACGTACATGTATTGTACTCTTTATCGTAACAAACTTTGATGACTGTTGGCTAACATTTCGTCTACAATGCTATGAAACACATTTTGAATCATCAATCTTTATAACTTGGTATTACCATGTTTGGTATCATCATGTTTGATATCATCATGTTCTTCACCTTTAAGTTGACTGAACGAAGTGTAACTGAAAGAGAATATAACCGTCATTTTGAAACAAAAGAAATCAAAGAATTGTTAACTTAAAAAAAAATTGCATTCATTATGTACAGTACAGTCGAAGCAATATGATTGTAATTAATTTTTAAGAGGTTAATATATATATATATATATATATATATATATATATATATATATATATATATATATATATAATTAATTAATAATTCATTTATGAATAAATAAAAATAACAAAAACTCGTTAATACTTTTATAATATTGGAATGTAATGTCTGCCTCATTGTATTCAATAAGCACATTCGGGTATATAATAAAGTTGCTAAATAGTAATGTTACTTTTGTCTAAAATAATTATTCAAACTCATTGGGAAATAATCATCGTCCCTAGGCACAGTCTTTACGATTATGGTTAGAACCAAATACGCGCTTTGAAAGACCTGTACATCAAGAGCTTTGCACAAAAAAATAGTGTTTGTCATTAGAGTTTGAAGATGGCCATGACACCATTAAATGTTTTAGTTCATGTGAGTGGCTGATCTGGCCAATTTGTGCTTTAAAATGCTCGTGGCACACTTGACAGTGTATTCTGCATGAGTTTGCTTGACCAATAGAAGATATGTTTCAGTTCAGAGATTCACAAAGACCACACATGATTTAATACTTCTGGCTTTTTTGTCGTCAACAAAGTGGACGTCAAGTAACGGTGTGCTTCCGGGATAGGTGACATTGTCCACTGGCAGGTGTATTTGCTAGTTTACTGTGGTTGTAAAATCTGCGTAAGACTTTCCTGGTGCAGGCTGGTGCATCACCATCAAACTCAAATTTTAGTGCGGTGTCTGGTGTCTATCCCATTGTCGTCGTCACGGCAACATGAGACAATAGTAAGCATGCCATCGAACATCATACTGAAGAGATGTGGGCCAAAATACAACATTGTGTAACTGCAGTGTTGACAGAGAATTAAAAGCGACCCAATGATCTCAATCGTCTGTTTGCAGGTTTGCTGCTACAGGTCCCAGCGTATTCACACCTGCTGATCGTCGCTGAAGGTGGATGCATCTAGTGCGGAATGGTGGGTAATTTCATGATTTGTCCGTGAATTGGATTTAAAAGAAAGAACATTGCGCAGAGTCGCACACACCATTTCGTCCAGGCCTGTCTGAATTCAGTGTCACAGCAATATTGCGACATCTTGAGGCACCTCCGGACGTAATGGCTGGAATATAAGTTCTACTGCACATGAGCAGATGTCGTGCGCTGCCCTTACAACTCTTGCAATTTGCACTCACAGAAAAAGAATGATTATACCTGCTTGGACGCTTGAAAGGATTTTCCAAAGGGAGCTAGGTGTAGGTGTACAATCTGGGTCAAGAGTTACTGGCAGTACCGTCTACTGTTGCGGCAAACAAAACCAGTTTACTACGGCATCGCATCACACGTTGATGAATGTGTCAAAGACGAGCGAGACGTTTCTGGAAACAGAAAGGTGTCCAAGGCAGGAGTATCATTCTTCTTTTGACTATACAAATAATCTGCATCTAACCGCAACATGGGATAGAGAATTGAGGTAACAATCATGGGCAGAGAAAATGTCAAGAAGAAGACTTGGGTCAAGGCGTTTCGAAAAGTGGACAGCTTCTGAAATCAGTTAGGCATATCACTCGTCTGTGTTCGGCGCTTTGTCTGAGACGCTTAGCAGTGATACTTTAATAAATTGACAGAAAACAAAGCATGATTTATTTCGAATAAAACAAACAACTGTTAACGATTATTAGCTATTTTAAACAAATAAATATATTTTCTCACGAAGACCAATATTTAAAATACAATTTGTTTTTATAGACTTCGTCTTTCCTCTGCATTTGAAGGATTTCAAAGTAATTCGAAATCATATAGTTCATTTTGGAGATGAATGGCTGAAAGCCAATTATTTGTATAGGCTACCTTTGACAAAAATTAAAAAAAGCAATTTTCTTGTTCCTTCGTAATGTTACTTTCATCATAGAAATTTTTTAAAATATTTGTTTGAACGTAACAAATGAGATGTGTATGATAATTATGTCAATATATCAATAGGTCAACTCTTGGAGAGGAGAATTTGATGATTTTATATGATTCTGTAGATTGGTCAAAATCTGTTGTGGATCATAACCACTTAATTTGGCCCATAAGTAGTATCTGACCTAATCATCAGTTCTGGATATAGGTCCATTTAGAAACTCACAATGGCAGCCATTTCGAATGTATCTGCAAGTTACAACTGGATTTAATTTTTTTTTTTATTGTTAAATCCAAATTTGTCATTTAGGGTTTAATATTCATTAATTGGGAGATTTTTTCTGGAACGTTCAGGCTGACCTGGACTCTAGTTGTAAACAGGCTGACCTTGGCTTGTTTACCTCATTATCTGACCTTGCTTCAGATTGATAAGCAGGTCTTTAAAACTATTGGTTAATTTCAAGGACAACTTTTTATTTTTAGTTAGGAAATATCTAGCGTACGTGATTTAGTGAAGGCAGATTCTTTCTGTGACCTTCCATGAACTTCTATCTATTTCTAGAAAATCACGCGGTCACTTGATTACTTAAGAAAACAAGTATAAGAACTGTTGTTTGGGATAGAACAATTCAGTATAATTTTGGGCTTTAAAATTAACAGTTGTGTATTCATGTTTGAGTTATAATTTTTATTATTTTGTTCTGGACATTGTGTCAATTCATTGAAGAAAGACGAATTATCTGGAAAAGGACATGTGTTTATGATTTTCATTTGGATGATAATAAAACAATAACTGCATCACGTGACATTGTCAGCCATTTTGGATTACATCGTTAAGATTCGAACCTGGAACTATTAGAACATTTATTTATCAGGACTTTTACAATTCCATTAGTGGATTTTTTGTGTGAATTCTATATTGGATTAATGTTGGATTTGATTCTCTAAAACTGTAAGTTTATTTATTTTATGAAAATAATTGTACTTAATAAATTCATTGTTCAAGTTATACAAGCTTGTTAGTTTTCACTCTTTCTGTGTTGCTGCTTATTCGAGCCTAAGCACGTAACACAATGATGTTTTGTAACAGAATGGCGAAAACATTGAACAAGTCGAAAAAATAATATCAATATTATTTGTCAATAATATTCACTATGAAGAATCTAATAATATAAAATAATTGTATTCAAAGATAAACTATGAAGGTATTTAGCTGTGCTTCTAAGTGTGTTCTTTTAAAGACATCCCTACAAATGCCGTAGGAACCCCGTAATTTTTGTATGATAAAGAAAACGTCATCAATATAACCCACATACTGTGATAAGCTGAGTGTGCGTTGTGACATTTTAATGCCATATTAATAAATTTAGTGATTGTCGCTAAGATGTCTGAAGTTTGTCAGTTGTTAATGATGCACTGGGGCATTATATAGCAGACATTTAGCATCATGTCCCGTCCAGACACATTATCATGAGAACAGGCCGACCATTTCTAACATTAACCTATTAATGCCAACTCAGGCAAATGCTAATACCATCTTTGAGGTCACCGAAGCGGTTGTATAATCCACGGTTATATATATATATATATATATATATATATATATATATATATATATATATATATATATATATATATATATATATATATAAATTTCAGAAGACAGAACGTAAACGTTGTTCTTTTTTAGAATATTTTTAATAGCAAACCTAATTAATTATTGTTACATAGAATGTTCAGTGTAAGTTCCCTGTTGCCAAAAACAATGACCTGCCATGTTATAAAACAATGCATTATTAACTCTGTATAAACCTATAATACTGATTAATTCTGTGTAAATTAATTTTTTTTATTGTAATAAGTGTGATTACTTGTGTATATATTATTTTCAACCTAAATAGTCTGCTTATAACAGATGGTGGGTTCGTATATGTTCGTAAACCTGTGAATCGTGTGTTCTGTGTGAGCGTATACATATACGAACAATACTGTCCCTATTGACATGATCTTGTTGAATATATTACGAAGCTTTTATTTGTTCAATATGACACGCATAAGGGATCTTAAAGATGTGTGACATTACAAGGTGTTCCATGACTTATGTTAGTGTGTGTTTGTTAGAGCAATTTGTGATGGTTTATTGATATTGGAACATACGCAGTTCCATTCGAAAAAGCTGACATCATGTTTTGCTCCCTCAGTCTTCCGGCATCATGTTGTATCCCTTCAAGTGTGAGAGATCTGCTGGACGTTTCTCTAGGGGTATGGCTGAAAATGGAAACGAAAAGGATTACCATGTAACGTTGCTCTATAAAAGAAAAGAATTAAAATAGAACATACATTATTCAATGAATGACTTTACAAACGTAAAGAAGGTGTGTTTATGACACGTTCAAGCACCTCGTTGTTTGTTATTTGATCACCACAAGTGATCCTAAGTATGCGTCGGAGACATCGCATGTGAAAGTCGCTTAGTCTTTTATCTTGTGAGGCTTACAAAGTCCATGTTTCAATAGCATACAGGAGTGTGCTTAGCACATAGGCACGGTACACGGAGATCTTATTGTTCAGGGGCAGCATACTGTTGTTCGACACTATCTGCGACAACCTGGAGAGAGTTGTTGATGCCTTCCCAATCCGCTTATTAAGCTCAGCATCGAACGATAGTTTGATGGTGATGGTAGAGCCGAGGTACGTGAATTGACTAACTACCTCAAGTTCGTAGTTGTTGATGACGATGCTTGGGGGTCAGCGTTCTGAGCCATCTCGTTTGTTTTCGTTAGACTGATGGTCAGCACAAATGCACCGCTTGCTTTAGCAATTTGGTCCATCAGGTGCTGTGACTCAGCTTCTATGTGAGTGGCTAGGGCAGCATCATCTGCGCAGAGTATGTCCATGATGAATGCTTGACGCACTTTGCTCTTTGCCTTTAGTCGGGCCAGCTTGAAAAGTTTATGATCTGATCGCGTGTGCAGGTAGATCCCTTCTGTGGACTTCCCAACGACATCTTTAAGCAGGAAAGCGACGAAGATGCCGAAGAGAGAGGGGCCTGGACACAACACCGTTTCACTCCACTGCAGATGTTGAAGGGGTCATACGTTGAATCATTGTACTGCTCTGTGCTCTTCATGTCATCGTGGAAAGCCTATATAATGCTTAGCAGCTTTGGAGGTGATCTTATCGTAGCCAGGATTGTGAAGAGTCCGTCTATGCTGACCAGATTGAATGTCTTTGTGAGGTCTATAAAGGCCAGGAAGAGTTGTTTAAGTTGTTCTTTGCATTCCTCCTGCAGTTGCCTGAAGTAAAAAAAATCATGTCGATTGTGAACCTCTCTACGTGGAACACCCAAAGCGACTCTGGATACACTCTGTCAGCAAGCGTTTGCAGTCTGTTCAGGATGATGCGTAACGAAGACTTTAAACACGATACCAAAGTCACTTGAAATCACTTCTGTCGTCTTTGGTCTGTTTTGTAAATGGTTACGATATTAGTGTCTCTCATATCTTGAGGCACTGCACCCTCATCCCAGCACTGGCAGAATAGGCCGTACAGGTGTCTGAGCAGCATGCTGCAGCCGAATTTGATGACGTCGGCTAAGATGCCATCCATCCCTGGGGCTTTATCTAAGGACCGTTTCTCTACGGCCGTCTTCAGTTCTGCCCAGTAGGTTTCTCGTCTACTTCGACCATGAGCGGAGGTTTTCAGTGGCGCTGAGGGCATTATTTGTCACCTGGTACAGCTCAGTGTAGTACTCCACTCATCTCCCCATCTGCTTGCACTTGTAGTGGATTATATCGCCTGCGGAAGATTCAGTGGTGCTATCACATTCTTCGTAGGACCTATTGCTTTCTTTATGCCATCGTACATGCATCTGATGTTTCCGATATATGGTGCTGACTGACTGGTCTGACAGCTGAAGCCATGAATTAACTGGCGCGCTGGCGTGCTAACGTCTGCACTTATTTTATGGTAGACCTGTATATCTGTTGAATCCTTTGGCAGGGAATCCTTTTTATTCCAGGTGGGGGAGTTAACTTCAAACCAGTCGTAGTTCTTCGATAGCTTCGTACCAAACCCCCGTGTGGCTGTCTGCAAGTATCTCTGATGTGATCCCATCTCCACTTGGGAATGCCGTCGGAAGATTCTCAATAAAACGTCTTGAAGAGGACATAAATGAATGCCTCAGCCTTGTCTGTATATGACGTTTTGCTAACATCAATGCGTGGTGGTTTATGTAGAGCGCTGTATCTTCTTTGGCTGAATCTTCAAAGCTTCATTTTGCAGAAAACAAGTTCAGTTGGTACCAGTGATTGGACCGGCGATGCCTCCAAGACACTTTATGCTGTGGTGTTGTCCGAAAGAAACAAGTTGTGATGCTGCGTTTGTGGTACGAGTACATTTCTAAGAGTATCTGACCATTCTAATTCATCTTCCCAATGCCAAACGGACCAAGACAGGAAGGCCAATAGTCATGGTCAGCACCCACCCCAGCGTTGAAGGTGCACAGTAGCAACAAATTCTCTTCCTTGGGAAATTAAGTTTAATTTGTCGTAGAACTCATCCATGGTATATGCAGTGGTACTTAGTGTGAGAGGGTAGTCGCTGATTAGGTTGACAGGCCAGGTTGTGGTATGGAGGAAGATAGACAAAGGTCTTCCGTTTCCTTGTTGGCTGGGTTCAATCTTCTTATGCAGAGTTCCTACACTATCTGGCTTCGTTAGAGCTCTTACCTTGCCAGAAGAGCATGCAGTTCTCTTCTCTGAGGGATCCGAAATCTGGTAATTGTGTCTCCCGTAATGCAGAGATGTCGACTTGGAGTCTTGCAAGTTCGTAGTTGATGACTGAAGTCCTTCGAACATCGCTGTTTGACTGGATATCATCTGAGATTCCAGTCAGGAAATGAACATAGGCTTAGGCTTTGAATCAGTAGTAATTGTATGGAGGGGGATTTGGAGACAATGGTAAGAATAAAAAGTTTGGACCTTAGGTGTACATTGTGAAAATATTTTGTCAATATGGTCCATAGGTTTAACATGGGAATGATATAGTAGAGCCAAAAGTGTTTATATATACGAGGAAAATTTAAATGTTAAAATTGTTAAGAGAAACTATCTGTTGTGAAATCACAGGTTAAGCTGTGTATAGACAATTGTCTCTTTTAATGAACAATTCAAAATCAATGTATTCATTCTGTATTTTGACTTGTATTTTCGGAAATATTCTATGCACTGAAGAAAATGAATTTCTAAAATGTCTTAGGAACGTTTATTGAATATTGATAAAAGGAACAAGATTACCTTTTGATCCTCATCCGGAAGTAGTTAATTGTGATTGAAATTACAATCCCAACTAAAAGTCCTATTCCAACACCTGAAAGGAAATCATTGGACGAGACTGGTTACCGATCTGCCGAATTACATGTACATACGTTATATTAAAACATATTCTGTGTCATCATTAACTTTAAAATAAAAACAAACTATGGTTTCCTACGAATTATAAGCAATTGTACCTTTAGCAACATCTGAATAAATAAAAGACAATGTTGCTAAACACTAAAATAACATTACTCAATTATTGTTTGAATTAAACACAAAAAAAATTCAGTGCCAAAATTATCCTATCCGTTTCCACTCGAAGTAATACGCTTCCCTAATATTTATTCCGGGCATTGTTTAAGAAACCTGTTATATTGTGAACAGTACTACTTTGATCGTACCGCACCAGTGGCCGAGTGGTTACAGAGTCCGCCGCGGAAGCGGGAGGTCGCGGGTTCGATCCCCGGCCGAGTTTTACCAAAGACTTACACAAGTGGTACTTACAGCTGCCTTGATTGCCGCTCAGCATGAAGAGTTTAGTGTTGGGACTGGTCGGCCTGGTGTCAGGATAATGTGACTGGGTGTGATTTCATGCGAGATGTCTGCGGCATGATGCCCCAGCGCTAGACATCCCTATACACTTCCTCACTGCAGACGTCGTAGCGATATGATTGAATTTGTTTTAAAGCTACGTTAAATTGTCATAATCACTCACACACTCACACTACCTTGATCCATCTTCCTCTTTCTAAGGATTTCGTTCATTGAGATTTTATATGGCGAATGATCAATGTTATGAAGTATATAACGTCAGAGGAAACGGATACAACAGTCTTGACATTCTGATACGGAAGATCGGATTGAAAATTTAAACTATTTTTAAGAATTGAATTATTAACCCAATGGTTGGAAACATTATGCTTTCATTTATTCCTATCGTTAGAATGGTACAGACTGCGATAGGTCCCAGTCAAAAGAAACGTTAGACAACATCTGTTTGATTGCTATCTCAACCATAGTATCGTTGTATTTCTCTTCCATCTGTTCTAGTTATCAATGACCGTATCAGATCAATGTCGGCTATCGTAGATATACTGTCAGTTTTAGCTGCATAAGCTGTTGCAAGCTAATTTTGCACACTCTGATCATATTTAATTCGCCATTTCTTAAACGACAACTCTAGTTTCATCTTCGCATATCCTCCGTAGCCTGTTTGACTAATGAAGTATACACATTACTGCTTATGATTGTACTTCTGATGTTTAGTATGCTTGAGAAGTACGTTGAGTGTGTACTATTCCAATACACATTTTCGTCTTTTACTATAGTCTTGCCTTAGCGTCTGTCAGCCCAATCTATTTGATTTTCTTTTCGCATATTCGCATGGTAGTCTGGTGTCTGTCCTTTCTGTTTGATTTTCTCTATATATTCTCACGATATGGTCTCTCAGACGTTTACTATCTGAAGTTATTCCTATATTCATAGAATCAGCCATCCCCTTCCTTTTGATCTTCCTTACCTTATTTTCACCTCAGAGAGTCAGGTGTTGCTGTTTTCATTTTCTTTCTATAGTCTCACATTTGTTAGTCTGTTCTGTTGATTTTCTTTCTTATATTCGCATGAAACCATCTATCAGGCCTGTCAGTTTGAGTTGTTTTTCATTGCTTGATGCTCAAAGTACGTATTTTGCTTTCCTCTGACTGAAAACGTCCGAGAAGAACGGTCTTTTCCCTTCCCATACAATTTTAACGAGTCTATTTGTACGGAATGATATTTCGGTAACATCTTTGAAGAATGCAGGGATTAAAACATATGCAGGTAGTGGACTAGATGTCCCAAACACGCAGTCCGAGGAATTCTTTCTAGCGGATAGCCACTGCACCCATTATTTATAAAACAATTAGTAATGCAAATTATGTGTTCAAAGACAATCAGTTTTGATAAAATATCGATTGTTACATCGCTTGTTTCTTGTGTCCAAAGTTTCCAGAGTGGGGAATTCACCTTTTATTGTCCTACATATACAGAAAGTGCATGTGTATAATGTGAACATAATTAGCAACAAAACATAAAAAAGCGGTAGATTTGTGAGTAGATGAAAACATTTTAATAGCTGCCATGGAATACCAGAGTTATTTCGAGATGCAGTAGCCGAAGAATACAATAGCCTTATTTGCAGAGGGATAAATATTGCTTTTCCAATCGATTTAAGACTGATTTCAGGAAGCTGCGTATTGACATGGAATTACCTCTTCCTATCACCGCTGAGTGTGTCCGCTACAAGTAGTTCTTTCATTCCAAATGTGGTTGCAAATTGTTAACTTATCATATTGATTAAAGAAATTAAAGAGACGTTTGAGATTTAAACGTAACGCTGGCTTAAAAAAGGTCATTGAAGAACGTTTTAATTTTGTAATTACTCCTCTAGTAAACGCAAGACCATCATGTAGAAAACAAACCTTAGATAAGTAGATTGAACGGAGCGAGGATCAGGTCAAACAAAATGACGAACAAATTTAAAGTTAAAAAGAGTTTTTTTGAAGTCATTATGTTTCACGTACAATTACCACTGACCATACGATGTTTTTAAAATCATCCTATCTCTCTCATACTTTCTCTCCCAATATAAGTAGGTCGGACGTGCTATATACGTTTTACCTATATCGATTCACATCTGTCCGTCTATTTCGCTTCCTCTGATGGTACCGCGGGATGTAGAGGAAATAGTAGATTTATTTCCAAAGTAAATATTAAACGGTTAATATTTATATATTATTTTAATATTATCTTTCGATTACGTGATGGCTAAATACTTTAAATTCATCGATATGTTTGGAGAATATAAAAGTAACGATCTATTTTCGATACCTTAATTATATGCATAAGTATATCTCATAGACGGACGAATACCAACCGATATACCCATCTTGTTGTAAAATCAAACTGTTTTATATCAACAAATGAACAAAGATGCTATCTATATATATATATATATATATATATATATATATATATATATATATATATATATATATATACATACATACATACATACATACATACATACATACATTTGTATGAAATTAGATTGATAAAATATATTTATATTATCACTATATGTTACATGAGATGTAATTAGTTTTGTTGATGACACGGATATATACAATATTATTAAGATGATGGGCTGATGATTATGTGTGATTTAGTTTATGATGATTGTATGTATGTTAACTCTGATGATTATGATGATGATGATACAGACGATTATTATAATGTTAACGACAACGATAGTAATGGCATTGCTGCCATTGGAGATGGTGATGATAGTTGTTGTGGTAAATAAAAAGAGTAAAGTTTAAAGAACCTAACCTAATCCTATATTTGGTGGGTCGATTTGGAACATGGCTGCCTCATGTCTTGGTGACTCGGAATCATCTGCAAGGAAGAGAAAACCAGAAACATTACATTTACTATTTTTGTATGATAACCAAAAAATGATTATTTTATGAGTAATATCAGTATGGTACTGGAAATATTCGTAAGCGTTTGCATTAACTATAAATGTTTTGAAAGCTTGTGATTTATTTAAGGAGTGTGCGAATTTGATAAACTTATAATCACCCACATTTAGTCATTATTATGAAAATGACATTCGTTTGAATCATTGTAAATTATTAGACATTATATCTAGCTGGAAGCCAATAAATAAATACATTATTCAGTGTCTGCGTGAGCACAGTTGGAGTCGTCAACAATACATAGAATGAAGTTAAAAATCCAAATCACACACACACACACACACACACACACACACACACACACACACACACGTTGATTATCATACTGCTGATCTGGTTTCCGTTTTCGTTATCTGATAGATCCATTATATCAAGGATTATTTCTATATCATGATTATATAAACCAAACTCTTTCTATGAACGTCTTTTATCGACGATTGTATTTTCTTTTTCAACCCTTTGCCCCAGCTTTTATTTAACTTTTATATTTATTCCATTTGAAAAGGTTTCCATGCATTCATAATCATCAGCATGACCCATCTCCTCTTTTGTTCTCTATTTGTATTTGTCGGGAGATTTGCTTCTGAGCTATTTAGTTCTGAGCAAATTCTTTGTGGCTATTATAATAATATTGTCAGTGCCCCGTCAAATTCAATTTCGCGCTATCTTTCGTTGGACAGTAATGTAAATGCCTTAGTATTTAGGGCGTGATACATATCATTATGTTACAAAAGATCGTCAAGCGCGTAGATGCGATGCCAGCTCAACACGAGGTTCATTGCCACGACATAAACACACTATTCTGAAAATAAGATATCTAATTCTAGAAAGATTTGGGATGTCAAACACATGCACCCTAACATGTAATATAAGAGAGCAGTATAAAGAGTCGTCCAGATTATCGCATCGTTGGATGACCCTATCCTCCAATTGTTTAGAAATTTGCATGCAATCATTCTACATTTGAGCTAAAGTCGTCAACGTGTTACTACTATTGGACAATAGATTTGGTTGTGAGCAAATGCATGATAAGCATTGTAGATAATCGAGTATTCATACGAAACAGAGTCCTGAAACAATGTTCTGAATTTCTTCACAACAAAGGAATATAGCTGACGATATTTTTCACTTGTGTAACAAGATAACCGGGCGAAAGTTCAGATTAACAACAGATCACAAGAGATGGTGCTTCGATATATATGCTTGCGACAGAAACCTGGTCGACCATTTGCGTCAGTAGCATAAAAGGCGATTTAAACATATTGCTATTGGTCATCGTGGACAAGGCTCGGTTTCGCGATTACACCAGTGCAATTTGTGTCTCTTAAAACGGTCAATTCGTAACTTAGGGAAAAAACACGTGCCGTCCGAGTGGATTGCATCGAGATATATTTCTGCACGCACCATTGACTCGTTCAATGCACGCGCTTAGTCTGCTAAAAAAACATCGAGTTTTCTATATATCGACCGTCTGCTTTCAATGGCCACCGCGACTCTCTGGACTGGTCGATTCGGTTTAGGATATTTGAGGGAGATATTACCCCACTCCTTACAAGTAAAACAATGCTTGTCCTTATAGTACCCTGTTTATCCCTACCAGTTTTGTCAGGTTCTCTGGGTTTGTGGTCCTTGATCTGAAATCCACCTTTGCTGTCTCGCAAGATGACAGTCTGGGAACCTACCCTATTTTCAGCGAATGAATCAACTAGCGTGGCCATGTCATATATGTTTTCGAGAAAGATTTGTCACTCAAGAGCAAATATAACTTCTTGCCACGAGTTGTTAAAAGTTGGTAATGAAGCAAGAAATCGATAGGATCATCAAATGTCTAAACGACGTAATCACATTCCATCCATTGCTGCAAGTAATTGCATTTACTACTGATGAATTTACTACTCTCCCGGGTTTGCGATACTTAAACGTCTTTCGAAACCCTTGCTCGGTAAGCTCGTATTACTTCAGAAGTGCGTCCTTCAACGCGATGTAATTACGTGACGGACCACCGTGATTGGCACGCCGTTGTCCAGTTCTTGAGCGATGGATGGGGTACGGAATATTGATCCACATATCTAGTCCGTAATTCTGATATATCAAACGTTAAGTGAGGCTGTTGTTTTGTGCCGTCCCGCTGCCCGTAAAATAATATAGTTTCGAACAATTGCTTTCAAACTGATATCTTTTCCCATTAACATATGCTTCGGCGCTTTTTGTTATTACCCATATGCTGCCAATTTACATATGTTAGTAAAATGCATTTCTTACAATCAAAGAATGAACACCAGAGAAAACTACACATGTAATGTGGTGGTCAGATTTGTCTCACCCACATTTTAAGGCGAAATAGAGCAGACAAAATATATGCACGTAGTGCAAAGTGCGTCTTGTTTTATGAATTCAGGAGTGTTGTGAAGTGTTACACACTATGATCATTACTACTGTAAAGAGTAAAAGGTCGCTCATAGCCTATGCATGTAGAGAATTAGAACGTCGACATTATTACTTACAAAGTAGATGCTAAATAATCGATTCTAGTAAAATACCTGTATGAAGACCAAATAATCTGACTCTATCCAGGTAACATCACATAAACCTCGCGTATGAAGTAGATGCTATGAATAAAGCATGTATATAAAACGTGCCTGTATGTATTATACTATGGTGGAAGTCATAAGGTAATATAAATGAGTTTTTGTATGGTAAAGAGAAAATATAAATATAAAAAGGCACTGAAACATCATTATTGATACTTACGAAGTCAACGCAATAATATCCATTGTGAGGCAGTTACTTGTTGGACACCAATGACGCTCTATACGACTAAAACTAATAAAGCATCACGTATACAATTATAACATTAACTCTTAGACAGGACATCTACCTCTATACAGTAATAATAAATTAATTTCTTGTATCACTCACTAGACATGTACTTATTAATACGGTTAGAACAATATGAGGGAAGCCATAGTGACCCCTACATGTATGTACCAACTGAGCCTAAGTGAGTTAAGACGGCAACATGCTGACACTGAAATAAAGATAGAAATAAGATAAGAGAAAAGTTGGAAATTTATGGATGAGGTATAGTTTCCTTCGAATATGAAACTCCTCCAACTTATTTTAATGTAGACTATTTGTATAAATTTTGCTAAGTCTTTCTGACTGTACAGAGCGTGTTAATGGGCACGATCGGGAGGAGTTCACCAAATTTGATGCCATTTCCGGTATCAAATAGTGATCACTATAACCGCCACATAGATGGGTAGGTACTTTTTAGCTATTTAATGAAATTTTTATGTCGTGGAGGGCTCGATTTGTGATAAGTAGTAGTTCCCATAAGGTATTGCGATTGGTAACGTATTTGAAGAAATACTTGTTTGTTTACTGATTGCTATTGTATGACAGTAGTTACCAGCTGGCGGAGTCAAGAGAACTTGCTTCTAGCTATGACGATATAATTAATTTTGATGTCTTCAAGGTTTAAATATTGAAATCGGAAGAAAAAAGACCCATATAAGAGTGTTATGGTGAGAAAAGATACTGTAATAATATCTGGCAACGTACTAATTGATTGCTGCAACATGAACAAAAACAAGGAATATTTTCGTTCTCAAGAAGCAAGCGCTGCAATTCAATATACTTGTCGCAGTCTTATAGTATAGGCAACACTGGCTGCTTTGACGTTATATTTATGTAAAACCATCCTCATCTGCCAAAATGTTAGCCATCCTTTTCTGTGTCAACAAGATAGGCAATTCGCAATGGTAGTAGGTTTAAAGGGAGTTGATGATTCTCCCCGTGAGTTATTACAAGAGATACAGCTAAGTTGATTCAGGTAACACAATTGTGCAGACAAAATTCGTTTCTTGATGTGAGCTGATAGCAGCACCAGCGTTTCGTCACGACAATGATAATTTTTACGCATCTTTATTTATAAGGAGAAAAACGCGATGTGGTCTTCTAATAAACATCACGAGTCCCCGTAACCCTCCTTACCTTCACTACTGACAAATAGAGAACTAATTCATTAAGGAAACAATGGTTTCACTCAAAATGCTCTATGTATTATATAAATATAATCTACCGAAATTAATGGCAAATAATAAAAGGAGGAGGTTTATGTAGCAGAAAAGTACAGCTTGCCACCAGTTTTAGTCACGGATAAATCCCATGTTGTATGTATACGCCAGAGAAAACTGCATTTAGAAACGATCCACGAAGCGCTTACAACAGAGCATATTCTGTCAAGAAATATCTATATTTATATGTACTGCTCGATATATGGTATATTTCTCTCGAAGTTTGTATCACAGAGTATATACTAGTTTGAAAGGTAATGAATTGTTTCCTTAAGAAGAAAAAAAAGAAACGGACAATGTTTTTGGTTGATGCGATGGCATATTTATGAAATGTTAGAGTTGAAAACTGTTCGGTTGCTAAGGAGGGGTGAGTAGCATATAGCATACCTGAATTATGATTAGTTAAATGAGTGGAACCTACTTATCAAGCTGTTTCTATGTAGGTGTAATAAGAAAAACACATTTTGGTCAGTCTAGTCGTGCACATAATAATAGGTAAAGCAGTCTAACGCTAAGGCCATTTAACTATAATGGTAAAGCAGTCTAACGTAAATGCCATTTAACTCTAAGGGTAAAGCAGTCTAACGCTAATGCCATTTAATTATAATGGTAAATCATTCTAACGTTTATGCCATTTAACTCTAAGGGAAAAGCATTCTAACGCTAATGCCATTTAAATTTAAGGGAAATCATTCTAACGTAAATGCCATTTAACTTTAAGGGTAAATCAGTCTAACGTAAATGCCATTTAATTTTAAGGGAAAAGCAGTCTAACGCTAATTCCATTTAACTTTAAGGGTCAATCGTTATAACGTAAATGCCATTTAACTCTAAGGGTAAAGGAGTCTAACGCTAATGCCATTTAACTTTAAGTGTAAATCATTCTAACGCTAATGCCATTTAACTCTAATGATAAAGCAGTCTAACGCTAATGCCAATTAAGTTTAAGGGTAAATCATTCTAACGTTAATGCCATTTAACTCTAAGGGTAAAGCAGTCTAACGTAAATGCCATTTAACTTTAAAGGTAAAGCACTCTAACGCTAATGCTATGTAACTTTAAGGGTAAATCATTCTAACGCTAATGCCATTTAACTTTAAGGGAAATCATTCTAACGTTAATGCCATTTAACTCTAAGGGTAAATCGTTCTAACGTTAATGCAATTTAACTCTAAGGGTAAAGCAGTCTAACGCTAATGCCATTTAACTTTAAGGGTAAATTATTCTAACGTTTATGCCATTTAACTCTAAGGGTAAAGCAGTCTAACGCTAATGCCATTTAACTTTAAGGGTAAATCATTCTAACGTAAATGCCATTTAACTCTAAGCGTAAAGCAGTCTAACGTTAATGCTATTTAATTCTAAGGGTAAATCATTCTAACGTTAATACCATTTAACTCTAAGCGTAAAGCAGTCTAACGTTAATGCCATTTAACTCTAAGGGTAAAGCAGTCTAACGTTAATGCTATTTAATTCTAAGGGTAAATCATTCTAACGTTAATACCATTTAACTCTAAGCGTAAAGCAGTCTAACGTTAATGCCATTGAACTCTAAGGGTAAAGCAGACTAACGTTAATGCCATTTAATTCTAAGGGTAAATCATTCTAATGTTAATTACCATTTAACTCTAAGCGTAAAGCAGTCTAACGTTAATGCCATTTAACTCTAAGGGTAAAGCAGTCTAACGTTAATGCCATTTAATTCTAAGGGTAAATCATTCTAACGTTAATTACTATTTAACTCTAAGCGTAAAGCAGTCTAACGCTAATGCCATTTAACTCTAAGAGTTTGTGAAGTACTTGTTTTAGATTTCACCTCTGAATCACCGTCTGAAGAATTTTCCATGTCCAACAGTCAATCAGTTTACCCTAAGATGTTTTCACAATTAAAGCCAAATTCATACTGAAATAAAGATGTAACCCACTGCACTATATTGTATCAAAACAATATTGAAACTCACTGTGGAGATTGATATAAAAATTTAAAATAATGTTCAACTTATGTAATAATACATGGGAAGTAAATTTCAACGTAACATGTAAGTTCTTCAAACCATACGATTTAAGTGGTGTTAGTTTTCATTGTATTTCTTTGAAGAAAAAAAGAAGGAACTGATAGTGTTTAATAATGGGTAATGTCCGGTTTACTGAATTTTTCCCAATCCCATGCTTACACTGAGTCTTGAAGCAACAAAAGAAGATGAAGAATCATTCAACCTTACTTGATGCGGTAGGTAGTCGAGTGGTTGACGTTGCTTTTGTTGAAGTAGATGTGGAGGTCGAATCTGATATCGACGAAGAGCTGGTTAAAACAGTGGTCGAAGTATTTTGCGATGTTGTTGTGGAACTGACAGCAGTGGAAGACGAAGAGGTCGTTGAAGAGGGTGTTGATCTTGCTGTTATGGTTGTTGAGGTTTCAGAGATCGTTGAAGTTGATGATATTGTGGAAGACATTGAAGTGGTCGATGTTGTTATAGTTGTAGTTGTAGTTGGCAAAGTCGTAGAAGGGGTTGAAGCTGTTGTCGTAGTTGACGTAGTTGTAGAGGTAGGTAAAACTGTTGAGACATTGCAATAAGATGATGATGATGTAAAAATTATTCAAATTCAACTGACACTTATACCATCCGACTAATAATATATGTATTCACAGTTTCTTTACACAGTTTTATTATACTTAAGGATTACATATACAAAAGTGTTGTCGTAATAATTTTCATACTTTTTCATTTCTAAATAATATATGATTTTCGATCATGTCTAGCGACGCTTGAACATGTGTCCACACATGCTGAAAGAAAAACGAGCACTTTGTGAATTAGAACAAATAAATATAAACTGTATTACATTTCAGACTTGGAAATTATTTGTTGCTTAAGAAATATGACTATAAAGATATTTCCCTTTAATTCCTTGACAACAGTGATTAACCTGCTCTGTGGTCAGATCAAATAGATTACAAATTAAAATGCAATTTTCATCTACATATTAGGTCAAGCCTATCGTACCGCTCTCAAATTACTGATGTTTATACGATCATTCTATGAAACTGAGTTGAAGTTACTGGTAGGGGGTAGGGGTGAGTGCATTGTTTAGCAAATTTAATTCTCTATGCTACGATTCTGAAGCACATTTGGTATATAATAAAATGAAACTTGTTTCCTACTAAAATAACGGATATATTTCATCTTGTGATACCCAAAACTTGTCATTCTTTAAAATATAACGTTTTCTTGTACCTGAAATTACTTAAGGAAAAGAAAATTATCCCTCTCTCTCTATTTTTTAAATATATAATTATTAAATTAAAATGCACCTTTTTATTGCTCTGAACTACATTTAGAATTTGAAACAATATTCTTTGTGATTAAAAAAAGAAAGATATATCGAATAGAGTGATTGTTCAAGAACCACTGTGCACAAATTCTAAGATTTCAAAAGAAGACTGTTATCTTAATATCACAAATAAACAATAACATTGAACAAGAGGACTTCCAGTAAATACTGTTTGCAACAATTCAGCATCTTTGTAAGGCCTAAAAATATATTTACTACCGAGAACTGCATTGATGAGAATATCCAGGCAGTTTCTTTCAACAACTAGAATGCCTAAAGAGAACTACATATGTATTAATAATCAACAAAATTAGGCAATATTTTATTTCTAATTCTTCTTGACTGCTTTCGGTGTTATTCAGAGGATATCCTGACAATTTTAATATAATATTTTTGTACAATCAGCATGTATATAGATTATTGTATGCTGTTATCTTTATTTACATAATCTTGATCTATAGGTGAGACCAGTTTATATCTGTAATTATATAGTATGTAGTTATACATTATATTGTAGCAATATGTACAGTGTCCGCCTTAAGCAGTATTGAATAACGTCTTATAAGTCTAAACAAGAATAACTATATATGACAAATATGACGAGAGAGAGAGAGAGAGAGAGAGAGAGAGAGAGAGAGAGAGAGAGAGAGAGAGAGAGAGAGAGAATGATTCAAATCATTGAGTGAATGAATATTCCGAAGATGATTTAAACCATTTATCCACTGGTATACGGCCACCCAGTATTGTTCTGGTTGAATATCCTTATCGCTGCAAATTGCTATGTCTTGGGCAGGCCATAGCAACACATTTTTTTGTGACCTGCACGCTTCCAACGCTCCATACCATGTCCTTTTGTTGTTTTTAATAGTTTGTCTATAACATTTGATTGCAGCGTATTTTATCTCTGCAGAAAAAATTACAGTCATGGTATTTCGTAATGGATATTTAAAAATGAGTGAATATTAAATTTTAGGAATCATTTTATTACACACAAACACATCTCTCTCTCTCTCTCTTTATATATATATATATATATATATATATATATATATATATATATATATATATATATATATATATATATATATATATATATATATATATATATATATACACACACACACACACTTCGGAAATACTTTTTATATGTTATCCTAGAAACTTAAAAATAACTGCAACAAAGACTGCATCATACTGTAGAATGAAAATCTCTGTATAGGTTATACTGATAATTATATTAAAAAAATTACCCACGATAAGCAAAACGTATGTTATATACCTTGAGCATCAGCAGACATCCGCTCAATGAGTAAAATAAATACTGGTGTTTTTAATTAATTGTAGATCCAAAATATAAAATTGGAAAGTGTCTTAAACTTAATATCCTCCATGTTAGTCTTCAAAAACACTGAAATTAAGTTTGATAAAAACATGATAGCTCAGGTTTACTATATCATGACCACTAATTTATTCCACGGATAGTAGAAGAATATTGTCTGTGATGTCCGTGAAAAGAACTTGAGGTGTCCAGTGTAATACTTATAATTTTACAGTTTGATACGTCAAAACGAGGGATGTCTATTTTTGTTATGAATGCATATCCTTAAAAGTCCTTATCATGCTTATTATCGACAGTTTTTCACTGTGCACGGTGTCCATGTACATAATTAGTTGCCTTTCCGAAAACTGATATATGTCTTTAGAAAATGAAAATGTGGAAGCAGACATAAAAAGAAAAGGCATCGTCAATGAGTCTTTACCTGAATAGCAGTAAAAGGGATGATTTGCGGTGCAATTGTCTGGTACAAGCCTATCAACTAATTCACCATCTCTATGAATGTACGTCAAGCAACCGGAACTGTTACTTGATCCTAACTCTGTAATTATATCACTTCGTTCTGCGAAAAAGATATATATATATATATATATATATATATATATATATATACACACACACACACACACACAAAATCCTATCTTTCGTTTGCGTTAATAAATTGTAGATTAAATACTTCGTAGGATATGATGCATGATAAATTTGTAGAATAGATATTGATACATGCCAAATAAAGCTTCAGAGTCGACGTTAATTTACATGTATGTAAAGCTTAATAATATCACACAAAAATTCAAACATGTTCATATTTCAGCTTTTCTTTCGGTTCTGTATTGCTTGCATATTACGTTTTTTTCTAAGTTGTTTCGTTCCCTGACGTAGAGCTTCATTAGTTCAATTGTTCCGATACTGTTGTATTACAGCACTGTTACCAATCTCTTCGTGTATGTGGGTTTAGTGTGTATATTAAATTTGGGCACCACAATGATTCTGTACCTCTGTATACCTCGGCATTTCTGAACAGACCATGATTCGTACCATGGTACACATAGCGGCGTAGCTTGGAGGGGGAAGGGGGGCAGATGTCCCTGGGCGCCATACTAGTTGGGGCGCCAAAAAGTGTTTTGAAATAGGTTGTATGTGGAATTTGTGCTGCAAATAATGGGTTTTTAGAGTTTACGGGGTGGGACGTAAAAATCAATCATGTTCCCGGGCTCCAAACACCCTAGCTGCGCCACTGGTACACATTAATTATTTTAGGGACCAAAACTTTCATATTCTTTATCCTGACACGTTTGTTGAGCAAACAATTTGTTTGTTTCGAGCTGTAAAACTATTCTGCAGTTCTCTAATAACACCATTGTATATGCATTATATCATTAGAGAAACAAAATACTTGACATAAAGGAAAATGTTCAAGCTCCAAAGAAAATTGCCCACGCCCCAATTAAATTACCAGTACCTTATTGTAGAAAGACATGTTATGTTTATGCTAATTGTTGTATAATTTGCAATATAAAATATATAACTAAATTGGACTAATTACGCTTAACCTATAGCTATACACCCTGTGAAAGACGTTGTGCCAAAATTAGAGCTTTTGCACGTAATTATAGTAAGTCTTGACACCGAGACATGCAATTTATTACCTCTAATGTTCAGTAGCTTTTAGTGGGATGACAACATTCCGGGCAATATTTTTATCAGAGTGGACCAGTAGACACAAACTAACCCACCATACGAAAGAATATTTCGTTTACTTGAGACATTATGTAAAATTCAAAAATTAAAGAACGACTTTTCTGATAGTCTTAAGGAATTACTCAGTTTTACAAAATAATTCATGTATACTAGTAAATAATTAAATATGACAGTTTTCGTTTTTTTTAGATTCGTTTCCGAACGTTTTATATGGCCAGAATATCTCTAACAACATCCTATTTGCCAAGTATATAAAAACTGATCATAAATATAATTATCAATTTAATATTTAAAATAGCAATGATAATGCCATTTATTAATTTTCTCAAGAAAAATGAAAACGTTCTGCTAATATCAATAAATTCGCAAAAATATTACTCAGAGATTTTTTTTACATTCGTTATTAACGGAAACTACTGAGAGAACAGTACATACTACCGAAGAAACATTGCGGCAATACGGCGCCCCTCTAGAGTGTGTGCATTGGTCATATCAGCTTCACGCTCTGGTTCTAATAATTCCAAGGACGGAAAGTGGCTTTACAAGGTTATAAACATTTATGAAAATAGGTGGCATCACCAATAAATAAACACTCTGGAAATACATATGCACGTACAAAGTCCTGAGTTTTTCTGTAGGCAGAAAAGTTAAATGAGTACAAAAAGATTGCACCACAGTTTAGAACAAATTATAGATAGCATACATGGAAAAGCTAGGTGTTTATAAGTATAAATTATCTGCATGAATTACAAGCTTGATGTAATGTTTAATGTTACGTTGAAAATATCACTATGCAATTAAAATTGTAAATGTGCTAAGCGTTAATCAGATATATCATGGACACTGCAAACAAATAACCATATTCCATGCGAGTTCGATGTATACGTCAAGTCCATTACTAAATGTTACAGACGTATTATTTAGAAAGGTCCTGGCTGCACACGTCAGGTTTCCTCACCGGACGATGAAAACTAGAATAGGAAGATAGTGCCAAAGCACTTCAGACTTCCTCACAGAACGATGGGAACTTGAGTAGAACGAAAGGGCTAAAATACTTCCTGGTTTCTTCACAGTACAATTTAACACTATTCTAACTGAACCAATAGATTCCGTGCACGTCTAAATATTTAGAGGCTATGATCATGTAACAGGCACATACAGGGGATCCACATTCTCTGCCGCTTCTCACAAATGACGTCCCTGACTAGAAAATTTTCAAATAATGAAAGAAATATAACAATTCTGAAACACTTTAGTGACTATGATGTTGCCTTATACTAAAGCACAGAATGACGCTTGGAATGCATATACCACCATTCCTGCGAACTGATGCGTGGTTCAAACATTTCAGATGAAGAATGCAAATGCGTACAAGATGAACACTCGGTGGATCTGAACAAAACACGACGAAGAAAGAAAAAAAGTTAGTGTGACATCTTCAAAGAATTTAGGAATGAAAGTATGAAAAAATATCAGTTAAATATCGCGCATTACTACAGTGAGCTGCACACATTTTATCTCATAATCTGGGTTTTAAATATATATGGTTTTGTACTTGAATGTTTCATAGGAGACATAACATTTCTGATGATCAAAGGCCGAATAAGAACTGATGATATCACCTAGATAAACAAAATCCAATATATAGTACTACTCGACCATAGACAGCATTATTTAAAAAAAATGATTGGCATTACGAACTATCTTGCTTAAGCCAATTCGTAATTTATCTAAAGCCAGTTTAATAAATCAAAGAAACAATATTACATACATCATGTTGACCTGCCAGCGATTGCGTAAGTCAAGGGAACAAAGAAATGGTTCGGAGACACTTTTATACGGCGGTCTTCTTCGCAAGGCTGTGAAAAGTCGCACGTGGATGTTGAAAGCTTTGTTAAAGAACAAAGGACCCTTATAGGTGTCGTAAATCTCACCACACTGACAGACGGCCCGGGGGCATTGTCTTTTAAGTTGAATAATCAGCAGCAGCAGCATCTTGACCTAGTGTGGTCGTCGAGGCGCTGTACTGTTAAAAATCTGACCAGTTTCCTCCACTTGTCTCGATCATGTGCCAATGCCTGTGTATCAGCAAAACATTTACTGGTCCGTTCTGTGATGTTGCCAGTCCACGTTTACCTGTGTCTACCTCTCCTTTTGCCACACTGGATGTTGCCCTTCAGTACTGGTGTGAATAGACTGTTGGCTCTTCTGACATGGGCATAATATTTCAGCTTTCTCTTTTTGATGATGGTGAGCAGGTCTTCATATTGGCCTACTTTGCGCTTGATGGCGTTACACATTTCTTTATTGGTTATGTGGCCCATGTAAGAGATGCCAAGGATGGTTCTTTAGCATCTAATTTCAAATGCTTGAATTCTTTGTTGTAAGTCTGCTGTCAGGCTCCAGGCCCTCGCATGAATACAAAAAGACTGAGATGACTAGTGCTCTCAATAGTTTGAGTATACTTTTCAGACAGATATTCTTGTCTCTCCAGATGGGTTGTAGCTTTGACATAACTGCCGTTGTTTCAGGGACAGCCACTCGTTATTGGGCGGGAAAACAGGAAATTCAAAGAAAGACAAAACGTCGTAAAGGAAGCTTTTACGGGACAGACTTAGTCCCGGATCTCTAAGAAAAGAGATGACATTGAGACTGGCAGAACAGGCAGAGTCGACACATTAGTCAGAAGATGAGGACGAAGTGAAGAAGTAGGAGGAGTATAGAGAAGTCGGGAGGAGAAAGAATTCGGAGCAAGACGGGAGGAAGAGGAAAATGAATTGGATTAATAGGATGGAATACAAAGACAAGTAGAATGCAAAGACAGGTGGAAAGCTAACTCACACTACATATCAAGTGATGCTATAGGTTGTTACAAGGTCGAGAGAAAGAAAAATGATTGGAGAATTATTATCATTTGACTATTGAATTATATTAAATTGTTATTCATTTGAATTTCACCTCTTATATACTCAATACTTTAACTGTCGGCATTGCTGATGGTGGGCTCAGAGATTTACCTCTCTATATCACTAATTTCACTTCCAACATAATTGAGCCTGCATGGGACTTCTATATTTATTAAAATAAAATATTTTAATCACTCTACCATAACCGTAATAACACATACACCTACCGCCAAGACATATAAAGAACTTTTGATGCGCAAATAACGAACATATTATACAATATAAGGAACTTTACTTGAATAACCTAAACATAGATATACTGGTTGCATATTATAAATGGCTTTGAATATAGCAATACATGTAAGCTGCCATTTCAAAGAATCCGCTAACATTATACTTTGGCCCTCAGCTGAAGTGACATTACCATGTACAAACTGATATTTTGAATTCATGCCCCTTGTATCATATGTTCACGCTGCAGACAAGAAGTCGTCTATGATCATGCCTTTATGTTTTAGTGTGAACAGACCATTGCTAAAAATGGATGTCCTATCTCACTGTGTGAATTTAACTCATATAAGAGTTCTCAAATCCTAAAATTACCTGTGTATAAAGAAACAATGTCACTGCTATTTCCTCCACACTTAAATATTTCCTCTTTTCCACTGCAATTCTGGAAACAGAAACCCTCTATCGACCGCTTCAGGTTTTGAGTATCGTTGATACAGAAACAGCTTGAATTCTATATATATATATATATATATATATATATATATATATATATATATATATATATATATATATATATATATATATAAACAGTTTTATTCATATTTTTAGTATGTATATAGCATTATTTAATATATTATAACTTGATTAAATATTGAAGATTGTTCATTATATCTCAAATTTTACAGTTTTTAAAGCTTTTTTAAAATTTGTTATGTTCTTTAAACTATGTTAAGTTAAGAAGTGAAATTTGTATTACGACCCCTAATACGATTAATAATAACAATTCAATATTATTTTAATTTATAAAATATACCTGAAAAATGAAAAACGTAATAAAACTAATATCACAACAATATTTTTTACTAATCAATGTAAAGGTAAAGGCTGTTACACAATACATTTACTCTATACATGTATTATGATTATTTTATAAATGCTTGTTTGCTTATTTTACTGCTAGTTTTATGCAGATAGTACTTGTAGGTATAAAATTCGGGTGACTGCAAAATGCCAAATTTGTGATTTTTTAACGAATGTTATATAGAATACAGGCGGAAATAGTTAACCAGATATCTTATAGATGACTTCGAAAAGTGTGGGGACATTTGGATATGTATAGCTTCGTAAGATTTGTATTTAAATTGTGACGAGGTTTCCATCTGTCAGCTATTTAGATAAATAGTGGAAAGTTAAGATACAATCGTATCCACGAATAAATATCAAGAGAGAATCTAAGTTTTATTTGACACAAATATACTGTTAAACACGTGTCAGCTATTCCTGGACATTTCATGTACGACTTAGCGTTATAGAAAAAGACCTACACAGGGAAAGATGAATAATAAAAAGATGTAGGACTATAACGATGGTGATGAAAATGCTTGCACGCACGCACACACACACACACACACACACACACACACACACACATATATATATATATATATATATATATATATATATATATATATATATATATATATATATATATATATATATATATATATATATATATATATATATATTAAAAATAACGATGACTTACCTGAAGAGCTACCTTCTTGGTCCCACACCACTCTAAACAACCTCCTGGTTCATTCTCCGAAAGGTTTGTTTGGCTGTTTATAATAGCGTCTCCAAGTAAATGGCATCCTGTGAAATACTTGTAGTTGAATGCAGCCTGTTCTGTAACTCTCGCGATGTTTCATTTCTTACATTATATATTCGTATAAAATTTTTGTTTTACATTTCTTCCAAAATTTAGACTGATCTGTCTTCTATATCGATATTCTTTACTATGTTTCTTTTTTAATGTTCTAGTCATGCATAAATACCAACTGCTCTTAGAAACGCTAAGATTTCGGTCATGGAACGATGCTAGCGTAAACGAATCAAATGATCCTGCTTTATATACAATATGCATACAGATTCAATCAGTACTTTTCAGAGCAGCTCTTTGTTACGGATATCAGTATAATATAATATTTTATAATATAGTGTGGTAATGTCATTTGGGCAAATTACATTTATATTTGAATTATCTAGTTCTGTGGCTGACCAGTAATATAAGAAATGCACATGTATGCACATTTTTCATTCATTGATCTGGGTCAAGTTGTCAAGTTCATAATTCGGTAAACGGAGATCATGTCAACATAGCGTGATCTCTGGTGTACGTTTGTACTATGGATATCAGACGACTGCGATAGCTGATTGAATACTACTACTACTACTACTACTACTACTACTACTACTGCTACTACTAATGTATTGTTGAAGAAAAAGATTTTTCACAATAAAATAATATGTTATTTTCAAGTGATTCAGATTGGTTTATTTGATGCGCATTATATGAATATCTGAACATATAAGGGAGTTAAAAGTTAAGCACCGCGTTCTCCTTGTTTAGTTATATTCATTTTGTAAGAACCATGATATAAAATTTGATTTATTTATAATTTTTCTTTGATTTTGCAGAGTGGAAAAAAATCAAAACATTTATTCTAAACAGACAGTACCTTATTGTACTATTGTGCAATTATTCAAGGACTTGGATATTTTATTCAATTTCGTTGGATTTTATGTGAAACATTCAAAGATATAAGTGACATGAATTTAAACTTTGGATATTAGAACAGTGCTTCTTCATTTGTGCTAGCACATAGGCATTTTTGAACCTTCATTCGGAATACATTTGGATAGTTTCAAGATTACTGTGAAATCGATAGTACATTTATAAATTCTAGGAATACTAGATACTAATGCTACAAGTACATTTTTTTCTATACCTTTGTTTGATTTTATATTTAAGGTAGAGTATAGGAAAGCTCGGGGATTTGAAGCTCGTGCGAGCTCGAGCTCGAGCTCGATAATTTTTTCTAGCTTTGGAGCTTGAGTAGTACGAACAATAATTGTCTTTATAATTTATTTAAACATCATTCTTGTTATTATAATAGTATTTCAAAATGACAAGAGCATGCGGAGATTTATCCGAGAACTTTGATCGCAATTTTGTACAGAAATTTTGTAGCAACTGAAAATGCTCTTTCTGAACCAACTGAAGCAGGTTTGATTGTACTGATGCCATCTGATAATCGCCTCAAATTTTCAGTCAGTTCACTATTACGTTTTGACAAGGAAAATTCCTGGCGTAATTTTTTAAATTGATTGGATTGAAGAGATCCCTGAGTGCTAGAAGCTTCCAACCGAAATCTAAGCTCATCTTGAAGTGAGAGCTCGTTATGGTTAATTGTTATTTTCGCATCATGCGCTTCTTCATTTGCAGTATTTGCCGATGGAAATAGCCACTTCATCAAATTTATCGCTAATTCAATAGAAGTTTTGGATGGAAGATTATCCAAATGGTGCAGAGAAATCATAAGATCCATAAGTTGTTTATTAACTCTACCGTCGATGTAATGATCATATTGTCTAAAAGAGTACGACTGATCTCTGTGCCTTGTGCAGACAATTCTTCCCTCATGAAGCTAATAGCAACATAAGCAGTTCAACAGTTGTTGTTCTTTGTTAAATGTTTCTGATCTTTTAGCTTTAAACGCATCCCATCGTATGGCTGAGCCTTTGAAAAATTTAACGATTTTTCTCACAGTATTTATATTTTCCTTCCATGATTCGCTTTGTATCTCAAATTCTTCAGCACTCAATTCAGAGCGGGCGATTTTTCTCCAAACTTGAGCATAACACTTGCTCCATTACCGGTAGAGGCAACAATATCCTGTTTGAATGAGACACCAAAACAATTAAGATGTTCCTCAACGAGCTCGTACATTCTTTCAGCATTACAACTTCCGTAAATTCTGACAAGACCAAGATTGATACATTTTAACGAGACCGTATGAAGGTTAATGTTGAGAAATCGACGATTTTCGATACTTGTCCATTCGTCCAATGATATTGAAAATCTGTTTGATTCTGAGAGTTCTTTGGTACCCTGTTTGACTTGTTGCTTCACTTTTTCTTAAAAATCGCGATAAGGGCCATCACCGATTTTTCGTCAGTACGTAGCTTCATTCCTCTTAATGACAGCGATTGATGAATAACGTCTGAATGAGTGATTTTCCGAATCGCGAATCCGTCGACTGCAGCGAGTTTCGAAACTATTTCTTCCAGTGAAAGTTTGACACCAAAGTTATCCATTATTATCATTATCTTTGGCTCTATTTCAACTCATTCTTGTTGGCGTCAGTGTGATGAATGCTAAGTCGATGTCGACGCATTGTTGGGGTGTTTCCTTGTGGATATGAAATTGTCTGCTTACATTCATTGCAAGCTGCAAAATTATCCTTTTCGCGCTTGTTAAAATAAGTCCAACCAACTGATTTCTTATTTTTTGACATCGCTACTGCTTTAGAAATAAAATATAAGTAAAGATTAACAAACAAAGAGCAGATACAATATGAAAAATCGCTGATAACACGTTTATGTTGTTTGAACTGTTCAAAAATCAGTTTAAAAGACATCCCTCGGGCGTCAGATGTGCGCCTACTGCCTCTCCGGCACCACTCACCGTCAGGCTAAACGCTTGAGAAGTTCACAGGTTCTCACTTGCAGAAGTACAGAAACCCCTTCTCCCCATCAGCCGCAATCATAATAGTCGGAATTATTATCTTCGGAGCCCCAGCTCTGCAAGGCAACGACTGCCCACTCGTCGACCAACACATGTGGAAGCATAGGCCGTGTGAATCTGTAAAGCCGCTCATTCCCACAGTTAATTAACTATCGCATGGGTTTAGCCGGTCCGATAATATAAAAAAGCGGATAATTTTTTCTAGACGTAAGCTCGAAGCTCGTCGGGCTTCGACCTCGAGCTTCGAGCCCCCGAAAATGCTCCAAAATTATCGAGCCTCGAGCTCGAGCCTAGGCTCGTCCCAAACTCTGATTTAAGAGAAATAAATGTATGTATTGGAAAATTGAACGCTTGATGGTTTTACATTGTCTTCGTTAAATACCGGTAGTTTAAGTCTCTATCTACGTCATATAATCTTATTGTAGTTAGAACTGACTCTCACTTTGTAATAATTAAAAGAAGTACATTGCAATAGAAAATAACATATATATATATATATATATATATATATATATATATATATATATATATATATATATATATATATATACATAGTTTTTTTTAATGAAACGAGTCTTTAAACTGTTTTAACCAAATTATACAGACCTAAGACAAATATATTCTTCATTATTTCTGGTACTGGCCGTCAAGAACAAATTTTGTGTGTCATGCTTTCCAACTAAAAAAAACACACTTCTAACATTACCCAGAGTTATTTATAACTTCTAAATTAATATGTTTGCAACAATGTTATTTTGGTGATTGAATTTTAAACCTTACCATCGATTTCAAACCATTCTCCGCTGGAGAATCCTAAATCTGGAATAATAATAATAATAATAATAATAATAATAATAATAATAATAATAATAATAAAGAATGTTAGGCGTCATCATTACCACCACCATCATTTTCATGATCCGGACTATAGTCATTTCTTCGGCATGATATTTACTAAAATTAATAAATGTTATAAAGGTATTACTGATGATGGTAATGACGATGATGATGGCGATGGACAGGAGCATACTAATTACGTCATCACATTACTATCGTTGCTATCGTCTATATTGTACCATCATGCTCCTAGTCAGCTTTGTCTCATATGACTATCCCCTCTTAAGAGAGAGAGAGAGAGAGAGAGAGAGAGAGAGAGAGAGAGAGAGAGAGAGAGAAAGAAGAGAGAGAGAGAGAGAGAGAGAGAGAGTCATGAAGGGTAAGGTTTAATAATTTGAGAGACATACAGACAGACAAGAGAGAGAGAGAGAGAGAGAGAGAGAGAGAGAGAGAGAGAGAGAGAGAGAGAGAGAGTCATGAAGGGTAAGGTTTAATAATTTGAGAGACATACAGACAGACAAGAGAGAGAGAGAGAGAGAGAGAGAGAGAGAGAGAGAGAGAGAGAGAGAACGAGAGAGAAGGAAAATGATATTCATTTAGGGCAAGGTTTAATAACTTCAGAACGTTTCTGAATAAATTGGTGAATAGTTAGAAAGAGAATAAAATACATAGTTAAGACATCATTGATTTGCATCAATCGCAAACTAATCTTCTTCAGCAAAAATATGTCGTCTGTACAATTATCGTGCTTACCGTGCTGAAACTCCGTATGAAAATTAGAACCAAATTCATGCATTACATCCAAGAAAACTTAACAACTTACTTACATCCTACAGCAGAACAACTCGATAACTGCCCGCGTTCATTGCTTGAAAAACATGCCTCAGCCACCAAATGCAGAGTATCAATTAAAAAAATTGTTCTCCATGGTATAGCCGTGTTAGGGACCAGTTTCGCACTGATAAAATCCATCGCCGACAAGCAGAAAGACTTTGGCTTTCCACCCGACTCACTATTCATAAACAAATATATGAAGCCGCTATGAAGAACGTCACAAACATAGTCCATTTAGCAAAATTATCCCACTACAGTACTAAGATCACGGGGAGTTCCAGCTGCAAAGAGCTTTTCGAGATAACTAACAAACTAATGTCAAGGAACAAATGTACACCACTTCCAACTACCTTCTCTCCAGTAGACCATCCGGACTTATTTGCAAATATCTTCATTGACAAAGTACAAACCATTAGAGATTCGCTTGACAACACAATTTCAATTTACTCGTCATCATACAGTTATGATTCAGAATTTCAACGACAACCATTATGAGGATATGAACCTGTCTCTGTTGACTTAGTACGGACAATCGTGATGAATAGTATACCAAAGTCTTGTGAATTTGATCCAATTCCGATATTACTGCTGCTTGATAACTTAGACCCTATATTGCCTTCAGTAACTGATGTTATTAATATCTCTCTCTCATCGGTGGAATTCCCATCATTGTTCAAAACTGCCCTTGTAAAGCCTCTGCTGAAGAAACCAACACTTGACCATAACGATTTAAAGAAGTATCGCCCAGTTTAAAATCTCCCATCCATATAAAAAATCTTTAAAAACCTTGTTCTAATCCAACTTGTATTTCATTTGAATTCAAACATTATTTTTTTAGCAATGTACAGTCTGCATATCGCCCTTGCCACAGTACTGAAACGTCTCTGCTTCGGATAGTGGAAAGATTACAGTCCTCACCCTCCTCGATTTGTCTGCAGCATTTGACACAAAAGACCATGATATATTACTTCATCGTCTCCAGCATATATTTGGCATTCAGAATATAGCCTTACAGTGGTTCAAGTCCTACTTGGTCAACAGGACACATATTGTATCTGCAAATGGAACACATTCAAGCCCAGTTGATTTATGTTGTGGTGTTCCACAGGGGTCTATTCTTGGACATGTTCTCTTCATTCTGTACACTCAGCCGCTATCAAGTGTCATCGATCATCATCCAGTGTCTCACCAATTGTACTCTGATGACACCCAAATATACAAGTTCAGCCACCCAAGTGAAGTTGATGCTACCATCCATGGAGTAGACAGGTGCATTTCTGATGTGAAATCATGGATGACATGTAACAAGCTGCAGAAGAATGATGATAAAACTGATGCTATTCTGATCACAACACAAAGACTTTCTCATTCACATCCTTTACCTCAGACAATAAATATCAGCAACACCAATATAAATTCTCACAGTCAGTACGAAACCTAGGTGTTACTCTAAACAGTACTCTCGCATGGCACCAACATGTCATGAACACATGCAAAGCTGCATATCTTGAACTGAGACGCATCGGTTCCATTCGCAAAAATCTTTCATGAGATGCCACTAAAGTAATTGTGTGTTCATTAATACGTTCAAGACTGGACTATTGTAACTCAGTTCTGTCTGGATCATCACAATATCTACTCCAGTAACTTCAAAACGTTCAAAACACAGCTGCTCAGATCATATTTAGAGTATTAGGTGAGCACACATCACCACGGCTCTGTACCCTCCATTAGCTATCCATTCGATACAGAATTAAACACAAAATTTGTTCTCTGTGCTATGTTTCAATGACAGACGCCAGCCCAGCATACCTATCCGGCTGTGTATACACAAGCAAGATATGTACTCCTCTTCTAACAATCGTATTCTCATTGTTCCCACTGTGAAAACAAAGTCATATGGACAACGTTCTTTTGTATACCAGGGACCGGCGATGTGGAACGATTTGCCCATTGAAATTAGACACAAAGACACTGTGGCCCAATTTAAGAGTACTCTTAAAACTCACCTATTTCGACTGCAGGAACAAAATTAAGGACCTAATAATGTTTTGTATTTTATATGTTTTCAGCATGTTGTTATGTTTTTTCCAATTTCGTGTTTTTGTTATTTGTTTTTCTGTAGTGTAGTCATATCATTATAAATGTTGTAAAGCGCTTATAGCTTCTAAAGATTACGCGGGATATAAAGTCATTATTGCTATTATTATTATTATTATTATTATATATATATATATATATATATATATATATATATATAGAGAGAGAGAGAGAGAGAGAGAGAGAGAGAGAGAGAGAGAGAGAGAGAGAGAGAGAGAGAGACCCGATAGCTGGAGAGATGTGTCAGACAAATTGACATATAAATTTATGTTATTGTCATTGTCTGCATTCGTGGATTTTACAATATAATTTTTTTGATAATTGTAATAATTCACTGGAATACATATATCCAGTAAATTTCAATAACAACTGATTGTTTTAATTGTAAATATGATCACCTGTCTCGCTAGAGTACCTGGTGCAACTCAGAATGCATTATCTAAACTTCACATTTTCTATGACATACTACTCTATCTTGAATTGTGAAAGTGTTTTACATTACTTCAATGGTTATCTTCAAACATTATCGTGCGGAATTCCGTAAGATGTCTTCTTTTTTAAATCTATTACTCATATTATTAACCAATGGGTTAATTTTGTTGTTTGATTAGGCTTTTTAACGTAGCTTTAACAATGTTTCAGTCATGTCGTTACGATGTCTGCATTGAAGCAGTTTATAGTGATGTCTAGCACTGGGGCATCATGTACGTCTTTGGTATGACTCGGCCGGAGATCGAACCCACGACCTCCCGCTTCCGCGTCGGACGCTCTAACCACTAGGCCACCAGAGTCGTATCATTAGGGTTTAAGCAGGGGCGTAAAAATTTCCCCTCTAGACTCATGCAACATGGAGAAAAACCCAAATCTCAACGTTTGAGCATAAAATTAAAAGAAAACCAACATGTTCTTCATGTATATGTCAAGAAATATATAACCAAAATATGATAAATCATGAATGGAAAATCAGAAAAGGTTTCTGATGAAATTAGAAAGAACATCATATACTTCATGCAGTACCCAGCGCCACGTGCGGCTAAGTATTTTTGGACAAAAATAATTAAATATAAATACTGAGCATTTGTTTGTAATTGATTATTGCATGTGAATTCCTTGGGCAATCTATAAATTCAAAGCCTACTTACCGGACTTGAATACGCTGATAAGAATAAGTATTATTATTACGTTCCGTTCCATAGTAACCGATTGGTACCCTCTCGAATTCATCGGTACTGTATCTGCATCATTCGTGTTCGTTCTCAGTACGATAGACAGGAATAAGTGATGTCACACGCGGATTCTTATCTACAAGTAAAGTATGAGAAAGATTTCAGGATTGTTTTATCTGTAGACAACGACACCAATGTTCTTAAAGACCTATAATTTGACAGCTTGTGATCGATAAAATACCTTGGTAGCCAAGACGCTTGAGATTACGTTCGAGATAGCAATATGTTTTCAGGATATTGATTCCGAATTTCAAAATGCTGCATCTGTTGCAAATGGTTTAGCCATCCCTCAAAAAACAACATTACATAGCCTTGATAAACTAAAAATTTAAAACGATCGGATATTTCAATCCAGTGACTCCATACTCATGTTCTAATTAATTTACTTGAAATAAAACCACACCTGTGGCCTAGTGGCTAAAGCGTCCACCTTGGATGCGGAATGTCGTGGGTTTGAAATCCCGCCAAGTCATGCCAGATACTTGTAAAAACGGTACAGCTGTCTTGCTTGGCGCGCGGCATTAAGAGGTTAGTGTTAGGACTTGTCGGTCTGTGTCAGGATAACTTAACTGCTTGGGACATGATACAATATGTCCGCAGCATGAACTCCCTCTGCTAGACATCACCATAAACTACCACACTGCAGACATTGTAGCGATATGCTTGAAAATTGTTTTAGCAGCCTTAACATGACAAATTACACACACCCACACACACGCGCACACACATTCTAGCCCGTTCGTTTGGTTTAACTGATGTTAAATTGCAAATTTATAATATCGACGTCTCAAGAACGTTTGCTCATCTATACTTGCACCTGACTGTGTGTCATGTGAAAGCTGATAAAGTGGCGAAACGTGTCATTTATAAATTGCGGTTACCTTTCCCAGATACAAGTCAGCAATAATTTTCTTTCACTGGCAATTTTAAACAACTTTGAAACTAAAATGTAACGCAAATTACAGTGAAAGTTTATTGTAAAAAATAATTGATAATAATAAACAAACATAAAACGATTTAAAAAAAGCAATTTAAGTTATGAAGATCACATTGCTTGCTCTTATTTATATGACTATTGGAAAGTATTCATCATAATACCTTTTTCGTGACTTTATTTTAATGCCGATTTATTTGTTTTCTCTCATTAAAGTACTACGCATGCCCAGTAACAGTGAAGCAGGAGGTTCGGTAACGATTATGACCAATTGTCTGTAGTAAATATACATGAAGCATAACTGTTATGTATTTTTAATTTAATTTGTTTATTTGATACATTTTTACAAAATGCAATTACATACTATTGTACTGTAACATTGTTTACTGGATTTGACATTATCCTGAATTGAAACATTGTATGTAGTTTCTGACCATGTTCGAAAAGCATTGACAATTTTGGTAAATAACTTTTGTTTAATAATATATTTCTCAGAGTAAGAATCATTAAGTTGAGTCAAGGTCATGTCTGGACTACCTGATATGTGCACGTGTCAATCGGCACCAAATTTTGTTTTTCTTTTCTTTTTTTTTTTTTTTACAGAAGAATGATTTTTTTGACCCTCATCAGAGAATCTTTTTTGTGTCTTATTTAGTCGTATAGCTGATGTTTTGATAAGAATTATATCAGTCGGGGTTAAAACATCTGACATGTTAAGTTATATTATGTTGTGACCAGTTTGGGCTGAAGTTTATTTTCTTCAATTTACTGAGTTCAAGTGATTTGTTTCTCTGGAAATACAAAAATACTCTGATACAATTCTTGGACAAAGATATTCACTAGAGTTTATACTGAATTCAAAGCTGGGATTCAATTTTCTGTGATTCAATAAGAGACTGCTGACACATCAATACACCGCTGTGTTATAGACGTCATCTCCTTCCAGCTTGAGTTGTATCGGGATTTGAACTGAGATTCACTTAGAATGTTTCTTTTTAGGACTTGTGTTTATCTTTAATTTCTTGGATTATTTTTTGGATTTAATTCGTACAATCGTAAGTTCTTTCTTTCCTCAGATTTCACTTCGTATTCTAGGAAAATACATTACTTGTTAAATTTTACAAAGCATGTTGTCTTCACTCTTTCTGTCACTTATTTTAAGTGCATATACTCGTAACATAACCAACGAAAGAAAGTGAGAAGAACCCACATCATGCTTGAATTATCGAAAATTATGAAACCTGTCTAATTTCTTCGGTTAGCAACTTGTGATTTTAGACTCTTAGACATGTGCAGACATACATTACCACATAAATTTATTACAAACATATATATGCTCCCACACATGTATTTATATACATGTTCGCAATTATACATGTACAGATATTACATACACTTAATACACTTGTATATGTCTATTAATAGCCCTTCTTGACACCGAATACACACTGATCACTAATTTATCGTAACATATATGCTGGCCTAAAAGTCGCGTCCAACTTCAAACTACGCAGAATCCAGATTTGCCGTTGCATAGATCGCCGTCAAATCTGAGTAGACAATAGGTAGAACAAACAACATAGACTTTGTTCTGTGTGTGCATCACGCGCAGGCAGATCAGGGTTTTTGTCGATTGTAGTTGAACATGATCTATAAGCTTGACTATACGGCAGGATTTGAATTTTTAATCCTTTATCTGTTTGTCTCCTGTTAACAGATAGATGATAAATAGTTGAATAACTTATCCGTGTCCATAAATGTTGAAATAATGTTATAATGTTTAGAACATTCATGCTTGAAAAACAGTGATCCCTACGCCCGTATTTCTATCAAAGTTAAATAAAATATATTCGCCGTCATTAGCTACTGACTTGTCAAATATTCATATTTATGAAAGTAAAATGGACAAGGTGGTGATTTTCTCGTGATTCTGATGTCACGATATTTATATAAAACCAGCCATTATATTATAAACATTTAAATTAAATGCGACAACATTAGGTATTGCTAACGTCTTTATATAAATAAATAAATAAATAAATAAATAAATAAATAAATAAATAAATAAATAAATAAATAAATAAATAAAGGTATGTGGTAGGTAAACTGGAATTCGATTGCCTAGAAGTCACTTATTATTTCAAAAAGGAAACTCCATCACCCACATTCCTGAAATTTTTTTAATAATGGATAACTTCAGATTATGTGGTTTTTTTTGGTCAATTTCTCTACGCAACATCAACGCATAATGAATGTTTTCCTCGCATTCCTGAACGCAAAAAAGAGATCAAAATCAAACAGTGAACCAGCCATTTGAAATATTCCACGTATATATTTGAATTACACACATAAATTAGATGTAACCTTTAAATAACCTTTTAACACATGCTATCGTATCAAAGACAGTGTTTAGACCGCTAAGGTAATGTAACTAATGAGTCGGAATGTACAGCAAGAATTGATTTACTTTTCACAACCAATAATAAGAATATACAATAAAAGATTAGCAACATCAAGAATTACAATAATGGGTATTTCAGCGCGAGAGAAATATAGATCCATACATGTAGCTATGACGATCATTGCGAGATATTCTCTTTTCGGGACACTAACTTCGACCGCTATTGGTTTTAGAACTTGAATGCGTTATCTTAATAGTTGTGAAAGAATGCTCAAGTCAGTATGTACTGTATTGACAGTACAATGTTACGTGATATCAGAAGAACAGTCACGTGATGATTAATTAATAGATTCCTCGTATGTATCGTGGTATGAAGGTACATTGCAACCGAGGATCGATTTATTGTGCTAGAGACGAAGCATACATGTTTGAAATTGTTTTAACACGAAGAAAGTTACACATACACAAGCACACGTACATATAATTATTTACACTCGTATGCATAAGATGAGTGCTAATCCAAGTCGACAACTTGTTTCCTTTCCGTTCATAATGATCTTATATTATGTTTTTATATATAAAAACACGTGTGTGTGTGTGTGTGTGTGTGTGTGTGTGTGTGTGTGTGTGTGTGTGTATGTGCATATGTGTGAAATCGAGTCGGCAGATCTTTTCCTTGCCCACGATGTTACATACGTAAAACATTTGAAAGAACTTTGTAGATAAAGAATGATTCAGTAAAAAGTATTTTCTTGGTATGTTTTGTTTCATATATTTCACGTATTAACGAATATTGATAACAATTGCTGAACCAGTCTTACATGATCCTAATTCTTGTTGGAAAATATTAAAATATTAACAATCCAATTACTAGTTAATCTCACACAGAAAACAAACTAAACGAATCTGATATGTGATCTGACACATTAACCAGAGTAACAAATTTGGTAATCCAAAATGTTTGCATGTATATTTCCACAATAAACGTTTGCAAGAAGAAATTTAACCCCAGTCATTTCAAGGCAACACTCGTATATATAAACGACCTATTGACCTAGTCAGGGCTCAGATAACCAAGCCTAGTCGTCGGAATGGCATTTTAAAAATAGAAGTTTTGACAATGACTCCAAATAAAGGTTTTATGAATGATAAACACAAAAGAAAACCTCCATAAAAGAATTCTGTTTTTAACTGTTTGTATTTGTGTGTGTTTTTTTTTTTTTACATCGTTTATGATATATAATGAATATCACATAAGTGTCGGCCTAATAGATCAGAATATTCTTAACAATTATTTAATATAGATGATTGTACATATACATGAACGTGTTTTCAATCATGTGATAGTTCAGTAAATATATACTAGTCTTTAAAATTTACTAGGGTCGAAAATTGTCTGCAACGTACTCGTGAGCAAACAAAGCATAACTTAATTTGGAGCAACATAAACCTCAAGCTTTATTGTGCTCAAATGTTTTTATTCGGAGGAATATTTTTCTCGATGTATATTCTCATTATATTGTACATAACACCGTATTGAACACACTACAACCACTCGATTCAAATGACCATTCGGCGATCCTCTGATGCTTTGGTACAATCTACCTTTGTTATATAACCGTGCCAAGCACATGGTAGATACGAGCCTGGACGTCATAAAACCTCTGATCTTGTGATTTTGTATAAGCCAGTGAAACTTGATTTAGTTACGTGGCTTTAACAGTGAAACTGAAACTGAAGCTCAGGATTATATAACTTCAGTCCAGATGATTTTCAAATTTTAATTTTAAAAGTAAATATTAAACTACTAATAAGCAAACTATTCCATGAAATTCCCTTTAAATAAAGCGATTGTTTTATACGCCTCTTGATAAACGATACTTTTAAAATGAAACAAAAACCAAAAAAGGGTTAAAAAAAACAAGATACAAACAACCAAACAAACAAAACACAGAAAAAACACAATAAAGTCACAACTGTGTTTGGGATATTCGAATATCGAAGAATAAGAGTCATACAGTGAAATCACGTAAACATTTAAGCCTAGCAAAACCACGTGAGAGTGAGTATTCCTTAGTCCTTTCAATTGGTCATTAGGTTCCAAATGTGTGCCAAAATTCTGCATAACGTTACAAGTTTGAAAAACGTGCATGATTTTATCAATGAAATGCTCGGCTGTTGATTCATTAATCCAGTTCTTAATGGCATGTCTATCCAATCCTCTCATTCGGCCTTTTATGTGAACCTTTCATTCGGCTTCTTTCGCATCAGCATTACAACGAATATAGAAGGCACTTATGACAATGTCTTGAACATGTTTATTACGATGGGTTGTCAACTTGAAAGACGTATAATGTAAAGGTTGTTGTCTCAGAAATGCTATTAAATATAAATAACAGTTGTTCCAATTATCCAACATATTTATTGATGCGAGCAGTTCTAGTTTTTTTTAAAGTTGGTTTTATTGTTTAGATCGTCAACAGATCCTTTCAGATTCGATATCTGCTCTTATTTTGCGCCGAAAAAATCCCGTCCTTTCTAATTCTATTACAAGCTCCTACAGATTTGTTGGAAGAAATTTTTTATTGTAGTCTCCACCTACCTCTCAGAGCAGAAATGACGTACATGTCCTTTATTCCTCATTGTATTATTGCAAATACATTTTGTATGTACTTCCCGACATTATCTTTATCTAACTCTGTTCCTACATAATTATGATTTTGGATCATAATAA
This sequence comes from Unio delphinus, assembly GCA_029339505.1. NCBI lineage: Eukaryota > Metazoa > Mollusca > Bivalvia > Unionida > Unionidae > Unio > Unio delphinus. Next base: position 7,026,370 of record JAQISU010000017.1, on the reverse strand, counting down.
GAAATTTTCAACACCGCTTACCTGATAAAGTACACCAACTGCTGCTCATCAAAGTTAGCTCACTTGATAGTATCCCACACTATAACTGATAAAGGCCAGACCTTACGCTGCGTGAATCTGATAACACAAGAATATGGATTGGCTGTTAAAAATGCGAGTCGTTTCTGTTATGTGAGATTGAAGTAACATTCGAATAATTTCTTCGCACTCTGGAGAATGGTATAATTAAACGATAGTTTCTGCTTAAATCCATCTGTCATGTCACAGGATGTACCAGTGCAATGTACGTGTATTACCACAGAAAAATGTATCAAGCACACACATATTTGCGAAAGGGAGAAACGATGGACAACATCTTTATCAGCAGGTTTAAAGTGACGTATTCAGTAACACAAGTACTTGAAGGTAATCGTTAAACATTTAAACCCGCATAGTTTAACCATCCCACTTTTAACGATGGAAATCACATACGATGCATCAAACTTTCAAATTAATTGGAAAATTAATTTTTAAAATGCATTACTTCGCTCAAGTTTGAGATGGCTGCTTCAGTATGGTTCTATGGACGAAATTCCATACTTTTACACGTAAGACTAATTTATATTTAAAATTCACCTTGCATGAGACTCAAGAATGTATCTAAGGGATATTAACACTTTAGGCACTATATGTAATGCAAAAATCATTGCTTTCAAAGTTAGACCTCGAGAACTGGTGTTCACAATGAGACGATCTTACACTAAATTTAACACAAATCATGCAATTGGTTCAGTGGATCCTGAGTATTACTATACAATATGAGGTCATATTTCAGACTTGATGACGTCACCTACCTCTCGTGGCAGTCAGAAACATTACATAGGTGGATGTAGTCTACATCACCTCAAAGACAGCCACCCACCCAAGCTCCAAGGCAGCCATAAACGTGGGCTGAGGCGGTTAAAGTCATCATTTTTGGAACCATCAATGCCAGCTTCTAGGCAGTTACGATATATACACCGATGCTATCTAAACCAGTCAACGACAGGTCAGGTGAAAGACATTGAATGAATCAAGGGACGCCAGCAACAAGAAAGTTCAGTAGCAGATCCTGCACCTATGGAACAACGGCACCAAGTTAATCAGCCGCGAGAAATAATCCCAACATTTCCGTCCTATCCAATCGGTGGATCCTTTTGGTGGCGGCACGAGGAGCTGAAGCCAGTAATGAACGTACCAAAGCAATGGGATAATTAATATACTGTAATAAATTTGGAGTATGTATATTTGACAGCATCCCGTTTTTAAGCAATTCTTAGATTTATTTGTGTGAGTATTTGGTCTTCGGTGCCATGGAAATATTACTAGCCCGGAATTGTAAGCCAATTAGTAGGAGCAAACGTCACAGAGCCGAGTGTTAGTGAATTTGAACCATGCTAGGGTCGTTAGTAGTGAATTTAGGTACAAGACGAATGACTGTCCACTTTAGTAACATAGTCCACATTAAAATTCAGCGGTGTATAATAGTGTTGTGGTTGAAATGGCAGTATTTATGGTTGGAAATCAGTAAATTATATAATGGAATCAATAAGTTCGAACTTGGTAGGTACCGTTTATGTGTCCATAGTGGAAAATGGGCGTATGTATATGAGCGAGATACGCAGGAAATTCTGTGGATTGACTGGCCGAGGGTCGCGCAGTTAAATATTTCCCAGTTAGTAAGGGGATACTAGTGTAATTTATATGGCATGACGGGCTGGCGGTACGGAAATCGGATGATAATGAAGAAAAACCATGCAAAGGTGCGGTTAATGGACTTTTGGGCAAGTTGTCTTATCTGGGTCGCCAATTAATTAGAGCAAAAGTTATTAAATATAGCAGACACATCTGTCTTTCCACTTTACAACTCAAGTTGTATGGAAGTTTTTGGAAAGGTGGGGAAAACTTATGACTTCCAGCGTGATACGCGCTAGGGTTTGACACCGCTCGGTAAAGTGGATACCCCTGTGCGTGTAACAATACGAAGATAATTATGTTGACATCGTTAAGAGCGATCTTCAGGGCAGCCACAAAGTTGTGGCTGTGTTATCTATGACAGCATCCCTGATAGGTAAGACCGTGGTCTAACGCTGTCGACACCATCAATAGCCGCTATAAAAGAAATGTTCTCGTCGCCAAGGGTACAACAACATGGTGGTAAGAATATTGTCGCTAGTGTGTCAATGCTTTAATCGTCTGACGGTACCAGAGGCTAAAACATGACGCATGGTTTGCGTTACATGGTCATCGAGGCGTATTGACAAATGTCGCAGCCCCAGAGGTCAAGAGGGATCGCAAAGCCCTTGTCGCTAACTTAGCCATGGGTCCAACCTGCTGCTAATCTCCTTTAATTAGAGTTATTCCAAAGGCAACATACACGATTGCACCGTTTCAAGAAATTCAAGAATTCAATCATCGATACATGGACACTAATACCAGCCGTAGCTTACGTGATTTTCAATGCTAATCCTATTTTACTCGCAGTCCCTAGAGAAAGTGCCTGTTAGAACTACTGGTCTAGGACCTCAAGAATCTTCTTCCGCGCCATGGTCAACCTCAAGAAAAGTCAAAGCTAACATGTTCTCCATTGTAATATTAAAATAAAGCCGATAGAAAGAGGTAAGCATTGGCCACATTTATACTTGTTTATAAAGTTATAAAGAGACAGAGGGTGCTATATCAATAATACAATCATTTCTGTGGTTGGAGGTGGACATTCCCCTTTTTCTGAAAGGACTATAAAGACAAGTCCTACAGTTAAGTTAATGAGCACTAAACGGTAAAGAGTCAAGATTTTACAAATATTATATATTGTCACGACTCTGTGGTATTAAATGAAATAATAGAAAGAGCAAACGCCAACAAGTTTTCCAAATTTCAACAAATAGTTCATTTCCTTTAAATATAAAACGATATTTTTAAAAGAATGTATAACAATGTGAATTAAATTCTAAAAATAATCCTAAACGTTTTTGCAAGTTTTTCAAATGCACGATGTTCCAATTTAATTCCACTGGTGTTTCAAATAAATTCCAGTATTGAATATGCTGATGTGCTTGTTGTTTTGAATGTGCGTATGTGCCAATGGCCTAGAATGTGGCGATGTGTTAACATTCTTTTCATGCATCACATTAATATAATCCATAAATGTCAATGAATGAATTATCTTTAATTCCTTATGAATAATTTAGTTCAAGAAATATTAAGGAGCACTTTGTGAATAATATAAATAAAAAAATCAATTCAAACTAAGTGCTAAACACAACAATTAGGCTGGATCCAGTTTGGATGCGTTTGAATGAATAAGTAATTTTTTCAAGTAACCAGCATTGATATAAGAAGCTTCGGCTCAATAATAGAGCCAAGATGCGTCAAGTTTTAGCCGCCGGTACCGTCAGGAGATTAAAGCATTGACACACTATGTCTCCTATCTGAAATGTTCAAAGTTGTTAATAAGTTTAGGAATTTCCATGCATGAAACACAAATATATTATATTCGGATAGACGTAAACGTGTTTACCTCCATTAATAATGCTCTGAATATTTAATATATAATCATACAACATTATTTGTTACGTATTATGTTGTTTACAAACTAAATGCAATTGGTCAAGTAGACCATTAACTTCGTTTCGGACTACAGTCAATCTCAAATTACAAACATACTTAACATATAATCATTGAGAGAAGCCAATAAACTATACAAATTATATTTATATTTATATATAACAACATACAAAACAGAAAATTAATAGTTTTATAAAACAATTAGGGTTCCATACGTTAAATTTGAAATTAAAGTTTCATTGATGCAAATTAGAAATATATATAAGCTAAACTATGTACGTTTTTCGTTTCATTACATTCTAGATGACAACATATTCTTTCATAGAAGGTCAGACGAGGGGTAATATATTTGATTAGTACCGTTATACGAGTGCACACGATTAGTCGAGCAAATTTTATCTTCTCGAAAGGTAGGAAAGCAAGATACAAATTATTGTATAAGCTCATAGACGAGACTAAACCTTGTCCCATTGTTATCAATTACGACACTGATAACTACACGACCTGTTCCTTGAAACAGGTCAATGTTCGCTTATTCAAAATGTTTAAGCTATCAGTTCGTCATAAAATTAATTATCAGGTCCGAAACTGCAATGTTTTGTTTAGAACTATACAGCTTTTAAATGGCATATTTATTATCTTAGATATTTTAGTCAGCTGTTTTTCTCGGCATATACAGAATTTCATATTTAGTCAGAGATATTAAATGGCAGATATACGATCTTAGATATTTTAGCCATATATTTTAAATAGCATATATACGATCACATTTACTTAATTCAAGATTTTAAAAGGGCATGTACATGTTGACCTATCATTTAGTCAGAGATGTAGCAGCGGAGACGGTAAAAGGACAGTCCATTTACGAAAATTAAAAATTCATACGAAAATGAAAAATACAAGTGTAATAACGCGAAAACGGAAGTCTTTAACCAAAACCGATCTTTTCTAATTTGGATAGTTCATTTTGTTACTTTGTCTTTGTCGTTCGTGTTTTCAAAATTTGTATGTCGTTTACATTTTGGACACACACTGTTGGTCGTCCCCTACCCTGCTGCTGTTCTTGTTTTAGTTTCGATACATAATTTGTATTAAGAATTAGTATCATGAAACTTAATCCTGAACGTGAATCAGTAAATGCATTTTAAAATACGTATTAATGAAACAAGCAAAATCGTATCAATAAAATAATACGTCGAGTCCAGAATGTTTATTAATAAGAGAAAAAGCTAACTAGATTATAAAGATACTAATGAAGATTTTAGAAATAAAGAATAGTTCATGTTTTTGTTTAAATCAAACATTTTATCAAGACCTACACAATATGGATCATGTACATCTATGGCTATTAATCGGTGCTTGTGCACGTAAGAAGAGGTTTGTTAACTTAATTATATCCATATCTCATGAACACCAAGTTTGATGAATGTTTCATAGCGTGTGTGTACCAACTCCATTCAATATTGATAAACTATTTCAGTTGTCTTTAGGTATAAGCGTGTATCTCTGAGTAATAAAAATAATATCTGTATTTTATGTCTGTCTTGAGAAAATATTCTCGCTTGATTTGATTGCTTGTCCAGCATAACATCATCGTATACTACGAGACAATTAATGAATGCATCAAGGTCATCTATAGATGGGGCTTCCTCAATGTCGGTGATAAAATCAGTAATATCATTACCATCTTCGTCCATCAAGTTTGCATATTCATTAAAATCATTAAACACATCGTAGTATCTCTGATCATCTACAGATGGTGCCACTAATTACAACTTCTCACATTTGAGCAATTTCGTTATTAAATTAAGTAATAATTCCGCCTTGCCAGACGCAGATGGACCTATGATAATTGACCTGATATAATGTGGTAGCGCTGGATGATCCTTGACTGGCTCTTGCTTTAGTGTCGTTGAGAAATCAGTGACATCCATGTTGTATAAATATAATAAATGATATGAATTTGTATTGTATTCGATGCACAACATCCACCCCTACAAATAGATTAACAACAATAATAACCAAAATAAATAATAACATGTATTTCCAAGTCAAGGAAAACAAGTGGAGATATCGCTACTTCACTGGAAAATCACCAGAAACTCCATGGATTTAGTATCCAATAGAAAATTTTTTCCTGGACATAGGTATTGTGTCTTGGAACCCAATCAGATATCGACCTTGACGAACGAGATCAACCAAGACCTGGCGAGTATACAATAAATTCAATTGTTCGAGCATGTCACGTTAATGATGTAGCGTATAGAACTAAGGATTTAAAAGAAAGACATTTTGGATGTGTGAAGGTAAAAAAAAAAATTTAAAAAAAAAATTGAAAAATACTCTCAGAAAATTATTACTGGAATCGATTTATTACAGTCCAAGCCGATTTATTACAGTACAATCGATTTATTACAGTCCAAGCCGATTTATTACAGTACAATCGATTTATTACAGTACAGCCAAAAAGGATATTGGAAGGGTAGAGCAGCGACTAGTAAACTTGCTAATACAGAAAATGTCACACGCTATGTCGCCACAAATTTGTTAGCACGACAGGCAATATGGCAAATTTATCTACCACCACCTAAAATAATTCAGAACTTACATTTTGATGTCAGCGCTCTCAACGAGGTTCAGCAAGCAGATATTTTGTTTTTACCACAGGATGTTTTTAAAATTGGTAGACGCCGATCACGTATACACAAGTACGCGTTGACTGTTCTCGACGTTGCAAAGTAGGTATAAAGAAGCAGTGACACTATCAACTAAAACAGTAGCTGACGTTGCAGCTGTATTTGGGCGAATTTATCAACGTGAAGGTCTACGATGGACTCAGTTGCTAAAGGTTGATGCTGGCACGGAATTTTTTGGTGCAGTGTCATCTTCATGAAATATATTAATGTCAAAATCAGACGAGGGCAAACTGCAATTCATCCAGAAAGATATTAGTTCTCATGAATGAGTTTAAAGACAACTAAGTGTAATAGCTGCGTTAAATAATGATATTGCTCGTGCCATTTTCATTAATGCGGTCACAGAAAACATAAAGCAATACAAGGACATGATTGTTCAAAATAGCCAGTATTAGGTAATTTATCTTTATTTTTAAAAGATATATGTGATTGTTGAGATAATTAGTAATTGTCGCCTCTCGGTTGTTGTTTATTGTTGCATTGATAGCATTTTTGGTTCGCAAATAATTCTACACGTTGACCATACATGAGATGCACAATCGTCGCGAAATAATTCTTTGGCGTCATGAATACTTTTAATCAGTGTTGTCGTCGGATCAACCAGGGCTACGCCTCGGCAAGTCAGCGGTTGTCTGTCAAGATTGAATCTAGTTCTAGATGGCTTGATTGCAGACAATCTTTCAAACTCATCTATATTATATTTAAGTCAAATATATTTAAATTAAAACATAATGAATTATTTATTTTGATTCAAACAAAAGATACTTTCAAATGGCAAATGAAAGGTGATACAACTACTTGTAACAAAGCCTGCGTAAACGATTTCTGCGGATATCATCTACAAAGCATACTTTGCTGAGGTCTAGGACTAAAACCGTGATTGAAGTGTGGTGTTGGGGTTAGAGGAGAAACGTAGGTGTGAGTTGTGTGTGCAGTGTGGTGGTAAAAGATATTGAGAGCTTAAAGGATATTTATGGTAATAATATAAACTACAATAATAACAAAGTCATAAATTGCGTTGAAGATTATCTTGCATGAAGTTCAAATATGCGTTTAGACAAATAGTATTATTGTGTAAATGTAGCAAAAATAATTTGTAAAACATCCTATCAACAAGAATTATGAAGCTTCTCGAACGGACAACTAAACACCCAGTTGTAAATGTCACTGATACTGGTTATCTAATGTTCATTACTAACAGTTATACACATTATTCCTGGCGAGTCTTTCCACGGATTACTCAAGATATGTTTTGTGAATTAATGGACAAACACTCAATTAATAATTGGGAAATTTACGAGGTATTGCACAAAATCAAAATTCTGTATGTGGTGACACTGTTAAACACATGCAGATTGCAAAAGTCATTAAATCCGCAAATACAGAGACTGCCAAACAAATGATATTCAATCAATGAATTCAGCTGGAACATATTTGGATATTCGTGTCACATACAATATTTCCAGATCGGCTTTTTTGAAGAAATATAAACAAAAAATGCATTTCAGAGTTCTTAAGGGAGATAACGTTGGCAAGTAAATCTTTCTTAATTCTAATTGTCATCATGACTCAATGCTTTTATAATAATATTCATCGATAACGTCATTTGCTGATTTTCTTAGCTTTTCCCTTTTAATCGTGGCAGAACACATTTGTGGCTCTAATGTCTAGCATATATTTTGTTAACGAATAATTATTTTCTTTCTGGTATAATATCGTTTGTTGTTTCAAAATAAGATGTAACTTGATTTAAGCGTTGCATTGTTTCAGTGATTTCGTACTTTTTTAGATCGTCGATGATATACTCTTGAATATATTTATTGTCAATTTATTTCGATTAAAGTATTTTATGGTGTAATTTTTGTTTTAAAAAGAGTTTTTATCATTAGAAGTAATATCAATTATTGAAAAAAAGCGGCTATGTCTTTGCTTTATAACGGGAGTCCGAAAATGATCATTTTGAACACCCCAGCGATACTCCTTCCTATATTCTGGAATATTATTTTTTTAAAAAAACATTTCGTTAAAAAGAAAAATCTCGTTTTGGTTCTAACGGTCATTGATGTTCTGATGGCTTTTCAGGCCATCCTAACACTGATCTAATCGTTGTCTGAGATATATCTACAGTATAATCTAGATAGTTTATTTATATCATGACTGATAATAATGGTTGTTCATGAACAGCGATAGGTATTTTAGATTCTATTCCTGTGATAGATATAATTATGCGCTGAAAATCATCGTTGATTTGTTCAGTTTAATACTATCTGTGAAATACCGACAACTTGAAAATGGGGAGTTCCATCTTGTTTCTTTTTATACGAATGTGCGAGAGAATTATTTGCTTGCAATCCACCGAATGAGTTTGATCTAATACAAACCCGAAATTGAGCAAGCAATTTTTAAAACATATACTGGAATCACAGTCGTAAAGTTTCCGCTGAACTCAGGATTGGTCGGACTTGCTGATATCGTCAGTTGTTTTTGAGTTTTATTAACGGCGATCTTTTGAAGTAATTCTTGCGATAACGATAGTATTTTTTTAAAAAACCGATATTCTAAATCGGACGTAGATTCTGATATAGTCATTGTCTCGGTGTAAATCATAATCATTTATGTGAATTCAGTATCTAGCATTATTCCATCACTAAGTTTTTGATATCAACGAAGATAAATTAGAGCATGCTAGCGTCGGTGTATGCAAGTTTAGTATATACTCATGTCATTGTGTATTTGGGCAGGTAGATATTTTTGCGATGATATTTTGAACACCAGCAATTATTGTTGCAGCCGATAAACAAATTATTACAACTGCTGGTAATGTCGATGTTAATGTTGATATAAATACGCACGTTCCAGAGATAGCGGACGCCGAATACACAATTATGTAAACGACATCAACATTGAACTTTAACTATATACTCGTCAAGGATCATTTTCAATTTGGTTTGCTACTCACATACATGATTGTATCTGAAATGTTGAAAATCGAGGTTGGGGCTTATATTTTAATTACTAAGTAATCAATTGAGGTATTTCAGCAACAAGTTCCAGACACCACCAGTAAGACGCTGCGGTTAATTGTTTATCAGACGGGTAACAAAAAATGTTTCATCGCCTCTTTATTTAACACAATATACCGGTTTCAGAAAATGTACCTTTTGAACGACTGACTACTGAGATACGCTGTAAATCTACTAAATTGTTTAACGCTGAACACAGACAGCCGATAAACCTATACGCGACATGTTGTTTCATGTAATGGCATCCCAGCATTAGTTCCAAAAGCAAAAGGTGCAGCTGCTTTGGCAAAATCTGTAGCTTCAGCGCATATTATCAATGGTATAGCTGCTAGAGGTGAAAATATACCACCTGTTTTGACTGCGCCTTTATTAGGGCTTGCAGAAAGATTAAGTCTAACGGCGGTTTTGGATCCTTTGGCTTTATTAAATTGTTTGAGTTGACGTTCTGACAATCAAATTTTTTTTTTGACCTCTTGTGATCTGTTCATTTGATATTGTTATTCCACAGTTCTCTTTTGATACTGATTATAGTTTTTATGAGTCTGGACAGGAGTGACACTGACACTAACGTGATGATATGACATTATCATATATTGAGCAATTAAACTACATGTTTTCTACTGATGCATGAATAACTGTCAGTCATAATCCATGACAATCAAGTAACATCCCTATATCTAAAAGTATAACAGCAATTGCTATTTAATAAGGAATATCAACACAGTTTCTATTTACGCGAGCTCGAAAATGTACATATACAACAGATTGTCTGACTATATCTAGGTGTTCCAACGAAAAGTAATAAATAGGATACAGATTTGTACAATATAGTTGTGATATTTGTAAACCAGTATCTATATTCTGATCACATCCCATGAATGCCATCAAACGAAGATATGCGAGTGCTACATGATTTTGATCCTAATTCAATGATATATCTCCAGATAATTCTTGCCGTCCATTTATCCTAAATGACAATTCATTAAATCCAAATTTAGTATTAGCATTAGCTCAATTTGTCATACTTCATAAAAATAATATTGATGATCGCGTATAGACTCATCCTTAGAGAACTAGTGCATCCATGTCAAATGCTGGATCGGATACACCTTTAAACATTTTATTATATTTAATATCGTATCAAATGATGACCACTTTCTGATATCAGCCTTGCATTTATATTTTGTCTCTTTCACTAGCCAGATGTGCTCATTACCATTTGAGAGTCTATTTCTCGCATATTATTTTTAAATGTAAATAGTTAAGAGAGAAATGAGAAGGAATATTTTGCTTCATACTGATTCACACCATGCACATTTCAATTGTGGCGCGTAACATCAGTTCCAGACATTTAAAAGTTTACCCTTTTAACAAATTATCATTCAAAGAGCAACGGAAGTTCTAAAGCAATATACAATTTGAGACAGACAGCATCAATATACATTCTGGAAATTCTCATGTAATGTCACATAGCTGTCTCGGTTTAGTTCTGGCACGACAAATACACATTCCTTTGATGAGAATGTTTTCAATGTTTCCCCTTAATGTATTCCAGTCCCACTACTGAGCATTCTAATTGTTGGATATTCATAGGAGGAGATGGTTACTAGATGCAGAAATTCTATATTTTCTCTGACGTTTTTGTGATCAGATAATTCCTTTGTTTAAGTTGGAATAGTAAATCAGATATATATCAATCTTATTTCGAGCCAGAATGCATCACACAATAAGAAACATTAGCTCGTTGAGTCTATCTTACCGCGTAAAACATTATGTGGCTCGATAATATTATGTCAGCTGGGAGACCTTAATATGTCTTAGTTCTTTTTTAAACAGCGGTGACTTTATTTAATCTTTTGAGCTAACATCTAAGCCATGCTTGTCATACGGCGTGGTCCATAATTCAGGTCTCCACCAAATCTCCGACATTTATCCTTTGACAGATACCGTTTACTTTATATCCAACGAGCCCAAGTAGTTCAAAGTCGCAATAATCAGAAAGAACGTAACCATTTTGTCTAATGACATTATCCAATCGCTTAGCAAACATGGCTGACAAAATGTTGATAGTTTAAAAAACGTACCAGAAGACGAGATAAGAAAATTTGCCAAGGTCTTATGCTAGCAATACAATCAATAAAGAAAATGCTGCTAAAAGATTGCATCTGCTTTTTTTGGAATGATCAGAATCACATAAAGTGACATAATAACATGCTGTCAAATCAAAGATGTTAAACCTCACAAAGAATATTAAATGTACCAACACTGTGTTAAAGCACTATATAGACTGCAAAAGAGATATTTCTCACGTTATGTGAGAAAATTTGCAAATATTTCTTGCCTCATGTTTATAAATGTCTTCTGATAGAATTCGTAATTCAAAGCAATGTCAATTTGTGTTAAATAATATACCTTATACCGATCCTGGAACAAAGAAACTACTTGTCTGTGACTTTGTCATACGTAAAGCTAGAGGACTATACAGGGGAGGTAATTGAGATCTATTACGACAACAGCACGCGTGACTCCTTGCCAGTTGCCGTTATTGACGTTGATTCGCTGTACGTGAAAAAAAACCCATTGAAACCCCTTGCTTGTATTGATTGTCAACTTAACACAGCAATCGCTACACTTAGATCAGTGTATGTAGTGGACACGAGGTCCAAGAGTCATGAGACGAATTCGAAGCCGATTGAAGTTACTTCGTCTGCAGATGATAACGTGCTTTTAGCCCATTTGATGAAACCGCAGTAAGAAGCTGCAACGCCGAAGAAGGAACTAAAGAAATGATTCCATATTGGGAGGTTAGGTGTGTGCATAAGAAATGGGATCTTGTACCTCAACGCTACAAAAGTCGTCTTGATAGAAGCGACGCGAGGCGAAGTATTCAAGGTCACTTGGGATGACACATGGTGATTGGGAAGACGGATGACCGTCTTATTAAAGGATTGTACTGACCAGGAGTCCCAGGAGATGTTAAGCGGGTTTCAGTCTCCTGTGACAAATATCACCGGATGGCACCTAAAACAGCTCATCGGCTCTTTCCTTTGGGAATACAATGCTTATTGATGAACTATTCCGCCGAGTCGCGATGTATTTAATCGAATCGATAAAACCCGCCTTCTCACAAGGTAATCGTGATATTTAACGTTAATTACGCTACTCGCTATTCTGAGGCTATCGCGTTACGCATGACCGATTCGGATCTCGTCACAAAAACTTTGCTTGGGATTTGGTCACGACGCGAATGCCCGAGGTGAGCATGTCCGGTCAGAGGACTCAATTCTTGAGTCACCTGAGTCAGGGGTTAACCGACCATCTTCAGGGCCAGAGACTTATAGAGCGGCTTAACGGTACTCTGAAGAAAACCTTTAAGAAGTGGTGTGAAGGCAGTTGTAAGGATTGGGATCATAATATTTCTGTCATGCTCTTTGCATATCGGGATGTGCTTCAAGCAAGTTTAGCGTTTTCCACATTTTATATCCTATTCATGGACCCGTCTCCCTACTTAGGCTAATGTCGACTGACTACCACGCAGTTGAAGAGGCTAAACCAAGCCAGTACGAGGTGGGAAACAAGGTGTTGCTCATGTTGTCCCAGGAACACAACAAGCAACAAATACCGTGGAGAGGGTCGTTTCGTCGTAACCTAGTAGGTTGGGGATCAGTAACAGTTCTAGTAAACTATCGACAACGGCGAACCCCAAGTCTGCTTTAAGAAAATCAACACCAACCCAGGGAACAACTTTTGAAACAAGGTTAAATCAGGTATCATTGTTTTTAGAGGGTACCCGAGTCTATGATAACATAGTGATGAGAAGCGTTCAATCAGCCGGAAAATATACAGATTTTTAAACAGGATGAATTGCTTCGTATGTTTCTTCATAGCAGGAAAATGAAAACTAAAACCTCTTAAACTGTATGGGTTGAACAGTCATTATATCCTATTATGTGTATTTTCATAAATTCGTAATGTCGAATTAGAAAATACATTTCATTAAATTGATTTATCTTTGAAAGACATTACAATTTCATGGTGATACGATTGCAATTTATTAGTTGTCCTTTGCCACGTGTCATCCCTAGATCATCACGTTTAATATCTTGTTAATGATTACGGAGCTCTGTTTCTTGCGACATTTGTCTGATAACCTTAATTATGTTTTATACTAAAATGCCAAAGTCGCTAGTAAAACAAGAAATGTGTTCGGGACCTCTAAAATGGGAACATACAGCGGCACACATATTGACATTAAAATATAGACCTAAATTTACTGTAAGGCAGCAGAACATATCTACCTTAAAGGAACACCCTACAGTACTGATATTGGTAAGATTTATCACTATAGACACAGCAAAAAAGCAACGAAACTGACCACATTGTTCTACTGGATGAGCGAGTATTTGGATATGATTGGCTCCGCTAATACTGGAATATTTGTACTGGAACACGTTGAATATGTTTCCTGATGTTCCTTTTCGGACAAATACAATCTACTGTGACGTTGAAATTCTCTATTCCACCCATGTGAAACAACAACATAACAGGATGAATCCTCTCAAAAATAAATATTTAAAAAATGGACTTCAGTATTTACTGGAGAGTGATTTCACACATTCGAGCAAAAGGCACATGAGTTCACCATATATATTTGTACCGTAACTAGATAATACGTTCCAAATGTGCACAGACTAGAGAAGGGTTGACAGTGTGACCAAAACAGATTTCCGTTGATACTAATTGATGACGGCATTTAATCAAATTCGAAATGCAAAGTACGTCTCCAAATATGACCCTTCAAAAGTATCTTGGCAAATTAGACCGAAGGAAAGGGCAAAGGAACGTTATGCGTTCCTGCCTCCAGACGTGTTGTTTCAATACAAAGTTATGCAGTTTGGGATAAAATATTCGCCTGATACTCTTCAACGTTAAAAACCGTGTGGCCGAGTGGTCTAAAGCGCTGTCCGTTACGGACCACTGCCATCTCACCTCTGTCTTCGTGTGTTCGAGTCCAAGATTCGGCAAATGTAGTTATGGGAAAAAGCTTGCCAGTAGCTTCTCGTGGGTCGGTGGTTCTTTCCGGGGTTTGTCCGGTTTCTTCCTCCACCATTAATACTGGCCGCCATGTATAGCCTATATTGTGCTGAAAAATGGCGTTAAATCAAAAAAACAAAACAATCAACGTTAAAAAATATGATTACATCTGGTCTAAATAACTGTTGTTGTTGTATGGTTTAACATTATTTTCGGCACACAATATGCTATACATGGTGGTCAGCACTAATGGTGGAGGAAGAACTCAGGAAAACTCTGGAAAGATCCACCGACTCACGAGAACATACTGACAGCTTTCTCACATACCCACATTGGCCGAATCTGAGACCTACGCAGAGAGACTTGAGATGGCAGTGAACAGTAACGGATAGCGCGTTATATCATTCAGTTACTCAGGGTCCCTCTAGATAACGCATTTTTTGTTGTATGTTTGCTCTTAATCAATTTAAACGTTTTGTTTTGCTTGCGTGCACTGTCATTAAAAGTGTAATGACGTAATATTGCGATTGTAGCGTGTGTTTCAGAAAGGTCGGTGCCACATAAATGTATCATAATATGAATATTGGATCAAACATGTTCGAACATAGTTTTCATTTGAAAAGGAGTGTATATTTAAATGTCTGTCCATTCACCATTGTACAACACAATATTCTGACCTACAGTTTCCTGTAATCCAGATCAAATGCTCAGTTTGTTCTTGTGTTTTCCGTTACTGTGAATTAAGTATTTATAAATCTGCATAACGGAGCCATGAGTCATGTTTTTTTTCAGCCACTTTACTGGTTACACACATTCATCGTCGACACATTTGTTTTTAAATATTTCTTGTTATATTTCATGTGTATTTTATCATGCTCGCGTTAATACTGACTTGAATTAGCCTGGCCCCGTTCCATTTGTAGCAACAACAAATGATGCAAAAGGAATTCCATCTGCCGGTAATCATGAGAACCATATTGCACCGATTCCATACGCTGTGATTGCATCGAATATGTGAGCCTATCGGACGATGCATAACATAATATTAGAATATTTATCTAAGCCAACCCTTAATTTATTACTTATGAAGTTATCATTGAACGTTGGGCTATCGCGTCCATATACTGGCAAACGCTTCTTCGGACACTAATATAGACCCTGATATTGTCACATCAACTGTATCGTGGTGCCTAGGGTCACAATATGATCGTAAACATCAACAGTATCACCTATGAAATGCCATTGTTATATATATAAAAACCAAAAAAAAACAGTGGTCTTCATCTATGTATAACGACTAAGAGCTTAGAATTGCTGACATTATGTACGCGTTGTATCCGTACATCGGAGATAAAAACATTTTGATTTTCGCACACAATGTATGAGAGATTGGTTCACGATTGAAATGGATAACTGATGAAATAGTTGAGACAATATTCAAATAAAACCAAATGACGGCGTTACGTGCATATATGACAAATCATGTTGAAATATATTAGTCCGTAGCCTGACTGTGTTCCAATAAAATCAAATAGTATAAACGTTTCGTCACATTATTACTCATGCAATTTCTCCCTCTAACAGAGATACCCTGCCATTTTCCACGTGTAAACGAAATTAATCAGGTTTCAGTCGACAGCTGACACACAAGATTTTTTTGGGGGAAACAAACCAGTATTGTATCTATTATTGTCAGATCTGCTTCAAAAAGCGGGCCTGCCTATATCCATTCCCTTTTGAATTAATGTGCACGCCGAATGCGCGTGTTGTTGCTGGATTAGTCAATAAAAGAATTCTTCGATCTATCACATCACTCCAGAAAAGATTGGAAGTACGAGCGACTTCGTTGACTAAATTAAGGGGTGAAGGTAGCAATGAAAATACATATATGTTTGTCGCATTCCTTGGAAGTTTGAAGTGAGTCTTAAAGTATTGTGGATTCGATCAGACGTGTAAACAAACGTCTTCGATGACTAATTTAATTTATACAGTTGTACTAGTGTAAACTTAATTACGGCATTCATTCAATTAGACCCAGTGTCCTTTAGTGATTCAGACGTCAGCGCCCAGTGGTCGTCGAATAATGTATATAACAATAATATGTATCATAGAAGAAAAATGTCTAAATTAGTGTCTCCAGAATTCTTGTCAGATTACGAAGAACAATACTTGTTTTTTCCCCCGTAGATGTTGAACAGAGGAATTTATATAATAAATTACCTAGAGTACGCCCATCCTATAATAAGCATGCAATATATAAAAAATAAATAATAAATGTTCACTGTCGCAATGGGGATATTAATTGAGTTAGCAACTAAATGCTCTTGTTAAGTCTTCCATGGGATATTTTTTTGTCTACTATTTTACAGGCCCTAGTCATAATGTAACAAATACATTTATCGGTATAGTGAGGTTAGCCAGTGACATATTTGATCTCTGTACCACGTCCTGTTTTGCGAATCATACCATTATTTATGATGCTACTAAGGGTGTCTTTTAAGTTAAATTTAACATCTTTACTATATCATTTGATCCGAGGAGAATTAATTCTAAACGCAGAAAAAGAACCATATATCTTATGAAGTATGGTAATAAATGTCTAAAACTAGTGAGGAAAAAATCTTCCTGACCATACTGGAAAACAAAATATAATAAACATCAAACATGAGCAGGATGATATATTATCTCATCAAACTTCAATTAATACCATATAATTACATGCAACCACGTATGCAGCACGCACCTGCTGAGTACAGAAACGACGGTACTTAGATTGCTTGTTGTGTGCAACTATGCAACTATCATTTCTGCATTTGATCAAATGACAAAATTTACTAACAATGGTGTAAAAGCAGTGGTAACTTCCAAGACTGGATATTTTTCATGAAATTCCAGGCAGAAGCTAAACCCATCCAATAGAACGTTGATGTCCTTTAAACAAAGAATCTTCATTTTCATAAACACAAACGTGTGTAACACGTAAAATATATTGAATTCTTACAGGAAAAATGAAAACAGTATACTCAACTTACCTTTGCAACGCTGAGTTTACATGATCCATCTTTACAGCTGGCGTTAATAACCCATTAGCATTAACAACATGAGATAAAATTTTCTGGAGGCTTGGCGACTTGAAGGGTAGAATTGTTTTTAATCGGCAGCAAACTAGTAGCCCGAATAATGACACATCAATTTGCAGTTAAGTTAGTCCGTTTCAATCACTTTTGTGGACTTGGTTCTTCTATGCACATTCTTGTTTCATTAAGGACAAAACTAAAGCAATACAGTTTATGTACGTTCTTGAACCGAATAAAATTATATACGTCATATATTTCAAGGATGAATCGCTGTATTTCACACATGTGCATACTCCGATGTGGAAATATAAAATCGAGACTTTTTTTTAACATTTATAGAAATAACATTTAAGATCATGAAATGTACTTTCGACGTTATTTTGTAAAGACCAATACAATGAAATCGTCATATTAATTTCCCAATTAACAATAACAATTTCCCAAAGAACAACTCTGATATCCATTGACTACACGATACTATTTATGTATATTTTTGGAATCTGATTAAGGTCACACAACTAGAGGCCATGCGCCTATAAACTTAATTTTGGCCTTAGAAGTTGCTGGCTTTCACTAGCAGCAATTTCGCCGTTCCGCTATAGGAATAGAAGAAAGAAAGAAACCCTTAGGAAATTATTTTATTGACATAAAAGAGATCCTTGAAACAAATCACTTAAATATCACTGTCTCAAGTGTACATATAGCATATTATTCACAATATTGTCAAGAAATGTTGGAGACGTAACTATGTTAGAGGAGTAAATGGAAGATTGTCTGTAATTGGACATGTTTGGTATATCGAGTTACCTTTAAAAGGTGTAATCCACTGGCAAAGGGCCCTTTCTTATCAAATTCAGACTCGTGTCATTCGGAATGTATTGGCTATAAAGGTAAACTTGCAAGCATATTGAATACCACTATATAAATTTGTAAATTAATACGAGAACGTCGAGACTCGTGAAGAAATGATATTTTATTCAATGAAAGCAGCTGTCAAATACGCTGATATTTGCATACCTTCGGTTGAGCGCATCGCGGATAAATTATACAGTCAACATTTTCATACAAATATGAACAAAAGATCATATTTCAGGATCTCCCAATTGTTTTAGATGCAAAGACTCTGGATGAAGAAGGATAACTCTGTCAAGCAAAGCTATCTCCGGTAGAGTAATTAAGTATTTGAGCAGCAGAGAGGGTGAATCCTACAACGTTTTTAGACAAAATTTGATTGAAATCCTAAAACGAGCCTTCCTACGATCAAAAAAAAATGTCTCAGGGGCGAACCCTACAACGTTTTCAGACAAAAAATTGATTGAAATCTCCCTATGAAATCATTTTAACTAAAAAAATGAAAACGATTTTTTAATTAATTTTGGTCGCAACTTGTTGTCATCCACCCTCTCTGCTGCTTAGTGATTTCATCACTGGGTTAACAAAAAATAATAAAATGATTTTAACCGAATATTTGATCCAGTCCTTAGGACGAAAATCATTTATGATTTCACAAACAGACTAATCGCTAACACCTCTTCTTGTAAATCAATCAGATTATTTGACTGGTCGGTGAGTTTGAAATTAATTCTCGTTAACGAATTAGTATGGCATCGCATATAGACTGGATTAATTGGGTTTTCAATAATTAGGAATCCTGGAGGAGCTGTTGGTGCAAATGAATAAAGAATATATCCTTGCTGAGCTTGATTTGATCGTTCGAGATTAATCTGATAGCTTCCTTCGATAACATCACACACTAAATTAAGTGCAATCACCGTTGAAATATTCACGTTGAACGGAGCGATATGCCTGCCGCCACCATCTGGGTCATTATTGTGTTTGAGGATTTTTATTTCCGGTGATGCTGTTTTTTTCCACGTATCATGAATTATTTTGAAACCAACATCGATGGCATCACTGAGAGATTTTTGTAGTTCAGGTACGTTATATCCTTGTAGTTTGACTGTTGGAATATCTTTGACGGGGATATTATATTCTTCTGCAAAAACTCTTCTTGTTTCAGGATTACTGTCATCTAATACCTCTTGAATAATTTGTGAATTAAATGTTTCCATGTCATTGATGATTTTGTTACATAGTTCTACAACGCTGATAAATTCATCTCGGGTGAGATAGCCGGATTTAAGAGATATTAACAACAGTGGAAAATCATTATTCATTGCTTTGAAATTGTCATCGAGTTTAAAAATGTTAGCCATAAGAAATTTCCCGTTACTATCTTCAAGGATACTAAAAAATTCTGTAGGTACCCACTCTTTGTAACTCTTTATTGGATTATCAGGTTTTGTCCTGTCTGTGACATAATCAGTTTTTTTTGGTTCGGTTTTTCCCAGAGTTTTACTCTGGGGTGGTTTTTCAGGCCATCCTAGTACGGTTCTAATAGAACTTTGATAGATATCTACGACGTATCCTTCTGTGCTTATTTCAATTGCGGATGATAGCGTCGGCTCATGAACCGTTATAGCTATTTTTGATTCTTTTCCAGTAATCGATTTTATTCTACGCGCGAATTCATTATTGATTTGTTCGATTTGGTATGACCCTGTTGGTATCGAAACAACTTTCCAGTCTGGGGTTCCGTCGGGTTTATTCTCATTTGCAAACACTAAAGAATTATTCGGTTGTTGACCACCAAATGGTTTTGATCTGATATTAGGCCAACTGTGATACACTCGTAGTTTTGCAAGCGCTATCTCCTTCACTGGGACCGGAGAGGGGAAATTCACACTGAATTCTGGATTCGTTGATGTTATTGATATCATACTCGTTTGTACTGGTTTCGTGTTCTCCACTATTTGTTGAAGTAATTCCTGCTGTGTCGTCATTATACTCATGATTTATTTCTAATTTTGGTATCGAGGAATCATAAATACTGACCATCACTGAGAATTCACAATCTGGTAATGTTGATATTATTGAGATCATTTTGTTTTTTGGGTTCGTGTTTTCTGATTCCATCGGTGTTGTCATTGTTATTATACTCATGTTGTCGCTCTAATTTCGATATCGCGGAATCAAAAATACTGACCATCGCTGAGAATTCACTATCTGATATAATCGTATTATCGAGTGACGACGATATCATCAATGATAATTGCGAATATGCGGTTGATGCAATATGAAATTGAAGTAAGTAATTCTGCAGTTTACTCTGGCTGCATGATGATATCTTTTTTGCTATCCCGGTTAATATACCCCCGATTGTAGCCACCGCAGAAATGCAAATTGGAACTACGACCGGGGCAATCATTGTAACCGATAACAGTAGTATTCCGGCACCAGTGAGAACGCTTGACACCGAGTATATAATAACATCAATTGTGGTGATTCTTCGTCGGTATTTTTTTATTTTTATTTGATATTCCTCAGTGAGGGTTTTGAGTCTATTTTGAAATTCTCTGACCTGATCATAGCGACATTGCGTCGATGACAAAGTCATTGTTGTTTATTTTAAAAACACTAGCGTTTTCAATTGTGAAATCCGAACGATTTAGTTATTTACTTAAATCCGCTACGAATTCCACATACCACGTTATTGAAACCCTAATCAAACTTTTATCAGTATATGTTATAGTGAACTTTTCAGTTTTATCCTTGTCGATGATCGTTGAAATCGTATTGTTGACCCCGGATGAACTCGACGATGATATATTAAATTGAGTTAATGGTGTTACTAGTGTTAATCGATAAATACCCTTAACGGTTGCAGTGATATCTAATTTGTTGTTTGTAGGTGTCCACTCAAATGATCCGTGTTGGATTGTATATACTACGTTATTGGTTTTCTCATGAGGAATTTTTGTTTTTTCAATGATTGTTATCATCCTCGAAAAATCACCTTTGACGGCTTCGATGAAGTTTTTCGTCTCATCGATGGATTTTTTAATATCAGGGAGTTTTATTTCAATTTTATCCAACTGGGTTCCAATAAATTTATCAATGATATTTCTACGAAAAACTGAAAACTGTTTTCCGTTATCTTCAATTTTAGATTCAAGTGCTGTTAGTACAACCAAAAATTTTTTTAACTCATCGTTGAGAGTTTTTAATCGATCTGTAATCGTCGAAACGAGTACACCCGGTTTTAGTTTACCCTGATCGGAAAATAACGCGATAGTATCCTCGATTGCGTTTTGTTGTTTAACCAAAATATCATCCAGAGAAATATTACTGGTTTTCAATTTACCCTGATCGGAAAATAACGCAACGGTGTTCTCGATTGCGTTTCGTTGTTTAACTAAAATATCATCCAATGACACATCACTGGATTTCAATTTACCCTGTTTGTCTTGAAATACAACTATTTCATTAGGATCAACACTTGTTAAGTTCAACGTCTCAGCGATTTCATCTTCAATTATTTTTTTTTATATCCTTGACAGAATCAGGTGGTGCAGTGCCATCGGGTTTGTGTTTCAAAGATCTCCCCCAAATATCAATCATGTTATTGTAAAACTCTTTCTCTCTCTAAAATCGTTTTTGACGACTTCGTCGTTGCCAGCGATTACTAGTGTATTCATTCACGACAACATGTGGTGGTTTTCCGCTTGGGTTACTCAAGGAGTTAGAAATAGCGTCAAGGACATTTAATACTTCGCTGCCACATATTGGTGGGTCATTCATTTGTTGTGTTGGTAGCGTAGAATACCAAGTCTTCATTGGAAGGGTTTTTATATACCGCATAAACTCTTTTGGTGGGGCTAATCCATATGAATCGAAATAAACAATCCCACGTGGATCAATAGCGTATGCAACCCAGTGAGTTCCAGGTCCGGTGCTGATATCGAGATTAATAATACCTGTTTCAGTTTCGTTTGGTTGATGTGGTAATTGATCTTTCATAAAAACACCTCTGAAGTTTTTAATCGCTAGTTTTTTAGCAGCATCCATTAAATCAAAATTGGACATAGGAATCTTCGATTCCTCAATTAATAAATCGTTCCTGGTAGTCTCAGGCCTGATCCGTGAACGGATCTCCCGCTGTACCACGAATACGGGGTTCCTGGTAGTCTTAGACCCAATCCGTGAACGGATCGTCCCTTTTTTTTATATCCTTTCCCAGTTGCCTTCTTTAGTGCCATTCCTGCTGCAGTACCAACGGCTCCTAACGCTGCCGCTTTAGCCACCGCTGGGGCTGCTGCTGCAATCAATGCTGGAATCGCAGCTAACAACGGAAATATACCGCCTGTTTTAATCATATTTTTGATAGCAGCCGCAGAAAGAGTAATCTGAACACCTTTTTTGGCTGCAAGTGCATCATTGAAATGTTTCACCTGACGAGTTGTCAGTGATAATTTATTTGCACCACCAGTCATTTGATTATGGTTCCACATTTTTTAGCTGATTCCGATTGCAATTTTTTTAATTGACCGGGAGTTAACGTAACACTAATAACACTATATGACATTATACATAATAGATTGATTCTAAATCGTTTACAATTTCAATTACATGTTTTCTACTGGGGCATCTACCACTCTCATTCTTCCACCAACACCTTCAAGTAGCATTGATTTATCACTGAGAATGACAGCAACCGCTCTATAATTAGCAATAGCACCACGAGTCACATTAGCTCTAAAGTGTATATCAACGACGGACTGTCTTGTTAAATCGAGATGTTCCAGTGAGAAGTAATAGATCGGATACAGATTTTTAAAATCATATTGTGATATTTGCAAACCAGTATCAACATTTTGATCACGTGCCATAAATGACAACAGACGATGATACACGCGTGCAATATGATTTTCTGTGTAATTAAGTTGTATATCCTCGGATGGTTCCTGTTGGCCGTTTATTCTCAGTGAGACGTCTTTCACACCTAACTGATCAAATATCATATGGCTGGAGAGTTGATTGCCAACTCGTGCGTTATCCTGTAACGCAATAAATATATGACGTGGCGCAGCAACACCTTGTTTTGATGCTAGATTCCACGTGAATAACCCGTTCAGATTTGATTGCTTCACATCTGTACTCACGGTTAGCCAACTCAACAACGACTTTCCTCCTTGGTCCATAAATGATAGTAATCGTTCTTCTGCGGTGATTGCTGGAGTCAACACTGGCATCCACAATGATATTTTTGTTAAATTGACTTTACCGGCATCAGCATTGGGATTTGCAGCATCTGCTGGAATCCTCCAAATTGCGTCATTATCATCACTTTTTCGTACAAGCGATACTGTATGCTTCGCCCCATAAATAACTTTTCTGACGTTTCTACAGAATCCAAATATGTGATGCAGTGGAATCGTGCATAAAAATGATTTACGCCCTACTCCCAACATTGAGTTTCGTGTTGCAGCTCCTAGATTGAAATTAGGATCGTTGTTTATAATCATATCTTCGATACCAGCAGGAGCAGGGTTAGCAGCACGATCATTTGGTCGTCTTACAACGAATTGTTTTCCTCCAGCGGTATTCTTACCATCTTTTGCAAACATCATAGAGGGTCCTGCTGATCTTGTATAATCATCGGAATATCTCGCTAACCCGATTATTGTTGTAGCTACATCAACATCGCGATCTATCGACTCGATTTCTTTTCCATCAATGAGATATCTAGCACTCTCAAATAACGCCATAATACCATTATTGACAAAACCGACTTGAGTACCATCTGGATACGGTGCTGGTACAGCAGTAGTATCAGCAGCTGTTACAAGTTCTCCTTCTACTTCAATAAATGCTTCACAGGGCAAAAAGTATTTACTGGTATCATGGACTTGAAGTTCAATTCGCGATCGACTATTTGCGTCTATTGCATGATAAGCGTAATATTGATAATCGCGTACAGAATCATCCTTGCCAACTGGAGCGTCTATATCAAACGCCGGATCATGTGATTTTTTGAACATTTTATTCTATTTATCAGAGTCTAAATCGTGAAATCATAAACGATTTTCATCGACGTAGTTTTTTAAAGCCGCTTCCTGCTATCATATTTGCAATATTGCTTTGGTCCCCTTGATTTATCAAGGGAGTTAAAGCCATCGACGCTAATTTTTCGTCTACTGCGTTATTTATAATTCTACTAACACTTGCAGGCATTTCCGCTGTAGACGGTAACGGTTTCTTTTTTCGTGATTTTACTAATGATGTTAATTTATTCTTCGCAGTTGAAAACGCTTTTCCAGCAAAATCTCCAACAGCACTAATACCCTTATCACGAATAACTTCAATTGCTTTCATTCCTAGTTGTTTAGCCAACGGCATCACTTTTGGAGCCATTCTCGCAAATAACCCTGCAATGGTATTGCCTAAACCATCTCCGTAGTATGCTCTATAAACTGGAAACCGTGAATTAACTACGTAGACGGGGGCTGGTTTATCATGATTGTAGTGTATGATCATTATTTGAAATCAGAAACCATTTTTCAATTGGAAACGCTAGCGTTTTTATTCAATCCCGGTGATTAATCACTGTGATAATCCTCTACTAACTCGCCAATGAAATCTCGATATGTTTTGATATCCATGATACCGCCTTGAAATAAACGTCTACAGATATCAGCTGCTTCATTAATTATTTCCGGTGAGTTGTTTCCAGCTCGTTTCCCTCCGATGAGAACCTCTAATCGTGATATATCATTGATAACACTACCAGGACATGTCGTGGTAGAGTCAAAGACATCCTTTGGATTTCCAATCGAATATCCTTTTCCGCTTGTTTCCTCAGTTGTACCAGTTGCGCCCTCACTATCATCAAGTAATTGCCTTTGTCGGCCTCGACTTTTTTTTTCTCGTTCTTGTTGTTTTTGTATACCATAACTATCAACTCCTACTTTAAAAGATCTATACTCAATTGTATCCTTTTTCAAATTACCAGTAATCCCCTTATTCGTTTTATACAACCAATTAACCCATTCATCTCGGCTTATTTTACTGTTTTTATACTCGTCTTTTAAAAATCTTTTCTAGAATCAAAGCTTTTGGCGGCGAAATCACCAAAAGTCGTATAATCCTGGTGTTTCTCCAATTGAGGTCGTTTGATTTGTGTTATAGCTTCTTCGGTGAGTTTGTCTATAAAGGGGATACCTTTTGGGGTGACGACATCAACAAGTTGTGGTTCAGGTGTGGAAACTCTTTGAGTTTCAGGCGCAGAATCATCAATATCAGATAATCGTTCATACTCGCGCTGAGTTTTTATATCACTGGATAACTGTTGTATCCCTGCGCGTGTTTGTCCGGTCTCTGCTGCTATCTTTTCAAGCGTATCAAACAGCGGCGCCTTCTTTACTCGTTCTCGCTCAGGAATATCTCCGTATATCGCTGCTTCAGTTAACTTTTTCACATCTTTGGTCGCACTTGTTATCGGAGTAAACAGTTGTTCACTTGACACAGAAAAGTCAGTCTGCGCTTGTTGTCGTTGTTGTAGTTTATTCCGTACAGAGTCACGAATTGGTACAAATCTCCTGATTGCATCCAGTCGTTCACGAGCCAATCGGGTTGTTAATGCTTCATTGACCATTATTTAAAATCAGAAACAATTTTTCAATTGTAAAACAATTTTTCAATCCCGACCTAACACCATCGTGGAAGTGTTTTAACATCTCTATCATCGATGGCGAAAGTCACATAATTGCTATAAATAAAATATAATACTGTGACTTTCGCCATTCTATTTTTGATCAATCCGAACCAGCCATCAATTTTTTATTCACTGATTTCAACAGTTTTAATCAAAAAATGCTAAAAAAAATTTTAAATCTCTATGAGGGACGGTCACAATCAAATAATGATAAATGGTTGGTCAATCAAAATTGTTCATTTTCTTGAATTAACGCCCGTAGGTTTCTAACTTTAGAATTAACCTCCTTTTTCAATTCGTATTCGTACCCCAATTCTTTTCGTATTCGTTCTACGATGGTATACAACGGAGCGAACACACTTACGTCACTGGAAAATGCGAGAGAGTCCTTAATAGAATTCTGAATTCTTTTGATGAGCGCATACTTCTTTGGTAGCATATATTTATTGTTGTTAACTCCGTATTCTATATCCTGAAAATCAGACATGATTTGATCAGGATTTAACCCATCTGATAGTTCAATATCCCAACCTTTCAATTTTGAAATCTCGGATAAAATGCTATTCATGTTTTCAGAATTCATTATTCTATAATAATGATATATTTCTAAATGAAAAATATGACGCATTAGACATAACTAAATCGAATTTTCTGTCCGGCCCCTTTTGAAATAGCCGATCGACAAACCCCCTCTGCAACATATCGTACTGAGGGTCTACAAATATTGAAATACTTGCCGGCTTCATATATTTATTTAAATACTTTTTCTTCGTTAGTTATTGTATTCAAAGATTTCACAGGTCTCGCTTTTTTCGAGTATTTCCCAGTCCCCCCTCGTTTGGTATTCTCACTATGTGTGATTGCTTGAAGATTTGATAAGGAATTGTTCTTCGGATTAGAATCAATATGATCAATAACAAAACCATCTTTGATCAATCCATGGAAACATTCATACACGAAACGATGATTGTAATATTTCTTCTTTCCAACAGTAAAGAACAAATACCCCATACCATTATCCCACCCAACTGGGTTCTTCAGTCTACGGTTTCTTACAACACCATCACTGGATGCTTCATAATTTGTACTCACAGGGTGTTGTCTGAATTCTTGGTTCATTCGTATACTATACTATTTGTCTAATTCAATGACTGATTCATTTGCAGGGATTCATTATACATAAATCTTTCATTTAGAGACTTGTTTTTAGTATAGCATGAAAGAGTTCAAGAGATTGACTTCGAAAAATGCTGAATTCAATGCTGATAAGGAGTTTAAGAGATTATTGAAAATCAGTCCTAGATTTAATCTCGGTAGACCCAAAAAACGTAACAAACGTCCAAGAGACGGAAACATGAAAGAGTTTAAGAGATTATTGAAAATCAGTCCTAGATTTAATCTCGATAGACCCAAAAAACGTAACAAACGTCCAAGAGACGGAAACATGAAAGAGTTTAAGAGATTATTGAAAATCAGTCCTAGATTTAATCTCGATAGACCCAAAAAACGTAACAAACGTCCAAGAGACGGAAACATGAAAGAGTTTAAGAGATTATTGAAAATCAGTCCTAGATTTAATCTCGATAGACCCAAAAAACGTAACAAAATCAATCCTAGATTTAATCGCGATAAACCAAAAAAAAACGTCCAAGAGAGATTACCCCTGGAAAGATGCTCAATTCAATCTCGATATAGTTTCTAATACACCAAAGAATACAATTCTTGATAAAGCCATGATTAGTAAAATCAGAGACTGTTTTAATGAATTCAAGCGTGATGGAGCATCTTATTGTTGGTCAACATTTCGAATTGATGGTGTTGTTGATGCTACCATGACTGATGAAAAAGCAGCAGTGATAATTTCACGTGTTGGGGAAAAACGGCATTTTTTCCGAATCAAATTCATTATCGAAGTCGATGGCAAATGGATTATTAAGGATAAATTTGAACCAATCCTCAAGAATAAAAAAGCTGTCATTGTGAGTAGAGATTCCAAACCAGGGATTCTAACCGGCATTGACAAACCATACTACGAAAGATCTTATCCCGTAACAGCAATGGTTTATGGGATATATCCGTTAAATGATAAACCCGATATCGCAAAACTAGCTCCTATGAAATATTCGTCAGGGCTTAATTGTGTAGCAGAACGAATAATAGAACACTTCACAAATGCATCCCGAGGAAATAAACTAACTGATCTGCGACGTAGGAAAATAACCGAGTGGGAACTGACAGTGAAACAGCATGGTGCAAAGATTTCTGATATAGCTAAATTAGAAACATCATTACGATTCCCAATAACCGTTATGACGATAACCGGAGAGGTTTTATACGAACCGAAATATAAATAAATAAAAATGGAGCGCCAATACAGATTATTGATCATAACAAACACGCGTGGACACCTGCGGTAACAATATTTCCACGAGAACGAACCGTGAAATATATCCCTAAGGAGTTCGTCGGGGATGTTTTCTATGAAGAGAAATTATTTGATGCTATTCATGCGTTGTGTAAGGATGATCCTGTGTCAGTGTGGTTACTTAGAAGTGATGAAGAATTCGATCAATTTGTAAAACCAAATGGTGAATTATATCGCATTGAAGAATTAGATAACAGAATGAGAAAAATCGCTAGTGATTTTTCACCGGAGAATTCCCATGAAAAACTACTCACGGATAGTTTTACTATTCCATCAGTGGTAGCTCACTTCGCAAGAGAAAAAAACTCATGGCGTCCAACACGAAATGATTTTCTCGAGGATGTTAAATTGAGTTGCGTCGAATTTGGTCATGGAGGACTGTGGAATACGAAATACTCATGTGATGGTATGATTTCAATTGATATAGCCGCGTGTTATCCCGGAAGTTTTCTCGGGTATGGGGAATGCGCTGAGTACTTCAAACGATTTGGACACCCCACGCATGAAATGACTCGTGTTGCGATTAATGGACCATTGCCTGATTTTGACTTAACCGGATTCGCTCGTGTGATATCATTCGAATTAGCTACAGGGTTACATCCGTGTAGTTATGTTTGGCTCGGTAGACACCTTTCTGAAAAACACTGGATGCCAATAGTGCTATTGAGATATATGATTGATTGTGGTATGCTAATATCGTTGATTGTTTCCGATGCTATTATATGCTATCGAGCTCAGAAAGAAGTTTGGCTACCACAACCCAATCTAGATAGAATAATCAACGAACTACGAAAACAGTTTCCAGATTTCAGTGAAGAAGAAATCATAAATTGGTCTAAGAAGTTATTTGAAATTAAAAAAGAACAAGCAAAAGATCTCGGAAGAAGAATAATCGGTAAATTTACCCAGGGTGGACGATACGATAACGCAAAATATTCTTCGCGGTTGATCATAGATGTCGCTGAATACGATTTTATTGTAGCGGATTTAATGAAACAGGGAAAACTTGTATCCCGTAAGGATGCTTTTCTATCCAATGGTGAGAAATTAGGTACGGTTGTTACCTACTGTGATGGATATAATTCCCAGTACACACATTTGAGAAGTTCAATGCTAGCCTATGCTTCTATTAATCTATTTTCGATGATAAATAGATTTCCTAATACCGCGGTTAGAGTGGCCACTGATTCGATGTATATACACAGTAAGTACAAATCAGCTGTAGCGGCATTCACAGATCCCGAAGAAAATTGGGGGCGTTGGCGATTTAAAAAGGAGATGCTACATGAGTATTGTGAATCCGCAGACGTTGCCATGGATGATAAATATCTTTGTTGTAACCGTATTGAAATTCAATCAGAATTTTCTAATGCACCACCGGTATCTGATCCAATCTGTAGATACAAGACAGTTTATTTAAACGGTTGTGGTGGGTCAGGAAAGACAACTCGTGCAATTGAATTATATCGTGGTGGTGGAAATACTTGTATTTCTACTAACATGATTGTGCTAACACCGACTCATAGACTCACCAGAGAGATGATACAGCGAGGGGTAAATGCTTGCACTTATCACAGCTTCTTTCGATGGAAAGGTGACAAATGGACTCCTGATCGAATGGGTGATAAATTCATTCCTGAAATCATAATCTGGGATGAAATATGCACAGTGTCATTAGATGTATTAAAAACATTTCTTGAGTGGTTGTTAACCAAAAACACAAAAGTCGTCATGTGCGGGGATCAAGGCCAACCACCACCATTTGTCGGTGCATCTCCACATGAATGGCTAAAGGGTTTTGTAGACTACTATGAAGAAATCACCACTGATTATAGATCACTTGATGAACGATTACGCGAGTTCAAAGCGCTAATTAGATTACAACCGGATAGAATCCAATGCGAAATAGCGCGTGAAGTGATTTCAGAAACCCCAATGAATGATTTCTGGGAAGCGTGGAGACCAAACGATTTGATCATTGCAAGTAGAAAAATAGTCAGGGATACACTTCAGATGAAGTTATTTGAATTGCATAAACAAACATTTGCATCGCTTCCAGTACCCCTTTGTTATAGGCCATCGGATACACGAAAACAGAATATTGAAGTTGATATTCCAGGACAGAATGAAAAACAAATTCTGGTATTAAATGATATTGTGCTGGTTGATATCAATGTCGTTGAAGATGCATTGCGTGCTAATAAATCCCCGTGGACGCTAGGATACGCAGCAACAATACACTCCTCACAGGGATTGACTATATCGGATACAATTGTTTGGATGGTAGATAATCGCATCGAATGGTCAAATTTAGTCTATCTCGCAGTATCCAGAGTACGAAACATAAATCAACTTCGAAGAATTGTCCTGACAGAGTCAGGCGATGATAATGACACAACAATGGATGATATTGATGTTAAAATTATTGTTAAAAAACTCTCCGGTTACAAACAACAGGACAAAAAAAAACAACGAGAATTTGATATTGATGCTAAATTAATAATCACTTTGAAGAAACAACAGAATAATCACTGCGCGAGTTGCAATTGTATAATGCGTTGGCAGTATTCGGATAAGGATCCTCGCCAATTCACCGTAGACAGAAAAAATAACAATCTCGGTCATGTCAGAAATAATGTGATGTTGACTTGTCTTGAGTGCAATAGACGCAACGGTGCTAGTTAAGACCATGCGGTGGCAATTGAGTATCCTCGGGAATCACTTGTAGTTGTTGTCGAGTAAAACCCCGCTGAGGGGCAGTTGAATCCAGTTTATAGACTGGAGGTCTACCCGTAGATCGTGTTATACTAGATATCTTATGCGTAGTGACGCTCCAAATAGGATCAGTAGCCCTTTTTCTACCCCTTCAAGCTCTCCTGGTTCGTATAAGTACCTCACAATGACACTACTACCAAGAATTGGTTGGGAAACGCTAGCGTTTCTAGGGAAATCTTTTTGTGGTTGTACGGGTATTGACTTCTTTTTAATCGCGTTGATAGGTTTCATGTTGATTGTTCTAGTAATCTCGTTATTCAGTGCAGTAATCACAGATGGTAATCTTTTAACCCATTCACTGGATCGCTTTTCTTGAATGAATTCTTTTGCGTATTGATATCCAAATAACCGCTCAGCAATCGTCCGATTAAATCGTTCTACAATGGCCTGATCGCGATGTAGCGCAGTATGCCCTCGTCGTATGGTGACATTGTGATATTTCATTGTAGATAACACTGCACCCTGAAATTCCTTGCCAGGATCAACCTGCAATAGATTTGGCCAGTGCAGAGGACCTCGTCGATAAATCCTTTCAAATGCAGAAGCGACTTCAGTGGCCGATTTTGTTTTCAGCGGTTCTGCTTCTTTGTATCGACTCGCAACATCAACTACGGTTAACGCATATTTGTAACCACGATCATGTGGCAGAAATAATATATCAGCCTGATGAACTTCATTAGGAGCGGTCACATCAAAATGCGAGAATTGAATTTGTTTAGGCGGTGGTAGATAAATTTGCCATAGTGCCTGTTTGGATAACCAATTAGCCGCAGTGGTTTTTTTCACTTTTGCAGCTCTAGCGAGTTTATTGATTGCAGCGTTACCCCTCCAGTATCCCCTCGGAGAATAATAAATTGATTCCATATTATTAATTACCGGCACCTAACATCAATTTACTTTTCATAGCCGATTTTATTAAAAATGAAGCCAATTTTTCTTTGAAGGATTTATCAGGAATAGCATTTAACGCATGAATTAATTTCACATCTGCTAGATGCCTGTGTTGCAGATTGCTGCTTTTATAAGCAACATCATGAAGGTGACAGGCCTTATCAATGGCATTTATTGGTTCTTCACCGGGGTTGGGTTGATTTTGATTATTGAGTCTGATATCAAGTCTGGTTCCTGGTCCACAGTAGCTATATCCTGGGAGGTGCTTTTCTCCGGGGTATTTTGCCCATGGGGTTCCAGGGAGTTTTGCTAATTTGGCTGCGATATCACCTCCTCGTTTTTTTTAAAATCAGATCTCATAGACACAAATCTAAATTTCTTTGTACCACATTGCACGCATTTACCAGAAAGCGCTGATCGGTTATTTTTAGTTGTAACCGTCGTCACATCATCTGTGCCAGTACGCGTTTTACACTTCACACAATATAGATCCATAATTTATGTATAGAAATATGGATATAATTGATTTTTCAGCGACTAAAACAAGAGAACCAATTAAGCATCATGCAGCGCTACCAAACTCTATCCGGATGATTATAATCGGGCCATCTGGATCCGGTAAAACGCAATTGTTGCTCAATTTAATAATGAGATGGATGAAGTGGGATAAGTTGTATTTAATTGCCCCTAGCGTAGATGATCAGCGATGTTATGAAGTGTTAAAGGATTTTAACGAGAATGCATCAGAAATTAAGGGTGAGAACGCCATTGATTTTATAACCGATATCGATGAAGCACCGAGTATTGATGATATTGATGGAGATATTGACAATTTAGTCGTATACGACGATATAATGTTGGATAAACAAAAGAATCCTGCTAGAATATTTTCCCGTGGGCGTCACAAAAACACTGACGTGATATATGTCACTCAACGCTACACTCAGGTTCCAAAAGTCATCAGAGATAACTGCAATTTATTGTCTGTATTCAACGGAGTTGATACTCATACTCTTAGAAATATTTGGCAGACATGGTGTTCTGATATGGACTTCAATCAATTTCGAGATTTCTTTAGTCATGCTCAGTCAAAACCACACGGATTCGCAACAATAAATCTACATGATCCTCGGACACGATATCGTATCGGACTGGATCAAATATTCGGTTAAAATCATTTATTATTTTTTGTTAACCCAGTGATGAAATCACTAAGCAGCAGAGAGGGTGGATGACAACAAGTTGCGACCAAAATTAATTAAAAAATCGTTTTCATTTTTTTAGTTAAAATGATTTCGTAGGGAGATTTCAATCAATTTTTTGTCTGAAAACGTTGTAGGGTTCGCCCCTGAGACATTTTTTTTTGATCGTAGGAAGGCTCGTTTTAGGATTTCAATCAAATTTTGTCTAAAAACGTTGTAGGATTCACCCTCTCTGCTGCTATTTGTCCCCCTTGTTACTGCGTAATATTACATGATTTCCGTTAATTCTTCTGTGTCATCGTAATTGTTGTTTTCAGAAATGTAATTGTCAGTAAACTAACGTCATTTATAACAGTGAAAAGTTGTAGAAGGATATTTATACCGTTTGATTTCGTCCCAGATAAATTCAGAAGAAAAACAGTATTGCGTGTGCAATATATATATATAATATATATATATATATATATATATATATATATATATATATATATATATATATATATATATATATATATATATATATATATATATGACTTGCATGTACATTAACGACCTAATGACATCCGGCAGTAATATATGTGCATATTTGTTTCTGGCAATTGCAACAAATCCACGCTGCAGTTTACAGCAGTTATGATTTGTTTAGTGGAATGATCACTTGTAGGAATCCAGTATAGGTAACTTCATAATAATTTCTGAAACATGTATCAGCAAAGATGATCCGTAGCGCAGTTCTATAGTGGCAGATTCTCATAATCGAAGTCTGGCGTTCCAATCCCGTGACTGCCAAATGTCGGTTATGAGATCACAGATAAATTGGATTAACGTGTTGCAACACAATAAAAACTCCAAGGGGCGCTTGAGGCATAAATGTATATAAAATGTATCCATGCTGGGCATGACTGCATTTTTCTAAATCTACTTGATTGCTGACATCAGTTGCATCACAAAAATGATTGACTGTGATTGCTCATATTAAATTTACAACATCTGGCGAAATACAATGATCACCACCGCATCGATCATTGTTTCATCTGAGAATGCCGGTGGATTTATATTTCTCTATGCGACAACGATTTTGATATTGTTGAATGATTTTTTTGTTAGCTCGTTGACGTTAAATCAAGGAAGTATAAATTTTGGTTATTCTGTTTCGGTGTTTAGAATGTTGAATAAAACGTTCCATGAGTGATGCTAGCTTTTTTTTTTTTATAAGGAACTCACATTCAATGTTCTTAGAAAACTATTCGTTGAATGATTACTCTATTAACAAACTTGAGATCTGATGGAACCTGGTTTAGATGTTCTGTTGTTTCAATGATATGTTGTTTAATATCATTGCTGTAGTGTTGTGAGTTAACGTTTTGGCATTGAGAGTTTATTTGCATCACCTGCGATAGTTGATTGCTTGAATCTTATTATTGTTCAGCATTTCTTTCCTGATTCCGATTGAAGCTTATTAATCTTAACAGGTGTCAGAATAATACTAACATGATGATATGACATAATAATATCATGCGTGATTTAATTACACGTTTTCTACGGGATATCATTGACTTTTATTCGTCCACGTCGACTATTCGCTCAAGTAGCATTGTTGTGTCTGATGTATAACAGCAATTGCTCTGTAAGTAGATATAATTCCTCTTGCTACAAGAGTTTAAAAGTGTATATCATCAACAGATTGTCTAAATAAATCCAGATGTTCCAGTGAAAGGACATCATTCGGATACAGCGTTGCAAAATTTAGAATGTCATGAAACGATGATATGCATGTGGTACATAATTATATTATCAAACTTCAATAATATATCTTCGGATGGTTTTTGTTATCCATTTCGTCTCCGTGAAACTTCAGTAATACCAAGTTTGTCAAATATCATTATACTGTTTTTGAATGTACTCGTACAGCAGCTTGGAAAGCAACATACAGATGTTGAAGTGCAGAGACGCCTTCCTGAGATTGTATCTTGCATGTGAATAAACCATTAGTGGTACTTTGAACACATTATCTGGTCATGGTCAACCATGATAATATTGATTTATTACCGGATTCCAATAAAAGGGAGCGACCATATTTTTCAGTGAGTGGTGGTATCATTGTTGGCATCCACAATGAACGTCGTTTTCGTATTACTTTACCAGCATCAACTGGTCACCAGTTGACATCGTTGGTAGCCATTCTTACAAGTATAACTGTATGTTTGCACCCGACAATAACCTTTCTGACATTTTCGCAAATTCCAAATTTCTGTTTCCATCTTCCATCATTAATCAACGTCTTGTGCGAATCTTAAGTCGAGTTCTGGATTAGCACCATGAACCACCGGTTGTCTTATATTATACTGTATGTTATTAGGGAGGCCAGGCGTGTCTTTGGTAATCTTGAACAATCATCTGAATATCTTGTTAGACCCAATATCGACGTCTTTCTGAATTGGTAAATACTTCTTCCGTCAATGATATACGTTGCACGATCGAACAACGCCATAATGTCATTATTAACTAAACCTTCACTAATATCAACTCCATATTCAGTATTATCTGTTTTCTGAATTTGACCTTCTAATTCAATAAATGATACAGGGGTAAGAAATATATGCTTACATCCTGAACTTGCAGCTCAGTTCACCCACACCAACTAGGCTGTCGTGTGTCATAAGGATAATATTGATAGTCAAGCGCAGACTCATTTTTGAGAATTTGTGCGTGAATATAGATTGTAGGATCAGATACACGCTTGAACATTTTTTTTTATTTGTTCTCGTCTAACCCTAAGACCGCTTTCTGTTATCAGACTTGTGGTTATATTTTTCTTTTTTTTTGGATAGTGATACACCAGAAAACTCTAAATTTTGATTTGCAGGTTGATTTTATTTTACTAACATTTTCAGGCACCACCTCAGTGCTGGGTAATTTTACTGGTTGAGGTTTTCGTTGGCTTAAAGGTGCGAGTCTATCCTTGATTGCTGAGAATGCTTTACTGGCAACATCGTCAACAACACCATTACTACAAACAACGTCAACAGCTTTCATTGATAATTATTTTCTATCATTCTGAAAAGATCCTGAACACCACCATCGAGTCCATCCTCGTAGATCGCTTTATAGGTTGGCCACCGTGAAGTTATCACCCTCACCGTTACAGATCCACGTTGAGCATTATATACTATCATCATTTTTTTTCTTATTACTGATCTAATTACATACCCTCAATCACTACGGCAAAATAATCTTCAGTAATTTCATCAATGAAGGACCGATAAACATTAATATTTATTATATCGCCTGTACATAATCTCTGACAAATATCTGTTGCTTCATGAAAAAATTAGATGAAATTATTACCGGCTCGTTTTTCACCAATCAGAATTTATAGTTCAAGATCGGCAGGGACGTTGTTAGGATATGGAGTAATAAGATCACTCACCATGGTATCTGAACCAATACAACCTTTATTGCCTCATTGCATCCTTCCATTGTTGTTGTTGTTGTTGTGATGATATTTGTAACCTTGTAAGATATTCATCTATTCTACTGACAAAAGCAATATATCATGGATCATTACTTCGGATCCGAACACTTCCGTAGCGTATACTAAATATCCATTTGTACCAGGTTTCACGACTTCTATTATTATGAGCATTCTCAGCAGATAATACTTTAAACATATGATGATATACTCATTATAAAATAATGTTTTCATTTATTCATCGAGAGTAAAAACAAAAACGAATTATTCGATGATGAAAGTGAATTACATGTAAGAGGAATTTTATGATAGCAATATTAATGAAAGAATAGTGATCAATGGGGTTATAGAAACATATTAGAATCATAAATAACGAAGATTTTATGCTTATGCGCAAGTATATAAATAACGTAAAGAACATTATATTTCCTGAATCGAAAATGTATGATGGAAGAAAAGAAAATCACAATTTAGTATATCCTTCCACTGACGTAAATTCCTCTCGTAGAAACATAATTAACAACTAATCGTCTGTTTAGAACATTACGAAACATTTACAACTAATGAAATTAACAGCTAATAAGTATATTTTGAAGATTAAGAAACATAGTTACAACGAATGAAATGAACATCTAATACGTCTCTTTCAAATTTGAGAAACACAACCACAACGAATGAAATTAACAACTTAAACAAGTATTTAGAACATTAAGAAAATAATTACAACGAATGAAATTAACAGCTAATACGTCTTTTTAAAAATTTAAGAACCACAACTACAACGAATGAAATGAACAACTCAAGCATGTATTTAGAACATTAAGAAAAAAATTACAACGAATGAAATGATCAACTAATAGGTCTATTTAGAAGATTAAGAAACAAACATATAACGAATGAAATCAACAACTAATCAGTATATTTAGTAGAAGCTTACAAAACACGATTTTAACGAATGAAATGAACTGCTAAAAAGAGACTTTTTAGCAGTTCATTTCATTCGTTAAAATCGTGATTAATAAACACTATTACAACGAATGAAATGAACAACTCATACTCGTATTTAGAAGATTAAGAAAACTAATTACAGCGAATGAAATGAACTACCAATAAGAATATTTAGATCATTAGTACACATAATTACAACGAATGAAATGAACAACTAATACGTCTATTTAGACGATTAAGAAACAAAATTACAGCTAATGAAATGGACAACAAATACGTTTCTTACCCAAGCGACAAAGAAATCAAGCTGTTTTGCTAATCTTACTTTTCTTATCTCAGTCTAGTCATCTCAGACCAATCGTCTCAGTCATGGTGTCCACGCGCTCAGAAATACTTTTAACAAAAGAAACCCTATTGTCTTGTCTTCTGCTGTGCCATAGTTGTTCTCAAATAAAACAACAACAGCAACAACAACAACAACAACAACAACAAAATATAACCATAACATGGTTACTTAAGGTCAATCTGTCTTCGAAAAGACACCAAACAAAAACATTTTGATAGAGACAAATACACACACGCATACTATTTCGAGGTTTTGATATTATGGTAGTTCGTTCTAACTAGCATGGTCAAGTTTATCCTATATGCAGGATTAGCTCAGTACATTTTCAGATCATCATCATCAAATGTAGCTAAAGCAACCGAACTAGTTGTAAACACTTCGCGTGAAACATAGTATATACTGTTAGCTACATTTAATAAAGCTGACCTGAAAATTTACTGTGCTACAGATAGGATAAAATTCTCAATGGTGTGTGAAATGAACTATGTCAGAAAACACTGATCCATGCACATAAGACTGTATACCTATACACTTCATAGCATCCCAACTCTCTAAACAACACCGAAAAACTTAGCAACAGCCAGAAATGTGTTATCTCAAACATGCTCTATTATAATTTTCTGAAGCATCTCCGTTGTGCTCCAGCTGAATAAACCTGCAATATTTATTAACAAATAAAACACTTACCAGCCAGAAGGAATCATTTATCCCTGAACACACTAATCCATAAGCAAATTTTACTGTATCACTTGCCATATTTTTCCAAGACAGAAATATAAATTTTCAAAGAATCCGTGAACTTGAAAGTTTAGCACATGGTTATCCTTTAGGGTAATTTAATTTAAATTTAAGTGAACCGGCCACGAAGGGTCATATTTGGAGGGTGACGAGGGTCTTTTATACGGGAGAGTGGAGTACTCAAAATTGGAAATGATGAAAGGAAACAGTTTCTTTCTAATAAATTATAACTATTTATTGTTAATTTCAAATAACATCCATATATTAAATGTGATAATACCTCATTACTATGCGACGTTTTCTGTTGTTATTTCTCTTTGCTGTGTACTTCGGACGCAACGGTCACACCAAAGCCCTCAATAGCATATTTATATTCATGCGACATATGTAAACATTGCCACGTGAACACTAGTAAAGGGGGGTACTTTAAAGATAATATTGGGTGAGAAAAACAATCTACGTTGGGGTTTGGACCGAGACAATGAAATCTCAGCCGCGGGATTACATTATATATCTCCCCACGAGGCTTGTCCGAGTGGGGAGACATATAATGTAACCCCTAGGCTGGGATTTCATTGTCTCGGTCCAAATCCCAACATAGATTTTATATATATTGAGAAGATTACGAAGCTAATAAGTCTGTTTAGAAGAGTAAGAAACATAATTAAAACGAATGAAATGAACAACGAATAAGTCGATTTAAAAGATTACAAAAAACGATTACAACGAATGAAATGAACAACTAATACGTCTATTTAGAAGATTATAAAAAACGATTACAACGAATGAAATGAACAACTAAGAAGAATATTTAGAACATTAAGAAACAAAATTACAACTAATGAAATGGACAACTAATAGGTATATTTAGAAGCTTACGAAACATAATTACATAAACATAACATAATTAAGCAACATAATTACAACGAATATAATGAACAACTAATAATATGTATATTTAGAAGATTACGAAGCTAATAAGTCTATTTAGAAGATTAAGAAACATAATTCCAACGGATGAAATGAACAACGAATACGTCTATTTAAAAGATTACAAAAAACAATTACAACGAATGAGAAGAACATTTGATAGTCTATTTAGAACAATAAGAAACACAATTACAACGAATTAAATGAACAGTTAATAAGTACATTTAGAAGATTAAGGAACAGAATTACAACGAATGAAATGAACTCTTGCATCTATTGAGAAGAGTAAGGAACATAATTACAACGAATGAAATGTACAACACATGCATCAATTTAGAAGATTAAGAAACAGAATTACAACGAATGAAATTAACAGCTAATACGTCTATTTAGAAAAATGAGAAACATAATTACAACAAATGTTGTGAATAACTAATACGTCTATTTCGAACAGTAAGAAACACAATTACAACGAATTAAATGAACAGTTAATAAGTATATTTAGAACAATAAGAAACACAATTACAACAAATGTTGTGAATAACTAATACGTCTATTTCGAAGATTAAGAATCAGAATTACAACGAATAACACGAACAATTAAAATGTCTATTTAGAAGATTAAGAAACATAATTACAACTTATAAGTCTATTTAGAAGATTAAGAAACACAAATGAAATGGACAACTAATGAGTATATTTAGAAGATCAAGAACGTAATTATATGGAACAGACAACTGAACGACACTAATACGTGTTTTCTATGATTTGCTGCTGTGTCTAGAACCTATAATCTGTGTCAAAGCAATATTATGGCAGGTCTCTGTGACCTTTGTTGTGATTATAAGTCGTCTAAATGAATATACTATGATCGTTTAAGTAATGTTATGATATTTATATTATCTTCATAGTGGAAGTGTAGATAATCTTTATCAAATTTTGAAAGTTGAAAGTATAATTTGTTTATGTTACAGTATGTTTTCATCATTATTAGATACTATAAAGGCTATAAAATCTGCATGACTATATCAAGTTAAATTAACGACAAATATAGAACGGTTTCCGGTTACATGGATATCCTTACTTTCACTTTTTCCATTGTTTCATTCCGTGTTAGAGAGAATTGTAAGAATTTGTATCAATTACATCGTTTAAGTCTGCCAACGCGTAAGTTGGAGACTAATGCCTATGCTACAATGTTGCTGGCAATGTTCGCAGTCTTCTTTCAATTTCAACGGGCTACCATGATTGTTGAATCAATACCGGGTAAGTGTGATTCATTCTCTCTCTATATATCCTTCATTTCTGCTGCATGCATGTGTTTCCATTTCTTTGTACATATGCATATATGACCGCATGTTTGAGTGTACCTCTGCATGGATTCATGGATGTGCGTATGCATAATACATCCATAGATATATGTGCATTTATAAAATAAAAGTTAAATCATCGGTTTATTTACCAAACATAACTTTTATAAATAACGTATGTGACAAAGGGTCTTCTTACAAATACGGTTTATTTGCTAATCACGTGGTAATATAATACCGCTGTTATCAATGAG
The DNA here is from genome assembly GCA_029339505.1 of Unio delphinus. NCBI lineage: Eukaryota > Metazoa > Mollusca > Bivalvia > Unionida > Unionidae > Unio > Unio delphinus. Next base: position 6,985,110 of record JAQISU010000017.1, on the reverse strand, counting down.
TGTGATGTGAGTGTGAATTATTCTTTCCAATGTGATCGATGAGTGTGATGTGCGTGTGAATTCTGCTTCCACTGTAATCGATGAGTGGAATATGAGTGTGAATCATGCTTTCACAGTGATCGATGAGTGGAATATGAGTGTGAATTCTGCTTCCACTGTGATCGATGAGTGGAATATGAGTGTGAATCATGCTTCCACAGTGATCGATGAGTAGGATGTGAGTGTGAATCATGTTTCCACTGTGATCCATGAGTGGAATGTGCTTCTGAATCATGCTTCCACTGTGATCGATGAGTGGGATGTGAGTGGGAATCATGTTTCCACTGTGATCCATGAGTGGAATGTGCTTCTGAATCATGCTTCCACTGTGATCGATGAGTGGGATGTGAGTGTGAATCATGCTTCCACTGTGATCGATGAGTGGGATGTGAGTGAGAATCATGCTTCCACTGTGATCGATGAGTGAGATGTGTGTGAATGCTGATTCCATTTTGATCGATGATTGGTTTGTGAATGTGTATGCTGCTTCCACAGTAATAGATGAGTGGGTTGTGAGTGTGAACGCTGCTCTCAGCGTTTGGTTTCGTAACGGAAGAATATAAATATTTTTAGTAGAAATATTCCTGTTTTATGTGTAATGACATTTATAACGAGCACTCCTGTAAATGCTGCCTTAAATGTTTGATTGATACGCGCAGTACTAATAAAGGCTCAGCTTATTGTATATATTAGTGTATTATTTGTTATACATGTACACAGGCCGTTGATATGGGTGAATATCACTTGCCGGATATTTCGTATACTCTGAACCGTAGAGAATTCTGGGTAAATTTAACCACTCATGTCATCCGTCTATTGATGTATATGTCGAATGTGTCACGCTGCAGAACCTATCATCTTTTATAAATATGAATCAAGTTGAAACTCACTCTATAACGCATACAATCATGACTATTGGGCGAAAACAAGTGTCGTTTCAAATGTCTCATTACACCCTTTATCAAGGGAATATTGATTCTGAAATAAGGAAAAAACATGTTTTCTAAAAGTTATTAAAAAAAACAGAAATCAGTTGCAGGAAAATACCCAGGGTATGTATAGTCACAATTTTACATGCAATATACTTGTTATTCATCATTACAATACGAGTTACCTTCGTCTGTGGTCACCTCACAGGCAGGGATCGGTATAGGTTCTGATCTACAGTTATATGGTTATGTTGTTTTGCAGTGGCATTATGCAAAATAGAGAGAAGTTTGGCATTTAAGTAGGTTTAATGCATGTAATGTGGCTTAATTGGCTGCATGTGGTAATTATGGACACTATGCACAAACAACTGTCACAATAGCTGCTACATATCGCATGAAATATTAGCTTGGGTTAGTCTAAAAGAACACTAAATTTAGACGTTATTAAAATTAGATAAATAAATAATGCCAGAAGGAAGTGGCATTACCAGACTCTAAAAGTGCAACAAATGAATGAATAAATATTTAAAATGTCAAATGTTATCGGATCGTTTCCTAGACTTTACATTGAAAGTGCCGCTACTGCAAATAAGCAAGTGGAGATCAAGAGATATGCATGAGAAGTAAGGGATGCACTATTTTCTATAACCCAAATTACCCCATTTACTCATACACCAAACTAACGGAAAGAAACTGCCGTAACATTACCTTAGATGGAACACTAAGGAGCAAATCCCTTCTTTATAAATCAATCTCTACGCAAGAAAACTAAATCTGTAAAGCACAAACATGCATGAACTCTCTGAGATACCTTCTGACTGTTCGGGTACAGGAACGAGCGAGCTTGCGACTAACTAATAAGACGCCAATGATTTCATTCTGTAGTGTGACATGTCGTTTTTACCTTCTGACTGGATTGCATTGTATTTCTTTTACGAAGGAAACGAGACACGGTTTACCCGAGGATCTGTCCAGATGTCATGGATAGCAGCACGAGAAGCTTGTGATAATATGTCAAACGCAATGGTTTCTGATATACAATCTGATCGTGCTCTTGGATTGCTGCGTATTGGAGAGTTAGCATGGATTGATGGAAAGGAATACAGTTTCTGCTATGCAAAGAGTAAGCTAATGATTGTCTCTTTCTTTATGCTATACCTTACTTAGGGATATATATATATATATATATATATATATATATATATATATATATATATATATATAGAATATATGTATAGTATGTACGCTGTATCAATGATATACCACGAGATGTATAAATTTTTCATTAAAAGGAAACGAGGCTTGTCCGAGTTTCCTTTTAATGAAAAATTTATACAACGAGTGGTATATCAATGATACAGCGTACATACTATACATATATTTTATTTATATCACATACAAATACAAATATTTGCAAGTTGGAGTTACGATGTGCTCCTGATATATTGCCCGAGTAAATGACCTCCTTACAACCAAGTTGCGGTTTGCTACAAAATCTAGTTCTACGGTTTTTCTTGTTATTCACAATCACATATTCAAATTGATAAGTTGATTGTTTTCTTTTTCATTTTCCTTTTTTATTCACATTTATGAAATCAATATAAGACACACGCATTATTTAAACATAAAATATGTTGTTGTGTTGTTTTTTTTTAATGAAGAAAGTAGTGCACTGCAAACACGGTGATCTTATTATAGACTATGCATGTACTCATTGACCTACTGTCGTATGGAAATTCGCGTGGAATATAAACGAATTGGAATCACGAGCCAACAAGAGGTAATTAAAATATTTTAATATATTGACAGTTCAGCTAAGTCATCTTTTTGATTTAATTAACGATTCTACAGACTAAACCTCTCTCTCTCTCTCTCTCTCTCTCTCTCTCTCTCTCTCTCTCTCTCTCTCTCTCTCTCTCTGTACGTCTTGACTAAAATTGCCATCATTCATAGGTCCAGAGACATCGTCGTATGACACAAGCAAAAATCCACAACGCTTGTATTTTTGCTCCAGAGAGGGGGGCGGGGCTGGCGACCATTTGGACAGTTTTATATTTAATTATTAATACTCGATTTAAACGGGTTTCAGAAACAACAACAAAGGCTTAAAACACAATACAGTATGTGCGCATCGTAACCGACAAATTTAACATGTAGGCCTTGTGTGTCGTCTGAAGATTGCAACTATGTATCATTGATATTATGAATACTATAGATAAATCCCAAGGAAAGCGTAAGCATAGGTTTACGAGGAAACAGAGTACTGTGGGTTACTTGGTACAAGTTCAGCTGTAATGTTTTCGTCTAGCGCAATATATTTCTCTCTCACTCCAGATTTGTGCTTATTTTGCATCAGAAGGGGAGAGGAAAAAGACAGGATTCCGATGAAATTGTGTACCATTTTAATATTTAGAAAACAGGGACTATTAATATTTGTGTCGTTAATTTCATGTCATTTATGATTAATGAATGAGTAGAAATTCTTCATAGAGCTATAGGCCTACGGTAGAAAGAATGATTATATATTCGTATTATTGCGCTATGGGCGGATCACTATTTGATATACCAATAGTATTGGTATATAGATTTGCTTTATACCAACACTTTAAATGCCATGTTATTTTTAATGTATGTGGTATATATATATATATATATATATATATATATATATATATATATATATATATATATATATATATATATATATATATATATATATCCGTTTGTTTCTCCAACTGTCCGTCACATTTTTGTAATTCTGGATTACAACCCCAAATGATTTAACATAGGTTTATGAAACGTGCCACAGATGTCCGACTGGTAGCGTATTGAAGCAAACTACGAATTATTTCACAACATACTTTTAATCTTCCTATGGCATCTCTTACATTTTATTTTAATTTCGACTCGACATATTTTTGTTCTCTCTGAAAAAAGATATTTGCATTTGTTCGAAACTAATGTTTGTTAAAGCACACACATGAGGCTTAACACATCTCAGATACGTTTTGTAGGAAATGCTGACGATATTGCTCACAATTGCACAGATAATATTATCCGAAACTGTAATCAAAAAGATCTATCTGATACAAACGTAGTGTTTAAAGCCGATGGATCAGATCCGAAAAACTTAATGTTGGTATTATAATAAAGAAGTTACTTTTTGACCTTTTTATTTCATTTTGCAAATAAATTTAAATTTAAACAAACAATCTTTGATAATGGGTACAATTCAATTGCATCCATCACAGTTATTTAACAAGAAGACATCATAAGCGTTTATATGCAAGCATTTGTTTTTAATAATTTGTCTTTTAAGCTGGCAAATATTTCCGGTGCAAGGACTTTAGTCAATTAGAAGTCCTAAAAGTATGTGTTGGTGTCCGTGTCGTGGTCTGTTTTATTCTTACCTGATCTTGGGACACGACAGTATTTAGTCTGTTTCAGCAGGTAAAATCCAGCCGCCAAAATGTTAAGTGAGTTTTAGTTTTCAATAAGGGGAGCGATCTTTAGCGTGTGTATGTGTGTTTGTGTTTGTGTGTGTGTGTGTAGGTTTTCAGAAATTTGTGTTTTACATTTCGTCACGATTGTGATTTCGTAAGAATAGCATATAGTAGTTACACCATATTCACCGCATAAATTGTGCATACTTAATTAGTACTTGCTGTTTTATCATACATTTTAAAGTCATTAAGAGTTTCAAGTCATAACTTTACTAAATAAATTTACTAAAACAAAGTTATGTTCGCTAATACTTTGTGGTTTATGGTACAGTTTGTACAATTTGCTATGCATTTTTTCTTTCCGCAATATATGTATCAACTGTTCATCCTTCTTTTTAATACAAAACAGACATCAGTGAGACAAGCGAAACATGCAAATATGTGACGGTGATGAGAGAGGACATCAGAAACAATCATACTTATATTTGCAACACGGGTAAGAACCATGCATGCAATTTCAGGATCCTTAACTCTAGTAATGTAAATTTGAAATAAATTATTAGATAATTTATGCAATGGGTCTAGTTATAATACAAAATGATTAACATGTTCTGACAAACGATAATGCTATAACTAATTGATACTATAAACTCTAAACAAGTATGGGTTATTCAACATGCAATGCCGAGTCAGTCTTCTAGTCGACTGAACGATCATTAGATTCTGATTGATAATACTCGAGATGACGTGACCAATACAAATATTGAGTCTGCATTCAGGTTTGATAGTCGAAAACTTATCAAATTTGTAATAATTTCATACAGGTGAAGAATATAAGAGCAGTGATGAGATTCTTTCATATACTGATGCCGCCAATACATGTCGGAAGTCTAGTGCATCCCTGCAGGTGGTGGAAAACTTTGCCGTACCACTGGTTGTTCCAGTAAACAGGACATACTGGATAAAGGATTACAATGCTACCAGTATCATCAACAGATTGCGTATGCCTTTAGTCAGAATCACATTCGTAAATATTGGAGACTCTAGAATATTGATTGCATGTCTTCTGCAGAATTGTATGTAATCTGTATTTTGTTTCCTCAATTCTTTATTTAGTCATTATCCAGTTTGTATATTGCAATGAGATTATTATAGTAATCAATATTTTGGACATTAAAATTAAATTATTGTATACGCTATATATTAAGTGTACAATTTTGTCTACTAGTGATTCAGATAATAAGTAGTGCTCGTTAAATAATGTATATAACGATACTTGTTTTAAATATAGAAAGATCATTCTTAATTAACGTATGCAGCGTTCCGAGCAGAATAGTAGGAACATTATTATCGTTTCGGACAAATATGAAACAGACAAATTCCTATTTTAAACTATCAATGACGTCAGCATCCAAACGAAAAGCATGGAAAATAAACCAATACGTAATATTTTATTGCCGTATATATGTTATTCATTTATTGAACCACAGTCTATAACCTTTCTCTATGACATAATTCCTAGTTCAATCTTGTACAGGTGCAAACGAAAACGTGACAGAGATATGTATTGGTATAGTGAAGCTGGGCCATGACATATTTGAGTTTGGTACAGCGTCATGTGATGCGACTCATACCGTTATATGTGATGCGAGTAAGATTTTCTTTTAAGTAAGGCATAACGTCTTCTTTTGATACAAGCATAGGATAGTATAACATAGCAAGCGTACCGTATGAATCAACGTCTGAATCAACGTCACAAGTTCCGAACACCTAGCGATGAAAATGTTACACAGCACTCATTTGAAATCAAAATAAATTAGAAAATTTATAAAATCAAAATGGGGAACCTTCAAGGATTCTCTTTAAAATTAAATTGCTACGATATGTTTAACAATGAGTATAGTTCTCAATTGTTTTCCTTCTGTAATTTGATTTATATTCAAGCACTTCTTATAAGCGTGCCAACAGAGTGTTAAATTTGCCAATAATGGCATATAAGCAATAGGAACTAATATCATAAGTATGGTGCCTGTTTAATTCTACCTTCATACATGATGAATTTCATGACGTTTTAAGTAGAAACAAAACACACACAGACATCTTGTATGAAAGATATAATATTGCCAACACGTATCATCGTATTTCATTTTTCATAGTTACAAACATGAATACAATTAAATCCGATTTGGATTCTTGCAGAAAAGCGAAATCGAAAATAGGTTAACTCATTTTATTCTAAAATGGTTATATCTGCTTCCCTTGAAGGTGGCGTCCCTACCGCATTAACATTAACAATCAGAGAAGTAATGATGCCGCGGCTTGCTGATTTAAAGGCTTCTAACCAGTCGCAAGCTGACGGTAGGTAGACTGACATTTAAATGGTCAGTTTAAGTTCGGACAACACATGCAATTTTATGTTTAGATAATGTCCGTGAATTGAAATGGCCAGTTTAAGTTGGGACAACACATGAAATTTTTTGTTTAGATAATGTCCGTGAATTTGGCTTACCTTAGCATTTACAAGGCTTGGTGAAAGAAAACAACAACAATTACCAATCCATTTAGTTCATGTATATTATGTGACTCACTTGGCAAACATTTACTGTTAGGACAAAAAACATTTGCATAAGAGAAAGCACTGCAATTTTGTATTATGTCAAACATATAACTAATTTCTTTGTCGAAATATAAAATCGAGACTTCCTTGCGAATGAACAAAAGTCTAAATCCTCACTTGCAGAGATGCGAACATAAAGAGATTTTGCGATATGCATAAAATACACTGCATTGTTTAAGGTAGTTACTGATGATGAGTAGAGTCATACTTTTTCGTAGCGTGGAGATCCAGACGGCAAACGCCATGGACCATACTCTTTTGAAGTTAAGTTGGCCACACATGTATATTTCATTAGAACATTTCGCGTCATTTTCCCACTGTTAAAAAATAACCTCATATCGAATATAATTCTTGTATCGTCATATTGAAGTTATTTTAATCGTCTCACTTATACATGGATGCCATGAATGTACAGACTGTATATATTTTATGCTGTTGGGGAGAAAGGCTAGATATGTTTTGAATATTGTTGGAGATATAAATTGCGGAGTTTTGGCAAATGGACAAATTGATAATATATTTTTGCATTTCAGATTTGATTTTCATCGTATTATGCTCAACAGTATGGGTCATACCATTTGCCATATCGATTATCGCCATCGTGAAGTTCCGAAAGAAACGTTTAATTAAAGGCATTGCAAACAATAGTGTATACCGGAAGCGGCGTTCTGATGCAAAGTACGTCTCTCTCTCTCTCTCTCTCTCTCTCTCTCTCTCTCTCTCTCTCTCTCTCTCTCTCTCTCTCTCTCTCTACACAGTTGGCACAGTTGTTAATGTATTGACCGGGATGTCAATGTGGTGTGGCCCTGGATATAAATATTTACTTTACATGCCACGTCAAAATATATAACCTGCAAAATCAGTACGGTAAAATAGTAAACCACAAACCCCCAAATCTCTCTCATACATTGGGTATCTAACTAACGTCATCGTGGTTAAGAATGGTAATGATTACTATATAGCACTTCCCATAGATGTCACTAACATGTCGTATCGTCTAACACATTCACAAGCAATTACTTCTGATGCTTATGTAATGGAAAAAAATGAATAACATAATTTATAATAGCATTCACCTTCCCTCATAATTGTAAATGCATAAACGGACCAAATCAAACAAATATTCTTAATACTAATTATCGTTGCAAATTAGCATAAGATGCGGAAAATGAAGGAACAAATTATCGTTATTAAGGACCTGTGTTAGTAAAATTACGGAAACTTACAAAATTTTACAAATATATTATAGCTAATCAACAATGGAAGCAATCAATCGATGTTTCTTTCTTCTACAATTAACACTGGAATAACAGATGAAGGAATTACAAGTTGAAACTTAACCATCCAATCATATTTGTATATGAGGTAATCAAAAACAAAAAAGAACACCAGTACCACATTCTCTCGTAATTATTCAAACTTCAACAAAATGTTATTCGAAAATAATAGTTAGGTGAGCAATGTATAGATTCAGATGAAAACATCATGATAAGACTTTTGAACCTAACTATGATTCCAAAATTCAAACATCTGTAAAACTGTCTTTTGTAACTATTCAAAATTTATCAAAAGATTATTGCAAAACTTTGGTTAGGTGAGCGACGTTATGATTCAGATTAAAATATTACGAAAATAGTTCAGCAACATATTTCTGATTCCAAAGCTAGACTGAACGATAATTGATAAATTTTCATTATCTGCCTTGTGAAATGGTTATAAAAATGAGTAGTATCGTTCGGTAAAACATAACTTTACTATAAATCAACGGATAGTTTTAAACTATGATTTAACATTGCTATACGAAAGGATGTTGGAAACAAATTATAATTCCAGCGAATGATACCCAGAATGTAAAAAGTTCTCCAAGACAAACACAAGAAGAGGACGTGATAAAACCGTATGAACAACAACAGCATGACAACTGCATCTGCATGTTATCTAAGAGACAGAGATATCAACGAAATAATATTTTATTCACGCTAATACCCAGATTTTCTTTATAAAAAAAACCATTTTATATTTTAAAATATCTTATAAATTACAATTGTATTCGTTATGCTATTTTCCAATTTCTACATTTTTAATCAAAGCTGCAAACAACAACTCAACTAATCCTACAAGTAAAATGGCATGACCAGCTATAAGAAAACCTATCAATGTACAAGGTCAAGCAAAGTTGAAAATATAACGCTGCCATTAATTCTATATAATGCTGATTCTTTGTTTGGCTACCTGAAGCACACATGATTAGTAATGTTTAAAGTTGTTTTTAAAACAGATTAGCTTGTAGCTAATATAGCAGGAATTGAAACAGGTATAACAAGTGTAAGAGCAAAAGACAGGAACAGGATGATACTAGGAAAAACTACTTTATACTACATTTGTCACACAGATAACTGTAATAACTTTAGTAACTGTAATATCTGTTGCACCTTTCTATTTTAACAACCATGTATAACTCAAAGAAAATTTACGTTTTCTCTTACTCTTGACTTCACAGGTTCTGCTAAATGTTCAACTATGTAATCTTCTTAACTTTCTACTGTGTATGCGATCTAAATTTATGACTGCATGTTACGACTGTAACTATACTTCATATAAAACTGTTTCTACCACTTCCTGCGGTGTCATAGGTTTCGGCGTTTCATAAGTTTTACTAAACAACCGTTAAATCATACTTAAAGCCTCTTAATTCTCCTTAATTTTCCATAACTCAATAATCTTTGCTCCGCAGGAGAACTAGTTTCGCCATGAATGTGTTTGTTGAAACATAATCTCCCTGTTTCTTGTAGTTCTTGGACACATGATTGATTTGTATTAATTGCTTGCATCGCTATGTCTGAAGGAGTTACTATTGGCCATCTTTATACAATGGTAGGTTTGTTTGAAAGGATGTTATAAATATATGCCCAGATTTGTATCAATTGGATGTATGAATTTACTCTTGTAATATGTACAGCGTAATACATCCATTAAGCTAATTCTAACTTTATTTGGAATACTCCTTTTGTTCGCAGTTTCCTTTTCCAATCTATATAATGCTGTGTTTTTTTCAATATTTACATGTACCATAATTAATTAATAACATCGAAAAGGAAAAGAATGATAACTGAAGCATTATCTCCATATTGAAATCTAGAATATGACTAGAAGTAAAATGTATGCAATAACCAATTGTGCATACAAAGAGCTTGTCAAACAATAACTAACAAGTAGTTGAAAAGAATGTATGAAATCAAATCGAGGAAACCTATGAAAATGCGTCAATGCAGTATCAAAATAATATTTTGTCCCATGACAAGATATTAAAATGTAAATTGTATCCCTTGATGGTATGGATAAATTTCAGATAGTGTTACAAGACTATCACCTAACCTTTAAAGGTTTCTAATATCTTACTGTTAGGTTTTCTAATGCAAGGTAAGATTGCTTTTATCATCCTATGTGTCGGTTGATGGGACTTAAAAAGAAGAATTGCACTTGACCACCTGATAACATTAAAACATATACAACCGTTATGTATGTTTTGTAATCGATCTTTCACACTTATAACAATTAATTAGAACGATCTTTAGCTGGAGTGTCTGATTATTAATATGTAGGTCATTAAGAGAAACAAACAAAGTGGAATATATAATAATGAAAGTTACTAAGAATAACAATAATGTTGGCAGTTTCGAAAAACCCCAGCTGTTTTTCCTGTGTGTTTGTACATAACCTACTTGTTCATAAGACTGACAGCTCTTTCCTGTGTTACTGTACACAATCTCCTTGTTAATAACATTGACAGTTTCAAACAACGCCTGATCTTTCCTGTCTGATTTTATTTGGGTTTTCGCTGGTAGTTTTTCATTTTGTAACAATATGTTTTCACTATCGTTCAATCATAGTGTATTATCGCAGGGGAAATATTTCAATGTAAATCGAAACACAAGGAATAATAGGATTTCCATCTAAATCATTATGGTTCGTACCTTCAGATAATGTCTAATTCAGTCCCATGCGGTGTAAATTACCTGGTGTGACACAAATGATTATAAATCTTGTACATGATTTTGTTAACGATTTTAAGTTTCGAAATTATTATGTTTCCGAAATTTGTATTATTTATATATTACAATGGTGTATAGAAAGTTCTGAAAGAAATTGTATAATATTTCGCAAAATCTATTCAAGTCATATTTACGTTCACCTTATATGGTGATTGCAAAATAAGGTGGAGAGAAGAACATTCAACAATTGAAGATTTTAAAATGTTTGTTGAATCACATTGATTCCTTACTTGGTTTCATCGTTACTATAGTTATTGTCTTGAATCACAAAATGTGTATATTTTCAAACATGCTATACCTGAATTAAAAAGAACCTCCTAAATAAAATAAAATAAATCGGCTACTATGCGAAATGAGTTCAGAATTATTGAAAGTTTATCATTGACTGAGATTTGGAATTCGATAATTTTGGAGTTTTTTGCAACTGGTCTAATTGCAACTGCAACAAGGTAAATGTACACAGTTCTTAATGCAGCCTGAATACCCATGTGATCATACTGATAAACAAAGAGAAATACTGAAGGTAGGAATTATTTTCAAAGTTTTAATGGCAAAATGTTTGAATTATTCACAGTATCTCATGTTGTCCCACAAAGTAGCAGAGTAATGTTATATATGTCAGGGTGGTATGATCTAAATAAATTTATTTTCTGGCATTGTTATATCGTGATTATTCAAGCATCCGTTGTATTATGAACTTATAAAAAAATTGTTGTTGCATTAGTTGATACATGAAAGGAAGATTTTCTATTGGTCAATCATAATCATGTGGTCACTCCCAATTGCGTTTATTTCAGCATAAATTGTGTATAGAAGTACTTTATACTAACGCATATAGAGTCACGTGTACAGTAACTAACGTAAAGACTGACATGTATGGCATACACATTGCACGGCTCTAACATCAAATACAAACGGTAAGCGGGGGGGGGGGGGCATTACTTGCTGTTTTGGATATCATTTCATCTTTGAGTCATTCAACAACTTTCTAGGTTACAGATGGCAGGTTGTAAATGTGATAGTTCTTGTGTAATGGAACTGAAGGTCCATTTTCATTTTGCGTCTCTGTCAAGTCCTCTCGTTTCAAATTGAATGCATCTTATTGTAGTATAATTAATTAGTGAATTCTAACATTGTAAATTTTCCTCATTATCTTGGTAATTTGATTTGTTTCAAATTTTTCCTATTTACTGTGCTCAGATACTCATCATTTATTATCCTCGTCATTTTCATATTTGAATATTTGTTGTACATATGAATGTTTACGGTGAACATCTGTTTGTCAAACACAGAGAAAAAAATATTAATCATATAATCATTTTAATTGACATTTTTGGTTGTTGGGCTCTGTGTGTGCTTCAAACTGATTTTAATTTTGTTTGTATGGTTTTTATTTTGCTTGCTCTTGCGTATCACATGGAACAGAAGAGCATGTAACCATGGAATTAAGTGACTTTTAGTATTGGTAAATTCGCCAGTCTGAGAATAATGGTGAACTGACTGAAAGTTTCACAATCTCCATTCGATGTTATACTCGCAATTTACTTCTTAATCGACAATTCAATTGCATAATCGTGCTTACCTCGATTGACAGGGTGAACAGCTTATGCGTTTATTAAAGGTTAAAATTCCATATTTTCTCTCTTGGTCACAAGGATACATCAGCAAATATCAAGCGTGCTTCACATATCGCTTTATAGATCAGCATATATCAAATATCCTTCACATATCACTGTATACATCAGCAGATATCAAGTGTGCTTTACATATCACTTTATACATCAGCAGATATCAAGTATCCTTCACATATCGATTTATATCATTATTTAGGGCATTATTTTTCTTATTTATCGGTATTACATTTATTCTCTGATTCAAAAAAACAGAGCGCTATCAATAATATTCAGACATTTTCAAATACCCCTAGTAGTACCATATTCATATAATAATAGCGCTCGTATCTAATGTTCGACTGCATAAGCCATTCGTAAAATATTAGCTCAAGGCAGTAAAATAAATCTTCCAACAGCAAGTAAAACTTTACATTTTTATAGACTTCCAATATGGTGAATGTACCCAATAAGGAATGAAAAAGTAAATATTTTCTTGATATATGCAATTTGGACTAAATTGCCGTGTTTATATTTCGCGTGTTTAACAATATGTTCCAAATACTATTTCAACCAAAATGTTTTAAAAGTTGTATCCTTATGCAAATGACTTATAAAAAAAATTACGCTTGCGGTGATATAGAAAGGAAATACTGAGTATTTAGGTAATTTATGGTGGCCCAGAAATCACATTTGAAAGGTTGATTTTAAAAATTCAGTAAAGATCGTAAAGTTATAAAGCTTAGAACATAGGCTTGTCTTAATGTACATTTATAGACTTACATGATATACAAAGACTAAACCATTGAAACGTTTCGCCGTAGTTATCTTTTGACATCTTTTTTTCTTCAAAATTTACAATCTTGACGAGCAGCAAAATCATTTATTCTTTCAGGCGAAAACACGATCGAGAAACGCTTCCTCAAAACTATTCTATGCGGTGGGCTAATAAATCAGAGAGCAAATCGTTGCCTTGTCACAGTAACAAGATCGAAGGTCAAGGAAATGATCTAAGAGACGCCAGTGATGGCGAGGATTACGATAATATCGATCCGCAACTTGACTTATACGAGAATCCCATTAACACTGAGAAATCAACTTCTCGCTATCATATCCAAGGACACGCTATATTGGCAAAGCATGCAGCTCTTGGTAAAAATGCAATATCTAGCGAAAGTGAGAAAGGTCTGTTGACCGATCGAATAAGTCTTAGCACTCAAAAGTACATGTCGATGCATGTGAATGAAAGAGACAGGAAAGTTGTTAATGACACAGAGAACGAGACACTTTACGAGAACTTCAATCAGGTTGATATGTCAATAGGAATGTCATTATGATAATATTTGATTCTGAAAATATCCGCATCTTTAAAAATACTAGGAAACATAATCTGCCTTATTAATTATGTATAGAAACAATAGTTAGATCTTTAAAATAAATCTGTTCGAAAAGGACGGGCTTTATATTGGTATATACTAATGAGTTTATGTGTGTCTATTTTATATTCTCACCTTTGTTAAGTTCTATTTTGGGTATGTGCCTGTTGTCAAGTTGCTTTCTATATCTATTTCAGTCGAGAACAAATTATAATCATATACCAAACATAATAATATAATTTATCTCTCTTCCCCGAACCCCCCCCCCCCTCTCTCTCTCTCTCTCTCTCTCTCTCTCTCTCTCTATATATATATATATATATATATATATATATATATATATATATATATATATATATATATATATATATATATATATTACACTTAATAAGCTCAATGCGCTTTACAGCATCTATAATGATACGGTTAAAAAAAACAAAGTGCCATGAAATTAAAAATGCTGAAAATATTTAAGGTAGGAAACATCATTTGTATTTGTAGTAGAAACGTTTGAGGTTTAAGAGCACTCTTGAAAAGGGTCACTGTGTCTTTGTGTTTAATTTCAATGCGCAATTCATTTCATGTTGCTGGGCCCAGGAATGCAAACGAACAATGTCCAAATGACTTCGTTTTCATAGTGGGAATAAGTTACGATTATCAGACGAGGAGCTTTCGTATTTTGTGTTTGGTTCTGGATCAAATGGATAGCCAGTGTAGGGATCAGATCAGCCTGGAGGTGTACTTTGATCGTGGAACTCTAAAGATGCTCCAAGAAGCTGTGTTTTGAACGTTTTGAATTTTCTGGAGTAGATATTAAGACGAACCAGATAGAACTGACTTACAGTAGTGTAGTTTTGAAAGTACTAATGGACACAATAGGTTTAGAGGCATCAAATTAAAGATATTTGCGAAGGGAGCTGATGCGTCTCAGCTCCGGATATGCAGCCTTGCATATGTTCATCACATGTTGGTGCATTGTGAGAGTCCTGTCTATAATAACACCTTGGTTTTGTACTTACTGTGTGAATTTAATGTTGGTGTTGTTGATATGTACTGTTTGAGGTAAAGGATGTGGATGAGAATTTCTTTGTGTTGTGATCAGAATGGCCTCAGTTTTATCATCATTCATCTGCAGTTTGTTACATGTCATCAGTTATTTTACATCAGAATTGCACCTCTCTACTCATTAGATGGTAGCATCAACTTCAGTTGGGTGGATCGATTTGTATATTTGGGTGTCATCAACATACAATTGGTGAGACACTGGATGATTATTTATGATAATTGAGTGCGACTGAGTGTATAGAATGACAAAACATATGTCCAAAAAATGAAGGAGAGATTAGAAACTGGGATGTAGTTCTTTAAATCGTTATGATCGAGCGTTGGTTTCTTCAGCAAAGGCTTTACAAAGGCAGTTTTGAAAAACGATTGGAATTCCCCAGATGAGAGAAAGGTATCAATAATATCAGTTTGTCAAGGCTATACTGGATCCAAGAACTCAAGTAGCAATGATGTTGGAATTTGATTAGGTTCACATGACTTGGGTGCACTCTTCATTAAGATTTTCCGTACTGAATCCAAAATGACAGGTTTAAATGCTGCTAACTGTTGTCGCTGACATTCCGTATCGCAAATGAATGGAGACGATGAGCCAATTGAAATTGTGTTCTAGAGCGTATAATAATAATAATAATAATAATAATAATAATAATAATAATAATAATAATGAGGACTTTGTATAGCGCCTAATCTTTCGAAGCTCTAAGCGCTTTACACCATCAATAATGATATGACTACACTACAGAAATACAAATGACAAAAACAATAAAATTCGAAAACATAAAAACATGCTGAAAACATATAAGAAAGAAAACGCAATTAGGTCTCTAAGTTTGTCTCTGCAGTCGAAACAGGTGAGTTTTAAGAGCACTCTTAAAATGGACCACTGTGTCTTTGTATCTAATTTCAATGGGCAATTCGTTCCACTTCGCTGGGCCCTGGTATGCAAACGAACGTTGTCCATACGATTATCAGAAGAAGAGCTTAAGTATCTAGCTGGTATCTACACATGGGTGAGACTGGATAGGTATGTTGGACTGGAGTCTGTCATAGAAACATAGCACAGATTACAAATTTTGTGTTTGATTCTGTATCGAATCGATAGCCAGTGTAGGGCACAGAGCAGTGGTGAGGTGTGCTCTGATCGAGGTACTCTGAAGATGATCCGTGCAGCTGTGTTTTGAGCTTTTTGAAGTTTCTGGAGTAAATATTGTGACGAACCAGACAGAATTGAGTTACAATAGTCCAATAGTCCAGTCTTGAAAGTACTAATGAACATACAAGTGTATCTCTAAGGGGTTGTACCTTGTCACAGAAGAAGCATAGAGGTCCGGAAGTTTGACTGTATAGAAGCATAGAGGTCCGGAAGTTTGACTGTATAGAGGTGGTGTACATTAGTTCCTTGACAATAGTTGGTTAGTAATCTCGAAGAGCTCTTTACAGCTGGAACTCTCCGTGGTCTTAGCAATGTAGTGGGATAATTTGGGACGTTTTTAATAGTAGCTTTATAGATTTGTTTAAAATATTGAATCTGGTGGAATGCCAAGGCCTCTCCGCTTTATGGCGGTCTCTTTAAGCAATGCGAAGCTAGTCCCTAAAACTGCAATACCACGGAGAACACTTTTGAATCGATGCATTGCACTTGATGTCTAGGGCATGCTTTTCAAGCAATGAACGCAGTCAGTAATCGAGTTAGTCAGCCGTAAGAGGTGAGCTTGATGTTTGGTTTGCTTGGATGTCATTAGTTTGGTTCTATTTATCATTCGGAATTTAATCTTAGTAGTAAATAGAGGTTAAGGTTTAAGGACTGAAGCTAGCATTGAAACGACGTTTCTTTTTTTTGCTTCAATTTACAATTAAGTAATGACGAATGTAGTCCCAGTTCGTTTAGTCTTGAGCACAATGCAGTATGGAGGGCCATTGAAAGGACATTTAAAGCCATTAATGAGGGTCCATCATAGCATAAACAGTTGACTGACACTCACGTAATGGCAGTTTATTAAAAAAGAAAGGACGTTGAAGAATTGGAGCAAACCACCTGAGAAAAGTTCTAATTGTTCTCGTTTCGAAAACAAGGTTATGAAGATATGCATACGAACTGAACAGCCAATGCATTATAGTACTGTAGATATACAATAAGTACATATAGCATGCAAAACGGCAAAAACACGGAATAGCTGCTTCAAGACAGTTAATCGATAGCGGCTATCTTTTATAATATTTAAGAGATGGATGGATGGATGGGTGGGTGCGTGGGTAGGTAGGTAGGTAGATAGTGAAAAAGGGAGAGAGCGATAGATAGATAGATAGATAGATAGATAGATAGATAGATAGATGGTATCGTTATTGTAATCGTTATGCATTTCAATAATTTTTATTAAATATTAAATGACAAGCACAGTCTGGTACTGATGAATGCACACATTGTTATATCTCTACAGGAAAGACGATAACGCCTTTTGTCAGTGTAAAACAAAAGAAGTGAGGAAATATAATCCTTGTGTGGAACTTATTTTATTAAATTTGTTTTTTTTCTCTTGCTGAACTAAATCATGTATCTTAGTAGTATACTACTACTAGGGCTAATAATAATAATAATAATAATAATAATAATAATAATAATAATAATGTCATAAGGTTATTTGGTTTATAATCCCTCATTTTCTCATAATGGAAATTTGAGATGTATTACTGCCTTCAGAGGTCGCCTGTATACAAAGGCCATTTATGAATTTTGAATTGCAGCCCAACTTTATCTGAAAGGCAAAACTTTTGTCATACCACTCACACACATACACACACAGAGTAGGTATGGGTGTAATGTTGCATGTAGCAATGTGTGTTGTCAGGTCAAGGTTGCACACAAGTGTATTCACATTGGAAAACATCTGTAATGTTCGCCGTTTTGAAAACGACATCATGGGATTGCAGACGTCGTACAGGAAACGGAAGGATTGTCATGTACAGTGCTCCAATGAGCATTTTCAATTTAATGTTGTGCAAAGTTAATGTCCAAACGTGTTTACATTGACATTTCCTTAGTTAAAATTGCAATCAAGGCGCAAAACAAAATTTAAAGAACAAGTCATCACAGCAAACATAGTAAAGGACTCTTCTCTATGGAAGTAATTGTTTAGACTTTTGTCATGCAAAGGCGCTCACATAGTTGGTGATGGTGATGTGTAAGATCCACTTGAAATAAAACTTTTACTAAACATTATGCCACGTGCCCACTAATTGTGTACAAAAATGGATTAGTTAACTTATTAAGGATTATGACGCTACCCAGCTAAAAATTCCATGTCGCTACAACGTTGCAGCAATGTTGTAGTAAGGTTGTGGCAACGTTGCCAAAACGTTGTTGTATAACGTTATTAAATAACCTTCCTACAACATTCTTGCAATATTGAAATCCTCTCTGGAAATCTGATAAAACCGGCTTGTGTTTCTGAAACACATAATCCTCATTTTTGGCAAGAATGTCAAACAAAACGACATTTAAAAAAATGTCAACATTACCATCCAGCTAGGAGTTGCGATAGCAGGAATTTCAAAACTGCCATTGTGACAGCATTCATTAAGTGTCAGTTCTGCACCATTTTCTTTCATGACAAACCAAACATCACCAGTCATTTGACCATAATAATAATGCTAATAGGAATAGCACTCTGCATTCGTTGATGCTTGACAACTCTCACAAATCATTTCAAAGTTGCACATATAATAATGCACTCGTCACAATACGGATTTTTTATTTATCATTTCATGTGCTTAAAAAGAATCTTAGATAAAAAAAGTAATGATACCAATTAAATAAAAATTCAAACGTCCATTCTGAAGTTTGCAATGAGTTTCAGTGCAGGTGTTCTAACCCGGTTTATATGCAAACACTGCATTCTGTTCACTGTATGAAATCCTCTTTCTAGGTAGTTTTTCTAACAGACTTTACAGCAGCACCTTTCATTAGATTTAAAATGGACATGTGAGTTCACCAAGTAGGCAGGGGTTTGGGGAGATCTACTACAATAGGGATATAATAAAAAAAAGTTAGGTTACGTAACAGGGTGTAAAGTGAAAGTAGATGGGTAAACCATGCTGCTTTTGCCTGATAAGGAATCCTCTGAATCTGCAGACTGAAGGATCAAACATTTATTTTTAAAAGACAAAATGGAATAAGAAAACAATATAACAAAAAAAATTTAATATTTTTTTTTATTTTCTAAATTTAATTAAGATTAGCAAGCATAATTAGTTTCCTCCTGCACTATCTCTTTCTTCTTCTGCACTGGGACCTGCAAATTCAATTATAATTTAAAAGTCACATATGATCTCAGCACCGCTTACATATGCAGAAGTCACAATAACTAGCATTATTAAACTTTATGAAACTTTCTTCACTGCACATGTGCTTCCCTTATTATTGTTAAGCTAAGTTACAAGATAACTTTGTACTTGTGTATCATTTCAGGCAAGTGGACGGTGAAATCAATTTGCGCAAAGATGAATTTATTTGGTCCAAATATTACATGTGAATAAAAATTCCAAGTGGAAGTACTTGTCCTATCATACAAGATGGATGAAAATTGTAGTTAGCTGTACTCCAGCTTTAATAGTCCTGGAAACTATGATAAGCTGATTTTGTTTGCAATTTAGAGATGCATTCACAATGCTTTAAAAGACTGAATCCAATATTTGATGGAATAAGAGTTAAATGGCCAACCTTGTATTTTATCCCTCCACGTTGGTTGGATGCATATTTAAAGGTCTCCGATATGGCCTCTTCAATTTCACTTTCTTTCGCTTTGCCATTATTTTTCAAGCAAGCTTTTGCAAGAGAAACACAATATTTTAAAATAAGTTTCACAACAAAGAACGCATTGCAGTTTTTTAAATGCCAACAATAATCAATGCAGTATTTATAAAATATGTACTTTGAAATGTGGTGCCAGGTTCTTTCATATAGATATAATTGCAGTATGCGTAAAGAGACATGTAGTACCTTATCCATTCATGGAAAAATCTCTGGAGTGTAATTAAATAAAATATAGACAATTGAAATCAAGTCATACTTACTGATCAAAACTCTGCATATCACTAGGTCTTTAAATGCTTTTTTTCCCTTTACGTCCCTTTAGACTATACTCTGACCAGAGTCTTTTTGTTCGTAGCCGTTTCATCATCCTGCAGACACTATCCCTCATATTAAACCTGCCTAATGAGCTCAAGTAGTATATCTGAAAATAATAATAATAATAATAATAATAATAATAATAATAATAATAATAATGACAAAATATATAGTTTTTTGTCATGAGTTTGCATGCAAGTTTGTTTGCTCCAACTTGAAACAATTTGCTAACACCAAGTATGCAACACAATGTACTAACAGCAATTATATGACAAATTAATCACTGTGAATCATTTATTTTTATAAATGACATTCACTCTAAGATATAATTAAAATAGCCAGAAAATATGTAATGGCGTATATGTAGTAAAACATCTGTAAATGTTCATCTCTATAAATATTTTGACCTAAATCCATGGCATTTAATAGCTAACCACTACATCTTATCCACCGCACCCCCAAGTCTGTAATAATCAAAAAATGTATTCTTTTTTCCACATCTATATGAATCGGTATATTTATACATTAGACCAGCTAACTTGGTCTCTAAGCCTTATTTTTATTTGGACTTGACGGCTTTTGAGACCAGCCGTACTCTGCATTGCCACTTAATGGTACTTTTCCGCATCGCAAAACTGCGTACGATCGGATGCACGATATTAATTAATAAATTTATTTACACTAATCTTTGCACCCAGACGGTAAGTATAATCCCTCTTCTAATGATCCACTGCGTTAAATCCTTTAGAACACTCACTTTTTTAGTATAAATCCCTGTCAGAACAGAACACCTGTGTATTTATCGGCTGTTGACCTCAGATTTAAATTACCGACGCATGCGTGTAAAGCACCATCACCAGATAGCGAGGCATATATCATTGGGAACAGACTAACGCTTGAGTGGGAGCTGTGTCGTTACGGCATATCAGAAATAGAGTGAATGATAAATAAATTGTATAAAGACCACACTGTATTCAGATGTGAAAATATGCTATACAATAAGAACAATAATAATATAAATTTATTATTATTAATATCTGCAGTATTTTAAATCATATTTAATAACATTTACAATGGTATAAACGGAAATTTGACACACACGTACACACAAACACACACACACACACATATATATGTGTGTATGTGTGTGTGTGTGTTAATACTCTGCATTACTTATAAGAAAAACATGATTATTATAATGAATATTATTAACAACATTCGCAATGGTATTTATGAAACTTACATACATACATACATACATACATACATACATACATACATACATACATACATACATACATATACATACATGTCTGTTATAATTTTACACCATAAGTTATAACATGTGGATAATGTTATATTTAAATTAAAAACAATATTTTCTTCTTCCTTTTTGTCTATTGCATTGACAAGTGTTACAACAATTTACACAACAATTACATTTGTCGCAAGAGCATATATTGCAACTTCCCGTGGAACATTCTTTTATGTCAGCGGGAAGTTTATCCATTTTGGTGATCCACAAGGCGTCAAGAAGTTTTCTTCTGAAACAGACTTACCAATCTTTGACAACTTCTATCATGTTTCTGTCTGTTGTCGTCTTCAGCATGCTTGTCTTTTAAGATAGGAGACAAGCATAACCTTTTCTACCATCTCTGGCACATCTCCCAATCTCTTGCCAATAGCTCAGAATGCTCTTTTGGCATCCCCAGTGAATAACGATTTCTACATCGCTGATTTGGATCCCCATTCCGAATGCTACCGTAGCAACAAGACAGCGAATTATGCTTGCGGATCTTCGAAATTCCTTGATAATTCTGTCCTAGCAAATTACGAGTGACTGGAACATTGTTTCGCTACCATCTGGGTCTTACCAAATCGAACAGATCAATAATGAATTACAGCGCAGAATAAAATCCATTACTGGAAAAGAATCGAAAATCGCTATAACAGTTCACGAGCCGACGTTATCATCCGCGACTGAGATAAACTCACCCGGGTATGTCGTAGATATCTATCAGAGTTCGATAAAAACCGTGCTAGGATGGCCCGAAAATCCCCCTTCCCCGCGACAAGAAACCGTTAATATACCCGAACCGAACAAATCTGATTATTTTTCAACTAAGGAGGATTATCATAGTTATAGCATAGGTGGTATGGCGGCGGTAGATACGAAAACAGTTTAGGTTATTATGTTGAACCACTAGATCATTCTGGTTTTGATTATGGCTTTTTTGAGTTAGAAGGATCCAAGGACGATAAGTATTATGTAGTAAAGGAATTCAACATAAACAAACAATTCACAGATATGAATTCCAGTTTTGAAAAATAGAAAATAACTTTATAGAAGAAATTAGTAAAACCCCACCTAACCGAGATGAAGCCATCAAATATATGGAGGTGTGTAATAAGATTATCGCAGACATGGAATTTTTCAATTCGCGATTTGTTCGATTTATATTAGATCATAATAATCATAAAACGAGAACAGAATTTGCAAAGAAACTTAATATACGCATAGAAGATATCCTCCCCGATTTTAAGTTACCAGGCTATAATGCACCAGAACTAAACAAATCTCTCAATGATGCCATCGATGATGGTTGTAAAAGGATTTACGACGCATGGAAAAAAATAACACAACAACAAACAACTATTCTCAAACACAATAATGACCCAGATGGTGGTGGTAGGCATATCGCTTCTCAAAACGGTGATTGCAGTGAATTTAGTATGTGATGTTATCGAAGGAAGTTATCAAATAAATCTCGAAAGATCAGATCAAGCCCAGCAAGGATATATTTTATACTCATTTGCACCACCAGCTCCACCAGGATTTTTAATAATTGAGGACCCAACTAATCCAGTGTATATGCGATGTCAAAATGATTCATTAACGAGAATTAATTTGAAACTCGCTGACCAGTCCAATAATTTGATGGATTTACGAGGTGAGGTTTTACAAATTAGTCTGTTTGTGAAATCCTAAATTGCTAGCAATTTCAAGGATTTTCAATTCGTCGCCGCAACGTCATCAGTGCCGGGTCTGTAGCGTAAAATCCTAAAGGATTTCTCTTTTTCTTGTCTGTCTGAATTGGTTTCGGTTTGAAATAGTTTCGGTCTGTCCACCCTCTCTGCTAAGGAGACTCTGTCTCTGTAGCAGCCTTTTTTGTGAAATATTTTGGGTTTGAAATAGCTTCGGTTGAAATCCTTTAGGATTTTACTGAAATAGTTTCGGTTTCCGTAGAAGCCTTATTTTTGTTTGAAAACTTGGTCTTTGCTGCTCAGAAATACAAGGTGGTATCGAATCTCGAACCGTCAGGAATGCGGGACTAGTACATCCGCATTAACAGGCTGTCACATGGGACTGTCTACACTTTTGTAACAACAGCACGGAGTATTTTCAAATTGATAGGGACAATTTTAGATCTAGATACCCAGAGGCGAGGAGGACGCCGGTGCTGACAAGATGAAGGGAGGCCCAAGGAACAAGAGGACAGGAGGACACCGGAGCAAACAAACCAGAATGAGGGAAGACTGGTTACCATTACGTAACCCTCCATCAAAAAGCCCTTCTAAGGGCTACTGCCATTTAGCCATTACAGAGCTCTCATTTTGTACGAAAGCTCTATTTGACAAGCTCATTTGAGAAACCTAACTTGATCAATTTCGAACACCGCCAATCAAAATTCACAATCCATATAAGCTAACAGTGACCAACTTACACATTTCGCACAGACATTCTAGAATTAAAATTGTTAAGGACTTACAAATACGTATACTGGGTACTAGAAACATGGGTATGTTAGGAGTTAGAAAAAATCTTCAACTACACAAAATTTGATTTAATTACTCAGGTGTCTTACACATTATTGATATATTTTCCGTCCATTAGTCAGTACATACATACTGATATTTCCTCGAGCCATTTAAGACCAATTTTGCGATCTCATCGACGGTGGACGCTTATGTAGCTCTGGAGTCCAAATTCCCATGCCTACGGTCGGTTGCAGGTGGGACATGGGACAACGGTGGCTGTAGGAGACTGGAACACAGCTCTGTGATGTCTGGGGTGTATCTATGTGTTCTTGTGTTCGTTCGCCATTCAGAACATTGAGTCTATGATTAGGATGTTAAATTCTGCGCATTTACTCAGTAAGAGCAGGTAGTTGATGTTCATCTTGCTTGCCATGAACATCTTTCCATCGACCATGATCTCAACCAACATGGACGTTGAAGTCCCTCAGTATTGTGATCATGTCATCAGCTGGATCTTAGCACAGTACAGAGATGAAGTCCGCATATAACAGCTCGATGATTTCCGCTGAGCTAGAGAGGGTAAGGGTGTGGGCGCTGGTGATTGTTGCGTGGCTTTTGTTGCTGATAAGTAGTTGCAATTTCATTAGCCTCTCATTGATACTAAGAAGCAGGTCCGGGAGCCGTTTTAGAAGCCTTTATTTAATAACCAGGCTAACTCCGTATATCCTCTCTTCGTTTTGGGCTTTTTATTCTGGAATAAGGTGTAGCCGCGTTCTTAGCTCAGATAGAGAACACGCCTCTGCGAACCTGGTTGCACTCAGGCTGAGGGTAGCCGACCGGCCTCAAACCTTCAGTAAATCAGGATCTTGCCTAACCTTGCATGCAAAGCCAGCTTCGATAAACTCGAAGAAAGACATCAACTGAGTGATCCAATGTCAACGGAGGAAATCTGCAAACTCTTTGTGGAGAACGCAGGGCATGACTAGGCACTGAAGACGTTATGGACATTAAATGCAGCAGATGTAGTCCCCAGCCGTGACAATTCATCGTATCACTGATCTCCAACTATCAAGGGCGAAAGAGTGAGGCTGTCTCTGTGCAACGGCCGTTTCACTCAAATTACCCTCACACTCATTATTCCTTACCTGCACCTACCAAAGTCATACGGCGACGTATCTTACATCTGTGCACAGGACTTTCGAGGACTTTATTCGACTTCAATACAGATTGTGGCAATATGAGTTGGCTTTTACAGTTTCGTACATATGGGAATCCATAACAGAACAGATGCTAATCAATGACTCCACCCCACCCCCCTCTCTCTATATGTCTGTCTGTCTGTCTGTCTCTCTCTCTCTCAACGTAAATCACAAGAATTGTATGTGTTTAAATTCGAAACAAACTGTTCAATAAGCTATCATTGTACTTAAATTAGAATCACGCTTCACCAAGAACGGCAGCAATTACGGTCGTGATATAAACGTACAAACGCGTATATTTGTCGTTTTAAAAATGATTTAAAACACTACGATCGAAACTTAAAATGCTACAATCTCAACCTAAATCAATAAATTATATCAAATTTGCTCCGAGGGCATGGTCAATGCAGATTCTACTTTACTATCATTCGAAAAACACATAATAATAGTAATATAGTGCCATCAACTGAAAGATATTTCTTGTCAATAAAGGACTCGAACAAGAGGGGGGCCTGAGTGGCCGAGTGGTCTAAAGCGCTGTCCATTACTGATCACTGCCATCTCACCTCTGTCTGCGTGGGTTCGAGTCTACGATTCGGCTAATGTAGTTATGTGAGAAAGCTTGCCAGTAGCTTCTCGTGGGTCGGTGGTTCTTTCAGGGGGGTTTTCGGGTTCTTCCTCCCCCATTAATACTGGCCGCCATGTATAGCCTATATTGTGCTGAAAAATGGCGTTAAACCATAAAAAACAAACCAATAGACTCGAACAAGAAAATACTGCATGATGTGCAAAGAGCAACTGGCTGCGTTACATGGTTTTATGGTTTCAGAAGGAAAGATATATTTTCAAGCACATTATCTTTTATATTATACAATATTATACAGCTTGCGAATTTGAGAGAGAGAGAGAGAGAGAGAGAGAGAGAGAGAGAGAGAGAGAGAGAGATTATAGATACATTGGGACCTGTAATTGCATTGGAATCAAAGACAACTCTATATATGGAACGCAGGTGAAATAGATTTCATGTTTTTTTCTTTTCCGTTTAACGTGGTATACACTGTTTAATTGCCAAATAACAGCTTGCATAACCCCATCTGGCCTCTCTTGAAGAACCGTTTTAGCTCTGTCATTCGGCAGCTAACCGTTTAACCACGATACGCAAAGAAATTGACACGACAAGACAAATCTTCACTTCCTTATAAAACGTTCTTTTTCGGAAAACATTTGTTTTTAGCGCATAAGGGGATTGTTGTGTATTGTCTATGCAAACAATCAAGAATACATTTTGCAGATTTTGAACTTTGAGACGGACGCACAGTAAACGCAATACGTATTCTTTGAAGATTTCTTAATAGCACTTTATAACAAGATGAAGAAATAAAATTGATTAAAATGAAGACACTTTGCAAGTTTCTAGAGAAACAATGCAGAAACGCAAGGAAATATGCTATTATTTACGGCGTAAACAGTTATCTCCCATTCGATATAATCATAATTATGTATATTTTCAAACTATTTCCGATATTTGTTTTCCTTTTAATATTGTTCCTTTTTAAATACGCGAATCACTAACTCAAGTCAGCGAATCTTTTGTTTTGATTTATTCATTGGAACATGTATTGTCGGGAAAATCTGACAATTCTATATCTGTGTTGCAATTGCACATGTGTTTTAACCTATAATACAAGGTTTCCGATTTGACTCAATAACTCATTTGTTAAACTGGTAGTACTGGTGGCAGAAGTATTAGAACTGGTAGTAGTAGTAGTAGTAGTAGTAGTAGTAGTAGTAGTGTCATTTCAAGCGAAGAATCAATATATTCTTATGTTACTGACAAACATTGTGTGTTGAAAAAAAGGTTTTCAGTGATATAAAAAGCATTGAAAGCTCCAAATGGTATGGATTTACGTTGATCACCTTCCAGTCTGAAATGTATACCTTAGTCTGTCTACTTGTCCGTCCGTACCTATCTCTATTCTAACAACTTAAAATCTCTATGGTATGCAAGCAAATTCTTTATTTAACTCAGTTATGGTAAAAACAATCGACAAATAGGTAGTAATAGTAACATTTTGGCCAAATTATAAAGCCGCCATGAAAACAGTATCTTTGGATGCGCATATACAACGTGATTTATCTTCAAACTCTTCAGCGATGTCATACATCATCCGTAAAAACGTGAAGTACATGATGTGGAGAACGTCTGTAAGGTGTTGTTTTCGTATCTGCGTAGTTTTTATGTACCAAAGTGGAGTCACAAAATGAAACAAATATAGAGAGGATACTAAACAAAGACTAAAACGTTTCGAAAGAAAAACATGACTTAAAAACCATTTGTAATTTGTGACATGCTGAGAAGAACGATGATGAATTATTTAGAGAAAAACTTATGGCTGCAAAGTCTATATATATGAATCAAACACGGAGTAAAGATGCTGACTGCATATAATAGAACAATATCTTTAATATCATAGGGACTTTATACACCAGATGATAGATGTTCAGACCAGAGTCTGATCCACAATTCTTTTCGGGGTGTGTGCGTGGGTGGGTTGGGGAGTATAAGGTGGATCAGGAGTCTGAGGAGAAGGAACCCTGACAGGGCACTTGATAGCAAAGCCATAGGATGCATCCGCATTTCAAGCGTTTCAAAGGAATCATGTTAGCTGTCTGAATTAAAACAAAATACTTTTTTTAAAATTAGCTAGACGTTTCGTGCAGACTTTTAATGGAGCATTATGGTTGTAATGGGGATGGAACAGACAGAGACTAATATGGCAGATACACAATGGGGCACTGGAGACATTTGTACAAAAAATGAGCATAAAGGGACATTCGTATCACGGAGAACAATATATATATACTGAATGTATACTGAATCATAAAATGAAATAAAATTTTGTCTATAGTAGTGTATTACAATTTTCTTTTCCTAAGTGCCTCCGTGATAAAGAGGAACCCTATGATGAAATCAAAGCTTACAAATGGTCAATAATGATTTATCAGAAAGGTTGTTCTCTAAATGAAACCTTGTTCTGTGTGGTATAGATTTCTTAACTTAGTTCTCAAGTACACTCATGCTTTTTCACAACAGGATTTGAAGTGATAAAGTAAAATAATTCAATTCTCGAATATGCAGTGAGCACGTTCACTATTAAATTCCACATTTTGAAATACAAAATATCGAGGTTTCATCGTTTCCAATATAATTTCCTATCAAAGTTCAGCCTTTCATATTTGATCTAAATTGAGTTGTGATGAATATATATCAAACATTCAAAGGGATAGAGAACAATGATACAATCTACCGACCACAGCACGACTGTATTCTCGGCAAATGTAGAAAGGTTTCGGGTTGAACGGATATCATAACTTTCGTTTCTTGCATTGTTATTTCTGTCATATCATCTTATCACGTATATTGCTTTACGCATATGCTTGAATGTATTGTCAGATTTTTTATGTAAAATATCAACTTTATCTGTTTGGAACTTTGATAAGCTGTTAACGCTACAATGTTAATTACAATTTTCATCTTTTTCCTTCAGTTTCAACTGGCTAGTGTGCATTCCGAAACAACTGGTAAGCGAGATTATCTTTATATGTATGTATGTATGTATGTATGTATGTATGTATGTATGTATGTATGTATG
This sequence comes from Unio delphinus, assembly GCA_029339505.1. Classification (NCBI taxonomy): domain Eukaryota; kingdom Metazoa; phylum Mollusca; class Bivalvia; order Unionida; family Unionidae; genus Unio; species Unio delphinus. The sequence continues at coordinate 6,956,243 of JAQISU010000017.1, read as the reverse complement.
TATGTATGTATGTATGTATGTATCTATGTATGTATGTATGTATGTATGTATGCATGTTATTTACATATCTATATATTACAAAATAAAAGTTAAATCTTCGGGGTTTTTTTAATACAAAATACCACTATTAAATTAAACTCATGGTTTAGTGGTATTTCTTATATAGTCCAATTCTTAAGAAGACACTGGGTCATATAACACCAGCGTGATGGGAGTGGGGTCACGGAATGATAGAATGTGTATTTCACAATGTCTTTATATAAGAGTTACAAAATCTGTTTTAAACATTTAAATTAAGTGCAAGATGTACAGTACTCAAATAACCTTAATACATTGCAGATGTCAGTATACAATTAGTTATAGATCGCTCTGGTGGCATAATTGTTTCGTGCGTCCACATTGGGTACGGGAGGTATCGTGTTCGAAATTCGGTTGAGACATACAAAAGACTTATAATAAAAATGGTACTAACAGCTGCCTCACTTGGCGCTCAGTATTAAGATTTTAGTGTTAGGACTGCGCGACCTCGTGTCAAGATAATGTGAAAGGGTCAGACATCATGATACATGTCTGCGACATGATACCCCATTGCTAGACATCACTACAGACATAGAACTTTCAAAATGTCAAACTACATTAAAAATTCAAATGACGCAGATGTACACATCAGTAGTTAAACAAATTAACTGACCATTGATATAGGTGTATATCTTATGCATTTTCTTTACATGGTCTGGGCCACGTGGAATGGTGGGTATGTGCAACCAATTTTATCACCCTCCAAGTAATTAATAATGTGAAGAATAGGTCACGATGCAGAACCTGTATCCCTTTTCACATCTTAGCGAACTTGTTACCTAGTTTTACTGCATCCAATAAACTAAATCAGAGAAGCTTAGAACAATTGATGTTTCTTTTGTAAATAACTCCTTTCGACCTTTTTCAAGGCGATACATACCTTAAAATAAGAAATATGCATGTAATCTAAAACATATAAAAAAAAGACATGATGTGCAAGAAAATATCCCTATTATAACTCAGCAACAATGTTGCACAGGATATAACTGTGAATTATAATTGTAACAGGAATACGAATTATCTCTCCTTTGTGTTCATTTCACGTGCATCAGAAGGTACATATGAACACTCGAATGACTGTTCAAAGTAATATGGAATTTCGACTGGCTAATCAAATTTAACAGATTTGTTCTGTATTATGACACGATTTTACCTTCTGACTGGCTCTTAACGTATATCTTTTACGAAGGAAACGAAACCTTGTTCAGCCGAGTATCTAACAAACTGTCATGGATAACAGCACGAGAAGCATGTAACAACATGTCATACGTCATTCTTCCCGGAATGCGAGCTGCACGCGCACTTGGAAAGCTGCAGGTTGAAGAATTCGCCTGGATTGATGGAAAGGAATACACTTTCTGCTATACAAAACAAGGTAAACTATACATTGTTAATTTATTTTTGTCATACCCTACCTAGCATATATTGGATTGATTTGTATACACGTGTTCCGTTTGTTTCCCTCTCTGTATCACGGATTATTCAACGTCGATTCATGTAACAAGCTACACATCTCACAATTGCAGTTATTGAAGCTAACTAAGAATAATGTGATATAATACAATTCCAGTTCTCTCTTAGTACTCGATAAGGATGCATGTTAAATCAACATGTTGGTAATCTCTATGTACCTTCACATTTATATTTGTTCAAAGTTAATTATTGTAAGACATACAAATTAGGCCAATCACAGGCCACATATGTGCTATAACTCATGCTGATGTCATTGCTCAATACTGCTGACAACAGAATAACTTCTGACACAATCAAATTAAATTTCATGAAAACTAATATTGCGTAATGAAAGAAAATCTTACTCTAGCATAAATAATGTTTTAAGACGATGGAGCACATAAGAAACGATGAACTGTTAGGCTATACTAAGAACATTACTGACTATATTTTTTTCATTTGTAGATATGGAGAGACTCTTTTTAGTCACAATAGAATAGTCAAAACTAAAACGTATCTTAGCTAATTAAGGAAATAAAACTGCAATGCTTAAAATCTGCGACAATATTTCAATGTATAAAATATTGCTCCTTTTTTGACCATATGTTTATAAATCAACATTATTTAAACAGATTTTAAACAATGAATATGAGTATACATATATCTTTTTCATGTATACAAATATTTTTTGTATTGTTATGAGCTTAGGCTCTAATAAACAGTAACAAAGAAAGAGTAAAAACAACTAGGTTTATAAAATTTAATAAACGATTTTTCCCCTGGAAGAAGATTATAAAAATGGGAAAAGAACTTACAGATTTAAGAATCAAATTCACAAAATAATCCAAGAATAATCCACGAATTAAATTACAAAAGTCTTAGTAATGAAAGGTTCTAATATATTCAAGGTAGAGTCCTGTTGAAAAATTAAAGTTGAACGACGATGACGTATGCTGAATTCTGCTTTGTGCTTATTTACAGTTCCTTGTAGAAACACAATATTTAACACTCCGGTGTTGACAATTCGGATAAAAGTTTGATAAACTGTCTGTGTTCAAAAATTCAGTATCAGTACATCACATTTCTCCAGAGATACGAATTAATCCGTTAAAACAAAAATGAACTGAATTTAAGTTAACATGGATTTGAAAACTGGCTACAGCAGACGCACCTGACTTGACGAGATGTTAAAAGCTCAAAACGAAATATATTTCACTAAAACAAAGATTATAATGTATTTTAATACGCAATTTCGAAAAAAAATCCCCAAACTAGCAAAATAGAGAAACAAGGGGGAAGGAGTCACGTGATTGTTTATGACACGTACTCCTAACATGACCCTGACGATAACCAATCAGTGTACATTAAGAATAGAAAGTTGTATACTTCTTAATTCACTAGCGCCATCTTGACCTTGACAACAACCGATCATTTAAAAATTTAAATAAAACCTGTTTTCGCGGTCTCCACTACCCTTGAGTCAAGGTCAGGATCTATGTCAACATTACTTTTTTATCAAAGAATACTTCAGGTAAACCGATTTTTTGAATATACACCATCTCTAGTTAATAAATTTACACTGCAATAGCATGTAATGAAAAATAACACAAAATTTAAAACTGACAAAAAACAATTAATATTTAAAACAAATATACATCAAATCAGATATATGTAACAGTATAATTATATTGTATTTTGAACCAACATGTTTCAAGCGCTCCTGTTTTGGTCAGTTAATTATACGATCAGGTTAATCAGTTTTCGGTTGTAAATATAGATGATCCTTTAACGACAAATGCATGATATCAACTGTTGACATCACCTGGTGATATGGATAGAATGGCTATTCAGACCAGGAATTTGTAGGGTCTTGTATATCAGCAAATAGGTGCTATCAAGAAGGGATTTTTATGATTTCTAGTTACAGCAAGGTTTATAAATCCTGTAAACACCACATAACTTTTCTTTACAACTTATCATTGACAAATGAAGGAATAAAACGGTAGCGCTAACAAAAGTATAAAAGAAAAAGATTTAATTTTGTAAAAATATTTCGTATCCAATATGCTCTTTGAATATAAAGTTGTTCAATCCTAAATGAGATGTCTGAAATGATTAAAGAAATTGCATAAAAAAGGGATTTTGTAGATTGTGCGTTTGTGATGGTATTAATTTACTTAAAATGAATTATTTCACTTTATTTTAAAAATAGCCACTAGATAGATAGATAGATAGATAGATAGATAGATAGATAGAATACAAAATAAACTCGAGAGGTGTATATAAAATATGTATGCAATTCAAAAATGTGTTAAAAAATAATTACCTGTAAATTTGAAAGCTCTTGCATTAAATATATATCATGTAAAGTACTATACGAATGAATTGTGATATGTCTTTAGTGTTGTATCGTGTCGTAATACGTTTATTTATTTCTGTATAATCATTCATATAACATTTATTGTTTTATTTTAAACTAAACAGTAACTTGGATAATTGAATTGTGATGATAGATTATTAGGCAAAATGGGCTCCTCGAAGACCTTTGATTATATTTATACAATATAGTAACGCTTTTAGCAATGTATTATTGTCATTTGCAAAAAACATTTTTCAATATCTTTATGTCATCATGGAAATAATTTGCAAATTTGACATTTGATTTGTGCCTCGTACCGCCATAAGCTTGTTGCATAGAGGAAGAGAACCAAAAATAAAGCCTTTGTCGCATTTTCTAATAAATGTTTTCAGGTGCAGCTTTTAATGTCATACAAACTGCAAGTTCATCAGATAATCTTTTTACATAGACAAGTTAAGCAATCATTCGGAATGTGCACACGTATCAGATTAGTGACTGCGATGTTCCGTCTTGTACGAAACGACTTTCGCTGTCAATAATTTCATTAGTTTGTCTTTCTTTGCTTATGGAGATTGTAGTTGTAGCTGATACTGTCTTTTCCACAAAACAAAATTGGGAAATTTTGATTCTGGTGCAAAGATACAAACAACAAATCTCGTTAGAAAGTTGGTTTCATGAAGTAAAAAGGTATACAACATTTTACCTGCTCTCGTTTACAATTTCCGTTTGGCGGCCAACCACTTGAAATACCGAATATAGTTTTTAAAAAAACAAGAAACAAATAAAACAATTATTCATATTATCTGTTTGCAAACCCCAAAAACGTGTTTGCACTGAGTAATTGTTGTGATGAAAATATAACATATACATAATTTATCATCACGGTATCGTACCGACCTTGTAAGATTAAAAATGTAATTAGTGTCACCTCTGACAATTTGTTCAATTACAATATAAGTGTTTTCAAATAAAGATTCAAAGTTTCTATGTAAAGTGAATAGCACTATATTTCGTTATCGCACCAGGCATCCCAAAATTGTTTTTCTGTCACTACGACTTTGACGAATTTTAAATAAAAGAAAGATAATATTGTAATTTATGCATGTTATTTTCCAGAATCAATTTTTGTATGATGTGCGTATATTTGAAAGGGATTAAAAGTGTTAAAGGCCCCGTTCTAAACCAAATTGTTTTAAACACAATTTCATTGCTAATAATGTTTGCTTATGATCTATTTTAGTTTAAACATATTTTATTTCATAATTTTGTAGTTCTAGATTAGAGGGGTACAATATAGCCAAAGGTTTTAATGTTCGTCACCTTTTATGATACAGATACTTTAAAATATATGAATACATGCCGAATGACATTAAACTTTAATGACAAAATAGCTAAAGTATAAAGTCTCTTGGTTAAGCAAAAGCATTCAGGCAAGGTATGTAAAGTGGGATGATAAAATAAGTATTTAGATGAAAGACGAGGATATAGATAAGACATATTTTTAAAGATAAATTGTAATTTAAATTGTAATAGAGATTGTGTTGAATGCTAAGAATATATGGAATAAAGACAGGGGAGGTACAAAAATAAATAAATAAATGGAACAGAACAAAACAACCGTAGAATTAAAGTGAATTGTGCTTCCTTCTTGAATGAGTAGTTGTTCTAAGTTGGGCATTAATTAATTTTTTTAAAATTTTCCGTCTACCCCTATAAACATGTATGAGGACATAAGTGTCACGAGTATTTAATATGCTTTTGAAGTTGTCAGTCGAATCTTTTTGATGAGTCTCAATCCGTAATATATTCTATTTTCGAACGGCCGAATGAAAAAGCGAAATTAATGAAAACTTGTTCTAGCCTGTGTTAATTGAAAATTGTTCACATGTCATTGCAAGTAATATTAATAACATTCTTATTTTGTTGCACCATTCGAAGTACTGGCTGCTTCATTTTATGCTTTTTTAATATTAAGGCGTTAATGAGACGAAGGAAATATGCAGATATGTCACAGTGAGGAGAGAGGATACACATGAAAACCTTACTTACATTTGCAACAAAGGTAACAAAAATGAATACAGAGATAATATTACTTGAATCAATGCTTGTGTATTGTATTGTCAATTAAAACCTAATGTAATATGAGTTAATGTAAAAGGAGACATAAATACAGATATAATAATACTTGAATCAATGTTTATTTATTGTATTGTCGATTTAAACCTAATGGATTATGATCTAATGTGAAAGGAGACATGAATACCAATCCATCATCATTAGGTAACATTTCGGGAATCATGAGTACATTTTCCGTCACAGAAGTTAACAAATGAAGAAACGATTTGAAACAAAGTAATCTTTCTGATTCTTTGAATTGTTAACCTTGTAATCTTATGTAACAATATAACTACAAGTGAGAGGAACAATACTTGATGTGGAGATTTTAATATGGATCAAATCCAGTTTGTGTTGGTGACAACAGTAGATTTGTTAAATCTTGTCGGACGTTCAATGCCACGATCGTAAATTCTAGTAATTTACATTTGATTTTATACAAATATAATAAGCTTTTAGGAACGTATCCTTTTGCATGATGAAATGATTAATGTTTTGAAAACAATGACAATGTAATTTAATGGATCTATTTACTCTCAAAGTAATATTATATAAAAGAGCAAATACCGAGTCAATCGCGAAGTCGAATAAACTAATAGAAGTTACTGACTGGCTAATGTTAGTGATGATATGAATGATACAGTATTGCACTGGATACTGTTTTATAGTCGAAAATGTATCAAAATTGTATTAATTTCGTACAGATGGAGAATTCGTTCAGAATGAGGAAATGCTACCGTTCGCTGATGTCGAAAATAAATGTCTCAAGTCCAGTGCGTCCATGCAGAGGGTGGAAAACTTTACAATACCAATCGTTATTCCAGTAAACAGGACTGACTGGATCAAGGGTTTCAATGACACCGGTATCATCAACAGTCTTAGTACGTTTTAAGTCCAAATCACATTTATAGATTTGAACTGCGTATATATATATATATATATATATATATATATATATATATATATATATATATATATATATATATATATATATATATATATATTCAGTTTTCATGTTAGTATCATCCTCATAAGACTGTATCTGTCTCACATAAATATTAAGTTTATGCGTACTATTTTCTGTTTTAAATAGTCACTTTTCGGTGTTTCTGAAGACGTTAAAGTACATTATTAATACAATTATTGTCAAATGAATATCGTGCTTCTTACAGTAAATTCCCGTGTTAAATGAATTTCTTGCTTCATACAGTTATATCAAGTGTCCAATGAATATCGGCTTCATACTGTTATATCAAGTGTCCAATGAATATCAGGCTTCATACAGTTTTATCAAGTGTTAAATGAATAACGTGATTAATACAGTTATATCAAGTGTCAAGCGAATAACATGATTCATACAGTTATATCAAGTGTCAAGTGAATAACATGATTCATACAGTTATATCAAGTGTTAAATGATTAACGAGATTAATACAGTTATATCAAGTGGCAAGTGATAACATGATTCATACAGTTATATCCAGTGTTCAATAAATAACATGATTCATACAGCTGTATTCAGTATCAACTGATTTATGAATATTCAATTTTTCTTTTGCCGTATAATGTACAGGTCTTGGGCAGAACGTGACACAAATTTGTATCGGTATAGTGAAGTTGGGCCATGAACGTTTTAAGTTCGTTACCACGTCGTGTGATGAAAGACATACAGTTATATGTGATGGGAGTAAGTTTTATATTTGAAACAAGGTTTAATGTTTTCAAAATATTGTTTTATGTAGCACTTTCTTGATAAGTACAGATACTTTTCGAGTGACCGTTTATATTCATTACCTTCTTGTGAACATGCGAAGAAACATCCAAATTAGCCAACAAAGGTATGTAATAAGTAGTAAACAATCACACACACACACACACAAACAGACACACACACACACACACTTTGGAACATTGGATGAGCAAACATGGCATAGACATACATACCTAATATGAGTTGGATTCATACAGCAAATGTTAAATTTAAATATGGCATTAACTAATTTAAACGTTGTTAATAGTCTTCATAGACGCTTATTTTCATGACGTTTTAAGGAGAAACAAAACACACATACACATCTTGTATGAAAGATGTAATATAGCAGACACGTATCGTCGTATTTCATTTTTCATAGATACAAACATAAATACTACTAAATACGAGTTGGAATATTACAGGAAAAGCGAAATCGAAAATAGGTTAACTCATTTTATTCTAAAATGGTTATATTTGCTTCCCTTGAAGGTGGCGTCCCTACCGCATTAACATTAACAGTCAGAGAAGTAATGATGCCTCGGCTTGGTGATTTAAAGGCTTCTAACCAGTTGCAAGCTGACGGTATGTACACTGACACTTAAATGGTCAGTTTAAGTTCGGACAACACATGCAATTTTATGTTTAGATAATGTCCTTGAATTTAGCTCACCTTCGCATTTACTAGGTTTGGTGAAAGAAAACAACAAGAATTACCAATCCATTTACTTCATGTATATTTTGTGACTCACTTGGCAAACATATTTTTGTTCGAACAAAAAGCATATGCATGAGAGAAAGCATTGCTATTTTGTATTATGTCAAACATGTAACTCATTTCTTTGTCGAAATATAAAATCGAGACTTCTTTGTAAAAAGACAATAGTCTAAATCGTCACATGCAGATATGCGAACATAAAGATATTGTACGATATGCATAAAATACGTTACATTGTTTAAGGTGGTTACTGATGTTCACGTGTATATTGCTCTCGAACATCTCGCGTCTTTTGCCACTGGAAAATAAAGACATATCGAATATAATTTTTGTATCGTCATATTGAAGCTATTGTAATCTTATCACTTATACAATGATGCGATGTATGTACAGACGGAATATATTTCATGTTGTTGGGGAGAAAGGCTAGATATGTTTTCAATGTTGTTGGAGAAATACATTTCGGAGCTTTGGCAAATGAACAAATCGATAATATATTATTCCCTTGTATTACTTTTGAGGGAGGTTCTCCTCTGTCGGAAAGGAAGAGATATTGAGATTTGCAGGTTTCCGAATTCAGAAACAAATTTATCTGGATGTGTTCTGCAGACATACTGACGAACAACATCTAAAACGTTTTGAAAAAGAATATGTGATTGTTATATGCATGTGTGTTAAATGTACATGGTCGAACTAATATGAATATAACCGCATGATTGGAGCAAGTAAAGTAAGTAAAGTACAGTAAGGTATGTGAGATCTTAATTGTTAATTACATATTACATATTAAATTTCAGATTTGATAGTCATCGTATTGTACTCAACCTTATGGGTCATACCTTTTGCCATATCGATTGTCGCCATCGTGAAGTTCCGAAAGAAACGCATTGCTAAAGGCATTGTAAACAATAGTGTATACAAAACGCGACGTTTTGATGCAAAGTAGGTCTCTCGGTCTCTCTCTCTCTCTCTCTCTGAACTACTGCATAGTTGGTACAGTTGTTAATGGATTTAATGTGGTGTCGCCTTGTGTATATATATAATTACTTTACATGCCACGTCAAAATATATTGCCTGCAAAATTAGTACGGTTAAATAGTAAACCACAAACCCCTAAATCTCTCATACATTGGGTATCGAACTAACGTCATCGTGGTTAAGAACGGTAATGATTACTATAAAACACTTCGCATAGATGTCAATAACACGTCGTATCGTTTAACACAGTAACAAGCAATTACTTCTGATGCTTAGGTAATGGATGTAAAATGATTAACATAATTTGTAATAGTATTCCTCCTCTCTCATAATTGTAGATGCATAAACGAAACAAATCAAACAAACATTCTTAATAATGATTATCATTGCAAATTAGCAGAAGATGCGGAAAATGAAGAAACAAATTATTGTTATTAAGGACCTGTTTTAGTAAAATTACGGAAACTTACAATTTTTTTCCAAATATATTCTAGCAAATCAACATTGGAAGCAATCAGTCGGGGTTTCTTTCTTCTGCAATTAACACTGGAATAACAGATGAAGGAATTACAAGCTGAAATTTAAATGCAACCATCCAATCATATTTGTATATGAGGTCATCAAACACAAAAAGAACACAAATACCACATTCTCTCGTAATTATTCAAACTTCAACAAAATGTTATTCGAAAATTAAAGTTTAGGTGAGCAATGTATTGATTCAGATGAAAATATAACGATAAGACTTTTGAACCTAACTATGATTCCAAAATTCAAACATCTGTAAAACTGTCTTTTGTAACTATTCAAAATCGATCAAAAGATTATTGCAAAACTTTAGTCAGGTGAGCAACGTTATGATTCACATTAACATATTACGAAAATATTTCAGCAAAATGTTTCTGATTCCAAGGCTAGACTTAACGATAATTGATACATTTTCATTATCTGCTTTGTGAAATGGTTATAAAAATGAGTAGTATTGTTCGACAAAAAAACAACTTTACTACAAATTAACGGATAGTTATAAACTATGATTTAACATTGCTATAAGAAAGAATGTTGGAAACAAATTATAATTCCAGCGAACGATACCCAGCCTATAAAAAGTTCTCCAAGACATATTCAAGAAGAATACTTGATAAAACCGTATGAACAACAACAACATGACAACTGCGACTGCACATTATCTAAAAGCCAAAAATCTCGAACGAAATAATGTTTTATTCACGATAATTCCCAGATTGAAAAAATAAACATTTTGTATTTTCAAATATATTATAAACTACAATTGTATTCGTTATGCTAATTTTCTAATTTCTATATTTTTGATGAACGCTGCAAACAAAAACTCACCTAATCCTACGAGTATAATGGCATGACCAGCTTTAAACAAAACCTGTTAATTTATAAGTCCAGTCAAAATGTCTAACTGCTTTAAAAGTTGAAAATATAACGCTGCCATTAATTCTATATAATGATGATTCTTTGTTTGACCACCTGAAGCACACATGATTAGTAATATTTAATGTTGTTTTTAAAACAGATTAGCTTGGAGCTAATGTAGCAGGAATTGAAACAGGTATAGCAAGTGTAAGAGCACTAGACAGGAACAGGATGATACAAAAAAAAACTACTTTATACTACATTTGTCACAGACAGAGCAAAAATTCTTAAGTTTCTGGAATCATGCAGATAACTGTAATAACTTTAGTAACTGTAATAGCTGTTGCACCTTGCTATTTAAACAAACATGTATAACTCAAAGAAAATTTACGTTTTCTCTTACTCTTGACTTCACAGGTTCTGCTAAATGTGCAACTATGTAATCTCCTTAACATTCTACACTTTCTTACTGTTTATGCGATCTAATATTACGACTGCATGTTACGACTGTAACTATACTTCATATAAAGTTGTTTCTACTACCTCCTGAGGTGTGATAGGTTTCGGTGTTTAATATGTTCTATTAAACAACCGTTAAATCATACACAAAGCCTCTTAATTCTCGTTAATGTTCCATTACTCAATAATCTTTGATCCGCAGGTGAACTAGTTTCGCCATGAATATGTTTGTTGAAACATAATCTCCCTGTTTCTTGTAATTCTTGTACAAATCATTGATTTGTATTAATTGCTTGCATCGCTATATCTGAAGGAGTTACTATTGGGCATCTTTACACAATGGTAGGTTTGTTTGAAAGGATGTTATACATATATGCCCAGATTTGTATCAATTGGATGTATGAATTTACTCTTGTAATATGTACAGCGTAATACATTCATTAAGCTAATTCTAACTTTATTTGGAATACTCCGTTTCTTCGCAGTTTCCTTTTAAAATCAATATAATGTTGTGTTCTTTCAATATTTACATGTACCATAATTAATTAATAACGTCGAAAAGGAAAAGAATGATAACTGAATCATTATCTCTACATTGAAATCTAGAATATGACTAGAAGTAAAATTTATGCAATGACCAATTGTGCATACAAATAACTGGTCAAACGATAACTAACAAGTAGTTGAAAAGAATGTATTAAATCAATTGGAGGAAACCTATGAAAATGCTCCAGTGCAGTATCAAAATAATATTTTGTCCCATGACAAGAAATTAAAATGTAAATTTGTCTCCCTTGATGGTATGGATAAATTTCAGTTAGTGTTACAAGACTATAACCTAACCTTTAAAGGTTTCTGATATCTTACTGGTAGCTTTTCTAATGCAAGTTAAGATTGCTTTTATCATCCTATGTGTCGGTTGATGCGACTTAAACAGAAGAATTGCACTTGATTACCTGCTAAAACTAACTAAAACACATACAATCGTTATGTACATACTTATAACAATTAATTACAACAAATGATCTTTAGCTGGAGTATCTGATTATTAATATGTAGGTCATTAAGAGAAATTAACAAAGTGGAATATATAATAATGAAAGTTACTAAGAAGAACAATAGCGTTGGCAGTTTCGAATGACCCCAGCTCTTTCCTTTGTTATTATACACAATCTCCTTGTTACTAACATTGACAGTTTCAAACAACGCCTGATCTTTCCTGTCTGATTTTACTTGGGTTTTCGCTGGCAGTTTTGCATTTTGTAACAATATACTTTCACTATCGTTCAACGATAGTGTATTATTGCAGGGGAAATATTTCAATGTCAATCGAAACACAATGAATAATAGGATTTCCATCTAAATCATTATGGTTCGTACCTTCAGATAATGTCTAATTCAGTCCCATGCGGTGTATATTACCTGGTGTGACACAAATCATTATAAATCTTGTACATGCTTTTTTCTAACGATTTTAAGTTTCGAAATTATTATCTTTCCGCAATTTGTATTATTGATGTATTACAATGGTATATAGAAAGTCCTGAAAGTAATTGTAGAATATTTAGCAAAATCTATGCAAGTCATATTTACGTTTACCTTATATGGTGATTGCAAAATAAGGTGGAGAGAAGAACATTCAACAATTGAAGATTTTAAAATATTTGTTGAATCACATTGATTCCTTACTTGGTTTCATTGCTACTTTTTAGGTATTGTCTTTAATCACAAAATGTGTATATTTTCAAACATGCTATACCTGAATTAAAAAAACCTCATAAGTAAAATCAATTAAATCGGCTACTATGCGAAATGAATTCAGAATTATTGTAAGTTTAACATTGCCTAAGATTTGGAATTCGATAATTTTGGAGCTTTTTGCAACTGGTCTAATTGCAACTACAACAAGGTAAATGTACACAGTTCGTAATGCAGCCTAAGCACCCATGTGATCATACTGCTAAACAAAGTGAGAAATGAAGGTAGGAATTATTTTCAAAGTTTTAATGGCAAAATGTTTGAATTATTCACAGTATCTCATGTTGTCCCACAAAGTAGCAAAGTAATGTTATATATGTCAGTGTAGTATGATCTAATAAATTTATTTTCTGGCATTGATATATCGTGATTATTCAAGCAACCGTTGTATTATGAACTTATAAAAAATTGTTGTTGCATTAGTTGATACATCAAAGGAAGATTTTCTATTGGTCAATCATAATCATGTGGTCACTCCCAATTTCAGCATAAACTGTGCAGAGAACTACTTTACACTAACTTATACAGAGCCACGTGTACGGTAACTAACGTAAATACTGACATGTATGGCATACACATTGCACGGCTCTGACACCTAATACAAACGGTAAGTGGGCGGGGTGGGGGCATTACTTGCTGTTTGAGTTGGCAACTGACAGTTTATACAGCGATAAACTGAGAAAACACAACCAACGTCAAAACCTTAAATATACTCTTGATAACACATCTCTTAAAAACCTTTAGTCTAAGAACACAAAAGTTTCGGATATCATTTCATCTTTGAGTCATTCAACAACTTTTTAAGGTACAAATGGCATGTTGTAAATTTGATAGTTCTTGTGTAATGGAACTGAAGGTCCATTTTGTGTCTCTCTTTCAAGTCCTCTCGTTTCAAATTGAATGCATCTTATTGTAGTATAATTAATTAGTGAATTCTAACATTGTAAATTTTCCTCATTATCTTGGTAATTTGATTAGTTACAAATTTTTCCTACTTACTGTGCTCAAATACTCATCAGTATCCTCGTCATTTTCATATTTGAATATGTGTTGTACATCTGAATGTTTACGGTGAACATCTGTTTGTCAAACACAGAAAAATATTACTCATATAATCATTTTAATTAACATGTTTGGTTGTTGGGCTCTGTGTGTGCTTGAAACTGCTTTTTAATTGTGTTTGTATGGTTTTTATTTTGCTTGCTCTTGCGTACCTCATGGAACAGAAGAGCCAGTAACCATGGAATTATGTGACTTTTAGTATTGGTAAATTCGCCAGTCTGAGAATAATGGTGAACTGACTGAAAGTTTCACAATCTCCATTCGATGTTATACTCCCAATTTACTACTTAATCCACAATTCAATAGCATAATCGTGCTTACCTCTATTGAGAGGGTGAACAGTTTTTGCGTTTATTAAAGGTTAAAATTCCATATTTTCTCTCTTGGTCACAAGGATACGTCAGCAGATATCAAGTGTGCTTCAAATATCGCTTTATACATCAGCAGATATCAAGTGTGCCTCACATATCGCTGTTTACATCAGCAGATATCAAGTGTGCTTCACATATCGCTTTATATATCAGCAGATATCAAATATCCTTCACATATCGATTTATATCATTATTTAGGGCAGTATTTTTCTAATTTACTGGTATTACATTTATTGTCTGATTAACATAAACAAAGCGCTATCAATAATATTCAGACCTTTTCAAATAGCCTTAGTAGTACCATATTCGTATATAATACATAATAGTACCATATTCACTATAATAGCGCTAGCATCTAATGTTTGACTGCATAAGCTATTGGTAAAATATTAGCTCAAGACAATAAAAAATCTTCCAACAGCAGGTAAAAATTTACATTTTTATAGACTTCCAATATGGTGAATGTACCTAATAAAGAATGAAAAAGTAAATATTTCTTGTCTTGATATATGCAATTTGGACTACATCGTCGTGTTTATATTTCGCGTGTTTAACAATATGTTCGAAGTACTATTTCAACCAAAATGTTTTAAAAGTTGTATCTTTTTGCAAATGACTTACAGAAAGATTACGCTTGCGGTTATATAGAAAGGAAATACTAAGTATTTAGGTAAATTATGGTGGCCCAGAAATCACATTTGAAAGGTTGATTTTAAAAATTCAGAGAAGATCGTAAAGTTATAAAGCTTAGAACATAGGCTGGAATTAATGTACATTTGTAGACTTACATGATATACAAAGACCAATCCATTGAAACGTTTCCCCGTAGTTATCTTTTAACATCTTTTTTTCTTCAAATCTAGATGAACAGTAAAATCATGTATCTATTCATTCTTTCAGGCGGAAACACGATCGAGAAACGCTTCCCCAAAACTATTCTATGCGGTGGCATAATAAATCAGAGAGCAAATCGTTGCCTTGTCACAGTAACAAGATCGAAGGTCAAGGAAATAATCTAAGAGACGCCAGCGATGACGAGGGTTACGATAATTTCGATCCACAACTTGACTTGTACGAGAATCCCATTAACACTAAGATATCAACTTTTCGCTATAATATCCAAGGACACGCTCTATTGGCAAACCATGCCGCTCTTGGTAAAGATGCAAAGTCCAGCGAAAATGAAAAGGGCTTGTTGACCGATCAAACAAGTCTTAGCACTCAAAAATACATGTCGATGCATTTGAATGAAAGAGACAGAAAAGTTGTTATGGACACAGAGAACGAGAACCTTTACGAAAACGTCAATCAGGCTGATATGTCATTGGAATATCATTATGATAATATTTGATTCTGAATATATCCGCAACTTTAAAAATCCTAGGAAACGTAATCTGCCCTATTAATTATGTGTACAGAATATTTAGATCTTTTAAAAATAACTGGGCTTTATATTGGTATATACTAATGAGTTTATGTGTGTCTATTTTAATTTCCCACTTTTGCTAATTTCTATTTTGGGTATGTTATGTGCGTGTTGTCAAGATGTTTACTATATCAATTTCAGTCGAGAACAAATTATAATCAGATACCAAACATAATATAATAATCTCTCTCTCTCTCTCTCTCTCTCTCTCTCTCTCTCTCTCTCTCTCTCTCTCTCTATATATATATATATATATATATATATATATATATATATATATATATATATATATACTACACTTAAGAAGCTCTAAGCGCTTTACAGCATCTATAATCGTACGATTAAAAAACAAAGCGTCATGAAATTAAAAATGCTGAAAATATTTAAGGTTGGAAACATCATTAGGTAATTAAGTTTGTACTTGTAGTAGAAACGTTTGAGTTTCAAGAGCACTCTTGAAAAGGGTCACTGTGTCTTTGTGTCTAATTTCAATGGGCAATTCATTTCATGTTGCTGGGCCCAGGAATGCAAACGAACAATGTCCAAATGACGTCGTTTTCATAGTTGGAATGAGTTACGATTATCAGACGAGGAGCTTACGAATTTTGTGTTTCGTTCCGGATCAAATGGATCGCCAGTGTAGCGATCAGAGCAGCCAGGAGGTGTTCTCTGATCGTGGAACTCTAAAGATGCTCCAAGCAGCTGTGTTTTGAACCTCTTGAAGTTTCGGGAGTAGATATTGAGACGAACCAGACAGAATTGAGTTACAGTAGTCCAGACTCGAAGGTATTAATGGACACACAATTGTTTTAGTGGTAGATTTATAATCAGTCATCTGAAGTTTGTTACATATCATCCATTTTTCCATATCAGTATTGCGCCTCTCTACTCCTTAGATGGTAGCATCAACTTCATTTGGGTGGATCGATTTGTATATTTGGGTGGCAACAGCATACAATTGGTGAGACACTGGATGATTATCTATGATAATTGAGGGCGGCTGAGTGTATAGAATGACGAAACATAGGTCCAAAAACAGAACACCGTCGAACACGGCAGCATAGATCAACTGTGCTGGAGTGTTTTATATTTGCTGATACGTTTTGTGTCCTGTTGACTACGTAGGACTTGAAACACAGTAGGGCTTTATTGTAAATGCCAAATACATGCTGGAGACAGTGAAGTAATATATCAATGTCTATTGTGTCAAATACTGCAAACCAATCAAGGAGGGTGAGCACTGTATTCTTTCCGCTATCAAACGCAGAAAGAATGTCATTAACTACTTTCAAACGAGTAGTTTTAGCAAGGTAGAAATGGCGATATGTAGAATGTGTATTCCTAATAAGATTGAAATCAGCTGAGAAACACGTTTATATAAGATGTTTTATATGAAGTGAGATTCGAAACTGGGATGTAGTTCTTTAAACCGTTATGGTCGAGCGTTGGTTTCTTCAGCAAAGGCTTTACAATGGTAGTTTTAAAAAATGATTGGAATTCACCAGATGAGAGAGAGGTATGAATAACATCATATAGTCAAGGCAATATTGGATACAAAAACTCAAGCAGCGGTGATGTTGGAATTTGATCAGGTTCACATGACTTTGGTGCACTCTTCATCACGATTGTCCGTAGTAAATCCATAATGACAGGATCAAATGCTGCTAACTGTTGTCGCTGACATTCCGTATTGCAAATGAATGGAGACGATGAGCCAAGTGTTCTCAAGAGTATCTCTAAGGGTTCGTACCTTGTAACGAAAGAAACAGATAAGTCCGGAAGGTTGTCTGCACTTGATGTCTGGGGCATGCTTTTCAAGCAATGAACGCAGTCAGTAATCGAGTTAGTCAGCTGTAGGAGGTGAGCATGATGTTTGGTTTGCTTGGATGTCATACATTAATTTGGTTCTATTTATCATTCGGAGTTTAATCTTAGTAGTAAATAAAGGTTGAGGGCTAAGGACTGATACGTCTAGATGGCATATAATTCAGAGGTGATCTGATGCAAGTGTGAGGGATACAAGGGGTGACCGTAGAATATTATCATCAGGTCTATGAAAAATCCAGTCTAAGATGTGACCATGTTTACGGGTATGTTTGTTAACTGAATATTTAAGTTGAAACCATGAATGGACTCTATGAGTTTTGATGTGTATGGTTTTCCAGGACAGTCAAAGTGAAGGTTGAAATCTCTAAGAATAATTAGGTTGCCATCAATCACATTTCCACACTCCAGAAGATTCGGAAACTGTTCCAAAAAGAGTGATTATGTCAGCTTCTTTTTTCTACTAGGAGGATGTCGGTAGAGGCAGATTAAATAAACTGACCGTTGTTCCAGAGTGATTTCTGTTTGGACTAGTTCAAACTATGTGTGGCAGAATTGAATGTTGTGTTGTGTTAAAGACCTTTTATCCTGAAATTCTTTGCTATGACAGCAATTCCACCTATGCGAGAATAGCGGGGGAACGAGTTGATGGAGTAAGCGGTGGGTGTTAGATCGGCGCATTTGGGCTCATGATGATTTTAACCATGTTTCTGTCAGGAATAAGACGTCGATATTCTGATCGTTTATAAAATTAATTATTTATGTGCGCTTTTCCCGTGGTCCGACTGATTGGGCGTTGAATAATGCAAACCTCAGTGGTATCTCTTGGATAGCTGACACAAAGGTTGGCAGAATAGTGATTTGCACCAGGTTATTTAAATCAAAGACGAATTCTTTAATTGTTTAGCCGGAAACGGCGTAAGGGAAATAACTGGAAGTCTCCTTCCTGTTTTACGCCAGCCAGCATTGAAACGACGTTTCTCTTTTAGCTTCAATTTACAATTAAGTAATGACGAATGTAGTCCCAGTTCGTTTCGTCTTGAACGCAATGCAGTATGGAGAGCCATGGAGAGGTAATTTAAAGTCATTAATGAGTGTCCATCATAGCATAAACGGTTGACTGACTCTCACGTGATGGCAGTTTATTAAAAAACAAAGGACTTTGAAGAACTGGAGCACACCACATGAGAAAAGTTATAATTGTTCTCGTTTCGAAAACAAGGTTATATAGATATGCATATGAACTGAACAGCCAATGCGTTATAGCACTGTAGATATATAATAAGTACATATCTCATGCAAAACGGCAAAAAAACACGGAATAGCTGCTTCAAGCCGGTTAACCGATAGCGGCTATCTTTTATAAGATATATAGATAGATAGATAGATAGATAGATAGATAGATAGATAGATAGATAGATAGATAGATAGATAGATAGATAGATAGATATATAGATAGATGGATGGATGGATGGATGGATGGATAGATAGATAGATAGATAGAGCGAGAGATGGATGGATGGATGGATAGATAGATAGATAGATAGATAGATAAATAGATAGAGTGTATCGTTATTGTAATCGTTATGTATTTCAATTATTATTATTAAACATTAAATGACAAGCAGAGTCGAGTAATGATGAATGCACACATTGATACATATCTACAGGAAAGAAGATAACGCCTTTTGTCAGTGTAAAACAAAACAAAAGAAGTGAGGAAATATAATCCTTGTGTGGAATTTATTTTATTAAATTTGTTTTTTTCCTCTTGCTGAACTAAATCATGTACCTTGTTAGTATTCTACTACTATGGCTAATAATAATAATAATAATAATAATACATGTGAAAAAAACATGATACTACTGCTAATAATAACGTTAATCACAAGGTTATTCGGTTCATAATTCCTCATTTTCTCATAATAGAAATTTGAGATGTATTACTGCCTTCAGAGGTCGCCTGTATACAAAGGCCATTTATGAATTTTGAATTGCAGCCCAATGAATGAATTATGGTTTTAAGTGAAGGGTCATTTGTTCACTATTTTACACTACCAGTTAATATAGTAGTGATTTAGATTTTCCCGTGAGGAAGGAATGGTGCCACATCCCCACGAGCGTTTATGCATACATAGTATGCTATTTAATTTGATCGTCATGCCTCACCCCTATAAGGGGCTATCGACATGAATGAAAGACCTAGGTGAGTGGGAATAGAACAGCCACGCACTCAACCCTATCAACCGTTTGGAGGATGCAGAGCTAGAGGTGCAATGGCACCAAATGATGACTAGTAAAAAATGGTTTCCACTTCTAGTAATTTGCTGGTGTTGGAGTCAGGCAGCGGAGGAAGAGGAAAAGGATCTGTGAACTGGCATTTTGATGTCGTTCGTCTTGCACGCCCTAACATTATCAAATCGAGTCCAGCTGTTGCTAGTGGACACCCTATACCGATATTGTGTAAGCCACCTGTGCAATTGAGTCAATCTTTCAAGTTATATTTTTCATAACATCCTAACATTCCAATTTTTGTCTAGTACAGAGTGTACATTAGGTGTTTTCCCTATCAATTTTGTAAACTAGGTATGTCAAGTGACATGTGGAGGTTGGTCAATGTCAGGTTAAGTGGGTTGTTATTTTTGATGGTGGAGAGCCAAAATTGATCAAGTTTGATTTTTGAAGAACGTGATTGTCGAATAGAGTTTATGAGCCAAAAGGAAACTTTATAAGTATAAATAGCCCTTAAAAGGGCTTTTTGATGGAGTGTTACAGGGTGTAATCGATGTTCCCTCATTCCGTCCGGTGAGTCCCTGTGGCCTTCTTGGGTGTCTTGCTTTTTTTGTTCCTCAATCTTGATGTTGCCTCCTCTCGTCGTATCAATTCCGTGTTTTCCCTTAACAATTTGGAATACTTTGTGCTGTTATTAAAGTAGAGTATACAACCTCATATGACAGCCTATTCTCGCGTTGGTAGTTATTCAACGTAAAAATGTAAAGTAATTAAGGTTATTGTGTAAAAAATTTATTGCAGCGTTTGCTGTCATTCTTGATGGTCAGGTATTGGCCATCTAAATCATGTTATAGGCCTTAGTTCTTATAGCTTAGTTTATAATGCAGCCTTGTGATGCGGGGCCTGATAGTCTGGTCTTTGACTACCTTATAGTAATATTAATCTGGGGATCTGACTTAGAGTAAATAACTTTATATTGCAACATTGTGTCGCTGGGCCTGACAGTCTTTAGACTTTGAGACTACCTCGTAATATCTATTTGGGGTCATAAAACGGGTTACGATTTTAATGGTCACATTTTGGACTATGACGATATCTCGGGTTGTTGTGGTTCTAATCTAAACATGTAAATCATAGTTTAGTTGTATACTAATGCCGTCAATGAGGCTGTATATTGGGAAAGATTTAGGAGCAGACAGAAGAGAGGTGGATTCCTAGACACTTGTTTTATAATTTTGTATGGTCATATATGTTGTTATTTCTAGCATATTTCAATGTTTATTTTTGTTTTTCCTGGTGATTTCATTAGAATGTTACAACATCCTGTTAGGTTTGGTTGCACAGGTATCGTCATGAGTGCGTTATACTCAGCGTAGTGTAGGTGGGCTCCCTTTTAGGGGTAAAGGAATCCCTTCTGATCCTTTACACTCCCATTCCGCAAAGATGTGATTATTTTATTCTTTTTGCGTTTTATTACAGTTATTAAAGATATGAGATAAATCTTCAGGGCTGTTACAGTTGAAACAATTAATATTATGTGGAAATGGTCCTATATATTTCCCAAAACTGTTTGCCAGTTTTGTTTTTCCCAAGATTATTCTATTTATTTTAAACTGTTCATAACTATTGCACCTAGGTGGTATGATTTTTCTTTTGACTTCCTTAATGATGTTATGTAAAATTCTCCCTTGTTTGTTTTGTCCCAATCTGTCTGCCACTTTTGATTAATCATTGAGTAGATTGAATGATATATTTCAGTTTGACTATACTTGAGTGGCATGTAGTTTAGTTCGGTGAGTTTGTTTTTAGCCAGTTGATCTGCTAAGTCATTTCCTTTTATGTCTATTTGGGATGGAATCCACATAAACTCAACTACTAGATTTTGAGAATTTAGTATTTTTAATATCTGATTAATTTGTTTTAGGAAATTTTCTCTAGATTTGGTGTTGTTGTTTTGGATAGAAGTATGGACGCTGAGATAGTCACTAATAATCAGTGTCTTATTTGGTTTGTTTTTTTCTATCCATTTTAATGATTCAAGAATGGGCCAAAACACCAGCTGTATAAATGGAACAGTGGTCAGGAAGACGCCTGCCCATTTGTATGTTATGTTCTGGTATGACACAGGCTGCAGCTGTTTTAAAAGAATTTGCAATTTTTGAGCCATCCGTGTAAATTTTTGTGTAGTTTTGATATTGATTATTTATGATTTCCAATGCCAATATTTTTAAACGTTGTTGTTGATTTTCTTTATTTCCGTTATCTGTAAGGGAGATATTTACTTTTGTTGGTACATTACTCCAAGGCTTTTTAATCATATATTATGTTAGCTTCTACATGGAATATTACTACTGGAAGTTTGTTGTTTAACTCGTGTACTATTTTTCCCATTGATGTATTATTTTTCAAGGTTTTCCTAAAGGGAATGTTACATTATTGATGGCCAATAGAGTGGGGTGCATTTTGTCATGGGTCGACAGTCGGGTTGCATATCTTAAAATGAGTTCCCGCCTTCTGAGATGTAATGGCGGTTCCCCAATTAAGACCTGCAGCTCGGCTGTAGAGGTCGAAGGCAGTGCGCCAGTACCAATAAGTAGGGCTTTTCTCTGAATTTTAATTAATTTGTTTAAATGACGTGTGGATGCCGTGGTATATACTTGGCAGCCATAGTCTAGTTTGGATCTTATTAGTGCCCTATATAATATTAGAATAGTTTCTTGATTAGCACCCCACTGAGTGCCTTTGATGCTTCTTCATAGATTTAGGTCCTGCTTGCATCTTTTAACTAGGTCATCTATATGATAAGCCCATGTTAAGTGTTCATCAAAGTACATACCCAGAAATTTGGCTACTTTTACAAATGCTATAACTCTATTTTGAATGGTACGTTTGGGGTAGGTTTTGATTTTTTTTACAAGGGGTAAACAGAACAGCTACCGTTTTCTGGTGCGACAGCTTAAATCCCCATTTATCAGCCCATTTTCCTATGTTGTTTAGGCTGGTTTGTATTTTAGCCATGTGTTGGGGGTTGGAGGTGTTGCCTGCTCTCCAAAGTCCACTATCATCAGCAAATTGTGATAATTCAATTTTAGGTGTTGCCAGATTGGAGTCAATGTCATTTATTATAAGGTTAAAGAGGGTGGGGCTAAGAACACTCCTTTGTGGAGCTCCATTTTCAAGAGAGTATTTTTCAGAGTAAGTAGCAGCCCAACTTTATCTGAAAGGCAAAACTTTTGTCATACCACTCACACACATACACACACAGAGTAGGTATGGGTGCAATGTTGCATGTAGCAATGTGTGTTGTCAGGTCAAGGTTGCATACAAGTGTATTCACATTGGAAAACATCTGTAATGTTCGCCGTTTTCAAAACGACATTATGGGATTGCAGACGTCGTACAGGAAACGGAAGGCTTGTCATGTACAGTGATCCAATTAGCATTTGTAATTTAATGTTGTGCAAAGTTAATGTTCAAACGTGTTTACATTGACATTTCCTTAGTTAAAATTGCAATCAAGTCACAAAACAAAATTTAAAGAACAAGTCATCACAGCAAACATGGTAAAGGACTCTTCTTTATGGAAGTAATTGTTTAGACTTTTATCCTGCAAAGGTGCACACATAGTTGGTGATGGTGATGTGTAAGATCCACTTGAAATAAAACGTTTGCTAAAAATCATGCCACGTGCCCACTAATTGTGTTCAAATATTGATTAGTTAACGTATTATGGATTATGACGCTATTCAGCTCTATCGCTATTTTCTCGTGTAAATGTATTTAAAGAACAAATGTAGAAACCTTAACCACATATCATGGCAACAGCTTAAGTTACTTATAAATTAGCAATTCACAAATGGATATAACCGTTCCGTTGACCTAGGTCTTAGATCGTTTGCAGCGGAAGCGGGAGGTCGTGGGTTCGATTTCCGGCCGAGTCATACCAAAGACTTACAAAAATGGTACTAACAGCTGCCTCGCTTGACACTCAGCATTAAGAGGTTAGTGTTAGGACTGGTCGGCCTGGTGTCAGGATAATGTGACTGGGTGAAACATCATGCTACATGTATGCGTCATGATGCGCCATTGCTAGACATCACTTTTAAACTGCCTCACAGCAGACATCGTAGCGATATGACATGAAAATTATTAAAACTACGTTAAAAATCATAGTGAAACAAACAAAGAAACACAAATGGATATTGCATGACTTTTATAATACCCTAGCAGCAGTTAATGATGTATTTTGTTTATGCCAGATATTCATAATACTGCAATTGTTGATGTATAGAAAGGTACTTGAATCTCATGTACTTGTTTTATATACTTGCACAAACACACACACACACACACACACACACACACATATATATATATATATATATATATATATATATATATATATATATATATATATATATATCTATATCTATATCTATATATATATATATATATATATATATATATATATATATATATATATATATATATGCATGACTACCAACATATTAAACATAATTATGTTGACTATGTTATCGCATGGTGGACTGCAGAGCCACTATAGTTGTGGAAGTTCAGAGTTATGACATATGACGACAAACAATTATACAATTGTATCATAAAGTGTGTGTGTGTGTGTGTGTGTGTGTGTGTGTGTGTGTGTGTGTGTGTGTGTTGCGTTCTCTCTCATTATTCCATTGCTATGTCCGTAATTAGTTCGTTCGATTTGGTCTCTAGGAGAAGTCGTAAATGCTGATTGTGCACACCGTACGAGACTTTTCAATACTACCAGCGTATACCAATCAATAATTTGCCTGTGAAAAGGTGAAGGACATATATTTAAGTTTCTTGCTGACACGTACTATTTGCACGTTTCTATGGCGGCAGGCCTGAGCTATCTGTGTATTCTGGAAAATTTAGTAAAGTAACGAGCTCAGTGGCAACAGATGAGAGAGAGAGAGAGAGAGAGAGAGAGAGAGAGAGAGAGAGAGAGAGAGAGAGAGAGAGAGAGAGAGATTTTTTTGTAACAGGGTTTTGCAGACTAGATTATAAATACATTGGGACCTGTACTTGCATTGGAATCAAAGACAACGCTATATATGGACCGCATGTGAAATAGATTTCATGTTTCTTTTTCTTCTCCGTTTAACGTGGTATTCATTGTTAGTCGCCAAATAACAGCTTGCATAATCCCATCTGGCCTCTCTTGAAGCACCGTTATAGCTCTGTCAGCTAACCATTTATCCAAAGAAAAGATATTGACACGACAAGACAAATCTTTACTTCCTTATAAAACGTTCTCTTTTCGGAAAGCATTTGTTTTAGCGTATAAAGGGGATCGTTGTGTATTGTCTATGCAAACAAGCAAGAATACATTTTACAGATTTCGGACTTTGAGGCGGACGCACAGTAAACGCAATACGTATATTTTGAAGATTTCTTAAAAGCACTGTATAGCGAGAGAAGAAAACAAATTGATCAAGATGAAGACACTTTGCAAGTTTATAGAGAAACAACGCAGAAACACAAGGAAATATACCGTCATTTACGACATAAACAGTTATCTCCCATTCGATATAATCATAATTATGTACATTTTCAAACAATTTCCGATATTTGTTTTCCTTTTAATCTTGTTCTTTTTTATATACGCGAATCTCCTACTCAAGGATTTCCTCAAATCAGCGAATCTTTTGTTTTGATTTATTCATTGGAACATGTATTGTCGGGAATATTTGACAATTCTATATTTATAATACAACGTGGAATTGTTATTGTAATTTGACTCAAGAACTAACTTGTATCAGTGGTAGTACTGGTGGTAGAAGTAGTAGAACTAGTAGTAGTAGTAGTAGTGGTGGTGTCCTTTCAAGTGAACAGTCAAGATATTCTTACGTTACTCACAAACATTGTGTGTTGAAAGAAAGGTTTTCAGTGATTTAACAAGCATTGAAAGCTCCTAATGGTATGAATTAACGTTGATCACCTGCCAGTCTGAAATGAAGTATTATTAACATTTTGGCCAAAATATAAAGCCGCCATGAAACCAGTATGTTTGTGCATATACAACGTGATTTATCTTTAAACTCTTCAGCAATGTCATATATCATCCGCCATGACGTGAAGTACAGGATGTGGAGAGCTTCTGTAATGTGTTGCTTTCGTATCTGCGTAGGTTATTACGTAACAAAGAGGAGTAAAGAAATGAAAAAACTATAGAGAGGATACTAAACAAAGACTGAAAAAGTTTCGAAAGCAAAACATGACTTAAAAACCATTTGTAACTTGTGACATACGGAGTAGAACGGTGATAAATTATTTAGAAAAAAAACTCATAGCTGCGAAATCGATATATAAATCAATCATGGAGAAGGATGCTGGCTGCCTACGATAGAATAGTCCAATATCTTCAATATAATAAGGACCCACCAGACGATAGACATTCAGACAAGAGTCAGATATACAACAAAAAATTCGAGGTGTGTGCGTGGGTGGTTTGGGGAGTATAAGGTGGATCGGGAGTCTGAGAAGAAGGAACCCCTGGCAGGGGCACTTGATAGCAAAGCCATAGGACGCATCCGCATTTCAAGCATTTCAAAGGAATAATTTTAGCTAACTGACTTAAAACAAAATACTTTTTTTAATGAGCTAGATGTTTCGTGCCGACTTTTAATGGAGCATTATGGTTGTAATGGGGTTGGAACAGACAGAGACTTATATGGGCAGGTACACACTGGGGCACTGGAGACATTTGAACAAAAGATGAGCATAAAGGGACATTCGCTTCACGGAGAACAATATATATATATATATATATATATATATATATATATATATATATATATATATATATATATATAAAGAACAATTAGTTTAGATGTTTATCAGTGTGTAGATTGATTTGAGGTTAGATGACACATATAAGCAATGTTTTAAATATTATCATATTATTCAAACGTTTAGGAAACGCCATAGAAATGTATGAGATTCTAGACAATTAGGTTGCGTCATTGTCAGAGGAAATGAAACAAACTAAGAAGAGAGCGATATATATAGAGCAGTTTGATAGCATTTTTAGACTGCATATATATATATATATATATATATATATATATATATATATATATATATATATATATATATATATATATATATATATATATCTTTGTTGCCCGACTGAATGTATAGTGGTGTATAATAGTTTTATTTTCCTAAGTGCCTACGTGATAAAGAGGAACCCTATGATGAAATCAAAGCTTACAAATAGCCAATAATAATTTCTCTAAAAGTTTGTTCTCTAAATGAAACCTTGTTATGTGTGGTACGATTCCATTAACTTCGTTCTCAAGTACACTCATGCTTTTTCACAACAGGTTTTGAAGTGATAAAGTAAAATAATTCAGTTCTCGAATATGCAGGTGAGCTCGTTCACTATTAAATTCCACATTTAAAATACAAAATGTCGAGGTTTCATCGTTTCCAATATAATTTTCTATCAAACTGCAGCCTTTCATATTTGATCTAAATTGAGTTGTGATGAATATATATCAAACATTCAAAGGGATAGAGAACAATGATACAATCTACCGACCACAGCACGATTGTATTATCGGCAAATGTAAAAAGGTTTCGGGTTGAACGGATATCATAACTTTCGTTTCTTGCATTGTTGTTTCTGTCATATCATCTTATCACGTGTATTGCTTTACGCATATGCTGGAATGTATTGTCAGATTTGTTATGTGAAATATCAGCTTTATCTGTTTGGAACTTTGATAAGCTATTAACGCTACAATGCTAATTACAATTTTCACATTTTTCCTTCAGTTTCAACTGGCTAGTGTGCATTCCGAAACAACAACTGGTAAGCGAGATTATCTTATATGTATGTATGTATGTATGTATGTATGTATGTATGTATGTATGTATGTATGTATGTATGTATGTATGTATGTATGTAAGTATGTATGTATGTATGTATGTATATGTATGTATGTATGGTATTTACATATCTATGTATTACAAAATGAAAGTTAAATCTTCGGTTTTTTCCACAAAATACCACTATTATATTAAACTCATGTTTTAATGGTATTTCTTATATAGTCCAATTCTTAAGAAAACACTGAGTCATATAATACCAGCGTGATGGGAGTGGGGTGACGGTGGACAGTGTTTTAATCGCAGTAAAATATCTTATACAATGAAAGAATGTGTATTTCACAATGTCTTTAAATAAGAGTTACAAAATCTGTTTTAAACATTTAAATTACGTGCAAGATGCGCAGTACTCAAATAGCCTTAATACATTGCAGATGTCAGTATACAATTAGTTATAGATCGCTCTGGTGGCATAATTGTTTCGTGCGTCCACCTCCAGTGCGGGAGGTATCGTGTTCGAAATCTGGTTGAGACATACAAAAGACTTATAATAAAAATGGTACTAACAGCTGACTCGCTTGGCGCTCAGTATTAAGAGGTTAGTGTTAGGACTGCGCGACCTGGTGTCAAGATAATGTGAAAGGGTGGGACATCATGATACATGTCTGCGACATGATACCCTATTGCTAGACATCACTATAGACTATAGACATATAACTTTAGAAATGTCAAAACTACATTAAAAATTAAAATGACGCAGATGTACACACCATTAGTTAAACAAATTAACTGACCATTGATATAGGTGCATATTTTATGCATTTTCTTTATATGCTCTGGGCCACATGGAATGGTGGGTATGTGCAACAAGTCTTATCACGCTCCAATTAATTAATAATGTGAGGAATAGGTCACGCTGCATAACCTATATCCCTTTTCACATCTTAGCGAACTTGTTACCTAGTTTTAGAGCATCCAATAAGCTAAATCAGAGACGCTTAGAACAATTGATGTTTCCTTTTCAAATAACTCCTTTCGACCTTTTTCAAGTTGATACATACCCTAAAATAAGAAATATGCATGTTATCTAAATCATATAAAAAAAGACATGATGTGCAAGAAAATATTCCTATTATAAAACAGCAACAATGTTGCACAGGATATATCCGTGAATTATAATTGTAACAGGAATGCGAAGTATCTTTTTTGTGTTCATTGCACGTGCACTCGTATGACTGTTCAGCGTAATATGGACTTTCGACTGGCTAATGAAATTTAACAGATTTGTTCTGTATTATGACACGATTTTACCTTCTGACTGGCTCTTAACGTATGTCTTTTACGAAGGAACCTTGTTCAGCCGAGTTTCTAACAAACTGTCATGGATAACAGCACGAGAAGCTTGTAACAACATGTCATACGCCATACTTCCCGGCATGCGAGCCGCACGCGCTCTTGGAAAGCTGCATGTTGAAGAATTCGCCTGGATTGATGGAAAGGAATACACTTTCTGCTTTACAAAAGAAGGTAAACTAAGCATTGTTTATTTATTTCTGTCATACCCTACCTAGCATATATTGGTGGGATTTGGATACACGTGTTCCGTTTGTTTCCCTCTCTGTTCGGCACACTGTATCACGGATTATTCAACGTCTATTCATGTAACAAGCTACACATCTCAAAAGTGTAGTTATTGAAGCTAACTAAGAAGAATGTGACAGAATACCCTTCCAGTTTTCTCATAGTACTCGATAAGGATGCATGTTAAATCAACATGTTGGTAATCTCTATGTACCTTCACATTTATATTTGTTCAAAGTTAATGATTGTAAGACATACAAATTAGGCCAATCACAGGCCACATATGTGTTATAACTCATGCGGATTTCATTGCTCAATACTGCTGACAACAGAATAACTTCTGAAAGAAACAAATTAAATTTTATGAAAACTAATATTGCGTAATGAGAGAAAATCATACTCTAGCATAAATAATGTTTTAAGACGATGAAGCACATAAGAAAGGCTAAAATGTTAGGCTATAATAAGAACATTAATTTGTTGATATGTAGGGACTCTTTTTAGCTACAATAGAATAGTCAAAACTAAATGTTATCTAAGCTAATTAAAGAAATAAAACTGCAATTCTGAAACATCTGCGACAATATGTCATTGTTTCGATTTTAAAATATTGCTCATTGTTTTC
This sequence comes from Unio delphinus, assembly GCA_029339505.1. Lineage (NCBI taxonomy): Eukaryota > Metazoa > Mollusca > Bivalvia > Unionida > Unionidae > Unio > Unio delphinus. Next base: position 6,926,188 of record JAQISU010000017.1, on the reverse strand, counting down.
ACCATATGTGTATTAATCAACATGATTTAAATACATTTGAAATAATGAATATTATTATATTCATTGCACTGAACACTTGAAAATGTATACAAATATTGTATTGTATTGTTATAAGTTTAGGCTCTAATAAACGGTTAAAAAAAAGAATGAAAACAACAAGCGTTGTTAAATTTAAGAAATATTTTTTTCCCCTGGAAGAAGATTGTAAAAATTGAAAAAGAACTTAAGGTTTTAAGAATCAAATCCACAAAATAATCTAAGAATAATCCACCAATAAAATTAAAAAAGTCCTAGTAATGAAAGGTTCTAATATACTCAAGTTAGAGTCCTGTTGAAACATTAAAGTTGAAAGACGATGACGTATGCTGAAGTCTGCTTTGTGCTTATTTACAGTTCCCTGTAGAAACACAATATGTAATACTCCGGCGTTGGAAATTCGAATACAAGTTTGATAAACTGTCTTTGTCCAATAATTCTGTATCAGCACATCAAATATTTCCAGAGTTACGAAATAATCCTTTAAAATACAAATTAACTGAATAAAAGTTAACATGAATATGAAAACTGACTACAGCAGACTCACTTGACGTAACGGGAGATGTAAAAGCTCAAAACGAAATATATTTCGCTAAAACAAAGATTATATCGTATTCTATTACGCAGTTTCGAACAAAATCCCCAAACGTGCGAAATCGAGAAACAAGGGGGGAAGGAGTTACGTGATTGTTTATGACACATACTCCTAACATGACCCTGACGATAACCAATCAGTGTACATTAAGAATAAAAAGTTGTATACTTCTTAATTCACTAGCGCCATCTTGACCTTGACAACAACAAATCATTTAAAAATTAAAATGAAACCTGTTGACACGGTCGCCTTTACCCTTGAGTCAAAGTCAGGATCTAGGTCAACATCACTTGTTTATCAAAGAATAATTCAGGTAAACCAAGTTTCTGAAAAACTTCATCTCTAGTTAATAGATTTACACTGCAATAGCATGTAATGAAAAATGACACCAAATTTAAAACTGACAAAAACAATTAAATTAAAACAACTATACATCATACCAGATATATGTAACAGTATGATTATATTGTATTTGGAATAAACATGTTTTAAGCGCTCCTGTTTTGATCAGTTAATTATACGATCAGGTAAATCAGTTTTCGGTCGTAAACATAGATGATCCTTTAACGCCAAATGCATGATATCAACTGTTGACATCACCTGGTGATATGGATAGAATGGCTTGGCCTACTGATATGAAAAACTTCTATTCAGACCAGGAATTTGTAGGGTCTTGTATATCAGCTAGTAGGTGATATCAAGATGGGATTTTTATGATTTCTAGTTACATCAAGGTTTATAAATCCTGTAAACACCACATAACTTTTTTTTTAAAAACTTATCATTGACAAATGAATGAATAAAACGGTAACGCTAACAAAAGTGTTAAAACAAGATTTAATTTTGTAAAAATATTTTGTATCCAATATGCTCTTTCAATATAAAGTTGCTCAATCCTGAATGAGATGTCTGAATTAATTAAAGAAATTGCATAAAAAGAGATTTTGTAGATTGTGCGTTTGTGGTGATATTAATTTACTTAAAATGAATTTCACTTTATTTTAAAAATAGTCATATATATAATACAAACTAAACTCGAGAGGTGTATATAAAATATGTATGCAATTCAGAATTATGTTTAAAAATAGTTTTCTGTAAATTTGAAAGCTCTTGCATTATATATATATATATATATATATATATATATATATATATATATATATATATATATATATATATATATATATATATATATATATATATATATCATGTAAAGTACTATACGAATGAATAGTGATACGTCTTTAGTGTTGTATCGTGTCGTAATACGTTAATTGATTTCTGTATAATCATTCATATAACATTTATTGTTTTATTTTATACTGAACAGTTACTTGGATAATTGAATAGTATTGACAGATTAATAGGCAAAATGGGCTCCTCGAAGACCTTTGATTATATTTATACAATATAGTAGCGCTATTAGCAATGTATTATTGTCATTTGAAAGAAACATTTTTCAATATCTTTATGTCATCATGGAAATAATTTGCATATTTGACATCAGATGTTTGCATCGTACAGCCATAAGCTTGTTGTATAGAGAAAGATGACTATAAAATAAAGCCTTTGTCGCATTTTCTAAAAAATGTTTTCAGGTGCAGATTTTAATGTCATACACACTGCAAGTTCATCAGACAGTCTTATTACATAGTTAAACAATCATTCGGAATGTGCACACGTATCAGATTAGTGACTGAGACGTTCCGTCTTGTTTGAAACGACTTTCGCTGTCAATAATTTCATTAGTTTGTCTTTCTTTGCTTATGGAGATTGTAGTTGTAGATGATACTGTCTTTTCCACCAAACAAAATTGGGAAAGTTTGACTCTGGTGCAAAGATACAAACCTCATATCTCGTTAGAAAGTTTGTTTCATGAAGTAAAAAGGTACACAACATTTTAACTGCTCTCGATTGCAGTTTGTATTTGGCGGCCAACCACTTGAAATACCGCATAGTTTTTTTTTTATTGTTTGCAAACCCCAAAAACGTGTTTGCACTGAGTAATTGTTGTGATGAAAATATAACATATACATAATTTATCATCACGGTATCGTACCGACCTTGTAAGATGATTAAAAATGTAATTAGTGTCACCTCTGACAATTTGTTCAGTTACAATATAAGTGTTTTCAAATAAAGATTCAAAGTTTCTATGCAAAGTGAATAGCACTATATTTCGTTATCGCACCAGGCATCCCAAAATTGTTTTTCTGTCACTACGACTTTGACGAATTTTAAATAAAAGAAAGATAATATTGTAATTTATGAATGTTATTTTCCAGAATCAATTTTTTTATGATGTGCGTATATTTTAAAGGGATTAAAAGTGTTAAAGGCCTCGTTCTAAACCAAATTTTTTTTAACACAATTTCATTGCTAATAATGTTTGCTTATGATAGATTTTAGTTTAAACATACTTTTCATAGTTTTGTAGTTCTAGATTAGAGGGGTACAATATAGTAGGTAAAGGATTAGAACGAAAGCCAAAGGCTTATAATGTTCGTCTTCTTGTAAGATACAAATACTTTAAAATATATCAATACATGACGAATGATATTAAACTTTAATGACAAAATAGCTAAGGTATTTAATTGCTAAGGTGTAAAGTCTCTTGGTTAAGCAAAAGCATTTAGGTAAGGTATGTAAAGCGAGATGATAAAGAAGTGTTTCGATGAAAGACGTGGATATAGATAAGACATATTTTTAAAGAGAAATTATTAATTAAATTGTACTAGACATTGTATTAAATGCTAAGGATATGGGGAATAAATACAGGGGAGGTACCAAAAATAAATAAATAAATAAATAAATAAATAGAAAAGAACAAAACAACCGTAGAATTAAAGTGAATTGTGCTTCCTTCTAGAATGAGTGGTTGTTCTAAGTTGGCATATATGATTTTTGAAACTTTCTGTCTACCCTCATAAACGTGTATGGGGACATAAGTGTCAGGAGTATTTAATATGCTTTTGACGTTGCCAGTCGAGTCTTTTTGATGAGTCTCAATCGGTAATATATTCTATTATCGAACGGCAGAATGAAAAAACGAAATTAATAAAGACTTGTTCTAGCCTGTGCTAATTGAAACTTGTTTACATGTCATTGCAAGTGATTTTAATAACATTCTTATTCTTTTGCACCATTCGAAGTACTGGCTGCCTCATTTTGTATTTTTAATATTAAAAGCAGACGTTCATGAGACGAAGGAAATATGCAGATATGTCACAGTGAGGAGAGAGGATACACATGAAAACTTTACTTACATTTGCAACAAAGGTAACAAAAATGAATCCAGAGGTAATAATACTTGAATCAATGTTTGTGTATTGTATTGTCGATTAAAAACTAATGTAATATGAGTGAATGTAAAAGGAGACATGAATACAGAGATAATAATACTTGAATCAATGTTTGTGTATTGTATTGTCGATGTAAACCTAATGTAATATGAGCTAATGTAAAACGATACATGAATACCAATACATCATCATTAGGTAACATTTCGTGAATCATGAGTATATTTGCCGTCACAGAAGTTAACAAATGAAGTAACGATTTGAAACAAAGTAATCTTTCTGATTCTTTGAATTTTTAACCTTGTAATCTTATGTAACAATATAACTACAAGTGAGAAGAACAATTCTTGACGTGGAGAATTTTATACGGATCAAATCCAGTTTGTGTCGGTGACAACATTAGATTTGTTAAAATACTAATTTACATTTGATTTTAAACAAATATAATAAGCTTTTAAGAACGTATCCTTTTGCACCATGAAATGATTAATGTTTTGAAAACAATGACAACGTAATTTAATGGATGTATATATTCTCAAAGGAATATGATGTAAAAGAGCTAATACCGAGTCAATCGCGAAGTCGAATAAACGAATAGAAGGAACTCACTGGCTAATATTAGTGATGATGTGAATGATACAATATTGCACTGGATCCTGTTTTATAGTCGAAAATGTATCAAATTGTATTACTTTCGTACAGATGGACAATACGTTAAGAATGAGGAAATGCTACCGTTCGCTGATGTCGAAAATAAATGTCTCAAGTCCAGTGCGTCCATGCAGGGGGTGGAAACCTTTACAATACCAATGATTATTCCAGTAAACAGGATTGACTGGATCAAGGGTTTCAATGATACCAGAATCATCAACAGTCTTAGTAGGCTCTAAGTCAAAATCACATCTATAGATTTGAACCGCGTGAACACACACACACACACACACACACACACACACACACACACACACACACACGCACACATATATATAAATTCAGTTTTCATATGTTAGTATCATCCTCATAATAATGTGTCTGTTTCACATCAATATTAAGTTTATGCGTACTATTTTGTGTTTTAAATAGTTTTCGGTAGTTCTGAAGACGTTAAAGTGCATGATTTATGCAATCATTGTCAAATGAATGTCTTGCTTCATACAGTTATATCAAGTGTCATGTGAATAACGTGATTCATACAGTTATATCAAGTGTCAAATGAATAACGTGATTCATACAGTTATATCAAGTGCCAAGTGAATAACGTGATTCATTCATTTATATCCAGTGTTCAATAAATAACATGATTCATAGAGCTGTATTCAGTATCAACTGATTTATGAATATTCAATATTTCTTCTGCCGTATAATGTACAGGTCCTGGACAGAACGTGACACAAATTTGTATCGGTATAGTGAAGTTGGACCATGACAGTTTTAAGTTCGTTACCACGTCGTGTGATGAGAGACATACAGTTATATGTGATGGGAGTAAGTTTTATATTTGAAATAAGGGTTTAATGTTTTTAAAATATTCTTTCATGTAGCACTTTCTTGATAAGTACAGTTGCTTTTCGAGTGACAGTTTATATTCATTACCTTCTTGTGAACATGCCAACACAAATCCAAAATAACCAACAAAGGTATGTAATCAGTAGTAACCAATCACACACACACACACACACACACACACACACACACACACACACATTTTGGAACCTACATACATACCTATTATGAGTTGGATTCTTACAGCAAATGTAAAATTTAAAAAAAAATAGATTAACTCAGTATTGTTACACACAGGCTATATTTTCGTCCTTTGCAGCCGTTACCAATACCGCATTAACATTGGGAACCAGGAATGAAATGATGCCAAGACTTCGTGACTCGATGGCTGCTTCTAACCAGCAGCAAAATGTTGGTAAGAATAATAAATTACATCTCTATGATCGTGAACCAAATAACAGAAAGGAGCTAAACCAACGAGGGTTGCAAAATTAAACAAATAAGTTATTTGCCGAACATACAAAATGATAATATAAAAAGAACTTAAAGTATTGTGAATTAAATCCCTAATATTTCTAAAGGTCTATCATACATCCAAAAGTATAGAGTATTCCGAATGAATTATAGTGTTGTTCTAAATAAATTCCGATATTAAATAAGCTGAGACATCAATAACCTGGACTGTGCTAATATGACTACAGTCATGACTTATCACTTTGATATAACCCAAAAATGTCCTGGAATGTGCTAATATGACTACAGTCATGACTTATCACTTTAATATAACCCAAAAATGTCCTGGAATGTGCTAATATGACTATAGTCATAATTTATCACATTGATATAACCCAAACATGTTCTGGAATGTGCTAATATGACTACAGTTATGACTTATCACATTGATATAACCCAACAATGTCCTGGAATGAATCTGCAACAATTCCAAGATAGTGACTCAGTCCTAAATCTATGAGAATTTTGCAGTTCCAATGAATTATTTAACAAGTACCTTAAATCCTCTCAACATAACACAACGACATGGTTGATTCCTCTATAGAGATGGTAATATTATGAATGAGTAATTCCAAAGTAAAACCCATGTAAGAAAAGAAAGCTAAGATGCAATAACTGAAACATGCTGGGGTTCATTTTTGCATCGAATTCGTAAACAACTTGCTTCTATAAGGTTCGTAGTTCATTAATAAAGCTGGACCTTGAATTCAATAGTTGTAAACATGTTTACCTCCAAGTAAAAATTATCTTAAAATATAATCTAAATCTTAGACAAGAGTTACCTATGTATACTTTTGTTTACATAACAACGATGCAGTAGTAAGGCAGACCACTATCCTCAATTACTGATACAGGTCAATCACACAGCATAGATGTTATTACAGGCGACATTTCAATTGACAGTTTAAATCGGTCTGAAGTTAATTTTTTGCTCCATTTGTTAAATCAAACATTATTACAATCCTCATTAGTTTCTCGCACCCTCTTCCCTCTTGACTCACTTGGCATATATATATATATATATATATATATATAAGCTTTTGTTTGCACAGCTATATAGCAGTAATTTATATATGTTAACATTCCTCTTTTGAAATATAAAATTGACGCTTTGAACACATATATCATGACATGACAATGCATTAAGTGTATTTGCAGCGCTATTTGATAAAGGATCGGTAAAATAAAATAAATCGTCAGATTCATTGCCCGAGATGAAACATAAAGGAGAATGTTCGATATGTATACGTTATGCCATAGTGTTTGCGTATATGTAATAATTCTGACTGAAGTCATACCTGAGTATTACCTGGAGAATCTACCAAACACGCAACTTGGGCCATGTTCTCAGGATGTTAATGTTGACATCCTATATATAATGTAAGAAGATGCAGATGAAAGATGATAAAACTGAGGTCATTCTGATCACAACACAAAGACTTTCTCATTCACGTCCTTTACCTCAAACAATAAATATCAGCAACACCAACATTAAATTCACAGTCAGTACAAAACCTTGGTGCTACTCAAGGCAGTACTCTCACATTGCATCACCATGTCATGAACATATGCAAAGCTGCATATCTTGAGCTGAGACGCATCAGCTCCATTCGCAAATATCTTTCAGTTGATGCCACTAAAACGTGTTCATTAGTACTTTCAAAACTGGACTATTGTAACTCAGTTATGTCTGGTCCGTCTCAATATCTACTCCAGAAACTTCAAAAAGTTCAAAACACAGCTGATCGGATCATCCTTAGAGTACCTCGATCAGAGAACACTTCATCACTGCTATGTATCCTACACTGGATATCCATTCGATCCAGAATCGAACACAAAATTTGTTCTCTTTGCTACGTTTCACTCACGAACTGCCGTCCAGCATACTTAGCGGGCCTCACCCATGTGTATACACCAGGAAGATACTTACGCTCACTTCTGACAATCGTATACTATTACCACTACGAAAAACATTGTCATATGTGCAACGTCCTTTTGCATTCCAAGGCCCAACAACGTGAAATGAATTGCCAATTGAAATTAAACACGAACACAACGTGATCCTGTTCAAGATTGCTCTTAAAACTCACCTTTTTTGATGCAGGATGAAACTTTAAGACCTAAAATGTTTCCTACCTTAAATATGTTAAGCCTGTTTTGTTTTCTAATTTCATGTTGTTTTTTTTTGTTTTTTTTTTTTTGGGGGGGGTATATTTTTATTCATATCATTCTAGATGTTGTAAAACGCTTAGAGCTTCTAAAGATTAGGCGCTATACAAAGTCCTCGTTATTATTATTATTATTATTATTATTATTATTATTATATATATATATATATATATATATATATATATATATATATATATATATATATATATATATATATATATATATTTATATCGTTGTATTTCAGAATGGAGACTGATATTACCTTGCATCATCATAGTCGTCTTACTTGTCCCAATTGCGATTATCGCCTTCGTTCAATACCGGAAGAAAAAGTTTATTAAAATCCTTGCATATCATAGCAAATACCGAAAACAAGGGTATGATATATAACCCTCTCTCTCTCTCTCTCTCTCTCTCTCTCTCTCTCTCTCTCTCTCTCTCTCTCTGTGAAGATCAGCAGTGACTAAGATGTTGAAGGGTTAGACTATGCGGATTTAGTTATCTCATTATGATCAGCACAAATCCACTACAGGGATGGAATGTGTCCAACGTCAGGGATATTTACAAAACAAGCGACAACACAATTAAACCACATAGTTAAAGAGTGCAATGAAATACCAACGATCTCAAAATCAAATCGCTCGTCTCTCTCTCTCTCGTTCTTTTAAACAAAATCTTATTCCCATCATTGGTGGTTGATTGGTAATTATTGGTTGATAAACATATGCACATATACCGGCCGTAGATAAGATCATATTTCAAGGCCATGAATAAAGAAAACAATATGCTTTTATAGGAATATACATCGATATTATGGTTTTCAGTACAACCAATCATGTAATAGGCTTCGAAATGAAATAAATGTACGATAATTCAATACAGGTGTTCCTAATCAGGCTTAACACTGGACCTAAGTAAGCTTCCTAACCTCCTTAACGTAGTTTGATAAACAAAATTAAAATGCAAAATAATGTGACTTAGTTGATGTATAAACATTTCTTGCAATTAAATTATGGACATCTTATCTAAACCAATAACAAACATTGTTCCTTATCCTTGTTACAAAACAAGGTACAATACACCAGTTAATCATGACGTTGCATAAATATATAAAGAAATTAAAATTTGCATCAGTTTGAAATATATGATTATGTTAACAATGTGACGGGAGATTTATATATAATCAATTTAACTCAGCAGTGTGGATGGCATCACTTGGATTCCCTTGTTGGAGATCAAAGTGTAAAAAGCAAATGAAATATATTTGTAAATTTCATGTCCACTGCTATATACGAATATAACTTTCTGGATACATATATGACCAACTTGCTAAAGGATGCAAAAATGGATTGTAAAGGAGGAAACATGCAGATTGGATACAGAAGAAAGGATTGGAATCAGCGAACGGACACTTATGCAATTAGCACACTGGTGTAAGAATAAACTGATAAACAAACGCATTTATAGACTAAAAAGAACATGTAAGAACTGAAGATTATTAAACAGATAAATAGAATGACTCACACACTGATAAAAGATGGTTTGATTGAAAGATTAAACCTGCGTTTTCAACAGACAATACAAGTGTGGAACGAATACTTAAGTACGAGCGGACTTTCTAATAGTTATATAGTTATTAGTTACATTAGTCTACAGCCGAAATGCTTCCGAAACAAATGTACTAAGACTCTATTAAATCTGTGTCCCTGAGAACAAACATGATTCTTTAAAGTGTTGATTGGCTCTAGTTTTAAAACTCGGATACTGGGAAAGTATATGCGTCCCTTGACATGGGAATGTTGGGCTCCGGACTACAACCGTGGAATCTCCTAGCAGGTGATATTAGGGCTTCTATGTTCCGTGACCGTCAAATGAATCCCATTTCATCTACATATAAGGTGATTTTGTAGCCTGCAACAATATCGATGGTATGATGGCAGCCCTCAAATCGTTTATGATCCAGCTGAGTGGAGACTGTTCATTGATGGTCGTGCAACTCCATAGAAAGGAAACCCATACAAAGCCATGCAAACATGAAACATCTTTTGACGTGCATAACATATGACCAACATCATCGACAGCGTTTCGGCGATTTGAAGGTTCTTGCTCTCTTGCTTGATGTGCAGACTGGATACACAAAGTACTGCTGTTGTTTCTGCGAATGAGATTAGTTGTGTACGAGATACTCACTACATCAAGAGAGGCTGGTCATTCCGACATTCCGACATTCATTGGAGCCCGAAAGGAAAAGTGCTCAGCATCTATCACTTGTTGAATCAAGAGAGATTGTGTTTCCACCCTTGCACATCAAGCTGGTTCTGATCAAGAACTTTGTCAAGGGAATGGACAATACACATGCAGCTTCCAAGTACTTCATCGAGAATTTATTTTCCAAGGTTATGCGAAACTAAGATAAAGGAAGGTGTCTTTGTTGGTCCTCAGATTCTTGAACTTCTAAGAGAAGCATTTAATCGACTTCAGGGACAAACTTAGCGACCTAATCGTATTTTGTATCTTATATATTTTCAGCATGTTTTTATGTTTTCCAATTTCATTGTTTTAGTCATTTGTTGTTCTATAGTGTAGTCGTATCATTATTGATGGTGTAAAGCGCTTAGAGCTTTGAAAGATTAGGCGCTATACAAAGTCCTCATTATTATTATTATTATTATTTTAGAACTCGAGGTAGAGATTCACTCTGAGACATTTTTGTTATCAGTTATTGTGCTAGTAGAGTTTAAGTATAATTTTGATTCTTTCTAATAATATATATTCCGACATTTCTTTAACAGAATATTATTATCTAAGGCTTAAATCATGAAACTATTCAAGACAAAAGATTTTATGTAACTCTTAACTTTTGATATATACCTTTATGTTTTGACAAAACTGAGTTACATAGAAAACAAGCCAAATCAATGGATGCTTCACCAAACAGTATCAACAATATGTATAACTTTAATTTTTACTTCTAAAATTAACCTTTTTCTCTAGTTAAGTGGGATTTCCTTAATCTAATCTGTGTGGTGTACCTGTGTTATGTTGTCATTTGTGACATCAGTATTGTGTGGTGTACCTGTGTTACGTTGTCATTTGTGACATCAGTAATGTGTGGTGTACCTGTGTTACGTTGTCATTTGTGACATCAGTATTGTGTGGTGTACCTGTGTTATGTTGTCATTTGTACCTGTGTTATGTTGTCATTTGTGACATCAGTATTGTGCTTTCTCTTTGCCCTAAACTACTTGCTGCAGTAATAACGTCGAGTTCGATTTGCAATATTTTGTCAATACATTGTATTGCAGTTTTATCATATAAATAAAATAACGTTGATATAAAAATCAGTTTAAAAATAGCGTAGATTATTTTCCTAGAACTTTAAAAGTTAAATTTGAATTCATTTTATTCTTTTCGTTGAAACCTCAATATAAGCCGGAAAAAAAAACAAGAAATTTAAATAAAAACAAAACCAAAAACCCGCAACTAAGATTGTCAAACAAATGATGCATTACTAGATCGCTGGTACTCTTGTCGTTTAAGGTGTAGTATTGATACGGTTCGTTGCGTTTTCAAATATGATATACCTGTCATACATCCGAATGTCAAAATGTTAAATTAGCCAATGTAACAAATGAATTGCCAAATCACATCCCAGAAACGTTGTACATTTTGTTATAGTTGATAGACTGGCATCATTTTAGGATCTATAATTTGGTGATTTGTGTGCTCTTGCAATTAATGTCATTGCAGACGAAACATTACTAGCTGGCTATAGTAAATTAGTGATAGAAAGTATCAGATTAAACGTTCGTTAACCTTTTTCTTTTAAAGAGGTATCATCATTAATAATACAACTGGTTCTCGCTTGTATCATAAAGACATACATTATCATGGCATATGAGTTTCTCAAACTGAATAAAGCAATGAACAGACATTATGTCTGTAATAATCTTTAACATAATACAATTATTCATGACTTCCAGAATATTACGTTTCTGGTATTTTGATGTAGTATAAAAAAATTATCAAGATTAAAAATAGTAATTTGATGTGATAGTAGACAAACGAGAAAAATTATGACGGCAACCGCATTTCGAAAAGTCATTGTAATGGTTTGGCATTATTGACTAAATATCTATTTCTGTCACGCATATACCAAGAAATCATTCTGGTAATGTTATATATTTTATGCTGGTATGATGTCAATCAGTTTTTAGGGTAATGTATGCGTTGATTATGCAACCAATGTTAGTCCACAACAAAGATTAATATTTACTTGATGACACATTCTTTATGAACCTTTCATGCAAGCCAATATCTAAATTTTCGTTCTTTTTGATGGAATAGAGCTTGCTTTATTGACTGTATCAAATCTTCTATACCGGGTATCATTGTTTCTGGTATTCTTTAGCAACCTTTAAAATAATCATGAGCATGTGTTGATTCTTATTAAACTACTCAATGAATACCACTAGCTTTTTTAAACGTCTTTCTAATACTTCTAAATCTGTTTCTAGCATACCATCAGCCCTTTGAACATTTGTCTAAGATCTTTAGTTCTGATTCCATTCATTTGTTGCTTGGTTTTCCATGAAATACCGACTGAACTTACTTATGCAACAACTTACTCGTAATAGACATATTACACATGACCTTCACCTTGATCTACTATATTCTCCATCTCTTACAACATTACCTTCATCGGATCTTCAACCTATATTAACTAATTCTAACGATCAAATTTAACATATCTACTTTGTATCTTATCAGCTCCTCCTATCGTACAAGAATCAATCTATTCAGTCATATCGTAATATTTAAATTCTGTAATTCTATTATTAATCAACTCAACCCACCATCTTTAACTAATCCTGCTGCAGTAGAAAAATGAGCTAGCTGGATCTAGTTGTTAATTTTGCAAAGCAACATTTCTAAATTCCTGTAGAAAAGAATTCATGCAAAATCAACAGAATTCATACAAAATTAAAAGAATTCACACAATATTAAAAACATTCATACAAAATTAAAAGAATTCATATAATATTAAAATAATTCACACAAAATTAAAAGAATTCATACAAAATTAAAAGAATTCATACAAACTGAAAAAAAATTAATACAAAATTTAAAAAATTCATACAAAATTAAAAGAATTCATACAGAAGTAAAAGAATTCACACAAAATTAAAATACCTTGTTGACATAATATTCACACCAAGAGTACCAATAGGATTCAATATTAAGTCTCTATTGACAATTCACATTGGCACTTACCCTCTTTCTTTATTGACATCCTATACCGGAATGTATTTGTTTTATATTCGTTGTAATTTGAATTTGTTGAATATAATAAGGTAGTTTAAGTATTGATATCTTTTCTTAGTGAAAAATCTTGCATTTCTTTTAAATATAACATTGTCCCAAGTAACATAGCAATGTGTCATGTATTAGTATCTTTGTCAGATATATGAAACCTACATTTAAAATATAGTTTATAAATGTCAAAAATTTCACATCAAACATTGGTGTTATTTGTCCTTTTTATATGATCTTTTTTAACCCAAAACTAAATCAGATTCATATCTTCTCCTGAAAATTTAAGAATACTAGGTTATATTATTATTTTGAACATTCATTATTTATAGAACCTCTATATTTATCAATTATTTTAATAGTGTTAGTGATATTGTTGTCTTCTGTAGAAAAGAATTCCTTTTAAGAAATATTGCATTTGTCGTAGATCTGCGGGTTTCTTGTGTGTTGCTGTAAGGTTCTAAAACTTCTATGGTCGCTACGTTGGGCATAATCGTCGTTCTGGAAAACATTATAATGTTATGATGGGGTTTGTTTTTCATAAATATTAACAATAAAACGGTGGCCGCAAACAATAAACTAGAATACAACATCCGCCAGTGTAATTAACAAACAATTGTAATACACATGCCATTATATATTGATATGTTTCCTTTCCATTTAAAACGTATTCCTCCTTGTATTAAAATTTTGTGAATTTAAAATCCTTCCCCTTAGATATAACTAAGCAAATACGATGCTGGCATTTTTTGGATAGAAATATCAACATTCTCGATTAAACAATACATGATATAAGAAGAATAAAGCACTGAATTTTTGTCTATTGTTATCTTCTTAAACATGAATTACTTTAGAAAGGCAGATTCATTTCTCTTCTCTTCGCATAGGCAGAGTCAAGATCGAGAAACGCTTCCCAGAGACGGTTTTTTGCAGAGGGATATAGAATCGGTGAACACCTTCAACGTTAAGAAGAACATACAAGACCAATGTAATAACAGAGGCGACTGTTACGATAACATCGACCCACCACTTTTATCTTTACATAATAACTTCAGCGGAAGTGAGAAATATGCGTTTACTGCACCAACGAAAAGAAAGATGACAGTTGCATTGTACAGGGACGACGATGAACAATACGATAACATCAATAATGTTGAGGTGTTACTAGAATATCCGCGCGACGTTGCAAGATTACGAGAGCATACGCAAGTTTAAAATGCAAGTCAAAGCCTTTGTTCTGCAGGTATTTAGTATGAAAGAACCTTTCCGCCCTCTTCAAGGACGATAAATCGAAAATGACTGGCATTTTATTTAGAACAACCATTTAACAAGAGAAAATAATGATTTCATGGAAATATAAATCTGATTGGACCGTATTGCGAGGGAGAGAGAAAAGTAGCTAGGTAAGCTCTTGGCCACATTGATAAATGACACAAAGAAACGAAGACGTAGCAGACTTTAAGTAGTAGCGTTATGAGTGGAGAGAGAGAGAGAGAGAGAGAGAGAGAGAGAGAGAGAGAGATTAAAAATTTAAATCTGTGCAGTTTCCTGCATAAATATTCTTTATGTATATATATATATATATATATATATATATATATATATATATATATATATATATATATATATATTGTTTCTAATTTGTCACTACACGTTTGTTTCATATGTTAACCTGTTTTCAATAAAATGGATTTATTATAATAAAAATCGTCAGTCAATATTATATCTATGACACATACCAATTAATATTTACAGTTTTGAAAAAGGAAATTTGAACACTGATATAATAATTTTTGAAAATGCGTCAGATTATATTTATGTAGTTTTGCGTTTTGTTACAAGGACAAAGTGGTACAAAAATATATTATACATTGGAAAACATTTGAAAAGAACACAAACCATTTCCCAAAGTTCCACTCTTTTTAAAGCTGGTAACCTTTATATAAGTAGTATGAGATTGTGGACTTCATGCAAGAATTACTTACCTCCGAAACAGAACGATTGACAAGAGTAGTGCTCCAGGAAGTATGGACAGTTTTATGCTTTGCGAAATACTATTAACGCATTTTTACAAAGAATTATACTTGTCTCAAATTACAACAAAGGAATAAAATAGAATAACTTTAGCAAGTCATAACAACAAACGGCTGAAGCGTGTGGAACTATTTTGTAACACATTTATGAAAGACGTGTCCGCCAGCTAGCAGAGGCGCTTTCTTAGTGCTTGTGCCGAATGTGATGCACCAAGTCATTTTTTGTAAAATTAAGACAATTACTTATTGAGTTTAAGACAAGAAACAAAGATTATAATTGTCATAATGAATGCTGAGACTTAAAAGAACGAATGGAAACTGCATGACTCTGTTTCGCATACTTTCAGCAGTTAAACATGTACTCATTAATTTCGCCACCAATGAATGATCCGTGTCATATTTGTTACTATATAAGTTCTGTCCGGCAGCTAACAGTCATACACAGAGATATGTTGTTGTATGATGCAGTAGCGGATATGGATTAAGTCTCTTCTTCAACTCCATGATTTTCATATAACACAGTTAAACGTAATCTGACAGAGCATAACGCGAATGATGCGTACTCTTAATGACAGTTGGAGGAAGGCAATAGGCGGTACATACGATCCAGGAATCAACAGAGAAACCACTGACCTTGGGCTGGTGACCACTTAAGCTCGTAACTGCCTGGGACCGGATTTAGATATATTGACCAAATAAATATGCAAAGCAATCGTCTTTCCTACATCGTTGTAATGTTACGTGTTTAGGCTTTAATAAACAGTAACACAGAAAGAGTGAAAACAAGCTTGTAAAATTTAACAAATAAGTTATTTCTCTGGAAGAAGATTGTAAAAATGGATAACGAGCATACAGTTTTAAGAACCAAATTAAAAAATAATCCAAGATAATCCACGAGATAAATTACAAAACTCCTAGTAATGACATTTCTATTAGATTCAAGCTCGATTCCTGTTTGAAAATCCAAGATGGAAGACTTTGACATTTGCTGACATCTGTTTTGTGCTTATCTACAGTTCCTGGTAGAAACACAATATTTAATACTCCAGTGTTGGAAATCCGAATACAATTTTGATAAATTGTCTTTGTCCAAAAATTCTATATGAGCACATCAAAGATTTTTAAATATACGAATTAATCCTTTAAAATCCAATTGAACTGAACTAAGGTTAATATAGATTTAAGAATTGGCTAAAGCAAAAGAAAAGGACTTAACGTTAGATGGAAAAAAAACTAACTCTGTTCCACTAAAACAGAGATTATATCATATTCTAATACACAGTTTCGAAAAATCCCCAAACTGCGAAATCACGAATGAGGAAGGAGTCACGTGATCATTTAGATCACGTACTACTAACATGACCCTGACGAGAACCAATCCTTTCTTTTAGAATACAAAGATTAATTCACTATTAACCTTGACAATGACCGATCATTTTAGAATAAAAATAAAACATGTTTACGTGGTCGCCACACACTTTGAATAGAGGCCAGGATCTAGGTCAACATTATTTGTTTAACAAAGAAAATTCAGGTCAACCACTTTTCTGAAAGAAACATCATTTCTGGTGAACAAATTTACATTAAAATATCATGTAATGAAAAACAGAAGAAAAAAATTAAACTGGCAAACAAACAATTAAATATATATTAAATCAGATATACGTAACAATATGTTAAGGGTATCGGTAGACTAAACAAGTTGGGCCACTAGTATAAGTTGTATGCAATCCAAACTTCTTTCGGAACATCTATCGAAACCGTCTGACCTGACATATTTAAATTAAGTAAAATCATTTCCAAAATTATTGTTTTCCGAATTGTAACGATTTATTATATTTACAGGTTTGGGGTTTGTCGAGATTTTCGGTTTGTCCAGGTTTTCTGTCACAGTCAAATAAATTCAAGCTAATGCAAACTAATTGCAAGAAATAAAATTGATATATACAATTGATTGAAGAAATAACCGTTATATTTTTTAATACCATTTATACCCCATACTTGACAGAACTTCAGTATTTAATTTTGGCCACCGATTTTCTCTTGCCCGGATTGTGGAATCGCTTTTACTTCGGTTTAGAGTCTCCGTATTAGTAAACAGACTTTTTTTGATGGCACCCTGATAATACGTAAACGTAGTATTAGTTTTCCATAGTTAATTTAGAAATATACATTTAGTAAATATTGTGTTACCTAATTTTAAATCCTCGATAATATTTTTAATAATGATAATATGTTTTCTTAAAACACATACAAATTTAGGTGTATTGTTAAAGCGTTCCTTCCAGAAGTTTGTAATATGGTAATACATTGAACTGAAATTGTGAATAAGTAAATAAGAGACAAGAGCGAAGAACATAATAAAAAGTACAACATAATGTATTCTTTAGTTCTTCATAACATCACAAATAGCATACATTTCCTCTTTTTTTTCTGTTATCTCTTCTGTCGTTCTAGTTCTAGACCTAAGTATGCATAAATATCATCACCAACGCAACATGCATATTTCTACTCTCTTCTCACCTCAGGTCAGTCACAGGCGTATCAAGAATGCACCAGAAAAGCATTATGCAACTCTTGAGTTAGAACATGACCACGACATCACTAACACCGGTTTCGTTTCTGCAAACACGTGGGTGGTTGATTGGTCCAATTTATGTTCTCAACTGTCGTCTCTCAGTGCTCACCTCCGTTGCATGAGAATGGGGATAGAAAATGGTGCCCTAAACATTGCCTAGTTAGCACTAAGATCGTGCATAGGGCAAGGCAGTCGCCCAGAGAAACCACAGAGTTCCACTGCTGCAGAGTGTATAGCCAGATATAAATGAACATCCGGTGTGAAATTATTAATTATGCAACTAAGTAACTAATAACAGGAAAGCGTTATGTAACTAATGACATGAATTCATACGTTAGCATGACATAGAGCATAATACTGAGAACACTTGAGGACAACATACACATGTTCCGGACTCCATATTTCAGTCATTCCGCTACGATGTTTGCAGTGTGGCAGTTAGCAGTGATGCCTAGCACTGGGGCATTATGTCGCAGACATCTAGCATGATATCACACCCAGGCTTATTATCCTGACACCAGGCCTGCCAATCCTAACACTAACCTCTTAATGCTGAACGCCAAGCGAGGCAGCTTTTAGTGCCATTTGTGTAAGTCTTTGGTATGACTCGACCGGGGATAGAACCAATGACCTCCCGCATCTGAGGCGGTCGCTCTATGCACTAAACCATCGCAGCAGATCGCAAGTAGATATGAGTTTAAAAGGTTTGATTGTGATAATTAGTGCTGTAACTCATGATTTGCTAAAACATTTATACTGGTCATTAGCGAAGTCTGCAATATGTACTGTCCCTGACGAAGATAAGTCGAGTGCAAACTTCATAACTGGTATTTTATACTAAGTGAGAACTTGACACCCTCTGCACATTTTGGTTGTGTTAGTGTTTCACTGTATATAAAAATGACGTTAGGGTTATGTACTAAGGGAGACTACAGTACCATGCAATTACTACATTTCACTGCGGCGTTCTCTCTACAAGACCGTTACCATGCAACCCCCAAAATCCCTCACACAACCCCAACACACTCAGTTAATTAAATAGAAATTATCTTTCTACGCGATACATTTTTCTTACAAATGTTGTATATATCTGGAGCTCCCGACACTTATCTAATATATGTGTGTTCTCAATCTTGTCCAGTGACGGCCGATTGGCCCCTCGCATTAGTATGCATATAATGAGAATGTAATTTTTAAGTGATGGAAGAAAATGCTACGTTCAATATCTTGTGCAACTTGTTTAAAACTTTTGTTTTGAAATGCAGTATTCACGGTTGTCCCACGTGTAAAGAGGAGTGGAGGAGCAAACAAATTGATCCAGTTCATGGCCCCTCGTTTGCTAAGGCCGTTACTGAGAATCGATGTATATGTCCTAACACTAACCTATTAATGCTATGCGACTAGCGAGGCATAAGTACCATTTTTGTAAGTCATTGGTATGATAGAACCCACAACCTCGAGCTTCCGAGGAGGACGCTCTAACCAGTAGCTGACTGGAACGGTCTTCATCTTGATGCTTTTTATATAGGTTTTCATATTTCTCAACATGCATTTGCAAGATGTCAGTTAAGATACTGTCGATGATTCTAAACTTTCAGATCGTAACATAAATATGATATTTAACGGCACGCAAATAAGATCGTATTTGATCAAGCAACTTTTCAAACGTTACGCTTGCAGTTTTACATGCACTTTCTTGTTCCAAATCTTGGTTCTATTTTTTGCATATGCTTTGCGAGAAACATTAACACCAGACATAATAAAAAAGAACTGATGTAACGAAGTTCCACTGTAACTTATACTAGAACTTGTCAAAGCAACTGGAATATATGAAATCAATCGGAAGATTTTACCTTTGTAATTGTTTCGGTAGTTTACACACCATAGACACGTGTCTGAATTCAATGATTTGCTTTTTCATTATTTTTCTTTGATAGAGTAAACGGTGTAATACCAGCAACTGAATCAAGAAGTTGGCGAAAATGTACATTTTTTTTGATCTGCGAGAAAGAAACAATAAATTGTATTTGTCATATAAAACATTTGTTTCCTTATACATGTCATCGATTAATAATTCGCGTTCGAACTAAATTCATCGTTTACAGCTGTCACATCATTGACAACATCTCCATAATCCTTCTCAGTTTTACCGACATATGCCATTACTAACTTTATTTCGTCGAGAAAAAGATTTTCGAGTGTTAGCCGCTTTCTGGTGATTACATATGATGTAACAAAATTCTTTAACATTTCTTGTTTTATTTTGTTTTTGTTGAGATAGTGATACCTCATGGAACACAAAGTTAGTCTTTTAATACTTCGAGTTATTTTCGATTTAAGTGCAGTGCATGCTTACTGACAATTCTGATTGTTGGGAATGGAATATATTCTGGAATACTATAATATGTCCTGATTATGTCATGAAATTATAGATCTTCAATTGTATCCAAAAAAAAGATTTTTTTCTCAGTGTCTCTTAAGCCTTCAATCAAAGCATCAAGTTCCTAAATTATTGTTTAGTGATTTGTTGACAATAACCGAATCAACGTTAATAGAATCATCATCATGAAACACTGGTAACCGAGCTTTAGTATATGCTCTATACATTCGCTAAGCATCTACTTCATCGCCCACATCTACTTTCTACTTCATCGCCCACATCTACTTCATCGCCCACAACTACTTCATCGCCCACAACTTCAGGTAGAATTTTTGTATCAGGGCAATCCATACTGAATTCAAGAAACATCTGCTTTTATTATATGTTTCTTTTAGTTTAGTATTTGTTTGATAATTTAAAATTTTCTTGTCTTACTTACCAAATCATTACGTTCTCTGTGAACTCGCTTTACCCGGTTTTCTTCAGGTTGTTTTCCACAATGAGATTGTGTTTTACTAATCCAGAGCTAATGATTAACTCTATATTTACTTTGCTTAGCTCGATCAAAATCGTTTTCAATAAATTTTCTATTAAACAATCCTGTTCTTTGCGAAAATCATCAGGATGACTACTTACATCTAAGTCTCTGATCGCGTGTCTGAGTTATTTAGCTCGCATTATCTGTAATATTTGGTAGACCATTTGTTTTTAGTAGATCTAACAATGGAAATAAATGTTTCATTTGGACGATTTCATTTCTAGCGTTTGCTTCTTTCTGATCGACAGTTAAATTACTAAGATTTGTAACTCCAATATCAATCTTGCAATTACAAATATTATCATGAATTTCTTTTGCTAAAGTTACAATTGGTGGGTCTGACGTTGTGTCTGACATTATTTTACTTTTTCAGATTAAATTTAGTCATCAACAGTATATATTTGAAACGCAGAAGACCGTGATACGGACTTTCAGCATTTACAACACAAATTCTGAAATACATATACTTGCTGTAGCAAGTGTAAAGTAAACGGATTGATAACATAGGAGTTAGTTGTGCTATACAAAGTTATCCAAGTATAACGTAAACTGGATTGCTAACATAAGGAGATAGTTGTGCTATACAACGTTGTCCAAATGTAAACAAAACTGGATTGCTAACATCGGAGTTAGTTGTGCTATACAACGTTGTCCGAGTGTAAACTAAATTGGATTGCAAACATAGGAGTTAGTTGTGCTATAACGTTGCCCAAGTATAACGTAAACGGGATTGCTAAAATGGGAGTTATGCTGTGTTATACAACGTTGTCCGAGTGTAAAGTAAACTGGATTACTAACATGGGAGTTCGTTGTGCTATACAACGTTGTCCAAGTGTAAATGTAAACTGGACTGCTAACATAGGAGTTAGTTGTGCTATACAACATTGTCCAAGTGTAAATGTAAACTGGATTGCTAACATAGGAGTTAGTTGTGCTATACAACATTGTCCAAGTTGTGTTGTCATTAAATCCTTCTAATCGCCAGTTATAACTTCTACCAACACCAGAACGTCGTCGACCTCTCAAATAATATTGCAACTGTAACTGGGCAATTGATTTTAATCCAGTATGTACTAGTTTCTCCGTTTGGCATCCACTCTTGACCGCCAGCTATCACAAAACTGAAAATAAAAGCAAAATTTTGATTATTTCAAGTTAGTTGTGAAAACACACAAGCAACAAAATCGCTGCATGTTATCTGTTGAATCAATTAACGTTGGAATATAACCAACGTTGTTTTAGATCGTTTGATAACACGAGATAAAACAGTGTTGTGTTAGTTTAGGTTTACATTTACGGGAGGAAATCCAGTTTCTAGATCTATTACACATACATACATATTTACATTGACGGTCATTTTGTACCTCCCGATTTGTTCAGATACCCTGATAAGTCAACTTTACCGTTTGATGTTATTGTTAAAACCGCAAATATAACGCTGTTTACTTAGCTCAAGTGATTTTAAAACCATGATCAGTTTGTCAGAATTCTTACTGGATGCTTTACTTTGTTTCCTTGACTTGACAACGTTGAAGTACGGAATATCGCACACGAAAAATTCGGAGATTTATCCAAAGACACGTTCATAGAACTTTATCACCAAGCAAATACATATACGATATTGATTGATAAACTTGCAAAAGATCCGAACAAAATATTTCGTTGTTGTATCAACCGTTACGTTTAACAGATTTAATCAATCCTTGCACATTGTTATAACGTAATCAATAACACATGCATAATTAAAAATTGATTTTCTAAAGAAATTCGTTTCGAGCAGGGCGTTTAAACAGAACGTTTAGCAAGAACACTGGTGACAAGTTTACGAAGCTGAAGAACGACCAAAACTCTTTAAACCAATTACCGAAGCTGCACTTAGAAAACCACCTGATACTTCTGTTGTATTAACACCAGAAGAAGAGAAAACGGTACCAGAAAAAGGTTACTTGGGTGTCGTGCGAACAGGATCAAACAGAAACTGAACAACTAACTGAACCAGCCGCTAAGCATCAGCATGATATAAAATAAAGCTTTAGCACACAAAAATAAATTGCTGAAAAAGTATTATTTAGTATAAAAACACACCGTTCTTGCAAACAAAGATACAATATTGCTAAAATAATTTTTTAAAAGTATTACGATACATTTGAAGAATTTGAATACATTCTATTTCACATCAAATATAGTACTAACATGAACTTAATAGAGACTCCATACCTTCAGAAAAAAGTAGATACTGCCAGAAAAGAGAAAATAAAAACCGCAACACACATAATGACTGCAGAAAATATGTGATGGCATGCGAGGGAAAAAATAATTGCTAATTTATATTTGGAAGTTATAAGAAAAAAAATTAAAGAATTCGAGGTGACATCCGTGTTATGACAATATAATATGAAATAGCAAATACATTAAAGACTTTAATACAGATCTTCCTTCGAATATATATATATATATATATATATATATATATATATATATATATATATATATATATATATATATATATATATATATATATATATATATATATATATATATATATATAATCTGTATGGCTATCCGATGTCTGATCCAATGATAGTTAATGGATTTCATTGGATACGTCCATATCAATTATTTCCATAAACAGATAAAGAAATACCACATGATATTTCGTATGTCATTGACGAAGATCTTGATTATCCTGCTGAACGCCATGCACTTATGAAGATGATTATGAAAGATTATCCATTTTATTATTAGTCAAGGTCAATAGACCATAATCTGTTATCTGATTAACAAAGAAAAACAGCAGAAACTAGAACAAATTATATAGTTAATAAACGTGTACCACATTTACTTGATAAAACGCTTTTGCAATACATTAATAAAATCTGAAACAAGTTGTAGATGCTGGACTTAGATTACGTAACGTTCTTAAAGCTTTAAAGTACAGACAATCCAGTTGGATGAAAAGCTACATTTATTTAAACGCAAATCAAAGAGCAATAGCAACAACGGGCTTTAAAAAGAACTTCTTTAAACTTATGAACAATGGTGCATTCAGAGCAATTTTGATGGATATCAGGAAATGAGTAAATATCGAAATTGTCAAAGATGTTGATGGTCTAAATAAACGGGTTGCATCTCATGGTTTCGTTAGTATGTAAATATTTAATCAAACTCTTTTTGATGCACAAAGAAAACGACAAACTTAAAGTGTAATAAATTATGTTGGTGCAACGGTTTTAGATTCATCAAAGCGGTTAATGTACGATTTCCATTATAATTTCGTTAAGAAGAAATTATCTAAAAGTAAATTGTTATTTACAGATGCCGATTCTTTGATGTCTGAATTGAAACGAAGATCATTATCAAGAAATATATTACAATAAAGATTTTTTTGATCTGTCAAATTATCCGCAAGAAAGTGGATTTCAGGATACTACAAATAATAAAGTAATTGGCGAATTCACAGATGAAACAAACTTCATGACCTAAATACCTTTGATGACAGAAGATATTGTATTAAAACGAATTGACACAATGACAATTCGATATTGGAAGTTGGACTACGATTTTCTTGATATGATATCGTCAGATTGACATTTTGTCTAAACTAAATAAATAATGTTTAAAAAATTGACAGTGACCGATATCAATAACAGTAAGACTAAATATATTCTACCTGACAAGAAACCAATGGACGTTACAATAACAAATGAAATATCTGGTATCTGCTTTACAAGTGGATTGGATAAGCTTAAGCTTTCATTGATTCGAAAAATATGATTCGGAATATTTCAAATTTCTTGAACAATTTAGTTCAGTTTTGTCCAAGATGCTAAAGAACATTCTTGATCAGGTTAGTCGAGAAACATATACGAAAATAACATTAGACCTTGATCGATCAAAATTAGATTCTTTTGAAAGTAAGTATGCACTTAATAAAATATAGATGGAAGATTTAGTCGAATGCCAAAGAAAATTAAATGGAAAAGTGAAACTTTATATGTATCACTATGATGATTAAATAATTACTATTTCTTCTGTTGAAACACTGACGGTTGGCGAAGAAGAAGAAGTGTTGTAAACAGTCTTCCGTACTTCTGACAAACATAATCTAGTATATGACACTTTTATTTAATGAACAGCTTGAAGCGTAGTGCATTTCTAGCACAAATTACCTTTTATAAGGCAATGCAAATGTTAAGTCACAGGCCAAAACAATTCACCAAACAATCCCCAAGAAAACATTTCACAACAAAAATACGGGGGGGGGGGGGAGGGGGGGTTGGTGGGGTAGATCGGGAGTGGTGGATGGTGGTCTAAAAGTGAATATTTGCATTTGTCCTTGGGAAAAAAAGGTTATTTGCGCTAGAAAACCCATATTTGCTTACTACTCTCTTCTACTATTTTAGCACAATAATGAATATGAAAATAAATGCTTCTCTTATTATGTGACAGCCTATTGTTTCTTTCATTGAACAGTAGAACGAATCAAGCTATCTAGTTTGTTCATAAATTTGAACATGTTGTTTTGGACATAGCATACAACAATCCTAACGGATAAAGTAAGTATCAATGACAGTATTAGTGAAGCAAATACACAATCACACACTTTCTGCTTTGTTTAAAAATTCATTCAGAGAAAAGTGTTCCCCAAAGGCCCCGGAAAGCTGAAACAGAATGAATGATCCTGCCAATACTATCCATATCAATGTTATGGGTTAGTGCCCATAAGTAAAGGCCAAGATTATTTCTTCATGCATTTGCTTTCCATTTTGTTCATTTTGATTATGATGTATGAATCAGATTTAGGCAGTCTTTGTCTTGGTTTAATGGAAATTGTTAATTTGTTAGATTAAGAGTATTATGAAGTAGTTGCCTAAGTATATATTGGCGATAGTGCGTAGTGATGCATTATTCCTGGTTCAGAAGTGAAATATGTGACCCACTGCATGTTGTTTTGTTTACAGTCCATCCTTTCCACACAAACATTCCGCCAGATAACCGACTGCAAGAACTTCACAATGAGCTATGTCGCTTTAAAGATAACATAGGATAGCATACGATTAAGTTAGTTCAGTACAAACAAACATGTGAGGAATTACAGATGTGATCTGATTCCAATAATATATCGGTATCACTCTGTAAAATGGCTATAAAGGTTATATTCAGATTCGTACGTACTAATATAGTTATACTTACGAGATCTCTTGTCTTTCTGAATTATTTCCTTTAGCATACCGATATATTCAAATAACCGCTAAACAAGTGTTCGATTAAATCGTTTAACTATTTGCCTGACTGCGATGAATTGCGGTATGTCCTCGTCCAAGTTTGACGTATGTTGTTTTTATTTTTATTTTATCAGAGTTGATACTACATGTGCGTACTAAATTTGTTTAAGCGGTGGTAGATAAATTTGCCATAGTGCCTGTCGTGCTAACCACATTTCAGCAACAGACGTTGTTACATTTGCCCCATTAGCAAGTTTACAACTCGCTGCGATACATAAATCGATTCCATTATTTTATAATAAGTTGATTAATTACCGGCCAAGGAAATTCCATTTCCAAGAACTAGCTTACCTTTTATTGTGGATTTTATCAAGAAGCAAACAAGGTTTTCTCGTAGAGATTTATTGTCTGATTTATTTTAATAGAATTTAACACATGAATTAACTTCACATTGCAATATGTCGTTCTAGTAAATCTTTAGTTTTATAAGAAACGTAAAAAGAATGATATTTTTGATCTCTAGATTTTATTGGGTATTCTCCTGATTTTGGTCGATTATGTTCATCAAGTTTAATACCAAGTCTAGTTCCAGAGCCACAATAATTATATCTAGGAATGTGTGTTTCTCCTGGATATTTAGCCCATGGAGTTCCTGGCAATATTACTAATGAAGATGCAATATCATTTTCTATTGAGAATAAAAAAAAACACAATAGTTTTTGCCACAAATATGATATTAGCCTGTATAAGATTTTATGTTATTTGTTTGTTATTGTTGTAGTTTAATCAACATTTCGAGTAAATTTCCGGCATCTAACACAATACAATTTCATATTAATTATTTATACGGATAATGGAAATTACTGATTTCTCAGCGATGAAGATAAAAGAACCAGTTAAACATAATCCTGTGCTACCAAATTCTGTCACAATGATAATAATAGGACCATCTGGAAGTGGAAAGACACAATTACGACTTAGCCCTTCAGGAGATGATCAACGATGATATATTGTGGTAACATAATTTAATGATAATGCAAAATTGATAAGCAGGTGAAGATGTCATTAATTTTATCACTGATTTTGAAGAAGCTCTGAATATTGATGAATTGGACAAATTTGTTATTAATTGAATTGTTTACGATGACGAGTAGCAGAGGAGGCGAATCCGACAACTTTTTAGAAGCGTCTATTTGGCAAACTAAGACTTCCTTGTTAATGCTTAATAGAAGCGTCCATTTGGCAAATCAGAATAAAAAAAAAGACGCCACAATTGTTGTCGCGCCACCCTCTGCTGCTATGGGTTTAACAATCTTTTTTCAACCGAGTATTTGATCAAGTCCGATACGATATCTTGATCTCGGGTCATGCAAATTTATCGTTACAAATCCATGTGGGATTGACTAAGCGTGACTAAAGAAATTTCTAAAGTGACATATATCACGTCAGTGTTTCTATGTCTGCCTCTGGAAAATATCGTAGCGGGATTTTTTTGATTTTTGATTGTCTAACATCACTTCATCATATACGACTAAATTGTTAATACTTCCATCAATATCATCAATGCTCGGTGCTTCTTCGATATCGGTTATAAATTCAATAATAGATGATTTCTGCTGCCTTTTCGATGTAATCCATTAACACTTCGTAGCATCGCTGATCATCTACACTCGGGGCTATTAAATACAACTTATCCCATTTCATCCATCTCGTTATTAAATTAAGTAACAATTGCGTCTTGCCACTTCCAGATGGTCCAATTATAAACATACGAATATAAACTGATTCTCTTGTGTTTGTCGCCGAAAAATCAATTACATTCATGTATTATAAATATATTATGGATCTTTATTGTGTGAAATGTAAAAAACATACTGGCACATATGACTTGACGACGATTACAACTAAAAATAATAGATCAGCAAATTCTGGTAAGTGTATACAATGTAGTATACAATTATTTAGATTTATTTCTATGAAATCTGTAGATGATTTTTAAAAAAAAGAGGAGGTGATATTGCAGCCAAGTTAGTAAAACTCCCAGGAACATCATGAGCAAAATATCCAGGAGAAAAACACCTTCCATGATATAGTTATTGTGGACGCGGGACTAGACTCGATATCAGACTCGATGATCAAAACCAACCCCGACCCGGTGAATATCCAATAAATGATGTTGATAAGGTGTGTCGTGCTCATGATGTTGCTTATAAAAGTAGCAATCTGCAACACAGACATATCGCCGATGTAAAATTGATTCATGCGTTGAATTCTATCACTGATAAATCTTTCAAAGAAAAATTGGCTTCATGGTTACTAAAATCGGCTATGAAAGGTAAATTGCTGTTAGGTGCTGATAATTAATAACAAAATGGAATCTATTTATTATTCTCCAAGAGGATACTGGAGGGGTAAAGCTTCAATCGGTAAACTCGCTAGCGCCGCGAAGGTGAAAAATACTACAGCAGCGGATTGGTTATCCAAACAGGCGATATGGCAAATGTATCTACCACCGCCTAAACAAATTAACTTCTCGCATTTTGATGTGACCGTTCCTAATGAAGTTCATCAAGCTGATATATTATTTCTGCCACATGATGGTGCTTACAAGTACACGCTAACCGTAGTTGATGTTGCGAGTCGATACAAACAAGCAGAGTCGTTAAAAACAAAATCATCAACTGAAGTGGCTTCTGCGCTTGAAAGGATTTATCGACGAGGTCCTCTGCATTGGCCAAATCTATTATAAGTTGATCCTATCAAGTAATTTCAGGGTGCAGTGTTATCAACAATGAAGCATCATAATGTAGCTATCAGACGAGGACATACTGCATTACATCGCGATCAGGCAATTGTTGAACGATTTTAATCGGACGCATGCTGGGCGGTTATTTGGATATCAATACGCGAAAGAAGTCATCCAGGATAAACGATCCCGTGAATGGGTTAAGAGATTACCAGGCGTAATTACCGCGCTGAATAATGAGATTACTCGAACAATCAACATAAAACCCAACAATTGAAAAGAAGTATATACCTGAAAAACCGCAAAAAGATTTTTCAAAACAACCAATACTCGGTAATGTCACCGTTAGATATTTATATGAACCAGGAGAGCTCGAAGGTGGTAAAAAAAGGCTACTGATCCTATTTGGAGTGTCTCCGTGCATAAAATATCTAGTATAACACGATCCACGGGTAGACCAGCAATCTATAGATTGGATTCAACTGCTCCTCAGCGAGGATTTACTCGTGAACAACTACAAGTGATACCCGAGGATACTCAATTACCACCGCGCGGTCTTAACTAGCATCTCTTTGTCTGTTGAACTCAAGACAGGTCAGCATCACATTATCTCTGGTATGACCAATACTGATATTCTTTCTGTCTACGGTAAATTGTCGAGAGTCTTTATCCGACCAACACCAACTCATTATACAATTACAACTCGCGCAATGATTATTCTGTTGTTGTTTCAGTGTAATTATCAATTCGGCATCAATGTCAAATTCTCTATTATTTTTTTGTCTTGTTGTTTATACCCAGAAAGTTTTTTCTGATTATATCATCGTTGACAATATAACTTACTGTAGTGTCGTTATAATCTAGAACAACTCTTCGAAGTTGATTTATTCTTCGTACTCTGGACACCGCAAGATAAACTACATTCGACCACTCGATGTGATTATCTACCATCCAAACAATAGTATCGGATATAGCTAATCCCTGTGAAGAATGTATTGCCGCTGCGTAACCTGGCGTCCATGGGGATTTATCAGCACGCAATGCATCTTCGACGACATTGAATTCAACTAACACAGTATCATTTAACACTAAATTCTGCTTTTCACTTTGCCCAGGAATATCAACTACGATATTTTGTTTTCGTGTATCCTTGGGTCTATAACACAGAGGCGTTGGAAGTGTTGCAAATCTTTCTTTATGCAATTCAAATAACTTCATCTGAAGTGTGTCTCTGACTATTTTTCCACTTGCTACTATCAAATCGTTTGGCCTCCACGCTTCCCAAAAATCATTTAATGGGGTTTCCGAAATTATTTCACGTCTATTTCACATTGGATTCTATCCGGTTGTAATCTAGTTATTTTTTGAACTCGCGTAATTATTCATCAAGCGCTGTATGATCAGTATTAATTTCTTCATAATAGTCTACAAAATTCTTCAGCCAATCATCTGGAGATAAACCGACAAATGGTGGTGGTTGGCCATGATCGCCGCACATTATCACTCTTGTATTCGATAGTAATAACCACTCGAGAAACTTTTGTAATACATCTAATGAGACCGTGCATATCTCATCCCAAATAATGACTTCAGGAATAAATTTCTCACCCATTCCATCAGGAGTCCATTCGTCACCTTTCCATCGAAAGAAACCGTGATAAGTGCAAGCATTAATTCCTCTTTGTTTCATCTCTCTTGCGAGTCTGTGGGTCGGTGTTAGCACAATCATGTTCGATTTCCCACGAAATAATTCAATCGCACGAGTCGTCTTTCCTGACCCACCACAGCCGTTTAAATAAACTGTTTTATATCTACATATTGGATCAGATATCGACGGTGCATTAGATAGTTCTGATATCTGATTACTTTTCAAGTAATTGTTTTCAATCGTAACATCTGCTGATTTGGAATAATCACGCAGTATTTCCTTTTTAATTCTCCATGAACCCCAACGCTCGTCGAAATTAATGAATTTGGCCACTGCTTCGAGGTGTCAAGAAATCTATTTATCATTGAAAATAGATTAATAGAAGCATAAGCCAGCATAGATGCCCTCAAATGTGTATACTGAAGATTTTTCCATCGTTGTAAGTAACAATTGTACCCAAATTGGTTCCATTAGACAAGAAAACGTCTTTACGATTTACATATATACCTTTAGATGTTACATCTGCGATTATAAAATCGTATTCAACGCTATCTATAATCAACAGTGAAGAATTTCTTGTATTGTCGTATTTTCCACCCTGAGTGAATTTATCGATTATTCGTCTACCGAGTTCTTTTGCTTTTCTATTTCTAACTTCTTTGGACCATTTCATGATATATTCTTCGTCGAGATCAGGGAATTGTTTTTGATTTCGCTGAATTATAATATCTAGACTATCAGGTTGTGGTAACCAGACTTCAATCTGCGCTCGATATGATATGATCGCTTCACTGACAATTAGCGATATCAGCATTTTAGAATCAATCATATACCGTAATAACGCTATTGGTATCCAGTGTTTTTTCAGATATATGTCTACCAATCCAAACATAACAACACGGATGAAGTCCTGTAGCCAATTCAAATGATACCACACGAGAGAATCCAGTTAAATCAAAATCAGGTAGTGGTCTATTAATCGCAACACGGGTCATCTCATGTGTGGGTTGTCCGAATCGCTTGAAGTACTTAGCACACTCTCCGTACCCGAGAAAACTCCCATTATAACACTTAACCATATCAACCGAAATAATAGTTTTGGGGTCATATTTTGTATTCCATAGTCCAGCATGACCATATTCGATGCAGCTTGATTTGATATCTTCAGCTCTTGTTGGTTTCCATAGATTTCTCTTTCTCGCAAAATGAGCTGCAATCGACGGAATTGTAAAACTATTTGTTAATAATTGTTCGTCGTCTTCTGTTGAAAAACCACTAGCTAGTTTTTTCATCTCGTTGTGGAGGGTTTCAGTACGGTATAATTCTCCGTTTGGTTTTATAAATTGATCGAATTTACCCTCTTCGTGCTCAAAACTGTGAAGTAACCATACTGACACAGGATCGTTTTTACTTAATTCGTAAATAAAATCAAATAATTTCTCCTCCGGGGAGAATTCCAGGGAGAACTCCGCGGGTATATATTTTATTGTTCTATCCCGCGGAAATATTGTTACCGCAGATGTCCATGCGTGTGCATTATGGTCAATTATTTTGATTGGGGCTCCATTTGATTTATATTTTGATTCGTGCAATACCTCTCCTGTTATCGTCATTATGGTTATTAGTAATCTTAATGATGTTTCTAGTTTAATTATATATTGAATCGTTGCCCCATTTTCCTTTACTGCTAATCCCCATTCATTTATTTTTTTACGTCTTAGATCCGTCAATTTGTTTCCATGCAACGCATTTGTGAAGTGTTCTATTATTCGTTCTGCTACACAATTCAACGATGATAGTTTCATTGGTTTTATTTTTTCAACACTCGGTTTATCATTTAACGGATATATCCCATAAACAACTGCTGTTACAGGATAGGATCTCTCATAATACGGTTTGTCAATTCCAGTCAGAATTCCTGGTTTGGAACCTCGACTCACAGGGACAGTTCTTTTATCTTTCAAGATTGGTTCAAATTTATCTCGAATAATCCAATCCCCCGTTTCCAAACGGATAATGAATTTCACTCTAAAAAATACTTTTCTTGTCAAGATGCGTTTTCGTCGTTCATGGTAGCATCAACACTACCATCAATTCGAAATGTTGACCAACAGTGAGATGCTCCATCACGCTTGAATTCATTAAAACAATCACGGATTCTACCTATCATGGTTCTATCACTTATTAAACCCTTTGGTGCTACGGAGACTATCGAAATTAAATTTAGCATTTTTCCAGGGCTTAATTTTCGATAATCTCTCGAAATCCTTCATATTATAGTTAAAACAAGTATTTAAATAAGAAAATTATTATATAATGAATCATTGCAAATGGTTGATGATTGGATCAGTAACCTCATGTAACAATCATGCAGAAAGGAATTATGTGGATATCATATGCAAAGTGTCCGTGGTGTGAGTTGTGGCTCATTTCCTTGCATACGATGTGGGGTAGGTGTGAGAGGAAAATCGCAGTTGTGTCTGAGTTGCGGTGGTAAGCGATACAGAGAGTTGAAGCGTTATTATGATAAACGAATTAAGAATTCCATCAATGATCCTGTCCCTTACTGTGTCAGCGTCAATGACAAGATCATAAGAACTCCTCAAGACTATATTGTAAGATTTCTCAAGTAATAATTCAACCAAATATAAATTAGACAAATAATATTTAGTATATAATGGACAAAATATTTCGACCACATCCCGTGATCAGCAACTATGAAGCGTCTCGTGACGGTATTATCAGACACTGCAGACTGAATAAACCAGTCGGTGCTGTGGGTAATCAGGGGTATTTGATGTTTACAGTTGGGAAGAAGAGATATCATAATCATCGTTTCGTGTTCGAATGTCACAATGGATTGATCAGGGATGGTTTTGTAATCGGCCACATTGATTCTAATCCTCAAAATAACAAATTGGATAATCTACAAGCTATCTCCCAGAGTGAAAGCACAAAACGAGGAGGGACTGGGAAATACTCGAAAAATGCAAGACCCATAAAATCGCTTAATATTGAAAACGAGGAAATAATATTTCATTCAATAGCCGAAACGGGTAGATATTTTGATATTTGTCTACCTTCTATTCAATGCGTTGCAGAGAATATAACTCGATCGGCTTTTTCGAAGTGTTTTAAAAACTGATTTAAATTTACATACATGTAATTTATGCTTTATTCTAAAGTAAATAACACCAAAGGGGAATAACTCGTGCGAGTATGTCGGCTTAGCAAAGAGAGGTAATCTCGATGGGTTTTTGAAACACTGTCACCTGATTTCGAGGTGGGTTTTTTTTAATTAATTCCATTGGATGATTTTAACTGTCCTGATTCTCAGCAGGGATATAATCAATTATCTATTTTGTAAGAAAACGAATCAAACACGTAGCGTTTACAAACAGTTGTATTTTTCTTTAGTGATTTTTTTGCAGGTATTCGGTCTTGCTTAGATGTTCTCAATAATCATTATTAAATACACGAAAGAATAAAATCACACACCTCTGTGTTCGGTTTTCATGTATAACCAAGCAGCAGAGGGGGCGAACCATACGATTACTTTTTAAGCAAAATATTTTAAGTCTCCTTTTGCCAAATGGAGCCTTAGATCAGACGGTTGGATTCTAAGCAAAATATTTAAAGCCTCCTTTTGCCAAATGGAGCCTTAACGATTTTAGAGCCCTATTTGTCAAATTAAGGGTTTCTACGAAAAAGAACCAGAGAGGGTGCAAAAACCTCTAAAAAAAATCTTACAACATCGTCGTCATTCACCCCCTCTGCTGCCATGGGTTAACCGAATATTTTATCAAGTCCGACACGATATCGCGTCCGAGGGTCTGATAAATTTATCGTCACAAATCCGTGTGGGATTGACTGAGCGCGACTAAAGAAATTTCTAAATCGATTATGATCCATATCACCGCAGCACCAAGTTTGCCAAATATTTCGTGGTGTATGAGTATCAATTCCGTTAAACACACACAATAAATTGCAGTTATCTCTGATCACCTTTGGTATTTGAGTGTACCGTTGAGTGACATATATCACGTCGGTGTTTTTATGCCTGCCTCTGGAAAATATCCTAGCGGGATTCTTTTGATTGTCTAACATGATATCGTCGTATACGACTAAATTGTTAATATCTCCATCGATATCTTCAATGCTCGGTGCTTCATCAATATCGGTTATAAACTCAATAATACCCTCGCCGGATTTTTCTACCGCGCTGTCGTTAAAATCTTTTAACACATTGTAACATCGCTGATCGTCTACACTAGGAGCTATCAAATACAACTTGTCCCATTTCATCCATCTCGTTATCAAATTAAGTAGCAGTTGTGTTTTGCCACTTCCAGATGGTCCGATTATAATCATCCTAATTGAATTCGGCAACATTGCATGGTGTTTAATAGGTTCTCGTCGTCGGATAGCTGAATAATCAATTACATTCATGTTATTATAAATATATTATGGATCTATATTGTGTGAAGCGTAAGGCGTGTACTGGTACCGATGACTTGACGACGATTACAACTAAAAATAACCGATCAGCACTTTCCGGTAAATGCGTACAATGTAGTACAAAAAAATTTAGATTTGTTTCCCTTGATAAAACAAAGGATTTTAAAAAAACGAGGAGGTGATATTGCAGCCAAGCCAACTAAACTACCGGGAACCCCATGGGCGAAGTATCCAGGAGAAAAACACCTTCCAGGATATAGTTATTGTGGACCCGGAAATAGACTCGATATCCGACTCGATGATCAAAACCAACCTCGACATGGTGAAGAACCAATAAACGCTATTGATAAGGTGTGTCATGCTCATGATGTTGCTTACAAAAGCAGTAATTTGTAACACAGATATATCGCAGATGTGAAATTGATTCACGCGTTAAATTCTATCACTGATAAATCCTTCAAAGAAAAATTGGCTTCATCGCTAGTAAAATCGGCTATGAAAGGTACATTGATGTTAGGTGACGGTAATTAATAGCAACATGGAATCTATTTACTATTCTCCAAGAGGATACTGGAGGGGTAAAGCAGCAATCGGTAAACTCTCTAGTGCCGCGAAGGTGAAATATACCACTGCGGCTAATTGGTTATCCAAACAGGCGATATGGCAAATTTATCTACCGCCGCCTAAACAAATTAACTTCTCGCATTTTGATGTGACCGTTCCTAATGAAGTTCATCAGTCTGATATATTATTTCTGCCGCATGATGGTGGTTACAAATACGCGTTAACTGTAGTTGATGTTGCGAGTCGATACAAACAAGCAGAATCGTTAAAGACAAAATCATCAACTGAAGTGGCTTCTGCGTTTCAAAGGATTTATCGAAGGGGTCCTCTCCGCTGGCCAAATCTATTACAAGTTGATCCTGGCAAGTAATTTCAGGGTGCAATGTTATCAACAATGAAGCATCATAATGTAGCCATCAGACGAGGACATACTGCATTACATCGCTATCAGGCAATTGTTGAACGATTTTAATCGGACGCATGCTGGGCGGTTATTTGGATATCAATACGCGAAAGAAGTCATCCAGGATAAACGATCCCGTGAATGGGTTAAGAGATTACCAGGCGTAATTACCGCGCTGAATAATGAGATTACTCGAACAATCAACATGAAACCCAACAATTGAAAAGAAGTATATACCTGAAAAAACGCAAAAAGATTTTTTTCAAAACAACCAATACTCGATAATGTCACCGTTAGATATTTATATGAACCAGGAGAGCTCGAAGGTGGTAAAAAAAGGCTACTGATCCTATTTGGAGTGTCTCCGTGCATAAAATATCTAGTATAACACGATCCACGGGTAGACCAGCAATCTATAGATTGGATTCAACTGCTCCTCAGCGAGGATTTACTCGTGAACAACTGCAAGTGATACCCGAGGATACTCAATTACCACCGCGTGGTCTTAACTAGCACCTCTTCGTCTGTTGCACTCAAGACAGTTCAGCATCACATTATTTCTAGTATGACCTAGGCTACTATCTTTTCTGTCTACGGTAAATTGTCGAGAATTCTTATCCGACCAACACCAACGCATTATACAATTGCAACTCGCGCAGTGATTATTCTGTTGTTGCTTCAGCATAATTATTAATTCATCATCAATATCAAATTCTCTGTTATTTTTTTATCCTGTTATTTATAACCAGATAGTCTTTTTCTGATTATGTCCTTGACGTTGTCAACGCTGACAATATCACTTATTGTAGTGTTGTTATCATCTCCTGACTCTGTCAGGTGAACTCTTCGAAGCTGATTTATTCTTCGTACTCTGGATACTGCGAGATAAACTAAATTCGACCATTCAATGTGATTATCCACTATCCAAACAATTGTATCGGATATAGTTAATCCCTGTGAAGAATGTATCGTCGCTGCGTAACCTAGCGTCCACGGGGATTTATCAGCGCGTAATGCGTCTTCGACGACGCTGATATCAACCAGCACAATATCATTTAACACTAAATTCTGCTTTTGACTCTGCCCTGTAATATCAACTTCGATATTCTGTTTTCGTGTATCCGAAGGTCTATAACACAATGGTACTGGAAGTGTTGCAAATTTTTCTTTGTGTGTGTTAAATAGCTTCATCTGAAGTGTGTCTCTGATTATCTTTCTACTCGCTACTATCAAATCGTTTGGTCTCCACGCTTCCCAAAAATCATTCATGGTATTTTCCGAAATTATTTCACGCGCTATTTCACATTGAATTCTATCAGGTTGTAATCTGATTAGTTTTTTGAACTCGCGTAATTGTTCATCAAGTGCTGTATGATCGGTGTTAATTTCTTCATAATAGTCAACAAAATTCTTTAGCCAATCATGCGGCGATAAACCGACAAATGGTGGTGGTTGATCATGATCGCCACACATGACGACTTTTGTGTTCGCGTGCAATAACCAATCAAGAAATCTTTGTAATACATCTAATGACACCGTGCATATCTCATCCCAAATTATGACTTCAGGGATAGATTTCTCACCCATTAGATCAGGAGTCCATTCGTCACCTTTCCATCGAAAGAAACTATGATAAGTACAGGCATTTATCCCTCGTTGTTTCATCTCTCTGGCAAGTCTGTGGGTTGGTGTTAACACGATCATGTTTGATTTGCCACGAAATAATTCAATCGCGCGAGTCGTCTTTCCTGACCCACCACAACCGTTTAAATAAACTGTTTTATATCTACATATTGGATCAGATATCTGCGGTGCGTTAGATAGTTCTGAACACTGATTGCTTTTCAAATATTTATCTTCAATCGTAACATCTGCTGATTTGGAATAATCACACGGTATTTCCCGCTTAATTCTCCATGATCCCAAACTCTCGTTACAATTAGTGAATTCAGCTACTGCCTTGCTGTGTTTCATGTCTATGTGAAATGAATCAGTGGCGACTCTAACTGCGGTGTGAGGAAATCTATTTATCATCGAAAATAAATTGATAGAAGCATAAGCCAGCATAGATGCCATCAAATTTGTATACTGAAGACTGTGTCCATCGCTGTAAATAACAATTGTACCAAATTTTGTTCCATCGGACAAGAAAGCGTCTTTACGATTGACATATATACCCTTAGATGTTACATCCGCGATAATAAAATCGTATTCAACGCTATCCATAATCAACCGTGAAAAATTTCTTGTATTGTCGTATTTACCACGTTGAGTGAACTTACCAATTATTCTTCTACCGAGATCCTTTGCGTCTTTGTTTCTGATTTCAAATAACAGTTTGGACCAATTCATGATATATTCTTCGTCGAGGGACGGGAATTGTTTTCGTTGTTCGCTGATTATACTATCTAGATCAGGTTGTGGTAACCAAACCTCAGTCTGCGCGTGATATGATATAATTGCTTCACTGACAATTAGCGATATCAGCATGCTACAATCAATCATATACCGTAATAGCACTATTAACATCCAATGTTTTTCAGACATGTGTCTACCAATCCAAACATAACAGCACGGGTGAAGTTCTTTAGCCAATTCAAATGATACCACACGAGCGAATCCGGTTAAATCAAAATCAGGCAGTGGTCCATTAATCGCAACGCGGGCCATCTCATGGGTGGGATGTTCAAATCGCTTGAAGTATTCAGCGTATTCTCCGTACCCGAGAAAACTCCCTGGGTAACACGCGACTATATCAACCGAAATAATAGTTTTCGGGTCGTATTTTGTATTCCATAATCCGCCGTGGTTGTATTCGATGCAGCTTGATCTGACATTTGATAAAAATTCAGCTCGCGTTGGTTTCCACGTATTTTTCTTTCTCGCAAAATAAGCTGCAACCGACGGAATTGTAAAACAATTTGTTAGTAATTGTTCGTCGTCGAAACTCTCCGAGAAACTAGCTAGTAGTTTCTTCATTTTATCACGGAGGGGTTCAGTACGGTATAATTCTCCATTTGGTCTTACAAATTGATCGAATCTACCTTTTTCGTCTTCAAAACTGTGAAGTAACCACACTGACACAGGATCGTTTTTACTCAACTGGTGAATAGCATCAAATAGTTTCTCTTCTTAGAATTCTTCTCCGAGAATTCCACGGGTATATATTTTATAGTTCTATCCCGCGAAAATATTGTTACCGCAGGTGTCCATGCGTGTTCGTTATGATCAATAATTTTGATTGGAGCTCCTTGTGATTTATATTTCAGTTCGTATATCTCGCCTGTTATCGTCGCTACCGATATTGGGAATTTTAGTATTCGTTCTAACGCTTCCACATTTTGAATTGTTGCCCCGTGCTCTTTCACTGTTAATCCACACTCGGTTATTTTTTTACGTCTTAGATCAGTCAATTTGTTCCCCCGGGATGCATTTGTAAAGTGTTCTATTATTCGTTCTGCTACACAATTAATTTTTGACGAAGTTAACAGCGATAGTTTCATCGGTGCTAGTTTTTTAATACTCGGTCTATCATTTAACGGATATATCCCATAAACAATTACGGTTACAGGATAAGATCTCTCGTAGTATGGTTTGTCAATCCCAGTTAGAATTCCTCGTCTGGAATCATGACTCACAACGACGGTTCTTTTATCCTTCAAGATGGGTTCGTATTTATCCCTGATAATCCAATCTCCTGTTTCGCCGCGGATAATGAATTTCACTCTAAAAAAAATACCTTTTCCACGTAAGATGTGAGATTATCACTCATGCTTTTTGATCGTTCATGGTAGCATCAACTTCACCATTGATTCGAAATGTCGACCAACAATGAGATGCTCCATCACGCTTGAATTCATTAAAACAGTCGCTGATTTTACTTATCATGGTTCTATCACTAATTTTACCCTTTGGTGTATCAAAAACTCTATCGAGATTGAATTCAGAATTTTTCCTAGGCGTAATTTTCGATAATCTCTCGAGCTCCTTCATGCTATAATTAAAACAAGTATTTAAATAGAGAATTTATTGTATAATGAATCATTGCAAGTGGCTTATGATTGGATCAGTAACCCCGTGTAACAAATCATGCATAAAGGAGTTCTGTGGATATCATATGCAAAGTTTTCGACGTGGAAGCCTTGGTCCTCTACCCTGCATACGATGTGGAGTTTGGGTGCGTGGTAAATCGCAGTTGTGTCTGAGTTGTGGTGGTAAGCGATATAGGGAGTTGAAGCGTTACTATGATAAGAGAGCTAAGAACTCCATAAATGACTCTACCTCTGACAGCGTCCTTGACTCCGTCAAGGACAAAATCATAAGAACTCCTCAAGACTACATCGAAATATTTCCAAATGTAATCATTAGACCAAACAATGAATTAGACAAATAGTATTATGTATAATAAATGAACCAAGAATTCAGACCGCATCCCTCGATCACAGACTATGAAGCATCAAGTGATGGTATTTTCAGACATCGTAAACTGAAGAAACCAGTTGGTGTTGACAATGGTATGGGGTATTTGATGTTTACCGCTAGGAAGAAGAGATATTACTGCCATCGTTTCGTGTATGAATGTCACAATGGATTGATCAAGGAAGTTTTGTTATCGATCACATTGATTCCAATCCTAAGAACAATTCTTTATCAAATCTACAAGCTGTTACACAAGGTGAAAATTTGAAACTAGGAAAGACTGGTCAATACTCGAAAAAAGCGAGACCCGTAAGATCTTTTAATACAACAAATAACGAAGAAATAGTATTTCAATAAATAGCTAAGGCCGGTAGATATTTCGATATTTGTCCACCTTCTGTTCAATTTGTTGCAGAGGGAATTTATTGATTTGCAATTTCAAAAAAGACCGGACAAAAAATTCAATTCATTTATGTCTGAGGCGTCCATCTCTGGAAATATATTTTTATTTAGAAGTATATAATTATTAATAATATGAATTCTCAAAATATCAATGAGGTTATAACCGAAATTTTAAATTTGAAATCTCAGGGAGTTGACACATCTAATAGTTTAAACTGGGATCAAATTATGTCCGACTTCCAGGATATTGAATACGGCGCTATGAATAACAAGTATGTACTACCAAAAAAAATATGCCCTCGTAAAACGAATTCAAAATTCTATCCG
This sequence comes from Unio delphinus, assembly GCA_029339505.1. Taxonomy (NCBI): domain Eukaryota; kingdom Metazoa; phylum Mollusca; class Bivalvia; order Unionida; family Unionidae; genus Unio; species Unio delphinus. Next base: position 6,885,039 of record JAQISU010000017.1, on the reverse strand, counting down.
TGACTCCCTTCTATGTTGTGACGACGTCAATAAGTTTGTCCCGTTATTTATTATCGTGGAAAGAATAAGAAAGGAATTAGGGAAGGAATATGAAATAAAAAGGGCAATTAATTCAAAAATTAGAAATATAAGATTGTTAATTGAACAAAACGAAAATCCCCCTTCGAATATCTCGTTGTAACGGTCGGTTTTAGTCAATACTGGCGTGTAGTAAATATTTATTTTAGATTCAAAATGGAAAATTGTTTACAATTTCAATTAATGGTTAATGAATCATTAACGACTAGATTAGCTCCTGAGCGACTTGATGCATTTATGAGATTTATACGAATCCGCGACTCTGTCAGAAACAAACTACAAGCTAGACAGAGTTTACAAACGGATTTTAATGTGGGATCTGAAGAGTTGTTTAAACCAATAACCACAGCAACGAAGGTGGTAATATCAGCTACTGAGCGAGCTATATGGGGGGGGGGGGGGATGTTCCCGAGGAGGGAAAACCAACAAGAAAAGAAAAACCTCTTATTGGTGAACTTGAAAAAATATCAACAGAAACTGAACAAACAAAACAAGCTGTACAAAAACTCCACGGTGATATTGATGTTAGTGAACCACCTGAATCAAAAAGAACAGTAGATGATTTACGCGCGAGATTTAACGAGGAAGGGTTAGCAGCAATTGTTAAGACTGATCCAGTAGAAATTCCTTCGCTTGTTGTTACGACTTATGAAAACAGAAAAAAAATGTTGAAACCAGAACATCATAAGTATGTTAGAAGTATACATCATTGGGATGATGCATTCTACAAAATCAAAACTGAAAAAAGTCAAATTGATACAACAAATACATCATACATTAAATATATCAATGCGGTGGATCAAGTGTATAATCCATATGAAAAGTTTAAACAACAACAAAAACCGCAAAAATTGCAAAGAAGGCGACGGCAACCCTCAAAGAAAATATCTTTCTCACCTCAACAACAATCATCGTATATACCATCTGATCGAGATAAAGATGATGATAATGAAAAATATTTTCAGGATTTAATAAATCGAGACGAAAAATGGGAACAAGAAAAATATCTTCAGGATTTAGAAAGTCAAAAGGCGGATACACAGGGTGCAACCGGTAAGGGATTAAGAGATTCCAGTAGGGTATCAGGTAGTGGTCTTATTCATTGTCCTGGTAATATTGTCAGCGATATAGCACAATTAGAAGTTCTCATCGGAGGAAAACGAGCTGGAAATAATTCACCGGAATTGATTAATGAAGCAGCTGATATCTGTATGAGGTTATTTCAAGGCGGTATCATGGATATCAAAATATATCGAGATTTCATTGATGAGTTAGTTGAAAATCCTACTGATTATTACAGTGACTGAAAATCCTACGGATTTTTCATCATTGATGACGAAGTCGAAAATCCTTTGGATTTTTCATTAGATAAATATCATTTAAATAGATCATCATACACTACAACCATGACAAACCAACCAGCGTCTATGTAGTAAACTCGCGGTTTCCAGTTTATAACGCGTACTATGGTGATGGTCTCGGTGATACAATTGCGGGGTTATTTGCAAGAATGGCTCCAAAAGTGGCGCCGCTAGCAAAACAGTTATCGATGAAAGGCATTGATGTTATTCGTGATAAGGGTATTAGTGCTGTTGGAGATGCTGCCGGAAAAGCACTTTCCGTCGCGAAGGATAAATTAACAGCGCTAGTTCGGAGGAGAAGGAAATCACCATTGACGACTCCGTCGTTACCGTTACCATCTACACAAGACATGCCCGCGAGTGTTAGTAGAATAATAAATAACGCAGTGGATCAGAAACTAGCGTCGCTGATGACTCCGTCATACACCAATGACCAAAGCAACACCGCAAATATGATAGCGGGAAGCGGCTTAAAAAAAACCACGACAACGACAAAGTCGTCATCGACGATTAAAATCCTATGAATTTTACGATTTTGATCAATGAATATAGAATAAAATGTTCAAAAGGTCACCTGATCTAGCGTTTGATATGGACGCCCCAGTGCGCAAGGATGATTCCGTACGTGATTATCAATTTTATGCTTATCACACAATACAACCAAATCTCCGATCAAGAATCGATCTTCAAGTTCATGATACCAGTAAATACTTTCTACCGTGTGAAGCGTTTATCGAAGTAGAAGGAGAGCTTTTACGAGAAAATGATACAGCATATCCAGATGACACCCAAGTCGGTTTTGTTAACAATGGTATCATGGCGCTATTTGAAAGTGCAAGATATCTCATTGATGGAAAGGAGATTGAGTCGATAGAACGCGAGTTTGATGTGGCCACAACAATAATAGGGCTAGCTAGATATTCTGACGATTATACAAGATCGGCAGGCCCTTCTATGATGTTTGCAAAGGATAATAAAAATACCACTGGAATAAATCCATTTGCTATGAGACCACCAAGGAATCATGCTGGTAATGCTCATGTTGATGTTGAGGATGTAGTTTTTGGTAATAATACTAATTTTAATCTAGGAGCTGCAACACGTATGTCAATGTTGAAGGGGAGGCGTAGATCATTTTCATGCGAGATTCCACTACATCATATATTCGGATTCTGCAGAAATGTCCGAAAAGTTGTCTACGGGGCGAAGCATGCAGTAGCACTCGTGCGAAAGGGTTCTGACCATAACGCAATTTGGAGGATTCCAGCGGATCCACGTCCAGACCATGTAAATGATGATGCCGGTAAAGTCTTTTTAACAAAACTATCATTGTGGATGCCAGTGTTGACTCCAACACTCGGCACAGAAGAACGGTTACTATCATTTATGGATCAAGGAGGAAAATCATTGCTGAGTTGGCTAACGACGACTACAGATGTTAAACAGGGCAACGCTGATGATATATTCACATGGAATCTGGCATCGCGACAAGGTGTTTCAGCTCCGCGTCATATATTTATTGCGTTACAGGATATGACGCGATTAGACGATCAAACACGTAGCCATATGATATTTGATCAACTTGGGGGTAAGGAAGTCTCGCTGAGAATAAACGGACAGCAGCAACCATCCGAGGATATACAACTTGATTACGATCAAAACCATATTACGCGTGTGTATCACAGGATGTTGTCATACATGGCGCGCGATCAAAATGTCGACACTGGTTTGCAGATATCACAACACGATTTTAGTGCTCCTTATCCAATATATTACTTTTCGTTGGAACATCTTGATTTAACAAGACATATTGTCGTTGATATACACTTTAGAGCCCGTGTAACCCGTCCGACAGGCCCACCAGTTGGTGGGGTACCTGTTGTCATTATTCCGAATTATAGAGCGGTTGCTGTCATTCTAAGTGATAAATCAATGCTACTCGAAGGTGTTGGTGGGCGAATGAGAGTGGTAGATGCGCCAGTAGAAAACATGTAGTGTTTTCCAAAAACATGTAATTGAAATCCTTCGGACTTTTCCATTAGAATCAATCTGTTATTGTATAATGTCATATAGTCATATTAGTGTTACGTTAACTCCCGGTCAACTCAAGAAATTGCAATCAGAGTCATCTAAAAAATGCGGAACCACGATCACGTTGAAACACAATCAGATGACTGGCGGGGCGAATAAATTGTCGTTGACAACTCGTCAAGTAAAACACTTCAATGATGCGTTCAATGATAAAAAGGCGTTCAAATCACTCTCTCTCTCTCTCTCTCTCTCTCTCTCTCTCTCTCTCTCTCTCTCTCTCTCTCTCTCTCTCTCTCTCTCTCTCTCTCTGCGGCTGCGATCAAAAACATGATTAGAACCGGCGGTATATTCCCGCTGTTAGCTGAAATACCAGCGTTCATTTCCGCGGCTGCCCAAGCGGTGGCTAAAGCGGATGCGTTAGGAGCCGTTGGTACCGCGGCAGGGATGGCACTAAAGAAAGCAACTGGACAGGGATATAAAAAAAAGAAAGGGTCTAAGACTAGGACCGGTTTATTAACTCGAGAACCGATGGTTCCCATGTCCAATTTTGATCTACTCGATGCTGCTAAAAAAAAACTTGCGATTAAAAACTTCAGAGGTGTCTTTATGAAAGATCAGTTACCGGCACAACCAAACAGTGTTGAAACAAGGTATCATTAATCTCGATAACAGCACCGGACCCGGAACCCACTGGGTTGCATACGCGATTGATCCACGTGCAGTTGTTTATTTCGATTCATATGGATTAGCACCGCCGAAGGAATTTATGCATTATATAAACCGCTTAAAAATTCCTCGTTGGTATTCCACGCTACCATCACAACAACTAAATGACCCACCAATATGCGGGAACGAAGTATTAAAAACCACCTCATCGAGTCGTAAATGAATATACTAGTAATCGCATTTTTTAGAGAAGTAATTAGAAAATCAAAGATTTTTTACAATAACATGATTGATATTTGGGGAAGACCTCTATCAGCGCTGAAGAAACCCGGCACTGATGGCACTGCATCCGGTGATGTAAAAAAAATGATCGAAGATGAAATAGCTGAGATGTTGAACTTAGCAAGTGTTGATTCCAATGAAATAGTTGTATTTCAAGATCGTCAGGGTAAATTGAAAACTAGTAATGTTTCCCTTGATTATATTTTAGTTAAACAACGTGGTGTAACAGAAAATGCTATCGCGGTATTTTCCGATCAAGGTAAACTCAAACCAAGTGTACTTGTTTCAACTATTGTGGATACCCAACAAAAACTACAATCAGAATACAACGATCATATAATTAATTTTGGTCGATTACAACAGGGTATAATTGATAACATCGAAGCCACGATAAATAATTTCTTTGATGTTCCACGTTCGCAACCCGAGTTGCATATCATACACGTAAAAACCGCTATCGATAATTTAGCAAAACTGCGCTCGGAGTATGACGCTAATGTAGTTCAATTTGGCAATCTACGTAAAAATGTTAAAAGACTGATGACGCCGTCGATGAATTTTTTGGTAAAGACGTTAAACCCGATAATATTAAAATGGATCTCGCTGATATTATCACGAAACTCAATGAAATAAAAGCGATTAATCAGCGATTAGGGGTTATTCGCGAAGAGAGAACATTTTCAGATGCAATCGTGGAAATAAGGAAGACAATCACAGATATTAAAACGATCACCGATGCCATCAAGGATGATCTACCGAGAATGACAGAAAAACTTGAAAACATAAAAATCCCTCACGAACAAAAACATATCATAAATAACATATACACGATCCAATACGGATCATTTACGTGGACACCTACAAACAACATATTAAATATCACCACGACCGTCAAGGGTATTTATCGATTAACACTAGTAACACCAACTCAATTTAATATTTCACCAACGAGTTCATCTGGGGTCAACAATACGATATCAACGATCATCGACAAAGGAACAGTTGAACAATTCACAATAACATCCACTGATAGTAATTTGGCTAGGGTTTCAGTAACATAGTATGTGGAATTCGTAGCAGATTTAAGTAAACAACTAAATTAAATTCACTAACGAATTTAACGCCAGCAATTTGAAATCTATCACAATAAATAAAATGTCATCATTGGCAACGTCACAACAATACCGCTATGATCAGGTCAGAGAATTTCAAACTAAACTCAAAACACTCACTGAGGAGTACCAAACAAATATAAAAAAATAGCGACGAAGACTCACCGCAGTTGATGTTACCGTGTACTCGGTGAGTGGTGTAATCACCGGATCCGGTATTATACTCTCCTCGGTGACAATGATTGCTCCGATAGCTGTTCCAATTTGTATATCCGCGGCAACAACAATCGCAGGAATAATTTCGATAATAACAAAAAAAAAAAAAAAATATCATCATGCAGCCAGCGCAAACTGCAAGATTACGTAATTAAGTTCCATGTTGTATCAACCGCATACTCGCAATTATCCTCAATGATATCGTCGTCACTCGATGATACATTAATATCAGTACGTGTTTATGATTCCGCGATGTCAAAATTAGAGCGATAACATGAGTATAATAACAATAGCAACATCGCAAGAACTACTTCAACGACTAGCAGAAAATACCAACCCGGTGAAAACAAGCATGATCTCAATAACCTCAACCAATCCTGAATTCAGTGTGAATTCCCTACTCCGATTCCTGTGAAGGAGATAGCGTTTACAAAATTACGAGTATATCACAGTTGGCCTAATATTAGATCAAAATCATTTGGCGGTCAACAACCGAATAATTCCCTAGTGTTTGCGAATAAGAATAAAGAAGACGGGACTCCAGACTGGAACGTTGTTTCAATACCATCTGGGTCGTACCAAATCGAACAAATCAATAGCGGATTACAACGCAGAATAAACTCCATTACTGGAAAAGAATCAAAAATTGTTATAACGGTTCATGAGCCGATGTTATCATCTGCCATTGAGATAAACTCACCCGCATATGTCGTAGATATTTATCAGAGTTCTATTAGAACTGTGCTAGGATGGTCTGAAATACTACCTTCACCTGAACCACAAAAATCTGATTTTACCACAGATGAGATGCTTGACGCTAACATAGATGTAATTTATCTAATACTAGAGGGTATGGTTTTAACAGATTTGTCTAAAGCATATTTTAGTTTTAATTCGATTAATGATTCTTACCCTGGATTTTTTCTTGAATTTAAAAGTGGTGATAAAAAAAGCTACAAGACCAATTGATGTAGAGAAAATAATTATTGGGGCTTTTAAAATAGCTACTAATATTTTCGAATCTTCCAAAGAACCACTAAAACAAAATTTTCAAAAAACATCTTTCAGGAACGGACTCACGCAATGAAATCATTAATTATATATTAAAAAATATGAAACGTGGTATTCAGATTATTGATACATTGCATGAATGTTTTAGGAAAATGTTTGATGAATCTATTGAAAACATTGGGGAAGGAGGAGACAAACAAAGATTTCTAACCAAATTTAATATAACAAAGGAAGAATTATCAAATTTTGAATTTCCAGGATATAGTACATCACCGATGAAAAAAAACTCCCAGTGACATCATCGATGATGGTTTTAAGAAAATTCATGACGCATGGAAAAAAAACATCACAATCACAAACACCAACAATCCTTAAACATAATAATGACCCAGATGGTGGTGGTAGACATATCGCTCCGTTCAATGTATATATCCACGGTGATTGCATTGAATTTAGTATGTGATGTTATTGAAGGAAGCTATCAAATAAATCTCTAGCGATAAAATCAAGCTCAGCAGGGATATATTTTATATTCATTTGCACCAACAGCTCCTCCAGGGTTTCTAATAATTGAGTCCCCAATTAATCCGGTCTATATGCGATGTCATAATGATTCACTAACGAGAATTAATTTTAAACTCACTGACCTGTCCAATAATCTAATTGATTTACAAGGCGAGGTTTTACAAATTAGTCTGTTTGTAAAGTCCTAAAGGACTTTTATCTTAAATGATTTTCATCTTAAAAAAAATTGTTAACCCCATAGCAGCAGAGGGTGGCGAGACAACAATTGTGGTGTTTTTTTTTTTTTTTTTAATTCTGATTTGCCAAATGGACGCTTCTATTAAGCATTTACGTCGTCGGATTCGCCCCCTCTGCTGCTTGATGTAATGTTAGATAAACAAACAAATCTAGCAAGAATATTTTCTCGGTAGTTAACGAAGTTGATACTCATACTTGAAGAAATATTTATCAAACTTAGTGGATTTAGATAAATTTCAACATTTATTTACTAAAGTACTAAATATTAAAAAATACTAATACATTTACGTGAAATTCATTAAGCTTGTTTTTCATGTCACTGTTACTTTTGAACCATGTGCAGATGAATACAGGTAGTAATTGCCTGTCATGTGTTGAATAGGTGAGGTAAGAGTCATGTTGATATGAGTGTGTCATACATGTACAAAAAGTTCAAGGGGAGCAATCAGTAATGAAATTTCCTTTTTAATATAAGATAAACTTGGTATATTTAAAAATGCATTTAACTTCTAAGATTATTTTATTAAAATGTATTGTAACAAAATTACATACAAACATGGCGAACAAAAATTGTTTTTAAGAGCAATTATTTGCAACATCAAATAGCGTATAGATCCATACCGGAAGTGATCTCACAGTCGTATTCGTTTACTTCCGGATTCGATAGAGCTAAGAAATATTGTGTTTGAGTTCACAATTTGTTTTTCACCTAAAACAAAGAAATGAACCGATTATTTGGAAAATCAAAACCAAAGGATCCACCTCCAAATCTGACAGACTGTGTTTCAAATGTAATGTATCTAATTTCAACGTTTTCTATTACAGTAAAAATGAAAGCGTAATTCAGGGAGTTGAGTGATATGTTTGTATAATATATTGTGGATTTGACACAGTATCACTTTCATTTGTTCCGTTTGTTTTTCTGTCACATGTACCGGTAGGATGATGCAGGTTTCCGCTCGTAACTAAGACTTTATTTATAGTTTATAAACACTCTCTCTCTCTCTCTCTCTCTCTCTCTCTCTCTCTCTCTCTCTCTCTCTCTCTCTCTCTCTCTCTCTCTCTGTTTAGGAGATGTCAAGCAAGATTGCCCTTCTATTACCGATAAATGAATGCAGTTTCAGTTTACAAGCCCGTCTTGTAGGGATAATACAATTGCACAATTTTGATGCTATTTTAAAGAATCGTCTAAAGTTTTTTTATGAAAATATGTCAGAAATTTTATTTTTTATGAATTTGTTTTCAAACAGCGTCGACTAAATACTGTTTAAGAATGAATTAGTTTTGTGCTAAAAAAAATGGTTCTATACCCAGCATTTTTATTTGTAGAGATATCAAAACCATATCTGGCACATTCATAAAGATTATTCAGCTGTTTATAAAAAAAAATTAATTTGGACCAGAAATAGCTTTTCTAGTTTCTTTTAATATTTTTAATATATTATAATTATAGCAATTTTTATTGGCATTTTGGTTCATTATGTGCAAATGGGTTTGGGACACGAAATGTCTATGTGGAGAGAAAACAACATTGCTTCACATAGATTTTTTTTGTAAAGGAACATTTTAATTTACAGTGCCTTTATTCAAAAAATGAGAAATTATGACAAAAATATCTGAACTTCCAGTCTTTCCAAATTTGCAATATTAGTGTAATTGCTCTAACATTGTCCTTCTTAATCAGAAGAGCAACACAACATTAGCATCAGAAGTTTATCTTGATTTATACAGTTCAATTTCTGTTTACACTTTTAGCATTTTTCATATGTGCTGCGAAATTTGTTTGACCAGTAAGGGTCTCAAACTCAAACCACCCTAAGGACCGCATGAGGGTATTTTTGATGGCCCAAGGGTTGCACTGCCTTTGTTATCTGTCATTACACCTTGTGACACCAATCATTTTATGGGCAACATGAAATGGCTTGGTGGGCCACATGTTTGAGACCCCTGCACCAGAGTAAGCATGAGCAATGGCCAGCTGAATTATTATTCATTAACTTTAACTTGAAACATCTGGAATAATGCAACAGCAATTAAACAAGACACAGAAATACTTACACAAGCATATTTGTCAATCTCAACTCTGCCCCAAAGGTCAGCCAAGTTTTATAATCAAAAGTCAGAAGAGCCAAAATTGGATACCTTTAATGCCAATAATATCTCAAACACAACATACACCATTTGCCGAAATTCTTCAGATTACGACAATAAAGTAACCAATTACCAGCTTGTCCTGTACACACACTGGCCTTAAAGTCCATTATGTGGCCTCACATCATTGCACCGTTTGCAAAAATTGATGGGACTGTTCCAGTACCAACAACACTGGTTGTCTCACATTTCTGGTACATACATATCCAAAACGTATTTTAGAATCACATGTACATTTACATTAATTGTAATCCAGGCAATCTGTTCCTCATTAATATGTCACATGTTTCATTATCTACACAAAGTTAAAAGCCTTCGATACAAGTATGATAAGTAGAGATCTTCATAGTGGTAAGGGAAATACATGGAGATAAATAGAAATAATTTACTAGTCTTCGAGCATCTTCAAAATAAATTTCCACATTTCTTCAATGTGATCAAAGTTTTCTAAGGCAAATTAGTTTTTGGGGGGTGGAGTGGGGTATGTGACATGCCTGACAGGCACCTCACTTAGAATACAGGAGGGGCCAATTTAAAATTTGAAGTGCCCCAGGTGATGGGCTGTTGGATTTTTTTAGTACTGATGATTACAGCTCACACTGTAATCAATTAAATTTGTAATTGGCCCCTTTTCTTGGCTGCAGTTTATATGATGTATGTATACCTTTAATTCTATGCTTGAAAGTAATTGTTTCTAAAACTTGTAGAGCATCACAATCCTTCACCCCTGGTAAAAATCAAACTTTTCAAATACATATTGAGTGAATATCATGGTTGGAAATTTCCAGTATTGTCACAGTACAGTTTTTCCATTATTCACTCAGAACAAAGTTTGTCTTTTTATTTTATACTGAAACAAGTTGGCTTGCTAATGAGTATAAAGAGTTTGAAATAAATAAAATTGAAAACTTTGTAGATCCAGATATGTTATTGCATAATAATCAGTAGAAAAAACAACCCCAGATATAGTGTTTACTATTGGGGTATGCAATATGTTACATCAGCAAAGCCAAAAGTCAACATTTATCATTTGAACAAATTAAAATGTAGATGACAGTTTCCAAATTTCTGTATTTTTTTCAGCTTGACAGTCGAGGAGAGTCGATTGATAAAAAGATTGCAAGGCTAGATGCTGAACTTAAAAAATACAAAGATCAAATGGCAAAGATGAGAGAAGGACCATCAAAGGTAACTTTAGAAAAGTGTAATACACATGTTCTCACTTCACCATTTTGTCCCACCCTCTTTTTCAAGGTCCTTAGGATGTAATGTCAGCTAAAAAAAAGATAAACCCAAGGGCCAGTGTATATTGCTTTGCTGAATTCATTGTTTTAGGCCCTGTTATGATGGTCATATCGCGGAGATCTCAATAGCTTCCAGACTGACCAAGGGGCAACATTTCCTCTGACCTATCCTACCACATTTTAGATACTCCCATCAGGCCCGCACCTAGGAAATTCTAGGCCCCAGGCAGCTGACAGAGTTTGGGCCCCTTTCGCGTTTCAAATATGTGCATATATGTGCCTATCTAGCTCGGGTCCCCTGACAAGTGCCATGGTTCCCCCCTCCCTAGGTGGGGGCCTGCTCCCATGTTTAGATGTTTAGTTTTCAGGTGAGAGGTCAGAGCTCATTGGTTATTGAAAATTTGGTATTTGTTGAAACAGAATATGCTGACATGATGTAGCTGCTGATTGCTGAGCCTAGTCAATGATTTATTTTCTTAGAAATTGCTAGTAAAGCATTCGTTATACATACATGTATCTTTAATTCATTGACAGGTTCTTCAGGCAGAGAGCACTTTTCAATGCACATTTTGTTGTCATGTTGCTACCATGCTGTCATGCTCATTGTGTGATGAATCTAGCTTTTTCCAGGTTGCTGCTGGATCTCCAGGTTTCTGGTGATTGTTCCCAGAATACATACAGTGAAAATTGTGTATCTATTCATTTGTTCAATTTTGATGCCTCCCCCCCCTCAAAAAAAAATTTTAATTTAATATTTTAATGTTTGGTTAGCAACATTGGATGGAGGTTTCAGATGGTATCATTGATTGGATCTATGATGTTATGAATATGTTTGCTGTAATCTGATCCTGTTTTTGCTTTCAGAACATGGTAAAGCAAAAAGCCATGAGAGTCCTGAAACAGAAGAAGATGTAAGTACCTCTTTATCATAAGTTAAACTGAAACCTGATAATTGAAGTTGCAAATTCATAAATGATTTACTGTCATACCTTACATAATGGGTATTTCCTTACAAATGTTTATATTTCACATCCAGACCAAATCTGGGTTGCCATTTTATTGCTTTCACGATATATTTTCACTTTGGAAGCTCAATTGGTAGAGAATCAGACTCATAATCTAAGGGTTATGGGTTGAATACCTAACCATGCCAGCCTGAGTTGACTGCCTCGTTGTGTGCTCAGGTAAAACACTTGTATTCTATTTATATGATATAGTCAGTAATGTCTTGGAAGTACTGTAAAAACCTACAAAAGCAATAGATTTATCTACCTTCACTAGCCATTAGAAATTGTTTAATGGTAGTACTGTATAGATTTGTATCATGTAGATTTTCATCATGTTCAACATCCTTAACATTGTACATGCGTACAGGTATTCAGATTTAATAATATTATAAGTTTTATATTTTATAATATTAATAGTATATATACTTAGAAATGACATAATAATACAACTCTCACAACAAACAGAAAATAAGTAGAATTTCACAATTTTGGTTTTCTTGATATGTTTTCCACAATCTTGGGCATCTGAGGGTTTGTCCCCCAGTTCCTCCAAAACCCCTGCCCCACCACCCCACTGAAGGGTGTAGAAAGCAAAGTGTTTTGGAGGGGTGTTTTTTAGCAGAAGGGGGGGGGGGGTAGATAACTTGTTTACACCAATAACGTCTTTGATCTAGGCATGATAAAATGCATTTATCATACTTTCATTAGCTGCGAACATGGCAAAACTGACTTAGTTTCCATTGTACAGTTTCACATTTTATACAGGGTTTGATTATTAAGTAAAATAAGTTTCCAGGCTTTCCTCCCAGGTTATCCTGGTCATTTAAAATAGATCTGGTATATTTTAGGTATTATTAGAATATCCTTTACTTCCTAATAGTTTTTGTATGATATCTGTGTCATTTTCATTTCCCAGATCTCTGAGGTTAAAATGGGGTGGGGGACAGATGATAACATTTAGTTCTTTAATGTTTCTTAAATGTCAGATTTGCAATTATAGTTGACTACCATTCGAATACTTTTTCTTTACTGAGTCCAGTATTTTCATTGATGTCAACATATAAACATTAAATTGTAAAGGATTATTTTATCTGTTGTTGATTGTGTGGCAACTGATTCTTTGCTGAATCTGGTACAAACCCTATACAGTGATCAAACTCAGGAGTTCAGTTTACAAATATGAGAATTTCCACAATTTCATTTAATATTTTGCTATATTATCAAGGATTTCAATTGTTTATTCAAATTCATAGGTATGAGAACCAACGTGAATCTCTGAGCAATCAAGCTTTCAATATTGAACAACAGCATTTCAATATTCAGCAGATCAAAGACACAAAGACAACAGTAAGTCATTTTGATCAGTGAAAAAATTATTTTTATATGTATTATCAGTATATTTGACAGATTGTTAACTTCAAAAGGGCATTTCTAAATATTTTGTATTTTGTCTTCAGTTTTCTCTTTCCTAAATTCTCTGTATTTGGGGAAAATATGGCATAACATCCATTTTCTAAATCTGACAGATTTTGGAAAAATATGACACTAGACATCCATTTTCTAAATCTGACAGATTTTGGAAAAATATGACACTAGACATCCATTTTCTAAATCCGACAGTTTTTGGAAAAATATGACGCTAGACATCCATTTTCTAAATCCGACAGTTTTTGGAAAAATATGACACTAGACCTCCATTTTCTAAATCATACAGTTTTTGAAAAAAATATGACACTAGAGATCCATTTTCTAAATCCGACAGATTTTGGAAAAATTTGACACTTGACATCTATTTTCTAAATCCGACAGTTTTTGGAAAAATATGACAGTGGACATCCTAGAGAGAACTCTGATTGACCTTGGAGAATAACAGGACTTTAATTGCATTTTAAAACTTTGAAATTAATCTGTGGGGTTCCAATTATGAGAAAATCTGATTATATCAGATAATCTGAATGAATTTTGCCAGAAATATTATTGTTAATATTTCAGTATCATGTTGATTTTTGGAGAAAATACATATAGCTCCAGAGTCAGTAGATTTTGTTAATGTATTTCTTGATGAAATTCTGTGTTTGAATTCCATTGACATATCTTTTCACAAATTTTAATGATCTCTCAAACCATATTTAGTTAGAACCTCCCTTGGATGTGGAAGGTCACAGGTTTGAACCCTAACCAAGTCTTACCAAAGACTTATAACAAAAATTATAGTAGCATCTACCTTGCATGGCACTCCGCATTGAGTGGTTAGTGCTAGGAATGGTCAGTCTGACATCAGTGAATGGGTGGGACATAAAGTTACATGTCTGTGGCATGATGCTCCAGTGCTAGACATCACTATAAAATTCCACACTGCAGACATCATAGCGATATAACTGCAATTGTTAAAGATATGTTAAAACTTAAACACTCACACACAAATGTTCATTTAGAGATCACTCCGTAATTATGTTATTACATGATTAGTGTAAATGGACATGTGCGCTGACCATTATTGAAGCGCTTGTGTGTTGTTCATGAACCAGCTACTATTTAACTGCTTGCATTATAAGTTAAACTGATCATTGAGGTAAAAATGAAAATAAAAATATTATCTTTATTGATCTAAACATCCATTGGTTATTGCAGAATGAACTTATATTGTTGATTTTCCAGTATTATTTCGAATTTTTCGCATATTTCAAAATCACCCAAAGAGAATGATTTGGGAAATCTTAACAGTTCTTGAGCATAAATCTGTTGAAAGCATATTTATCCTGAATATTACTAATAAAAATTTTAAAGATGGATTTATAAAGAGTCAAGTATAATGTTGACTATTTGTAAATACTTTCAACTTTAAGAAAATCTGACACAATACAACATTTATAAATCCTAATTAATTTTCTTCCTTTTGTCATTTTAACCATATTCTTTCAAAAATTCACACGGAAGAATTTTTTTAAAATTTAGTTTGGCAAGCAAGCATATCATCAATACGTGAAGATAAGTTGTTGCATAAGGTATGGAGCCCATAAAATGTAGCGTAGAGAACTTATTGATAGTTTATTTTCATTGCTGAATACTTTTATCAGTTTGTATTTTAATCCATTTTTCTGTCTTTCAGGTTGATGCAATGAAAGTTGGAGTCAAAGAGTTCAAAAAGGCTTATAAAAATGTAAAGATAGATGATATAGAGGTAAGAGCGCAAACAATAAATACTGCATCTTTTTTTTTAATGCAGTACAATCCCACATATACTAACTTATCAGTCAAGTCCAATTGTAAACAACATTGACTCTGATCTGTCATTGTATAATGCACCAGCAGATTAGGGTATATGTTTGTTCCACTGTATACTCGTTATAAACTACATAGACCCAGATTTGCTGGTGCATTATGTCTTGGCTTTTTTGGATCTGTATAGATTGTAGTTGGACTCAACTTTTAAACAGTTATATACATCTGTATGTTGTCTTTAATTTTCTTTACTTTCGAATATTTTTCATTCCATTCAGATTCTAATTAATTTTGTATACTTTATTGTTGGCATAGAAACAGCTTATAATATGCTAAAGTTAAATATGCTGATATATTTTTCATTGGTTCTTAATTTTTCAAATATATTTCTTGATTATAATATGTACCTTGCAAATCCAGCCCAGTACCCCCCCCCCCCCCAACCCCTTTCAAAAATATGTTGCAACTATATTTCCTTTTCTTAGCAAGAATGCTGCTGAAAGGTTCCGTAAGAGTAGTCTCCCTTTGAGTATAGGGATTGGCACCAAACAACTTAGACATCAGCTACATTTTTTTGTTAACCCAGTCTTGCAATGGTTCAGTTTGCATCATCATACTTTGTATAGTTTCCATTGGTACTTTGAAGCCAGTTCATCTACTGTCATCTACATTTTAATTTGTTCAAATGATAAATGTTGACTTTTGCTGATGTAACTTTACCAGAAATTAGCAATATTCTTGCTTTAGTACTTTTAAAGTTCAGTGTTATACGTGTTTTATTTATTGTCCTAACTGTTACACTGTTTCAACTGCAATGTAATAAAATGGTAGTATTTTTAAGAATTATAGAATTCTTCACTGACTTGCTTGTAACATTGCAGGGTGCCAATAGAAGTATAGCAGACCGTATCAGTCCTGACTTTTTGTCATGTTCTAGGACATCTTTGATCCTCAGACCTCTGCTTCCTTCAGACTGAAATCTTTGGTCCTATGCCTGAATATTAAAGACCACGGGTTCTCACATGGCTTAACAAAATGCATCATTTGAACCCCTGTTACAAACGTCAAAAACTCACTTCTTATATAAGTCCTCTTACAAGGCCTGATTTCAGGTTGTCATGGCAGCAGTAGAATGATAAGTAAGCTGTATGCCAAGTCGGCTGACCCAAATCATCGTCATTCTAGTGAACCTAACATTTTACCTCCATAAGCCAAGCATTGGGTTAGAGGTGATCTTTGATAGATTCTACCTCATAGACAGCTCATCTTGGAGAACTCAGTTCAGCCTAATGGGTCCAATAATAGCAGCACAGCAGGCTAAGATATCATGGTCCCTCAGCTGCTTTATAATAACATGGGTAACTCAGTGCAAGTACTGCATATTTTCCTCAATCACATGATCTGTGTTTTTATATATCAAGAGTGAAGCCAAACCATAGTTTAATACCATTATTCAGCACAAGATAGGCTATACATGGCAGGTATTATAGCTGGTGGAAGAAAAACCCAGGAAAGCACAGATAGAACCACCGACCCACAAGAAGCTACTGGCAAGCTTTCTCACTTATCCACATTAGCGAAACCTGAGACTGAAGCCAATGCAGACAGAGGTGAGATGGCAGCAGTCTGGAATGGTGTGTGCTATCAACCACTCAGCAGCTCAGGTCACCCTTGTTAACACATTAACCCCTGGAGGTTTTTGCTGTTTTTGCTTGAAATGCGAGTGGGAAACACATTTTGTGGACTATTTCTGAATACATCCTAATACATCAATTTCCAAGCAATATTCCATGAGACAAATGTTTAGTTGTGCTACAGAAAATGTTTTTCATTGGCTAGTTTGCCTACGAATGAGCATAAGGTGAAAATTCGGACTTCTTGTTTTTTGCGCTTCAGACTGTGGTCTGCCGTAGATCTGAGGCCATAATGTCTAAAATCTGGACACAAATTCGGATTCCGAGCATGGGTCAAGTTTGGGTGAAAAAAATGGTTCCAAAAACTTTGGTTTTTCCCTCTGTATTTTGTAGTGCAACTAAAATGTCCAGATTGTTTGCTATCATTTTAGAGCTACATCTGTCTAACTTTCTATAATACCATCCACTTTAGTGTATTATGCATGACCTTGATGCTACAGACCTTGGAAGAAGGGTATGTAACTCTGCTTGTCCAGTCTCATAACACAGTATGAGCTGCCAGCATAGTTGAATACAAAACTGATGTATGTGTCTTTAGTGATGTTTTTCCTATCATAATACAGGCACACACATCCAAGCCCTTTCTGCAGTTATATCTCGTTAGAGTTTTGCACATCCATTCCTTTTGGGTAGCTGAGAACTACAAAATGCTTGGCACCAACCCCAGTATCCAAATGAAGTTTACTTCCACCTTTCTTTTTAAGAAAGCATTGGTAGGGATGGCTTTCTGAGGTAGCAGATGTAGTCGTAACATATTACGATCAAGTAGAACAAAAATATAACTTACCCAAAAAATGTTTTTTAATAAATATAAACGTTGGGAATAACACAAAAAGTCACATAAGAATTATCAGTAACATGTTTGCTATCATTGCTGTGCAAATTCATTGCTACATGAAATTTGAGTAGAATTACATACATGTTCTGCACGGTTTTTGTTCATGTCAGCATAGTACACAAACTTAGTTGTTTCATTGTATCATTATGTAATAGTTAATTCATATTTCTACTACCATATATACTCATATGGATCTGATCCAACTTCAAACAACATAGACCCTGATCTACCATTCCAATGCATAATGCACTGGTAGTCAATGGTTTATGTTGTTTTTTCTACTGATTTCTCCTATTTTTTTTTTTTATAACAAACCCTCATTTTGGCAGAGCTCATACAGAGCCATTTTAAAGGTTTGGTTGAATTAAACCATCTTCCACGCTAACTCATTGTCCAGCGAATGTTTGCACATGGTAAAGATTGTATAATCCCAGTGTAAGCAACAAAATTGGCTTCCGATTTAAACATTTTTATTTGCATAGTAACAATGTTCTTATACATTCTACAATTTATGTTTACTTGGTACCCATTTCTTTCATATTGCTGTCTTTTTCAGAACCTACAAGATGAGCTAGAAGACTTCACAGAACAGTCTAACGAGATTCAGGAAGTAATGGGCAGAACTTATGGTATGCCTGAAATTGATGATGATGAGCTGGAGGCAGAGTTAGATGCCCTTGGTAATGAATTAGGATTAGATGAAGATTCCTCTTACCTGGATGATGCAGTTAGCACACCATCAGTACCGGCCACTGACCCTGGGGAGAGCAGCATGCGGGTAAGGAGACACACACACACACACACACAGACCAAATGAATCTGGTCACTCTGTCACTTCGTTCTCAGTGAATATGTTCAGATTATCGAGTTCTAAAGATAATTGAATTGCACCAATTTTAATTTTACAACTTCAACATATTAAATAGATGTACATGAATTTGCTAGATGCATATGTATATTCAATAATGACTGAAAATAATTAATGAATATATTTACTGACTTGCATTTATTTGACTTTATTATAATGTGCACTTGTATATAAATATTAGTTTTAGCAAAAAATACTAATGAGCCTCTTTTTTAGATCGCTATTGTCTCGATTCATCTATTCTTGCTTGATGGTGTTGCCGTAACACGTTTAATGTAACATGTACAACAAATACAAACTGTCATCTCTTGCAGTTAAATGCGTTATGGTAAACTAATAAAATGTAGTCATTTTTAAAAGTTGTATTTCACAACCGTTATATCTGCTAATGAGACAATAGTTGACATTGCTTTATATTTTGAAATGAAGCCCTATATTGTCCTAAGCTTAAATCAGTCAACTTTTATCTCATCAGCTATCAATAATCTGCAATTCTTGCATACAGTTGGTAAATTACAAAGAGATTTAAGGACACACCTAATTTCTTAAACATATGTTATGTCAAAAGTGTGGACGTTTGTATCCCAGTGTGTTGATTTAATTATTAACACCTCTGTTGGTAAGTAGCAAAAACACATTGTTTACAGAATCACTGGTGGCTGTATTTTTAAAATTATTCCAAAACATTTCTCTTTTTTTGGACAAATTATTTCCAGATTATCAATGCATTTTTTGTAATAATTTACTTTTTGGTCTCCAGTTTTGATATTGATGATCTGATATGCACATAAGAAACCTGTGCAATTCTGGTTTTTGAGTAATTTTAGTGTTTGAATATAGCTGAATAACAAAAGTGCCAGTGTCACTTAAGTTGGATTTAACCTGATTGTCTTTAATGTTTTATTTGAGTATTTGTTTTTGGTAACAATCATGTTTCTCTTTGCAGGACAATGTGCCTGTGGATGAGTTTGGGTTACCAAAGATCCCTCAGACAGCTAAGTAACAGCAAGTGGAATAATTCTATGATATGGGATAATGTGTCATTACTAATGATTGCTTTGTGGATATTCTTTCAATATTAAAGACAAATATGATATTTAACATTACAGATTTGCACAATGTTGTGTTATCCATTCATGTCAGCTCATGTGTTGTCTTCTTTACATTGGATACTTTAGGGCTATGACGAGAAAACTTATATGTTTGTTATTAATTAAAAATTTCAAGTAACCTCTCACTGCTGTAATTGAGGGGAGGTGTATAAGTATAATAAGTGTAGGTTGCAGCATTTATATCGAAAAATATTAACGAATACAGCAGGAATGAAATGAGTTTTAATTTCCCATTCAGAATGTGGCTGTTGTTGTTGTTGTCGTAGGGTTTAACTCCATTTTTCAGCATATGATAGGTTATACATGCTGGCCAGTATTATTGGTGGAGGAAGAACCCAGGAAAACCCCAGAAAGAACCACCGACCCACGAGAAGCTACCAGCAAGCTTTCTCACATACCCACATTAGATGAGCCTGAGACTCAAACACATACATACAGAGGTGAGATGGCAATGATCCATAACGGTGAGCGCTTTGGGCCCCCTCAGAATGTGGTAACATTTATTACATTAATTTCTCATTTGGCTATATTTAGGAGTAATTGTAAAATGAACGCATGGAGAATACAAGAGGAAATTGTCTTTCATATCTTATGACCCTTGATGAGGCAAGCATTTATCACCAACAGCAATTTGTGATGTAACATTCTGAAGCCAACGCTAACTTGCTAGGTGACATTTTAACGCTAACTTCCTAGATGACATTTTAACGCTAACTTGCTAGGTGACTTTTTAACACTAACTTGCTAGGTGACTTTTTAACATTACAACATTCAAAATAAAAGCTAGTTTTAGAAATGTTTTTTTTTGTTCAGTATGAAGCAGTACAGTATGGAGAAACACTGTACACTTGGGAAAATAGACAGTTAATTGAGAAAAAATGAGTATATGATAATTACCTATTAACTGTTAAAAATCAGATATTAATAAACTTTTTAGTAGGGCTGTTTGATTTATGGTAACCAAGGAAGGCAATTTTTTTTTTATGTACCATGGTACTCTTGTTACTTAAAGAGTTCATGAGAATTATACAGAAATTCTAAATTGCATCTATAGGTGACTACTTCACATTAAACGTAGCCTTCTCTGGGTCCCAAGTATATTGTACTGGAACAAATGCTATATACGATATGTCGATATTGGCTCTAAATGATTGTTCCATGAATTTATGATTGTACAGGATATCTCTGTTGTATATTCAAGCTTAGAATAAACCACAGGAAGTTAAATGATTTAAAATAAATTTAATATAACCCACTTCTAACAAACTTGGATTTAGGCATTTGTATGGCAAAGATAAAATCACAAGCTGAAATGGTTGGACAATCTATTTAGTTTGTGTTGAATTCACCATGTTGGAATTTGCAATAGTGATCATGTTAGCATGTGTCCATTCACATCTGTGATTAACCTAAATTTTATATTTTATTTTACATTTTCCTATATAAGGGGGACCTCTTGTTAAATTCTGAAGTTATATTGTTTAGAATTAATAGTTTCATAGTTTTTTTACAACACAGGACTTAAAATTTTACCATAATTCTGTCATAACTTGCATTGATTACGGCCTTACTTGCCATCTGGTGCACATTTTTGCAAAGCATTTTCTAAATAAAGTTCTTATTGTCCATTAAAGACAAATGTACAAAGTAGGTACCTTGAGCTTAAGGTCCAGGCTGGCCAAGAGGTCTAAGGCACATGATTTACAGATCACTGACATCACACCTCTATTTGTACGAGATTGAGTCTCGACATGGCCAGCTTGCATATGTGAGAACGTTTTGCCAATGGCTTCCTGTGGGTTCTTGTTCCTTCCAGGATATACTGGCCAGCATGTTTAGCTTATCATGTTCTGTAAAATGGTATTAAACCCACACAACCAACCCTTGGGCTTGTCGGAGAAATTATATATATATATATATATATATATATATATATATATATATATATATATATATATATATATATATATATATATATATACTAAACATTATGTACAATTTCTTAATCTAATGCAGATACCATCATTGCAACTGCAACAGCAATTTATCACAAAGGCCAGCACAGGTCATTTATACTGCCATGTTAAATTCATTGGCATCATTTTCTTTAATTTATTAAGACACTCCATCTTAAGTTTTTATTTACTGTCAAGTGTTGATCTGTAAATTAAAATAGTTTTTTTGTTCTAGGTTTCTAGAATTAATAAAATTGTATGGGTTTTGAGAAAGTGCTTGAAAATGCTTTGCCATTGTTGTTTTTTTTAATAATTTTTGTTTTATCAAGATTCTTAAAAATGCTGATTTTTAAATAATCAGAATCTGCAGATTTTTTCAGCAGAAAACAATTATAGAAAATGTCATGTCAGGCTGTAGTCTAGCACATTAACTGCTAGCCAGAATAACACAATGTTTTGTATAAAATATGTTAAAAAATAAATAGAAGAACATATAGATCAGATTAAATCTGAAACAAACTGAAGGGGATATGGGATTTTATATTTCCATTTACCTATTAAGTGATACCTCTGAATGATCTGGAAGAGGAGAATGTCACAGGACATTATAAAAGTTCATTGGAGTACATGGTTTTCTTTCTACCAATAATAGTAGTTTAAAAATCTTAATCACATATTTCAATTCACCTAATCCATCAGCATTGCATATGAAAAGGTCATAGAATCTGTCATAAACCAGAAGAGCTTGAGGGATAGTCTGTGAAAAATGTCATAGAATCTGTCATATAAAAAACTAGAAGAGCTTAAGGGATAGTCTGTGGAAAATGTCATAGAATCTGTCATAAACCAGAAGAGCTAAAGGGATAGTCTGTGGAAAATGTCATAGAATCTGTCATAAACCAGAAGAGCTAAAGGGAATATCTGTGGAAAATGCCATAAACCAGAAGAGCTTAAGGGATAGTCTGTGGAAAATGTCGTAGAATCTGTCATAAACCAGAAGAGCTTAAAGGATATTCTGTTTACTGTCATCTGACATCTTCCATCCATGGGTAGAAATTTCTTATTGCTATTCCTGCTAAAATGCTAGGTGGATTGCAGTGAAACTTTACACATATTCATCCCATGGTCTAGTTTGCTCTTGATGAAAATGGAGCATTATACATAACAACAAATAACTCCTCACTATTAATTTGCCAGATTGAATATCGATAAAATATCACTTAGTTTTCTAGTGTAAATGTTTAGGGGCATTGTGATATTTTTAATATAAAGTTTTATGTCTTTTGACCTTTTAAATAACCCAGGTAAATGCAAGATCTGTGTCATAAAGCACATAAAGCTTTTGTATGATCACAAGCAAGGATGTATGTTTACACATGCTCAGAAACAATTTTAGCTTTCTCATAATATATTGATTTTGGGCAGATAAAATTTCAATTGATGTGTAGTCATCAACCAATGATAGTTATGTTGATTATTTGTCTTGTATAACTAATCATAAGGTTCTCTTTTTCTAGCCTTCAGAACAATTTTTGCTGGTTTTAATGAAATTAAAATCTTCACCATGATACTGGAATTTTAATGATAATTTAGATTATCTTAATAAATAAAAAAAATTATAAACCAACTCTGAGAATATTTTTATTATTTTGATTTATTTATTTGTGGAGGAGGAAATTGTACACTTAAAATATGTATTGTCACTGTAAAAAACAAGATTTATTTTCATTAGTAATCCATCATGTTATGTGTCTGATCATTTGTTTGATGTTGGTAAAGTACAAAGGCTGTGCTGCTTTCAGGGATTGTGCACATTTTTTCAAGTAGATATAAAAATATGATTATGTGACATCAGGCCTTGCTTTTGCTCAAATTCGCAACATTTCTTGTAATGTTGTTTTTTGCACTTTCTTGCTTATTATATTGCAGATAATAATAATAAATTTGTCAGAGATAAAGATTTAGAATTTTATCACATGGACATCTTGCTATTTTGGCATAAAGAGCTGAGAAATTCCACAAATTCAGAGAAAATCCCTACATTTTCTCTAACAGAAAAAACGAGACTTCTATTGGGAAAAAGTCAAGATTGTATGGCTATTTTAATTGTTAAATATATTGTTAAAATATTAATTCTTTTGCAAACAAGCAACAAGGAAGTTATTGAAAGAAATTGGTTGAGAAAGAAGTTGGAGATGCTTAGTTGAACTGGGAGAAAAGTTTCTTTAACTGTCCTGAAAAGGGAAATCTTTCTTGATTCCCACTCATCTTAGTTATCCTAAAAGGATAATACAGTTAACAGAAGAGGGCAGTACCAAACTTGTTCACAACAATCCACAAATTAATTGTTCCTTCCATTTCCTAATACTTCACAGATAGCCTTGTGACTTTGGACAAATTTCTTGCAAGTGTCTTTGATAGAGAAAAAACCTCAGATACACGTGGTAATAGGTACCACTACCTAATGGTGAGGATCAACTTTTACAGCATAATGAGTTAATTATTTGGATTACAAAGTTTCTATATCTCATGCATATTGTGAGTTGTCATGGTTACCCATTTATGATTAATAGATTTCTTTAGACACCTTGGTTAGAGCATCCGCCTTGGATGCAGGAGGTCGCGAGTTCGATCTCCAGCCAAGTCATACCAAAGACTAACAAGAATGGTACTAACAGATGCCTTGATTGGCGAACAGCATTAAGAGGTTTGTGTTAGGACTGGTCAGCCTGGTGTCAGGATAATCTGACTGGGTGTGACATCATGCTACATGCTTGCAGCATGCTGCCTGAGTAGTAGACATCACTATATACTGTCACAATGCAGACAGACATCGTAGCAATATGACTTATTTTTTATATATATAGCAAAAATCGAAAACACACACTTTAGACACCTAATACAGTAAATCTTTTCTTAACAACCATTTGATGTTGAGAGCAACCAATTATAAAGCTTTAAATAACTTCCTTAAATATTTCTGTTTCACATTCATGGGATAATCCTGCTCGGACAGGCTACAACCATTACTTTCTAACCTATTTGATGATAACAGTTGATGTTTAGTTTGTTGGTCATAAACCAGAAGAACATCCTGCAGATGGTGGGCAAAATACAGCCTGAAGGCCAGATATGGTCAAAGACCTGGTTATATTCATTAATCTACATCATGATGTGAGGCTTGAAAATTACTTATCTGGCCTGTGACCTGGAGGTTGTTGCTGATATCTTGATTATGGGATAATATGTTGTCCGTTAAATATCATTAAGTAGCACAAATATGTTATCGTTATTCCTATTAAACTACTTTGAGGATTTTCATGAAATGTTTCACACTAATTACTCTCATGTGGTCTAGTTGGTCCTAAATTAAAAATAATGAACAGCCTAGAGCTGGGTACCACAATTTTTTTTTAAACCACAATATACAATGTTGTTTCCAAGCATACTACGGTGCTGCCACAGTTTGGCCTGCCATATTTGTCTTAAATATTCATCTGTCAATAGCTGGAAAAATACCTTGCCCTGATAGATAACATAGTTACATAATATTCATAAATAGTATTTGAAAAAATATTAATTATCTTGCAATAAAGGAAACAACGTTTCAGCTTGAAATAAAGTAACAGCACACACACACACACACACCAATGAAATGGTCATTACTTTATGGGAAACTTAATTTGCTATGTTTATGTTAATTGTTGTGTAAGTAATTGATGTGTAAGCTGTAATCAAAAAACTTAAGTGGAATGCTTAAGCTTATTAAACATACACTACACTTGAGTGGCCAAGTGCTCTTAGTTCACCCTTACAGATCACTGCCATCTCACCGTTTGTATGCATGGGTTCTTGTGTCATATTCAGAAAATCTGTGTCTGTGAGAAAACTTGCCAATAGCTTCTCTTGGGTCAGTGGTTCTTTCCGAGGCTTACCAGGATTCTTTCTCCACCATTTGTACTGGCCGCCATGTATAGCCCATCTTGTGCTGAAAAATGGCGTTAAACCCTACAACTACTAAACTTACACTATAGCTGATATAGTCATTGGTGGACCGATTATATTAGCTTGATAAGATAAGGTAGTGGCAGACTGATTACATTATAAATTTTGTTTATAAGAATAGGATGTGTATACTGAAGTCCAGTTTACCAGCTACACTATTGTAATAAGGAGCAGAGACACGGAATTATTTGCCAACGCCCAGGTCAGACACCTATCAGAGAGGACCAGAAACAAAGCTGAACAAATGAAAACATATGTAATGGACTTCATAAATTACTTAAAAGTTTATACAGAAACAGACAAGCCAACTCTTACGAGTTTGCCGGAAGTCTTACGAAAATTACTCTTAAATACGGACTTCAAAAGCAAAAACTACTAAATAAGATCATTGCTAAAAAAAAATCCAGAAAATGTATTCTTCCGTGTTTGATTTGGATCCGGGTTTCATATTAGAAGTAGCGAAATTTACGGGTATACGGTAATGGACTCGGTGGTGCTGTTCAATGATTATTTATAAGGATACCCCAAAAAGCAAAACAATTAGGAATCGAAGTTATTGATTTTGTTCATAATTTAAATAGGTATGTGAAACCCGACTATGTTAATGCTTTAAAAATGTGTCGATTGTGTCAGAGATGCATATCGCATAGCAACTAATACTCCGGAGATCAGATCTGATGAAGATATTAATAAATTTTAATATTTTTTAATCAGAGAGCAGATGAGTATATTAGGCAATCAATACTGGAAAAGAGACGAAAATAACAAAATGAAATTACAACTTGAAAAATCTAAACAATCAAGGAAATTAAGAGAAAAAAAATAAAGTCGAAACTTAAAGAGATTGAACAAGCATGGAAACGAAAAGAAGATTTGGAGCCTGAAGAAGGGTAAAATTTCGTTTTTCACCAAGCTAGAAAGAAGAAGCAGAAGAAATAACTGGAAGTGGTCTGAGCGATTGGGTCACTCGAGGAAGTGGTCTTGTTACTTGTCCAAACAACGGCCTTGCCGATATTGAACGATCAGAAATTTTGATTGGCAGAAAATGAGCCCGTAAATATTCTTAAATTATTAATAAAGCAGCTGATATTTGTCAACGATTATTTACAGGTGGCATCATGGTTACTAATGTTTATTGATCTCTCATCGATGAAATTGTAGTGATTATAAGTAATTAAAATCAGTGACAATAAAAAAAGATGAATGAATATAAAGCTTAACGCTGCCTGATATCGTCAGGGTGATAAGTTCGAGCTTACCATATTATCAAGCATTATACAGTAATGGACTCGGTGGTGCTGTTCAATAATTATTTAGAAGGATACCCCAAAAAGCAAAACAAATAGGAATGAAAGCTATTGATTTTGTTCGTCATCACGTTCCTAGTGTTGTTGGTCATGTTGCCGACCCTACATTTGACATGGACGCACTAGTTCTTAAAGATGAATCTATACACGATTATTAATAGTATTCTTATGAGGCACAAAAACCAAATCAACGTGGAAGAATCGAACTTAATGTTCAGGATACAAGTAAATATTTCTCACCGGCTGAAGCGTTTATTGAAGTAGAAGGAAAAACTGTAACATACATAGCTGATAATAGCTTATATGGCGCTGATGGTTTTGTTGGTTTTGTTCAAAATTTCATTATTGCGTTGTTTAAGATCGTCACAGATATAATCGATGGAAACGAGATTGAATCAATTCAAGATAATGTTGAAGCTGTTACAACACTATTAGTTCTAGCAAGATATTCAGATAATTAAACAAAATCAGCTGGTCCGTCAAGGATGTTTGCCAAGGATAATTTTGACCGCCTTGATGCTAGTCCGTATATTATAAGACGACCCAAAAATAATAATACTGTCCCAAATCTTTGGATTTTGCAGAAATGTCAGAAAGTGAGCTAAATATACATTTGTACTTGTACGAAATGGTGAAGATCATGATGCTATCTGGCGATCTATCGGTGTTGCTGCTGGTAAAGTAATACTAACTAAACTTTCGTTGTGGATGCATGCGATGACTTTATAACTTATGAAGAACAAGTAAAGAACAAAACTTGCGAGTAAATGATTTTCATGGCAGAATTAAATATATTACAGGAAAATAATACAAAATGTTTATTACTGTCCAGTGACCAACATTATCAGCTGAGATAGAAATAAAATATCTAGATTATGTTGTTTATCTCTCTTAATCATGTTGTGATATTTATCAATCATCAATCCGATCAGTTTTAGAATGGCCTGAAATTCAACCCGTTTATCAATGAGCATCAGATACACAAAGTGGTGACTTTATTAATAATAATACCGAGGACTTTGTATAGCTCCTAATCTTTCGGAGCTCTAAGCACTTTACAACATCTATAATGCTATGACTACACTACAGAGAAAAGCAAAACCCATGAAATTGCAAAACATAAAACATGCTGAAAATATATAAGGTGCAAAACATATATTAGGTCTCTTAAGTTTGTTCCTGCAGTCGAAAAAGTTAAGTTTTAAGAGCACCCTTAAAAGGGACTACAGTATCTTTGTGTCTATTATCAGTGGGAAATTCGTACCACATCACCGGATCCTGGTATGCAAAAGAACGTTGTTCACAATATCTGCTCCAGAAACTTCAAGTACAAAACACACTTGCTCGGATCATCTTTATAGTACCTCGATCAGAGCACACCTCACCACTGCTCTGTACCCTACACTGGCTATCTATTCGATCCAGAAAGGATCAATCAAAATTTCTACTTCCTGGATTTAGCAGCGAAGAACTAAACAAATCAGTTAACAATCTTATCGATGTTTATTTACCACAAATTTTCGCGTCATGGAGAGAAAAACTCCAGCAGCAGGTATTCTCAGACATAATGATCCGTATTGTGGCTGTTACGTGCTTAGGCTCGAATAAGCAGCAACACAGAAAGAGTGAAAACTAACAAGCTTGTATAATTTTAACAATGAATTTATTAAGTACAATTATTTTCATAAAATAAATAAACTCACGGTTTTAGAGAATCAAATCCAACAAATATAGAATTCACAAAATAATCCACTAATGGAATTGCAAGTCCTGATAAATAAATGTTCTAATAGTTCCAGGTTCGAATCTTGACGATGTAATAATCCAAAATGGCTGACAATGTCACGTGATGCAGTTCTTGTTTTTAAATCATCCAGATGAAATTATGAAACATATGTCCTTTTCCAGATAAATAGAATAATTCTTCTTTTCCAACGAATTGACACAAGTCCAGAATTAACACTCAAACATAAATACACAACCAATAACTTACAGCCCAATATTTCTACTACTAAAGTTAGCTTCTAAAACACAGCTATATATATTGTTTTTCTGAAGTAAACAAGAGGAATCATGTGAGTCTGGAAGGTCATGGAAAGAACTACCTTCACCAAGTCACATGCTTAAAGAATGAACTAGAAGAATAAATCAGCCACTAATAAAATGCTGTCCCCGAAACCAACCAATAGAATTGAAGACTTGTTGACAATGTCTAAAGCAAGGTCAGATATTGAGGTAACCAAGCCAAGGTCAGCCTGTTTACCAGAAAAGTCCAGGTCAAGTGAATTTTCTAGAAAAATTTCCCATTCAAATAATAATAAACCCTAAATGACAAATTTGGACCCAATAATTAAAAATAAATAAAATTAAATTCAATAGCCGTAACACCTTCCCCCATAAAATAAACAGAAAGGTTTATATGATAAAACTTTCTTTTTATCACAAACCAATTTACATCCGAGATTAAAAATTACACAATATAATGAATTATACACGAGAAAGAGTGTTTACAATTATTTTATCAAGAAATAGCCTCAAATTTTTAACTTGTCCATGTCCCACAAAGTGTCCTAGGAAAATACACAAGCACAGCAGAACTCACTTTTAGACAAATTAATTGTCAAACATACATTAGTGAGTCTGTTAAAGAATTATCGAATTGTTGCTAGATGTTCTCTCTAGGTGTCGTTGTAAATGATGACGTCACAAATCTCTAGACCAGAGATGAACATTTTTATGAGACGTTGAAATGGACTTTCTTTATATTGGTAGAGTCCTTTTGGAGTCGCAATGTCGAGTTTTCCTTTGCTCTTTCCGTAGTGAAATCTGCCAAAATCCTTTCAGAAGGTCAGAATTTGGTGACGTACTTGGCATTCCCAATTTTATCAATAGAATAGTCACTTCTTGTTAATGGGAATGAATCTGTTTTTGTCACTCTGTTCACCTTCCTTTAATCAGTGCACATACGGAAAGTTTTATCTGGCTTTGAAACAAGTATGCATGGTAAACTCCAATCACTTTTACTGGGCTTGATAAAATCATTCTTCAGCAAATACTGAATTTCCTTTTTCAAGTATTCCTGTTTGAGTGGACTCGTCCAGCATGGAATTCTCAATCTCAACGTCATGAAAATTTTGTTTGTCCTTGTAGGAATATCTGGACATAAGTGCTCATATAATAATAACTTTCAGTTCATTTCTTTCTTGCACTTACAAATGTGAAAGTTTCTGGTCTAGATTTGTTTATAATTTCTGAATTCTAAAAATTCGTCGCTCCAATATCAGTCGAATCCTGATGATATTCCTTCACTAAATAGGACTGGTACAATTAAATTAATTACATATTTAACATGGCTATTTCTTTCAATACACTGGTACTCCTATAATTAATTTAGATCCCAGGAGCACTAATACTATAATTTAACTAATTCATTTTCTTCTTAATTTTGTAAGGGCCGTAATATCTAATTTGAAGTAAAGTAAGAAGAATGAACAAGAGTAACACAACTCCATTATCATACTCAAAAGTTCTCTCCCTTTCAGTTCTTTCAAACCTTAGCTTCATTTTTAACTTTAACTGATTACTTGACTTGGTCTTAGATAAGGAATCCACATAATCTACCATAATTCCACTGAATGTTTCATCAAACGTAGGAATAGGTTGCAGATGAGCCTTACGTATCTTCTGATTGGGTTTTCCTACCATTTGACAAGTATGACAAGACCTACAGTATTTGGCAACATCACTTTTGATTTTTGGCCAATAGAAATGAGTTAAGATCTTGTGATACATTTTATTAATCCCTAAATGACCAGCCAAAGGAGTTTCATGGGCCAGATTAAGTATTTCCTGTCTGTAAGGTTTTGGAACTACTATTTGATAGTTCACTGACCATTCATCACCAGCCTGTACCTCGGGAGGTCTCCATTTTCTCATAAGAATTCCATTTTTAATAAAATAACAGACAGGAACTTCAGTAACTTCAGTCTCATTTATGACCCTTTGAAACAAACAGGAGATCTCAGGATCTTTTTCCTGTTCAACGACAAGTGACTGTCGTTTATCACCCTGATTAAGAGAATGAGTTATTAAAAGAGGATCGCTATGATCAATACCTTCTGATTGATCTAAACCAAGAGTAAAAGTGATCTCATCAAAACCTTGACCTATACAAGTGCCAGTTGAAGGAATGCTGCCTCCTGTAACATCACTCTCAAAATCACCACCCTGATTAGAATAAAGAGAATGAGTTGTCAAAAGAGGATCACTATGATCAATACTTTCTGATTGATCTAAACCAAGAGTAAAAGTGACCTCATCAAAAACCTGACCTTTACAAGCGTCAGTTGAAGGTATACTGGCTTTTTTAACATAAGCATGACCCACGCAGGTATCAGATAAGGGAATTCTGCCCTCAACAACATAAGCCTGACCCATGCATGTGTCAACGAAGGGAATACTGTCCTTTTCAACTTCATTCTCAAGAGCTTTCTTTACCATAGCTCTAGTAACTGTACAAGCTTGAAATATATCAGGGATTTCTTTTTCAATTGGATCAACTTTCTGATCCAAATTAGACTTGTCAGTTACAAGTGGATTAACCACAACCTTGTCCCCAGCTAAGTCGTTGCCTAGCAATAAATCTATTCCCTCAACAGGTAAAACCGAGACTGTTCCGATTGTCACGGGTCCTGACACTAAGTCTGATGACAAATTTACACAATGGAGAGGAACATTAACAAAGCAGCACTCCAACCCCTGAATAAGAACACTTTCATTAGAAGAAGACTTCTCAGATAAAGGCAAAGTACCTGATAATAAAAGACTCTGAGAGGCTCCTGTGTCCCTTAAAATTTTAATAGGGGTGGGATTGGCTGAATCACCCAAAAGTGATACAGAACCCTTCGATATGAATGGTTCATAATTCTCCATATCACAATCAGACTGGGATTTATTAGACCCAACAAATGTATTGCTTTCAAATACATGACTGTGACCTTGACCTCTTGTAAATAAGAGCATTTGGAACTGGTCTATCTTGATTCTGTTGCCTAGTTTTCAATTTGTAGCAATCAGAAATAACGTGTCCTGTTTTCTTGCAAAAGTTACACGTCGGAAGAGACAAGAATCTAGAATCAAACTTCTCTGAAGTCTGATTTTTGAAAGTTGTGTTAGTTTGAGTTTTAGAAGGGCTTGAATTAGGCGGAAATTCTTTTCTGCCATTAAATTGTTGAGTAGAAGTCTTGTTAACAAAAGGAACTTTATGTGTCAAAGAATATTCATCAGCAGCTCGAGCAGCATTTTCCAAGGTTTCAATCTGATGCTCCTCAAGATAAGTTTTAACATCACTATGAACACAGTTTTTGAACTCTTCAATTAATATAATTTGCTTGAGATTTTGATAATCTTGCTCGACTTTCTTGGCCAAACACCATCTATCAAACAATTGCTCTTTTTGTCTAGCAAATTCGACATGAGTTTGTCCAGCTTCTTTTCTGTAATTTCTAAATTTTTGTCTATAAGCTTCAGGAACTAACTCATAACCTCTTAAAATGCATTCTTTAACTACGTCATAATCACCACTTTGCTGAACAGACAGTGAAGTGTAAATCTCACTAGCCTTACCAGTAATTACACATTGTAGTAACTGAGTCCAATTCTCTCTTGGCCACTTTAAATTTTCTGCAACTTTTTCAAAAAGAATAAAATATTTGTCTACTTCTTTTTCTTTGAAGGGGGGCACTAATCTAATATTCCTTGCTAAATCAAAATTTTGATTTGAAGTATGATGATGATTCCCACTTGCCAGCTCCATTTCTTTCATTCTAATTTCATATTGTAATTGTTTTTCCTTCTCCCTTTCCTGTCTCTCTCTCTCTCTCCTCTTTTTCAAATTGTAATTGTCTTTCTTTATCCCTTTCCTGAAATTCCAGTTTCTTAAACTCTAATTCAGATTGTAATTGTCTCTCTTTCTCCTCTCTCTCTCTATCAATCCGCATTTGTTCTTTTTGTAATTCAATTTGTTTCTCTTTCTCCTCTCTCTCAATTCGCATTTGCTCTTTTTGTAATTCAATTTGTTTCTCTTTCTCCTCTCTCTCATATTGTAATTGCTTTTCTCTCTCCCTTTCCTGAAATTCTAGCTTCTTCAACTCTAATTCCATCTTGAATTTTAATTCTAATTCCTTTAATTTTATGTCAGAGTCTGATGCAGACTTACTGACTGGAATCAAAGCACTTTGTTCAAAAACATCCTGTTCTACCAAATACTGGACCAAAATCTTTTTGATATCTTGTTTCGTTAAAGAAGCTTTCACTTCAGAAAGATCGTATTTTCTGGCAAGTTGAACCAACTCGTCTTTTTTGAAAAGATCTAATTGCTCCTGGGTAGGATTAGAAAGAAATATTTCTACCTTTGATGTCATTTTGATACAAGCGTGTCAGTCTCACTAAAGATTTAAAATTCTCAAAAACTAGGGGAAATTTAAATTTAAATTCAAATTTATCTCAAATCTCAATCCCGAGACGATAGCCACCAATTTCTATGTTACGTGCTTAGGCTCGAATAAGCAGCAACACAGAAAGAGTGAAAACTAACAAGCTTGTATAATTTTAACAATGAATTTATTAAGTACAATTATTTTCATAAAATAAATAAACTCACGGTTTTAGAGAATCAAATCCAACAAATATAGAATTCACAAAATAATCCACTAATGGAATTGCAAGTCCTGATAAATAAATGTTCTAATAGTTCCAGGTTCGAATCTTGACGATGTAATAATCCAAAATGGCTGACAATGTCACGTGATGCAGTTCTTGTTTTTAAATCATCCAGATGAAATTATGAAACATATGTCCTTTTCCAGATAAATAGAATAATTCTTCTTTTCCAACGAATTGACACAAGTCCAGAATTAACACTCAAACATAAATACACAACCAATAACTTACAGCCCAATATTTCTACTACTAAAGTTAGCTTCTAAAACACAGCTATATATATTGTTTTTCTGAAGTAAAAAAGAGGAATCATGTGAGTCTGGAAGGTCATGGAAAGAACTACCTTCACCAAGTCACATGCTTAAAAAATGAACTAGAAGAATAAATCAGCCACTAATAAAATGCTGTCCCCGAAACCAACCAATAGAATTGAAGACTTGTTGACAATGTCTAAAGCAAGGTCAGATATTGAGGTAACCAAGCCAAGGTCAGCCTGTTTACCAGAAAAGTCCAGGTCAAGTGAATTCTCTAGAAAAATTTCCCATTTAAATAATAATAAACCCTAAATGACAAATTTGGACCCAATAATTAAAAATAAATAAAATTAAATTCAATAGCCGTAACATGGCGTCAGGCATATTTCACCAGGAACTATTCATATAACATCAGCAATTCCAGTCAGTCTTGTATGTGATGCATCAAGCAGATCTAGAAAAATCCACTCAGGCCCAACAGGGATACAGTTAATATGAATTTATACCTCAAGTGGCTCCTGAATATTTTATTGTACAAGAACCAGTTAATCTAGATTATCTACGATGCCATACTCCGTTATTATCAAGAATACATTTCAAAACTAACTGACCATGGCGTACACTTAATTGATTTAGACTTAAAGTAATTAAGAAATTTAAATTTGAATCTCTACGTAAAATCTTAATGATTTTAATCGTAAGGATATTGTACAGATTAGAAGTTAGCGTTTTACGAATTAATCAAAGACGTATTATATAATGAACCAACACGTGAGGATTTGTATACATAACAAAGAGTTACTTGATAAGGCCGTTAGAACTACATTGACACTGCCCCCAGTCATGGAAGAACAATTTAGTGTTAATATAAATATTGATGAATACGGCAATAAAACATTTTTGTTGACGTCGAAAAAGTTAAATGAACTGCATCGAGAACATATTATTATGATGACGTGTGATGGACATCAATCAGATTCTGCATTATGCAAAGTATTGTACTGAATTTGATAGGTTTAAGAAAAAGTATTCAATTTCATTTTCACAATCCCGTTTAGAAGCTATTTCACTAATAATAATAATAATAATAATAATAATAATGAGGACTTTGTATAGCGCCTAATCTTTCGAAGCTCTAAGCGCTTTACACCATCAATAATGATATGACTAAACTACAGAACAACAAATGACAAAAACAATGAAATTGGAAAACATAAAAACATGCTGAAAACATATAAGATACAAAATATGATTAAGTCGCTAAGTTTGTCCCTGCAGTCGAAACAGGTGAGTCTTAAGAGCACTCTTAAAAGGGACCACTGTGTATTTGTGTCTAATTTCAATGGGCAATTCGTTCCACGTCAACGGGCCCTGGTGTGCAAACGAACGATGTCCATATGACTTTGTTTTCACCTTGGGAACAATGAGTATACGATTATCAGAAGAAGAGCGCAAAGGTCTAGCTGGTGTATACACATGGGTGAGGCTGGACAGGTATGTTGGACTGGAGTATGTCATTGAAACATAGCACAGAGAAGAAATTTGGGTTTAATTCTGTATCTAATTGATAGCCAGTGTAGGGTACAGAGCAGTGGTGAGGTGTGCGCCAATCGAGGTACTCTAAAGATGATCCGTGCAGCTGTGTTTTGAACTTTTTGAAGTTTCTGGAGTAAATATTGTGACGAACCAGACAGAATTGAGTTACAATATTCCAGTCTTGAAAGTACTAATGAACACACAAGTGTTTTAGTGGCATCAACTGAAAGATATTTATGAATGGAACTGATGTGTCTCAATTCAAGATATGCAGCCTTGCATATGTTCATGACATGTTGGTGCAATGTGAGAGTACTGTCTAGAGTAACGCCTAGTTTCCGTACTGACTGTGCGAATTTAATGTTGGTGTTGCTGATATTTATTGTCTGAGGTAAAGGATGTGAATGAGACATTTTTTGTGTTGTGATCAGAATAGCCTCAGTTTTATCATCATTCATCTGCAGCTTGTTACATGTCATCCATGATTTCACATCAGAAATGCACTTCTCTACTCCATGGATGGTAGCATCAACTTCAGCTGGGTGGCTAGACTCGTATATTTGGGTGTCATCAGCATACAATTGGTGCAACACTGGGTGATGATCGATGACACTTGAGAGCGGCTGAGTATACAGAATGAAGCGAACAGGTCCAAGAACAGATCCCTGTGCAACACCACAACATACGTCAACTGGGCTGGAGTGTATTCCATTTGCAGATAAAATTTGTCTCCTGTGGACTAAGTAGGACATGAACCACTGTAAAACTATATTCTGAATGCCAAATACATGCTGGAGACGGTGAATTAATATATCATGGTCTATTGTGTCAAATGCTGCAGATAAATACATGAGAGTGAGGACTGTAATCTTTCCACTATACAAAGCAGAGAGAATGTCACTAAATACTTTCAAAAGATTAGTTTCCGTACTGTGGCAAGGGCGATATGCAGACTGCACATTGCTAAAAAGAGTGTTTGAATTCAAATGAGATACAAGTTGAGTTAGAACAACCTTTTCTAAGATTTTTTATATGAATGGGAGATTAGAAACTGGGCGGTAGTTCTTTAAATCGTTATGGTCCAGTGTTGGTTTCTTCAGCAGTGGCTTTACGATGGCAGTTTTGAAAAATGATGGGAATTCCCCTGATGAGAGAGAGATATTAATGACATCAGTTAGTGAAGGCAATATTGGGTGTAAGCACTCAAGCAGCAGTGATGTCGGAATTGGATCAAGTTCACAAAACTTTGGTGCACTTTTCATCACGATACTAAATCAATAGAAACAGGTTCAAATGATCCTAACGGTTGTTGCTGAAATTCTGCATCATAACTGTATGGTGACGAATCAGTTGAAACTGTGCTGTCAAGCGAATCTCTAATGGTTTGTACTTTGTCATCGAAGAAATTTGCAAATTGGTCTGGTAGGTCTAGTGGAGAGAAGGTTGTCGGAAGTGGTGTACATTTGTTCCTTGACATTAATTTGTTACTTATTTTGAAGAGCTCTTTGCAGCTGGAACTCTCCGTGATCTTAGTACTGTAGTGGGATGATTTGGCTAAATGGACTATGTTTGTGACGTTCTTCTTAGCGGCTTCGTAGATTTGTTTATGAATAGTGAATCTGGTGGAAAGCCAAAGCCTCTCTGCTTTTCCGCGATGTCTTTTAGCAGTGCGAAGCTGGTTCATAACACTGCTATACCACAGAGAACACTTTTTTTTTATTGATACTCTGCATTTGGTGGCTGGGGCATGTTTTTCAAGCAATGAACGCAGGCAGTTATCAAGTTGTTCCACTGTTGGATGTAAGAAAGTTGTTAGGTTTTCTTGGATGTCATGCATGAATTTGGTTCTATTTATCTTACGGAGGTTTCTCTTTGTAGCAAATAGAGGTGGAGGGTTAGGGACTGATACGTCGAGATGGCATACAATGCAGAGGTGATCCGATGCAAGTTTGTGGGATACAAGGGTGGATTGCGGAATATTATCATCAGGTCTATAAAGAAACCAGTCTAAAATGTGACCAAGTTTATGGGTGGGTTAGTTAACTGACTGTTTAAGATTGAAAACATGAATGGAATCTAGGAGTTTTGACGTGTACGGTTTTTCAGGACAGTCAAAGCGAAAGTTGAAATCTCCAAGAATAATTAGGTTGCCACCTATCGAATTTTCATACTATAGAAGATTTGGAAACTGCTCCAAGACTAGAGATTCAGTCAGCTTGTTTTTTTTACAAGGAGGAGGACGGTAGAGACAGAAAAAATGGACTGACCTTTGTTCCAGTGTGAGCGTTGTTTGGACTAGTTCAAACGATGTGTGGCAGAATTTGAAGGTTTTGTTGTACTTCAGGCATTTGATCATGGAATTCTTAGTAATTACAGCAATTCCACCTCCGCGAGAGTTGCGGGGGAACGACTTGATGGAGTAATCACTGGGTGTTAAATACGCACACTTAGATTCATCACCTGCGGAATTTAACCAAGTTTCTGTCAGGACGAAGACGTCAATATTCTGGTCGTTGATAAAATTAACAATTTCTGTGCGCTTTTCCAGTGATCCTACTGATTGAGCGTTGAATAATGCAATACATAGTGGTATCCCTAAGACAGTTGACATAACGTTTGATGATTTAAGAAGAATTTGAACCAGGTTATTAAAATTAACGGCAGAATTTTTAAGTTGTTTATCCGTTACGGGCGAAAGGGAGGTAACTGGAATTCTTCTTCCTGTTCTACTCTGGCCAGCTTTGAAAGAACGTTTCTTATTTCGCTTCCGTTTACATTTAAGAAATGATGAATATATTCCCAGTTCGTTTAGTCTTGAGCACAATGTAGTATATGGAACCAAGGTGTGGTCATTTAATCCAATTAATGAGGGTCTGTCGTATTGTAAGCGGTCACGTGACGTCGGTTTATTAATAAACAAATGATGTCTTAACATTGTACAAAACAGCTGAGAAAAATTCGAATTGTTCTTGTTTCCAAAACAAGGAGATGAATTAACACATACAAATGGAACAGCCAATGCATGATGAAACACAATAATGTAGACGATGATAGAGAACAAGCACAAATATCATAAATATAGCACAAAATCGGAAGAGCCTATCTCAAGCAGTTAAGCGATGGCGGACATCTTTCCGGAAGTCCACTACTTTCACTTTCACTAATACATTTTTCACTAGTTTCGTCATCACGATCTGACATATTTGTTCTTAATTGTCATACGCGAGTATTGATAATCTATTTTGTCTCATATTCGTGAGATAATATCTCAGTGACGCGTGAAAACGAGTCAATACGTTCTACTTCTATATCCTTGACCCTAACCAAGGATTGAAACATATACTGTTAAACGAGTTTAATGAACTGATATTCTGATGTTGTTGTTGTAATAATTCAAAATTATAAATATTTTTTCATAATTGTTTATCAGATCTTTTTATAATTGCATGCTTTAATTCCATAAATAATAGTATTAATATTTTCGTAGTTATTTATATTATACATATGTAGTTACAATAAAAAAAAAAATTTTAAGCGTATTTACAGCATGATTTTAAGCTATTTACAGCGTATACACAATCTTAACTATGGTATCATATTTACAGTATATACAAACTTAGTTCTAAGGGCGGCACAATACATACAGTTGCATATGTACAGCATTATATTAAGCTATTTACAGCCTATATAAAAACTTAGTTCTATGGACGGCACAACAAATAATCTTAGTCCTATATCTTAATTCTAAGGACCGCACAAAATATAATCGTAGTTCTAAGGAAGGTGCACTACATATACTGGGGTCTTTACTTTAAATAGATTTCTCTACAGACAAACACACACCATAATCAACCATTGAAGAGTGCAGAAGAGTATCCACCACGTGATGACATGGTGGAAGGGTGTATATTTTTTCTATCGAAGTTCGAGCTTGGGTGGAACTCCATTTATTTAATAAAAGAATTCGCAAACTATCGCCTCCATCGAGAGTTTGTACGTCACGGAATTATAATGCCAGCCAGACTTCGAGTATCCAACGCGTTAGCAATGGACTACGTACCAACCTTAGAAATTACGATAAAGTTACCTATACTTTTATTCCTAAAATTGATCATTATAATAACTATGGCGTGGATTTGTTTCCCATTTTCCAGAACACCCTCTAAAAATAACCACAGTATTTATTGCACAAGCGGCCGTGACATTGATTTTCTGAATTTATTAGGGACGAAATTAGGAGGCGTAAATATTCTTTCACTAATCTGAACTAATACAAAGTTATGCTGCTCCACTGATATTAATTACCGATGGTTAAATTATTCGAGTTTTCTAAAGGGTCTTCATCCGATTTGTTATGTCTGGTTTGGTAAACACTTTTCATTCAAAACAAGTATATGCACCAATATTATTATTACGATATATACATGATTTTAAAATACTGATATTTATGATAGTAAGTAGAGGAATTATATCAGACCGTTCTCAGAACGGTTACCACAACAAA
The DNA here is from genome assembly GCA_029339505.1 of Unio delphinus. Classification (NCBI taxonomy): domain Eukaryota; kingdom Metazoa; phylum Mollusca; class Bivalvia; order Unionida; family Unionidae; genus Unio; species Unio delphinus. Next base: position 6,845,103 of record JAQISU010000017.1, on the reverse strand, counting down.
TGAAATTTTCTGATGATGAAATTCCTGATATGACTGATTTTGAGAATAAAATCAAAAAAGATCTTTGCAGAAAAATAATTGGTAAATTTACCCAAGGAGGATCATATGATCATAAACGACATTGTACAAGATTAATTATAAATGATGCTGAATTTGACTTTATAATTGTTGATGCAACGAATAGAAATACATTTGTAAGTCGAAGTAATGCTAACTTAGGAGACGGAACTAAATTACGTACAATTGTTTTACATTGATGATGAGTCACCGCAGTTTAATCATTTAAGATTTTTCAATGCTTGCGTATGTTTTGATAAATATATTAAACTGATAAATACTTCCAGAGTTTACTGTCAGAGTCGCTACAGATTCATTTTATATCAATTGAAATACAGAATTTCTAGAAAAACTACATATAGTCACTTAAGCATCATGGGGGCGAAGGGAGAATAGGAAAAAAGATATACTTGTTTATTCCGACGTTAAAATAAAGGATATTTATTAAAATAAAAAATCAAATATTACTTTGTCATCTGCGCCATTGATACATTATCATGTGGCCAGAAATAAGATTGTTTATCTCAATTTAGCGGGAGGTTCTGGTAAACAACTCGCAAGAGAAATAAAAAAAAGGAATGTTAAATCATGCACTTATCATAAATTCTTTCGATGGGAAAATGATAATTGGGTTCCTGAACAAATAGGTGAAAACACGATATATGAATTCTCGTTTTGGATAAAATATATACTGTATCACTAGAAATTTTTAAAATATGTATTGACTGGTTATTGATGAAAAATACTGCTGTGATAATGCGTGTCGGTCATGGTCAACCACCGTGTCTTGTTGGATTACCTCCACATAAATGGCTGAAACATCTTGTGGATTATTATGAGGAGATAACTGATGATGATATAGCGCTTGATCCAGAACTAAGAGAGTTTTAAAAAATGAATCAGATTACAATCAAATAAAATTCAATATGAAATAATGCGTGAAATATTGTCAGAAACTCCATATGAGAATTTCGTTAAATGATGGAGACGAAATTATTTGATAGTTGCAAGTAGAAAGATAGTTCGTGATAAACTTCAACAACAATGATTTTTGTTACATAAAGAAAAATTTCCAAATCAATCTGTACCATTGTGTTATTGCCATAAGATGGTGGAAGGCAAGATATCGACGTTGAAATTTCAGCATCGTCACAGAAACAAAATCTTATGTTATATGATAATGATTTAGCTCCTATCAGTGTTCTTGAGAACGCGTTAACGGACAGAACTACATGGACGCCTGGACACGCAATGACAATTCATTCATCTCAATGATTAACCATCTTTGATACATTTGTTTCGACTGTTGATGATTGAATCCAATGGTCAAACTTAGTTTATCTCGCAGTGTCTCGAGTAAGAAGGATATTTCAGCTGAGGTGAATTATCGTTGATTTTACAGAAAATAATAATCAAACTCTCGAAATTAACGATGATATAGTAAGCAAAAATTGGTTGGTTTTTAACGATGTGACAAAAAAAAAAGCCCAACTTTGACTTTGACGCTGAATTTGTCATGGTTTTAGAATAACAACAGAATAATCATTGAGCGAGCTGTAACACAGTAATGTTGTTGCAATATTAAAAAAAAATAATAATCCAAGACAATTTACCGTAGATATAATTGAAATAAGTCTTGGTCACACACGTAAAAATGTGATCCTGACCTGTCTTTAATATAATCGACGTCGAGGTTAGTTTACAAAAGTGAAGACGGTGGTAACTGTGTATCCTCAGGAATTACTTACACTTGAATCTAATATATAGATTTCAGGTCTACCCATGGATCTTACCAAGCTGGACATTTTATGTGTCGTCATTCTCCAAATAGGATCAGTCGCTCTTTAATCTTTAATTGTATATGCTACATCATGAACGGGACACGCTTGCTCAAACATGTATTGGATGTTCTCAAGGTCTTTGGTTGATCGCGCTCGTAAAGTCAGATTTCATGTCGGGGTCCATGACCATAATAATTATATCCCATTTAATTTAGCCCATGGAGCTCTTGCTAATTGTTCTAATGAAGCGGCGATACCACCATCTATTTTGTTTAATTGTCAAGAGAGAAAAATTTATATTTTTGTACCACATTTTATACACATGCCGGTAAGTGCACGGTTTTTATCTTTTCAATTATTTTTGTTATTATCATTGTTCATCCATTTGTACTGGTAGATACTCTGCATCGAAGACAAGCTAAGTCATATTAACTATAATATTTCTACAACATGGATGTCACTGATTTCTCAACGACACGAAAGCAAGAGCCAGTCAAAGATCATCCAGCGCTACCACATTCTGTCAGGTCAATTATTACAGGTCCATCTGGGTCTGGTAAAGCACAATTATTACATGATTTGATATCGAGATGACTCAAGTGGGAGAAGTTGTAATTAGTGGCACCATCTCTAGATGATCAGAGATGATACCATGTGATTTAGATTTTAATGAAAATGGAAAATTGTTGAATGAAGATGAAATTGATGTATTTGTTACTAATCTAGTAGTATATGATGATGTAATGCTGGACAAACAATCAAATCCAGCTAGGATATTTTCTCGAGACAAACATAAAAACACAGACGTGATTCATGTTACTCAGCGATATACACAAATACATAAAATTATCAGAGAAAACTATAATACTTTAGATGTATTTAATGGAGTCAATACACATACTCTGTGAAATATTCATCAGACCTGGTGTTCAGGGGATATGTTATAATTAAGCTTTATAACGTCTTTTCATGTGAACAATCTACCCCACAAGGATTTATCACGATAAATTTACACGATCCTCGGTCGTGATTTCGTGTATCTCTCTATACAATTTCTAGTTAAAAAAAGACATTAATTTACCTTTTTTCTAACATCTTCATCAATATTTTTATAATCCGATTAGCTCTATCAAACTCTAATTGATAATCATTTTGAACTCGTCGTATTATTTCATTTATACGATTTCCTCTCGCTTCATCTATATATTTTTTTTTAATTCAACTCTCATTTGGGATTAAGAGACATTATACTAATTCCAAATCAAATTATTTATTTAAACTTTAATCTAAAGAGCAGCAGAGAGGGTGCAACTAATAGTGACTGTCCAGATGGGTAAACAAACACACAAGCGTAAAAAGAAGTTACTAAACTAAAGAAATTGTGTTCAGTTAGTGGCTTCGGTTTGGCGTTACTAACGTTATATTTTTCATTTTCATAGGAAGCTTTATTTTTCATAATCGGACCATCCAGCAAGTGGTCTGTTCACCCTCTCTGTCGCTATTAAAATACAATTAGATAATATTATTATACGAATTGACAATCAAAAGATTCTCGGCCTTTATCCCTTCGATCGAGAAAGAAATCTCGGATGTAAATTGTCGCCTTGGAGAAATATATTCTTAACTACTTTCGTTCCTATGGGACAAAAAGGCGGCGGAAGTAAACAAAGTTTTATTATAAGCTATCTTTAGTAACATATGTGGTGGACTCCGCCAGAGGCGAGTCACCAAACAGATCAAATTGATGTGTATTCCTACAACTTCTTCCTGTGTTTTATCTCGTTCCGATGGGAATGGCCAAGCGATGTTCCAATCGACAGGTTTGAGAATTTTAATTTCTACTTTCCGAAGATTCGAACCTGTGCACATGGGTTATGGGACACATAAGAAGATTCGAGCATGAGTCGGCGGTTTACGGTACCCATCGCCTTGCCTGCAAACACCAACCCCTATACCATCATGTCCATGCACATATCATCAAAGCGGATGCTAAACAGTCGGTGTTATATGCACACGCGTCCACATGTATACCCACTAATTCTCATTTAAGGACACAACTCTTTATTCCTACGATATAAATCTAGGAATATAGAAACTATCAGAGAGAATTGCAGGTTTGAGAATTATATTTTTGTACTTTACGGAGATTCGAACCTGTGTACGTGGGTTATGGCACATATCGCCTTGCCAATAAGCACCAACCCTTATACCATCATGTCCATGCACATATCAAAAAGGATGCTATACAATCGATGTTATATGTATTCGTTAGTAACACATGCGTCCACATATCGACACAGTAATTCTCATTTAAGGATACAGTCACTCCGTTTTCCTACAACATATATACAGGTACGTCGATGTTATTAGATAGAATAACAAATATACACTAAACATATCATTCACTTTAAGTATGATTATGGTCTATACAATTGATTTTAATGCCGCTATAAATTTCGTGTTTCTTTGTTAAGAATGAACCTTGTCAATACTAAGGCAACATAATCAAACTAATCATTACACATTTGAGTTTGAAAAGAAATGCATGTCAATACACGTTTCAGCTGTGCTTGATAGGTCTACTGCGTGATGTAGTCTGAATGATCATAGATGCTTCTAGCAATAAAACAAAACCGTCAGTGGTTATACACTGATAATTATCAGGATAAATGGATTCTAATCTGAATGATTAAATATAAATAGAAAATTAACTGCGCATTCGTGTTGTATTAGTTTACTAAGATCAAAACAAGGAGAGAGCGTTGGATACCTTTCTGTTTTAGACCATATAATTATGTTTGTTAAGTATTGCATAGTGGTCGAAACATTTAACGTATGACATTTAAGAAAACAAAGCGTAAATTAATGAAAACCAACCGGAGATTTTAATTTTTATCTTTGAGATAGAGATATAAGGTCAATAAATTTAGATTTAGTTAAGAAACCGAAAGTCCTTTCAGGCCTTCATTTCTTAGATTTAGAAAATACTTAAGATGAAAACATGCATACGATCAAGGTTGTTAGACCTCTTTTTCGATTATTGTTTGGTTGTTTCTTTGACAATATTATTATTTTGTTGTATTATCATAAACCATTTAAGTTACAAAAGTACACTTTTCTAGCTTTCCAATATGTGTATGATTGTGTTTTTGTGTGTCGAACACGACGACATGATAGTTATATTTTGTCTCATACGTGACAGTTCAAACAAAGTAGCAAACACTTGGCGAATTCCATTGCGACTTGGACATTCTACCCCAATAGTCAAGATGGACATTAACTGAAACACATTTATCTACTGTGTGTGTGTGTGTGTGTGTGTGTGTGTGTGTGTGTGTGTGTATTTGAGATTTGTATTTCTAACGTAGATTTAATAATTTTCAATTTTATTGCTACAATGTCTGCAGTGTTGCAGTTCACAGTTATGTCTAGCCACACACACGTATCAAGATGTCTCATCCAGTGACATTATCCTGATACCAGACCGACTAGTCCTAACTCTAACATCTTAATGCTGAGCGCCTAGCAAGGCAGCTGTTAGTACTATTTGTATGTGTTTGGTATGACTCGTCTGTGGTTCAAACCCGCGAATTCCCGCATCTGGGGCGGACCTTCTAACCATTAGGACACCGGAGTGGTCACTTTTTTACCTAATAAATCGAGCAGTGGCTGAAGTTAAAGTGTTTACAAACAGACCGTCCCGATGGGAATGGCGGAGCGATGTTCCACTGGTCGACCTAATATATGTACGACATCTTGAATATAATTTCAATTGAACAAACCGTTGTTGCAAACACAAATAGTCTTGTTTTGAAAAATCTTATTCTTAATATTATTTCTGAAGAACAAATACATTCTAGGACACATCTGATTCGAAGAATATTTCATTATTTTTGTGTGTCTGTCTCGACATTTTTTATGGATAAGAGTCTACTTTAGCTTGTGTCATTGTGTATTTGTGTCATTGTGTATTTGTGTCATTGTGCAAATCTCTTTTTAATGAGATTACTGTAGACGTTAAGCTATCGATTTTTTTTTCAGGCTTAAATGTGTTGAAAAAGTAATATAACGTTTGCGCTGAATATTTTACAGTAGCCTAACTTTTAACGCGACGTAAAGTAATGATATTTTCAATGCATTTTTTTAAACATTATGTTTTGCCATTTGAAAGTTACATCTGTATTCAAAGCACGCCATTTTTATGCTTTGAGCCACCTTCACCGATGTACATAAAGATTATACGTGGTACGATATTGGTATCATCCTATCTTTATTTATCGTTATGCTTTATAATTCTACTTCATGTAGAAGTAAAAGCAATACAATCCAGTATATGCTCTTAAATGGTACAGTGAATTGCACTACAGAGTCGGAATTCATTGGTCTTAAGAAGGCTTTGCACCGATTCTAATGTCAATGTTTGAACTTTCCTGCCTTACACCAGTGGATAAGATAAACCAAATGTAACCACTGATATTATATCCGCAAAGAACTAAAAGTAAGTTGTTCGTATTGTTATTTTTTTTGCATTAAAGAGGTCATTATTTCAAACGTTTATAGAATAAAACTTAAATTATGAGTACCATATCTATAAATAACACCATTTATGCTTTAAGGAGACAAGTAAACCACATCCGGGAACTAAATTTGTATGAAGTCATTTTTTTAACCAGCTCGTTGTGTTTGTAAACAAGTAATATAGATATGAAAAGTATGTGAACATAAACTAATGACACATACACATGCTATCAAACTTACCAAACTTCTCGAATTTAGAGCTTTCGGAAAAAAAGTGAAAAAAGCGGGAGTCATTTTAAATTCACCCGATAAGTTTTATAAACAGGATTTTTTCCTGGAATCACCCTGTATATTGTATGACAAGTTGATTACCAACTCGTACAACACAAATCACAACGGAATCACCAAACAAAAATTTCATTTTAAAAACAAAATCTTGAATCATTTTTTTCCAAACATTCATGCCCAACAACCTGAATTAACAATCGTGAAAGTGGGTAAATTGTTACCGCCGAAACCTACGCTCCACTTGGCAAGATTCCAGTACCCTCCAGTAATGAGAACAAATCCAGAAATGAGAACTTTTAACAAAGAAATATTTTAATTTGATTTTAGTAGCAAATGGTTGATGCATGCCAGCTACTTTCTTCACAATTTAGAATAAATTCCAAATTTTATTAAACAACTTTATCACAGGACAGCAAGAAAATATATATTTTTTACATATACCTTTACAACTGAATATTTCTTCTCTAAAGTGACAGTTTGTATTGTGACAATATATAGAAAAGTAGTATTATAAATACTACTGACATGGTCAAATCGGTGGCCAGAGAACAATAAGCAAACTTCACCCTCTCGTGGCCACTTTATGCTTGCTGCAGTATGTGACCCGAGGTCAGCAGTTGGAAATCGCCAAAGCTCAAACCAAATACTACAGGTCACAATATATACAGTATACCGAGTATACAAATTTTTATGTATACATAAAGCAAGGGTATGATTTTAAATTTTTCCTGATTACACGATTTTGATACCCTACCATGCAATCTCTTAAGTCGTCACAAAAGCTTCATCGTTAATATTGAACTGTTACCACCATATCATTTTCACCATTTTTGTAACACAGCATATTTGCCATTTTAACAATCAGACATTGCAAATCCACCGTAACCGGTTTCGATCATTTTGCATTATTTTTCCTCATACTTACTAAATCATCTATCTTTGTTCCAATATTTGAATAGTCCAGGTGCACTATAAACATGAGCTGGATCAATTTCATAATTTTGCATGGAATATTTCAAACTTCTTTTGAAACAATTCCACACAACTTTGAAGTACTTTACAGAACGTAATAGACACGTGATATCTTTAACATATTGTTTTCATCTCTTGTGATGTCATCAAGAGAGAGAATAAAACTGATTGAAAACCATACCAAAAACAAAATCACTTTCTTGGCAGTAGTTTTAATACCACAATGTCACCGTTAATAGTAAATTTCAGCATTCTTCCAATCACTAAACTTTCTAAGGAAGGAAATTATTTGTTAAAAGGTTATCTGACATAAACCGTTCTTTGAAATAATCACGATACTATCTCTAAATAACTTTCAAATACTAAGTTTCAAATTAAGAGGTGCCAGCATTTAATTCAGTCAGCGAAGTCGTTAGGAATTCCATTCTTTCTTGGGAGTGCGCCAAAAGTAGTGATGTGACACATTCGACAAATTCCGTTAGTGATTAATCTAATAACAACAGCATTTGCACGTGGCGTACAAAATGATTCAAAGGGGAATCATGAGAGGCAAACACTCTTTCTTTTAAAGCGGATCTGAGAAGAAGAAAATAACATCATATAATAAAATAAGACTCGCGTGAATATTGATAATTGGTTGCGGAGATTGAATGTTTTAAAAGGCAAATTTGAGCTGTAGACAATCAGACATATCGCGGTGTTGACTTCTTATGTTTGCAAAAGGTGACATCATTAAAACATATTTTCCACCTGAAAGAGGTTGACCCACGGTTGTTGCCAATTAATATCGGATTACTTCGAACACATGTGCAAATTGCAGGGTTTATCATTTCCACGGAGACATTACATGGTTCATAATGTGACGAAACGTCGATGTTTTCTGATTTTAAAGGAGCCCAACGTTTAACCATTATCTTTCAATATCCGGTACTATTCTGGTCATTTTGCCTATATTTTGGCACGAAACGACGGCAATGGGCATTTAACGTTAATGCATGCTTTGTGCCTTTACCTACACTGGTAATTGTATACAGGATCCTCTTATGAGTTGCATGCATTGTTATATAACAAACTTTACTAAACACCAGTTTATATTATCATTCATTTCCTTTCCAGATTTCTTCAAGTAGTATATGAACTTCTTTGAGCAGCTTTAAAGACTCATCATGATGTTGTTTGGTAATTAATTGAAGCTCTTCTGTTTCAGCTTGAACACATATTGTTAATTATGTAACTGGTGAATCACTGACCCAAAACCTCTTATCTTTCTGACTAGTATATCTCTTTTAGGTATGGCTATATACTTCATTAAAGTGCCCCGGTTAGCCGACCGGTCTAAACCCACTCGCCTTTACAGAAAACACATATTTCACTTCTGATCCGCGTGAGTTCCAGTCTCACGTCGACTAGCATTGGTACGCGAGAAAGCTTTTTAGTACATATACCTTCCTGTATGTCTGTGATTCTTTCACGGGTGTTACTGGGGTCTTGTTCAGCCAAATATACCGATTCCCATGTACAGCCTGTCATGTGCTACAATGGAATTAAAACTCACAAAATAAGTCCAGACTACTACAGTCAAAGATTCACGTAAATCGTTACCACTTTCTCCATAAATTTATATTTGTTTAGTCCTCTACTAAAATAAAATATTCAAATCGTCTTGTAAGTTTTTTGTTCCAAAATAATTTAGCTAATTGTCTTATTTTTCTCTTGTTATTTGTTTTCATTCATTTTTCTGTTTGTGCTCAGTTAATATGTTATTATTATTTCTTCTTAAAGTTTTCTTCCTGTATTCTTACAGGTCTAAAATAAGTTCTCATCCTCTTGGTTGTTACGACTCTATGGTCATAACTGTTCTTTCAGAAGGAAGCAACACAAACAAGTTTTGTAAAACTTAACAAACACTTGTATTATCAAAGCTATAAATGGAGATGTGATTGGAATCTACAGTATTATGAAGTGAATCCAAAATAATCCTAAATGTTATATTAGGTCCAAAAGAATGAAAAATTCCGAATAAATTTCAGAACCAGAAATGAACCAGTCCACCAAGAATCATGCTCTTATTAAAATGGCATTGTCCTGAACTCATTTGAATTATTCACAATCAATCCAGAATAATATTATTGAGGAGTTTATATTTCAACTGAGTAATCGAAACAAATGATTTTCTTCTCAAATCAACATAAAAAAGTCCGCAGACTTGATGATACAACAAGAATACTAAACAAAATCAAAATAGGAACGAATATTATTGTTCAGTGCAAGAGTATATTACGACTATATGTCGACTATATACAATGTGACCGAACTTGTACAATGGAAATTAACTTAATTCGTCTACGATACCAACTGACCGACCTGCCCAATGGGAAAGAACGAATCTCGTCAAGATATATAGATGCATGTGATATTTAGCTACTGTCTGCAAAGAGTCTGTTTTGTGCTCAAAGGATCATCATTATTTTTTTTGTGCAGACAATAAATGATAATGGATCTAATACAGATCCTTGTTGGACGCCATCAGTAACATATCATGTAGTAGATTGGACTGTATTTACATAAACAGATTAAGCTCTGCTAATTAAATAGTCTGTGATTCAATCACAAATATGGTTATCGATTCTGTATTTCTGCAAAAAAAGAATTATTATTCCCGCGTGCCACGTACAGTCAAATATTTTAGAAGAAAACATATGACCACACACAACATTTTAGTGTTCATCAAGGGGATTGGATACATTAATGGTCAAATCCACGAGATGGAAAAGCATCGAATTTGGAAAAGAAATCTTGCTTGATGTCTGACAAATATCAGTGGGGTATAAGTGATTATGGAATTGTTCAGACACAATTATTTCTAGCACTTTACCACTCTTTTTGTGCAGAGGCATTTGCTGCTTTCCTTAAAGTGGGTATTATATTGCTCTCGACTTTCACTTGATCCAACCTGTCATTATCCCCAAAGCAATCACACGTTCACACGTTCGGTTCTTTCAAACACAACACACGCCCCTACTAAAGGTACATATAATATCTGTATGATTCTTACGACAGTATTATAGTGCAGGAACTCACGTTTTCAACCGTTTGCCGTAGTAGAGAAGTCTCGCCTTTCTACGTCACGAGTATGCGGAGTGCTTCTTTCTATTTGGCTTTCGCTACATTCGGTTGAATGTTTAATAAGACTATAGACCCTGATACAATACTTCTAACCGAGTTAATTAGCTACTCGTTCATTGTCTTTTGGTGCGATACGTCATTTTTGAAAACAATGCTTACAGCCAAAAATGATTAGTCAAAGCTAAAAAAGACCACAAAAAAAACATTATTTATCTCGGCAGAGTTTGTTTTAATTAACAATCATTATATTATGTTGCGTAACTCATGAAAGCAATTTCGACCAATGACGAAATTTTAAGGAACATGCGAGGTAGCGTCTTCCAATTTTTTTCTTTAAAACAGTCGAAGGCGAAGGATGAGGTGGAGTTAAAGGGCGTGCGAGGTTTCATGCGTACGTGTGTGTGTATGTATGTGTGTGTTTGTGTGTGTGTGTTGCTAACTAATATATTTCTTATCATGTAGTTTTAAAATTGCATCCTTCACCTCTGATATACCATAGCAACGATATCACCACATCATCTAAGAATACGATGCATTCTTCAACAAATATACCAAAACTATAAATCTTGACAAAACTGCTATGAATCAAGCCAAGTAAAGAAGCAATAAATATATTCAGTTCGTTTTACAACGGCAATTAATATTTGTCCTGTACAGCTGTGGCACTAATTAGCTCATTAGTCATGTGAGATTTTTCATACAGTCAGACGCTGATTGGTGCATGAAAACAACATTTTGTATTATGTGCCTCTATTCAGTAAATGACACACTATAACAAAGCAACAAAGCCCAGAAATATGAGATATTGGATATAACTATATTTAAAAAGAGAGGAGACACATAACTCATTTCATATGTAATTTTATTGTTTGTCATTTCCATTGTATTACTTTAAAATCTAAGTGATAATTCAAAACGTCTCAATCATAAAAGCTCAAAATGTAAACGTTAACGTATACATAATGCAGACATTATTATAGACAATTGTCATGTCGTTTCCAAATAGCTATAACTTCCAATGATCTATCACGTTTTGTTGTGTCATGTGTGGGTGAATATATTGATATATTTTGCACTTTAAGGTTACTTAGCAATGGACAATGGTGCATACATCATCATTTGTGACCAATGTAAGATAGCAATTCTGAATATATTTTTTGTTGTATTCTATCGATTATACATTCGTAATTTAATTTGTTAGTGATATGGATCCCAATAGTCATACTACTTAACCACCTGCTTGGTCCAAGAAATCTTTCATCAATCATTTCTACAGTCAGTGCTTTCAATTCATGTATCATTATTTCTTGTCTTTTAGTAGCATTCCTTCTGTGGACCAATTTGACATGTTTATAATACCATGGCAAGTTCAACTGACAAAACTAAATCCAAACTGCCAGAAAATGAGAATAAGCCTTTTCATTTCTTTACTCTATTGTCTTCGGTCATTCAGATGTATGGGTAGCACTTTTGATTTACATAAAATGCATATAGGACTTTTTCTTGTTCCAACTAGATGGACACCACAAGAGAAATGTTACTACATGACGTTGTTAAATTTCCTGATGATCTTGATGATTTTAGAAAGTAAAGCCAGTCCCATCGTTACTGCAAACTTCATTCTTCAAACTTCTGGGCATTTAATTATGTTTACTTTATCAGACGTAAGTCAAATGTTATGGACCAGATCACGTGTATTTAAAGCAATTTTAAAGGTGTCAACTGTGGCATGTCCACAGCTGATATTTGACATCATTTTTCATTGCGGGCTTGTTTTAATTTTGTTCCTAGCAATTTATGCCAAACTTCATCCAGGTCCGTAACACTTCGATACATCATATACAGACAGTTTAAATTCATACTTCTTGTCCTTTTTTTGTTTATTTAAAAACAAAATATTTCTATTCTTAACAATCTTGAATTGCTCTCGGAAACTTTCGAAGGCTCAGATTTATGTAAGTGGTCTAGTGGAAACTGATCTTGAAAACTTTATTCATGGATAGTACTATCCCATTAGACGTGATAGAAGTAATCACGAGAGTTCTCATGGAATTATGGTTATATGGTCTATATAGTATTTAAACCAAAATATACAAAACATGAAATTCTTTGAATTAACATGTATGTAAAAGAAGTCGTTATTTAGTAACAGTTGTGTTTCGATCTCTATCAGACCTAAATTCTTTCTTGGATTTGTTCAATCTTTGCAGAGAACGATCCCTCAATATTTCTGAAATCATTCTTGGTCACCTAAATGAGGACTTCTTAATATCCAGTGTTAAAAATCTCAGGTAAATTAAAGTACTAGACAATTTAAAAACTTTGATGAATCATTCAGACTCATTAAGCACTCAGGTAAATTAAAGTACTATACAATTTAAAAACTTTGATGAATCATTCAGACTCATTCAGACTCATTCAGCATCCCTGCTAGATCATGTGATTTCATCTTGTATCAAGTAATAAAGCAAGTTATTTCAACTGATATGTCTAAAGGTGACCTATATATATATATATATATATATATATATATATATATATATATATATATATATATATATATATATATATATATAAATGTGTGTGTGTGTGTGTGTGTGTGTGTGTGTGTGTACTTTTAACCGTTTAATACTTCTATAAAAACTGGATACGAAACTTCAGTGAACAAATAAATTCCAAAACATAGATCATTTATGTACCGTACAAGTATGTACAAGTATGTACTCTCATATCTATTATATTATTGAACCTTATAATGCACTATGCTGGATTTATTTTATGTATAGCATACACGGGGAAATAAATAGATTTTAATTTGAATGTTTGATTTCATTTTAAAATGTAATTCCTTCGATTTAATTAAATAGTTATGAATAAAACACAGTATCTCACTGATAAAGTACACTTGGAAATGTATCCAGCTATGACTTTAACCACTTTGTTGGCTAATTTATAAATTAACAACGAAACCTTTGTTGAAATAAATGTTTGATTTATTTAAATAATTAATATATAGATTTTGATTATTTTTTTGAAAAAACGTTTGTCACCTTATACCTTATTATGCTTGTCATTTGATAATCTTTGCAACAATGTGTGCTAGTATATATATATATATATATATATATATATATATATATATATATATATATATATATATATATATATATATATGTATGTATGTGTGTGTGTGTGTGTGTGTGTGTGTCTGTCTGTTTGTGTGTAGTTAATTGGATTTAGCTACATTATCTAGGAAATGACCTCTCTCAATATTATGAATCTGTGTAAGTGGAAGATAGAATATCAACAGAGAACAGGGCAGGATTATTGTGAAGAAATAATGCAATACGAGCCCCCTTAGACAAGAAAAATAACAAACTTAATCGTACAAATTAATAGTGATAATTTCAATTCAACTTAAATGATATCAACATAATTTAATAGCAGTATATAATTTGGATTTATTACATCATAACAATTGGTGAAAGGAGCACAATGTCCACAACTGATTGCATCGCCTTCCTCTCGACTATTGCAATCGTTTCTATTTCCTCTAGTCTTCTCTTTCCGACTGTGTCGTCGTTCTTGGACTTCCTAGTTTGTATTCTCTACTCGTCACTTTCTCTCTTCGGGCCTCACTCGTCACTTCTCCCTTTTCTTTCTTTTTTTCCGGACAGTGGAGTCCACTCTCCCTAGGAAAAATGTTTTGCTATACGTACCGCGTTCTGGATGTATATAAAATTCCTACATTTACGTTACTCAAAATACTCTTGCCATTCAGACACAGGACGTTTCATTTAAACCTCTCATAAATACAGAAAAATAAATATGTTACGTAAAATTTCAACCTCAACTGCTTAAGAGTCTTCAAGTCGTCGCCCAAATGTTTGCAAAGTTTATTATCAGAATTTTCTTTCAAGGTCATTATACACGAAACATAGATGGCACTAGTGGTTGTATATGTGTTGTGATAAAACATGCCATAAGACATGTTGTCGGCGTTGGATGCGGGTTCGAATCCCGGTCGAACGATAACAAGACTTACAAAAATGGTACTAACAACTGCCTCGCTTGGCGCTCAGCATTAAAAGGTTAGTGCTAGGACTGGTTGACCTGGTGTCAGGATAATGTGACTGGATGGAACATCATGCTACGTGTCTGGATCATGATGCCCCAGTGCAAGACATCACCATAGACTGCCATACACCGGCCCTGTAGGAAAATATACCTCAAGAAGCACCAAACAGTGACGTTTTTATTCGTCTTAAGTGATCGTGGGTGATACATTAAAACAATATTCGAATGATTTTTGGCAGAAAATAGGTTTTTTTTCTTTTAAAGAAGCTGCCTGATAAAATCTTTCACGTAGGATTAACTGAACCTAAGATTTTAAAATGCATCTATTATATGTTTACAAGAGACACATAGTACAGTTGAGACTGAGAAGTATTGGGAGGCTGAATGAGGATATAAGTGTGTTTTTAGCCATAAATCTAGCAGTAGTGCTGGTATTGCTATCCTGTTTAGAAATAATTTTGAATTTCTTATTCTTGGAAACAGATGTGATTGTCAGGGCAGATACATTCTCTTAGATTTATTTGTTAATGGACAGAGATTCACACTAGTGAATCTATATGGTCATAATGATGATAATGCAGCGTTTTTTAAAACTTTGAAAGAGGATATTATAAATTTTGAAAATTCCTCTGTTATTATTTGTGGTGACTGGAATGTTGTTCAGGACATGGAGCTTGACTCTTATAATATCTTGCATGATAAACACTCCATGGACCGAGCAGCAGTCCAGGACATCAAGAATCAACTAGATTTACTGGATCCTTGGAGAACAGTCAATCCTGACAGTAGAGTATTTACTTGGCATCAGGCAAGCCCTGTGAAACAGAGTAGACTGGACTATTTTTTAATCTCTGAGGACATGTTTTCAAATTGTATGGACGCCTCTATTATTCCTGGCTATAAAACAGATCATTCAGCAATAACTCTAAAATTATCTATATCTGCATCACCGAGAGGTCCTGGATACTGGAAATTCAATTCAAAGCTATTAAAGCAAAATGAATTTATTCAATTGGTAAAAAAATGTATAACCAACACAGTAGAAGAATATTATTGTGAAGGTGATAAGAAAAACCCACTTCAGGTGAAACTAACATGTAATAATCAATTTGTTTTTTGAAATCCTTAAAACGATAATAAGATCAGAATCTATTATGTATTCACAAGTTAAAGCAAAACAGGAAAAACAAAATTTCAGGAAAATGGAAGCTGAAATAAATACCTTACATGCTTTAGTGAATCAAAATAATAACCCCACTACGATGAAAGAATTGAACAAAAAACAAGCGGATTTAGGAGAAATGAGGAAAAAAGAGGTGGAAGGTATAATGTTAAGATCTAAGGCAAGATGGTATGAATCTGGTGAATAAAACTCTAAATATTTTATTAATCTCGAAAAGAGAAATTACACAAACAAAACAATAAAAGAGTTAACTAAGGAAGATGGAACAAGGGTAACAGATTCAAAAGAAATATTAAATCAACAGAAAGACTTTTATGGAAAATTATACCAAAGTAAAAACAAATGTAACTTTCAAACGCTTAACCACTTTTTTAACCATGATAAAAAAAAACTCTCAGATTTTGAAAGAAGTTCATGTGAAGGTAAGTTAACGTTTGAAGAATGTGGTTTAGCACTAAAAAATATGAAAAATGAAACTAGCCCTGGTTCTGATGGATTTACGGTAGAAATCTACAAATTCTTTTGGAAAGACCTAGGCGGTTTTCTCTTTAGGTCTCTAAATACTGGAAACGATATGAATCATTTTTCAGAATTTCAGTCTCAGGAGATCATAACGTGCATTCCAAAAGAAGATAAAGACAGGAAATTTATAAAAAAAAATTGGAGACCAATCTCTCTACTTAATGTGGATTACAAGATTGCTTCAGCGTCAATTGCTAATAGGGTCAAAAAAGTACTCCCGTTTATCATCAGTGACACCCAAAAGGGTTTTATGAAAGGGAGATTCATTGGTGAAAATACAAGATTGTTTTATGACCTGATGCAATACCTTGAGGAAAAAAATGAATTTGGTCTTCTCCTATTGATAGACTTTGAAAAAGCTTTTGACTCAGTTGAATGGGACTTTCTAGAAGCTGCTCTGACGTCTTTTAACGTCTTTTAACTTTGGAGAATCAATTTGTCACTGGTTCAGGCTATTTTGCAATAAATCAAAAAGTTGTGTTATTAATAATGGTCATTTATCCCCATTCTTTAATTTGGAGAGAGGTTGTCGCCAGGGAGACCCTTTATCACCCTACTTTTTTATAATAGGAATTGAACTTCTTGCAATAGAACTAAAGAAAAACACAGATGTTACAGGCATATTTTATAATGAAATTTAGCTCAAATTAGGGCAGTACGCTGATGATGCTTTTCTATTATTAGATGGTTCTCATTTGTCATTGAGGACAACCATGCAGATTTTAAATGATTTTGCTTTGGTGTTAGGTCTGCACTGCAATGTTTTGAACTCGAAAGCAAACAAAACAAAAAATATTCTAATGAAACAAATATGTCCAGAAATTGATATTAATTGGTCAATGTCCAATTTTAGATTGCTGGGAGTATATTTTTCTTTGAACTTGGAGGATATGGTAGAGCTTAATTATTCAATGAAGTTAAAGGAAGTTAAGAAACTGCTTGGCTGGTGGAGTAGAAGAAATTTATCCATTATTGGAAAAATTACTTTGATAAAGTCCTTGCTTTTGCCTAAATTCATTCATCTTTTTGCAGCTTTGCCAAATCCTCCACCCCATATAGAAAAGGAACTGAATACATTATTTTTCCAGTTTATTTGGGGCAGTAAAACTGAGAGAGTTAAAAGAGACACACTAATAGCTTCTTTTGAGGAAGGGGGATTAATTATGATTCCCTTACATTCATTTGTGTGTTATATAAAACTTACCTGGATTAGGCGCCTTTTAATAAACGAAGATGGCTTATGGCAAAAACTGGTTTCTGAACAAATATTTGGAAAATTTGGAGGTATGCTGTTACTTTCATTAGGAAAAACTAAATTAAAAGTAATTTCTAAATTAATTAAAAATATTTTTTGGCGCGATGTTATTTATGCGTTATCTCAATGGAAAAATGAACCATCTACTGTCAATGAATACTTGTCTCAAGATATTCTTAATTTAGTGACTGTAGATAATTTTAAATCATACACAAGGTGGAGAACTAACGGTATTGTAATTGATGAAATAAAACAAAAAACAAAAACAAATAATTTCATACAGTACTTTGCTCTTATTTCAAAGATCTCTGTGATGTGGAAAAAGAAAATTAAAACTTTCTTTGAAAGTGGAAATAGTTTTCTTGTAGCTTTGGACAAAACATCTCTCCTTAGGGTAAGAGCAAAGAATAAATTTATCTATAAAGACCTGATAAGAACCAAAATAAAAAAGCCAAATGGTAAACAGGAAACTTGGTCCAGACAGCTAGAGTGTGCGATTGGTACAAATGAATGGACCAACTCTTTTGTTTCGGCTAGATTTTGTACAAAAGACACAAAACTGATTAGCTTTAACTTTAGATTTCTCCACAGAAATATTGCCACAAACCAGTTTCTAAAAAAGATTAATTTAAGTGATAATGATAAATGTACCTTTTGTAATGAGGGGATAGAAGAAATTGAGCACTTATTTTATGACTGTTTAGTTACTGAAAACTTTTGGAAACTGTTGGTAGAATGGATCCAAACTTATGACCCAAATTTTAGAATTACACGAAAACATGTCTTTATAGGAAATAACAACTTTGACGATCTTATTAACTTCCTAATTTTGCTTGCGAAATATGTTATATACAGATCACGTTGTGCAACAAAAAGCCCAAATCTTGCCTATTATAAAAATTGTGTTTTATCATATAAAACGCTGGAAAAATATGTCGCCAAAGTGAATAACAGAAGTGACGAGTTTAAAAGAAAGTGGACCCTATTATCAACTTTTGGTACATGAATTATTATTATTATTATTATTATTATTATTATTATTATTATTATTATTATTACTTTTAAAATTTATATATTTATTATTATCTTTTTTAATGCAATTTCAAGCATCTTGGGGTTTGTATGCGAGTATGACTTTGTGTACAATAATTGTGATTGTAAGCAAGTGTCCGTGTGTGCATGTGTGTGCGTGTTGTGTAGGGAACACATGTAGAGATCAGGACACAAAAGAATTTAAGATCATGCCCCATACGCCAGGTCAGGTGGTGATGTAGGGGAATATGTAAAATCCTGATACCTTGTGTTCAATAATAAAAAATAAAAAAAAAGATTTTAAAATCGTTAATTTCAAATCAAATTTGCTGAAAACAAATGTTCAAGCAGCTCAAACAATTAATCTCACATTGTAAAGAAATGTTGTTGTTAAATTTGTATTTGTTCTAAGTACCTTTGAAACTATCCTTGAAATTATAATATTCACAGCTGAACAAATTTAATGACCTGAATCTAAGGAAAACTGTGTATACACCTTAAAAAGGCAAAAGCATCAGGTACTGAACACCAGTGTGAAATATAACTTACACTGGCGTCTCATAGCAAAAATATAAAATTACTCCACTGGAAATGTATGGAGATCGGAGGTTATTTCTACTGCAGTCACGCATTCAACTTATCAAAGGCAATGTCTAAAAAATAAAGTACATACTTCTAGTTTCAGAACTTGATCAGAGCTCGCTTGTAAGAAGATTACCGTATTAGAGATACGACCTTTCAACGTTTATCTTGCCAAAATGTACCGAAATAAATAATAATGTTTGTACGTGTGTACAAGCTAATAGTTAACACGTCTGCATACAAGGCCGCGAGTTGAGAGGTCGGATCCAAACGTGTTACCTAATGCCCTACAACGAAATAATGAGATGCGGTTGCTCAGATATCAGCGTGCCGGACTCACGGCCGAAAGGGCGAAGGTTCGAAACATGGTTTCGGACCAGCAGGTTTCAGCATTAGAAATTATTTGGAATTTATTTTCAGATCTTTATTCATGAGAACATGTGGTAGAAATTCTATGATTACTTGGGATTTAATTCACAATACCAGTATTAATGTTGCAATTGCACTTTGTGTTATAGAGAACTATATTATTTGTTAAAATTTATAAAACTTGTTGGTTTTTGCTCTTGTCTGTTACTTATTTTAAGAGCAACGAGTTTCCATATATTCCCTTTGGATAAAGGTTTGAGTACCGTACATATGGCTGAAAAACGAATCCAACGTATTGGGGAAAGCCTGCTGAGGATATACCGTAAACTTGGAGCTTTAGTGCAATGCCAACTAATTCAGATTATACCAGTATTCTTATTGACGAAGATAATAGCTTCAGTTTGAGATTCGTTGATTTTCTCTCCTATTCTAACGAACATTTGCATACAATAGCAGCACCACCTTCATATCATTCTCCACCATTACGCTCGATGGATTATTTCTGAAACAGATATAATTATTCGATGTTTTTTAATCCTTTGCAGCGTTAGAAGGAATGAGAAGAAGCATTGATATCAGCAATAGCAAGAAGAGATAGAAAAAGAAGAAAATGAAGACTTTGAATTGTAAAGGACAGAAGGGAGGAGGTGAAAACAAAACCGTTGTGGGTGCTATAACAAAATAAAACTCCTATAGAAGAATGATCTTCATTGCCTTTCCATTTATTAACATTGTGAAAGCTGCATGGATATATACTCTTAGGGTGAGAGGCTATCTCTATATATACAGTGAGTGTGTAAAGCTCATTTAAATGAAAAGCTTGGAATCAAGACGTAACGATGACACTGTGCTAAGACGGAAACAGGAAAATAACCAGAGACGTCAACGACTATTTTCGGTATCAAGCCATACTCTAACTGAAGTGTTAGTACTTGTCCACGCCACATTTTTTTGTGGCGAGGTTGTTATAATGGGGTCGGGTGCTCCCAATATATTATTTAAATTACTATAAAGTCCCATCCAGGCCCGTTTTTGTATGAGGTTAATGATAGAGGAGCTAAAGCTCCGCGCACCCAGGCAACAATGCCCGACAGATAAATTAACGAGTAAACAAAAAGGTTAGATTCAAATGAAAAACGATTTAATACAACTCAATAATCTATGTCAACCTCTCTTCTTCATCTCGACCCTGTAACAGCCTATTACATCACTTGATATTTAGTGTGAGACAGCTTTCCACCTCTCCTTGTATTCTTCTCATCTGCGTATTCTATGATATTCTTTCAATTCCTTCTCCTCTTCTTCCCAACATGCTCCAAATTCATTCTCCCCTTCGACTACACTTATCAACCTTCACTTTCTCCTAAACTCCTTTTTATCCTCATTCTCGACTTTTTCCTGACTACTGTGCCCACTCCGACTGTTCTGCCAGTTTCACTTCCGTCTCTTCTTAGAGACTCGGGACTAACTATATAACATAACATCAAATGTAAACTGATGTGGAGTTCTGTTCATCTGGAACATTGGTAACTAATAAAACACAAGGACGTTAGCATATTTCCTTAGCCATCTCGTCTCACACTGACCAATTTAACAATATCACAACAATCAGACGCATTTCTCCTTACATCCATATTAACTAAATTTACCCACTGCAACCGTTCTCTACAGTTACATTTCAATTCAGCAGTTGCAAAGTATAGAATCACATGAATAAATTCACGAGTTTGCTATGACGTAACCAAACAGCAAATTACAATATTAAATCTGACCACGAGCTAGCAATCTACATAATTCTTTACATAATCCTAGGTCATGTCTCAAATACTAGGTCATGTCTCAAATATTAGGTCATGTCTCAAATACGTATGCTTATTAAACACTACAAAAATAATTATACGTATAAACGATTCTAGTAATGAAGCATACATGCCGCAATTAGTTCCAGTTACAATGCCGTGCCATTCTGCAACAATCGAGTAAATAACTTACTGACCTTTACGAACCTTTGTCTTTCTTAGAATGTTCATCGTTTTCCATCCGAATTACGAGTGGCTTCCTTTGAATATTGCCTTAACCTTCCAGGACGATGTTGATCAATTACTGATTTTCTAGTTTCGAAAGTACTAAGTTAAATTCAGATTGAAAATGGTGACCAAATCCTCTCTGAATTAGGAAATCTGTTGCATATAATCTTTATTCGCATGGCCTAAGCAGAATGACAGAACCTAATTATAAGCGTTAAAGCTTGCAAACATAAATATGGTCCGGCTGGAATGACCATTCACATTTTTATCATCTTTCTAAAGTTTATTTCAAATCATGACTCCGCTTGTTTTTCCACTCAACAAGGTAAACAACACATCTTAACAACAACAAAAAAGAGTCCGGAATTTTATTTGTGACATCACTAGTGATCATTTTAAGCTTCAGTGTGTTTTTGATTCAGATTTTCAACGTAGCTATAACAATTTCCGGTCAGCATTAAGAGTTTATTGTAAGGACTGATCGGCCTAGTTTCAATATAGTGTGAGTGGGAGAGAAATCGTGCTACATGTCTGCGGCACGATGCACCACTGCTAGACATTACTATAAAATGTACCAGTGCATACATCGCAGAGATATTACTAAAAAATTCTTAAAAACGACGTTACAAATACACACTCGCACACACACACACACGCACACACACACACACACACACACACACACACACTTTAGATCCTACTGGTACGATTGCACCAGTTTTTAGTGATGTCTAGCACTGGGGCATCATGCCAGAGACATGAAGCGTAATTACCCACCCAGGCACATTATCCTGACACAATGCCAACCGGTTTTAGCAGTAAAGCGAGCGCCTAGCAAGTCAACAGTTAGTACCATTTTTAGAGATCTTTGGTATGAAGTGACCAAGGTTCACACCCACGACTTCTCGCATCAGGTCACACCTTGTAACCACTAGGCCACCAAATCTGTAATAACCTTAAGAAGAATATTCCTTAAAATAAATATTATAGCCCACGCGTCTCACGTGACTAACTGTTTCAAACCAAGGATCCAAGTACTCGCACACCATCACGCGGATTTGTCATGTGCACATGACTGATGATTCAATTTCATTGTATGCAAAACCATAGCGTATATATGACACAGACACACATGAGCATTATCTTACGTTTTGCATTTGTATGCAAAAGATTTTGTTTTTTCATCATCCTTCATATTTTTCTCATGGTATTGTCTTGTACAAATCCTCACAGGAAGGAAAGTTTATAATAGATAATAGGCGTCAATACGATTCCTGATGAATTACAATGAAATCGAACGCTCGCAGTCAATATAGTGTCAAAATATATGATCATGCGTTAGCTTCATGTTTTAGTTTGTATACCTTGAACATATTTTGAAAATCTTAATCTGTTATGCTCCATCTTCTTGTACTCTATATTTTGAATGATTTGGAAGAGTTTATATTCTTGTGATTATATTCAAGTCTTCATTTTCGTTTTTTCGAATTAAACAATATAGACAATAGTGTCGTTCGGTATATTTAAACACTACTGCATTGAAAAATCTAAAGGGACATACTTATCAATGATAAATCAAATACTGTATTTTGTTCAGCTAAATTGCTTTTGCAAATGGGTACTCTACAATTATGAGACTATTATTTTTTTTTTGTTGTAAATCGCAACATGTTATATATGAGCCATATTTGAATAGTTCAAAAACTTAAGTTCTTCCCAACCCCATGATCCAAGACGTTACACAGGAAAAGGTCGCGAACACATTCTGAAGCATTGCTGAGGGTTGCCAGGATTACTTATTAATAGGGTTGAAAATCTTACCAATATGAGGAAAGGAGACAGTGATGGTTGGACAAATATTTTATTAGGGTAGAGGTTCATACAAAATGGAGTCGTCATGAAAGGAATTATAGGGGGTACGTTTTGATTCTGATATCTTGAAATTCTGTTTAGCCATGATTTGAGACTCGCTAGATTAAAAGTTTTTCATGAGATAGACAGACAGTCAGCCAGGGAGACATGCAGATAAATTGAGTGAGAGAGAAAGACTAACATGCAATAGTCTTGTAGAGAAACAGAGTTCTTAAACGATATATTCGGTGGGAAAATAATTTCTAATCCAACATCAAATCTAAACTGATGTGGAGTTCTGTATAGCTGGTACATTGGTAAACAATTTTTAAAAAAATGTGTGTAGGGGACACACGGGTTCGAACCGGTGACCTCTAGATCTGCATTCGAATGCTCTACCACTGAGCTATATCCCCTTTACTATTTACAAATTTGAAATTATTAAAGGATATTGTCAAATCGTCATATATCACACGTTTTATTCGTTACGTCCAAGCAGAATGACTGTACCTATTTTAAGTTTTATGGCTTCAACTAGAAATATGGTACGGCCTGAATGACCATTCACATTTCTTTAATCATTGTTAAGCTGGATTCCTATCTCGACTAAGGAATTTATTTCTCACAACACTAACACTCCTTTTAACCTGAAGAATGTGAGTGATTTCGAGTTTTGGCATAGTTTTTACAATTTTCAGGTTATATAGGTACGATTCCTCCAGGGTGACAGGATAAAGTAATGTCTAGCTTTTGTGGAATCATGCCACAGACATGTAACGTAATGGCCCACCCAGTCACATTATCCTGACACAAGGCCAACCAGTCCTAACAGTAAAGCGAGCGCCTATCGAGACAGCAATTAGTACCATTTTTAGAGATCGTTGGTATGAAGCGACCAAGGTTCACACCCACGACCACTCGCATAAGGGCAGACGTTGCAACAACTAGGTCACAAAAGCGGTCATAACCTTAGGAAGAATATTTCTTAAAATAGCTATTATAGCTTAAGCATGTCACGTGCGTAAGTGTTTCTCATCCAGGATACAAACACTCGAATACCAACACGCGGATTTGTCATGAGCAGCAGAGAGGGTGAACAGACCAACTTTTTTAGGCAAACTGAGGCTTCTCGAAATTGCTTATATAGGCCTCAATTTAGCAAACTGAGGATTCCTTGAAAATACTTAATTAAATTTTTCAGTAAATTTAGTAAATTTATGAAAATACTTAATTAAATTTTTCAGTAAAAAAAAAAGACGCCGACATCTTCGATGTTGTAGTTGGCGTTCACCCTCGTTGCTGCTATGAAAATCTTCGATTTTTACTAACTAAATATTTGATCAAGTCCGACACGATATCTCGTCCGAGGGTCTGATAAATTTATCGTCACAAATCCGTGTGGGATTGACTGAGCGCGGCTAAAGAAATTTTGAAATCAATTATGATCCATATCGCCACCGCACCAAGTTTGCCAAATATTTCTGAGTGTATGAGTATCAACTCCATTAAATATACACAGCATATTGCAGTTATCTCTGATGACCTTCGGGATTTGAGTGTAACGTTGAGTGACATATATCACATCTGTGTTTTTATGTCTGCCTCGGGAAAATATCCTAGCAGGATTCTTTTGATTATCTAACATGATATCATCATATACGACTAAATTGTTAATACTTCTATCAATATCATCAATGCTCGGTGCTTCCTCGATATCGGTTATAAACTCAATAATACCCTCGCCGGTGATTTCTAATGCCCTTTCGTTGTAATCCTTTAACACTTCATAACATAGCTGATCATCTACACTCGGAGCAATCATATACATCTTATCCCACTTCATCCATCTCGTTATCAAATTAAGTAGCAATTGTGTTTTACCACTTCCAGATGGTCCGATGATAATCGCGCGAATAGAATTTGGTAACATTGCATGGTGTTTAATAAGTTCCCGTCGTCTCGTAGCTGAATAATCAATTACATTCATGCCGTTATATATAAATTATGGATCTATATTGTGTGAAATGTAAGACGCGTACTGGCACAAATGACTTGACGACGATTACAACGAAAAATAATCGATCAGCGCTTTCTGGTAAATGCGTACAATGTAGTACAAAGAAATTTAAATTTGTTTCCTTTGGTAAACCCAAGGAACCTTTAAAAAAAACGAGGAGGTGATATTGCAGCCAAGTTAGTGAAACTCCCAGGAACACCGTGGGCAAAATACTCAAGAGAAAAGCACCTTCCAGGATATAGCTACTGTGGACCGGAAACACGATTAGATATCAGACTCGATGATCAAAATCTGCCCCGACCCGGCGAGTATCCAATAAACGCTATTGATAAGGCATGTCATGCTCATGATGTTGCTTATAAAAGCAGCAATCTTCAACACAGACATCTTGCGGATGTGAAATTAATTCATGCGTTAAATGCTATTCCTGATGAATCCTTCAAAGAAAAATTGGCTTCGTGGTATTTAAAATCAGCTATGAAAGGTAAATTGATGTTAGGTGCTGGTAATTAATAACAACATGGAATCTATTTATTATTCTCCAAAAGGATACTGGCGGGGTAAAGCAGCAATCAATAAACTCTCTAGCGCTGCAAAAGTGAAAAAGGCCACTGCGGCTAATTGGTTATCCAAACAGGCTATATGGCAAATTTATCTACCGCGCCTTAAACGAATTAACTACTCGCATTTTGATGTTACAGGACCCAATGAAGTTCACCAAGCTGATTTATTGTTTTTACCATATGACAACGGTTACAAATACGCGCTAACTGTAGTTGACGTTGCGAGTCGATACAAACAAGCAGAACCGCTAAAAACAAAATCATCACCTGAAGTTGCTTCTGCATTTGAAAGGATTTATCGACGAGGTCCACTACGCTGGCCAAATCTGTTACAAGTTGATCCTGGCAAGGAATTTCAAGGTGCTGTTTTAACAACGATGAAACATCATAATGTCACCATTAGACGAGGGCATACTGCGCTACATCGCGATCAGGCAATTGTTGAACGATTTAATCGGACACTTGCAGAGCGGTTATTTGGATATCAATACGCGAAGGAATTTATTCAACATAAACGATCCCGTGAATGGGTTAAGAGATTACCAGCTGTGATTACCGCGCTCAATAACGAGATTACTCGAACAATTAACATGAAACCTGTCAACGCGATTAAGAAAGCGTCTATACCAAAAATGGAAATCCAAGGAATTTTACAAAAAGATTTCCGAGAACAAATTCTTGGTAGTAATGTCACTGTTAGGTATTTATACGAACCAGGAGAGCTTGAGGGTGGTAAAAAAAGAGCTACTGATCCTATTTGGAGTGTCACCGTACATAAAATATCTAGTATAACACGATCAACTGGTAGACCAGCAATCTATAAACTGGATTCAACTGCTCCTCAGCGAGGATTTACTCGACAACAACTGCAAGTGATACCAGAGGATACTCAATTGATACCGCGTGGTCTTAACTAGCACCCCGGCGTATGTTACACTCAAGACAAGTCAGCATAACGTTATCGTTGTTATGACCTACGCTGCTATTCTTTCTATCTACGGTAAATTGGCGAGGATCTTTATCCGAATACTGCCAACGCATTATACAATTACAACTCGCGCAGTGATTATTCTTTTGTTGCTTCAACGTAATTATTATTTCAGCATCAATGTCAAATTTTCTATTATTTTTTTTATCCTGTTGTTTAAAACCAGAGAGTTTTTTTTCTGATTATATCCTTGATGTTGTCGGCGCTGATAATATCACTTATTGTAGTGTCATTATCATCTAAAACGATTCTTCGAAGTTGATTTATTCTCCGTGCTCGAGACACTGCAAGATAAACTAAATTCGACCACTCAATGCGATTATCTACTATCCAAATAATTGTGTCTGTGATAGTTAATCCCTGTGAAGAGTGTATTGTCACTGCGTAACCTAACGTCCATGGTAATTTATCAGCGCGTAATGCATCTTCAACGACGCTGATATCAACCAGCACAATATCATTTAATACTAAATTCTGCTTTTCACGTTGTCCAGGAATGTCAACGAAAATATTCTGTTTTCGTGTATCCGAGGGTCTATAACACAACGGCACTGGAAGTGTTGCAAATTTACACTGATGCAATTCAAATAACTTCATCTGAAGTGCGTCTCTGACTATTTTCCTACTCGCGATTATCAAATCATTTGGTCTCCACGTTTCCCAAAACTCATTCATGGGAGTTTCTGAAATTATTTCACGAGCTATTTCACATTGGATTCTATCAGGTTGTAATCTAACTAATTTCTTAAATTCTCGTAATTTTTCATCTAACGATCTAGGGTCATCGTTCATCTCTTCGTAATAGTCTACAAAACCCTTTAGTCATTCATGTGGGGATGCACCGACAAATGGTGGTGGTTGACCATGATCACCGCACATGACGACTTTTGTTATTTTTGTTAACAACCATTCAAGAAATGTCTGTAATACTCTCAGCGATACATTGCATATTTCATCCCAGATTATGATTCCAGGAATGAATTTATCGCCCATTCGATCAGGAATCCATTTATCGCCTTTCCATCGAAAGAAGCTGTGATAAGTATAGGCTTTTACTCCCTCCGCTATCCTATCTCTGGCGAGTTTGTGAGTTGGTGTTAACACAATCATGTTTGACCGACGAAATAATTTAATTGCACGAGTTGTCTTTCCTGCCCCACCACCGCCGTTTAAATAAACTGTCTTGTATCTACATATAGGATCAGATACGGGTGGTGCATTAGAAAATTCTGATTGAATTTCAATACGGTTACAACAAAGATATTTATCATCCATGGTAACGTCTGCGGATTCACAATACTCATCTAGTCTTTCCTTTTTAAATCGCCAACACCCCCAATTTTCCTCGGGATCTGTGAATGCCGCTACAGCTGATTTGTATTTATTGTGTATATACATCGAATCAGTAGCTACTCTAACCGCGGTATTAGGAAATATATTTATCATCGAAAATAGATTAATACAAGCATAGGCTAGCATAGAACTTCTCAAATGTGTGTACTGGGAATTATATCCATCACAGTAGGTAACAACCGTACCCAATTTCTCACCATTGGATAGAAAAACATCCCTACGGGATACAAGTTTTCCCTGTTTCGTTAAATCCGCTACAATAAAATCGTATTCTGCCTTGTCTATGATCAACCTCGAGGAGTATTTTGCATTGTCATATCTTCCACCTTGAGTGAATTTACCAATTATTTTTCGTCCGAAATCTTTGGCTTCTTTGTTTTTAAATTCAAATAACTGCCTAGACATTTTCATGATTTCTTCCTCGCTGAAATCTGGAAAATGCTCTCGGTGTTCGTTAATTATACGATCTAAATTGGGTTGTGGTAACCAAACATCCTTCTGCGCGCGATAGCATATAATAGCTTCACCGACAATCAACGATTGTAACATCTCACAATCAATCATATACCGCAATAACACAATTGGCATCCAATGTTTCACAGATAGGTGTCTACCAAGCCAAACATAACTACACGGATGTAACCCTGTAGCGAGTTTAAATGATATCACACGAGCGAATCCGGTTAAATCAAAATCAGGCAATGGCCCATTAATCGCAACACGAGTCATTTCATGTGTGGGGTGTCCAAATCGTTTAAAATATTCAGCGCATTCTCCATACCCGAGAAAACTTCCAGGATAACACGCGGATATATCAATTGAAATCATACCATCACGTGAGTATTTTGTATTCCACAATCCTCCATGACTAAATTCGACGCAATTCAATTTAACGTCCTCGAGAAAATCACTTCGTGTTGGACGCCATGAGTATTTTTCTCTTGCGAAGTGAGCAAGCACTGATGGAATTGTGAAGCTATCCGTGAGTAGTTTTTCATGGACTGAAATCTCTTTTGAAAATGGAAATTGCAAAGCGAATTCATTAGCGATTTTTCTCATTCTGTTATCTAATTCTTCAACGCAATATAATTCACCATTTGGTCTTACAAATTGATCAAATCCCATTTTAGATTTGCTACTAAGTAACCACACTGACACTGGATCATCTTTACACAACGCATGAAAAACATCAAATAATTTCTCTTCATAGAAAACATCCCCGGAAAATTCCTCGGGAATATATTTCACGATTCGTTTTCGTGGAAATATTGTTACTGCAGGTGTCCACGTGTGTTTGTTATGATCAACAATTTTAATTGGAGCCTCTCGCGATTGATATTTCGGTTCGTATAATACTTCTCCGGTTATCGTCGCTACCGATATTGGAAATTTTAATGATGCTTCTAATTTGATTATATCCTGAATTGTTGCCCCATGCTGTTTCACTTTCAATCCCCATTCGGTTATTTTTTTTCGTCGTTGTTCAGTTAGTTTATTTCCCCGGGATGCATTCGTGAAGTGTTCCATTACCCGTGTTGCTACACAATTGAGCCTTGACGAATCCGATGACGTCGTTTTCATAGGTGCTAGTTTTGCGATACTTGGCTTATCATTTAGCGGATATATTCCGTAAACAACTGTTGTTACAGGGTAAGATCTCTCGTAGTATGGTTTGTCAATTCCAGTTAAAATTCCTGGTTTGGAATCTCTACTCACAATGACAGTTTTTTTATCCTTGAGAATTGGATCAAATTTATCTCTGATAACCCATTCACCTTCGTCTTCGATAATGAATTTTATTCTAAAAAAATACTTCTGTTGGGAATTGCTTTGTTGAAAATCTTTGATTGGAAATTGCATGGAAAATCTTCGATTTTTAATTTCACCTTTGGATTTCCCACCAAGGTGTGAAATTATCTCAGCTGCTCTTTCATCGTTCATAGTAGCATCGATGTTGGGTACATTGATATCTTCATCAATAATTAGAAATGTCGACCAACAGTGTGCTGCACCGTCTCGGTAGAATTCATTAAAACACTCTCTGATTTTACCCAGTATAGTTCTATCACCGATTAGATGTTTTGGTATATACGAGATTTTATCGAGATTAAATCTAGCATTTTCCCAAGGCTTAATTTTCGATAATCTCTCGAACTCCTTCATATCAGAGATTTTATCGAGATTAAATCTAGCATTTTCCCAAGGCTTAATTTTCGATAATCTCTTGAACTCCTTCATGCTTCCGTCTATTAGACGTTTTGGTTTAACAGATACTCTATCGAGATTAAATCGGGGATTAATTTTCGATAATCTCTTGAAATCCTTCATGCTTCCGTCTATTAGACGTTTTGGTTTAAGATACTCTATCGAGATTAAATTTAGGCTTAATTTTCGATAATCTCTTGAATTTTTTCATATTATAATTAAAACAAGTATTTAAATAAAAAGTTTTTTATATAATTAATCATTGCAGATAGCTTATGATTGGATCAAAGACTCCGTGTAATAAATCATGCAGAAATGAATTCTGTGGGTATCATATGCAAAGTGTGAGAAACGGTTCAAAAGGTCCTCTCCCGTGCATCCATTGCGGGGTAGGTGTTAGAGGAATATCACAGTTATGTATCAATTGCGGTGGTAAGCGTTATAGAGAGTTGAAGCGTTATTATGACAAAAAAAGAATAAAAAATCCTGACGGTGTCAACGACAACGTCAACGGCAAAATCATAAAAACTGCCAACGACTACATAGAAAGATTCCCCAATGTTATAATTCAGCCAATTAACGAATTAGACAAATAAAGTATTATGTATCTAAATGAGCCAAGAATTTCAACGACATCCTGTTATTAAAAACTATGAAGCCTCTCGTGATGGTGTTGTTAGACACTGTAGATTCAAGAAGTCGGTTGGTACTCTGAGTAATCAAGGATATTTGATTTTTAATGCTGGAGAAAAAAAATATCATAATCACCGTTTCGTCTATGAAGTATTTAACGGATTGATCAAGGAAAGCCTTGTTATTGATCACATTGATGGCATTAAGACTAATAATTCTTTAAATGATTTAGAAGCCGTTACACAACGCGAAAATATTAAACGAGGAGGGACTGGTTATTATAAATCAATTGGGAAGAGACCAGTAAGATCGTTTAATACTGACAACGAGGAAATAATATTTCCGTCTATGACTTCAGCCAGTAGGTATTTTGATATTTGTTCCCCCCTCGGTACAAAAAGCAGCAGAGGGGATTTATAAGACCGCTTTTTCAAAACGCTTCAATAATAGTATTCGATTTGTTTATGTATAATCGGATATTGTTGATTAGCGGAGACAACTCACTGGTATACCGCGTGCGACAAATCACCAATGACAGAGTTATCGTTGAAACACTGTTGTTGTTGTTTTGGTAGTTTTTGATTGGATGTTATAAATATCGACGAGATCCGTGCTTTGTAATTTCAAAGGACTTTCAATCGTAAATCGCTTTACAATTTCAAAGGATTTTCATAGGAAACAATATTGATCATGAAGTTTACAAATAATCGTATTATTTTTTTTTGTGTCTTTTACAAGTACTCACTATCAATTCTGCGCTGTCAATAATCAGAATTATACACAACAAGGAATAAAAAGCACACATCTCTCTATTTAACTTCCTTGTAATGAGTGGTTATATACAACCTCGTTTGTGTTATGTTTGGGCTTTAGCTCGAAGTTCAAGTGCAAACTCAAATCACACCGTCACACGTGGTGTGAATGTTATTATTGACATTCAAACCGGGTTGGATTTTGGGGTTTGTTTTTGCACTTGAATGTAGAATAGCCCGCGTCATCCATTGTCATTGTCATTGTACATACCATTATCATTCATCTATTATCATTGTCATTGAATCAATTCATTGTATTATACCATTGTCATTATAATCTATTGTTGTGCCCTCGTCATTCATTGCATTGTATTATACCATTGTCATTATAATCTATTGTTGTGCCGTCGTCATTCATTGCATTTGTATATAACCATAATCATTATAATCTATTGTTGTGCCGTCGTCATTCATTGCACTGTATATAACCATATTGCATCTGTATATAACCATAATCACGTTATAATCTATTGTTGTGTGCTGTCCGTGCGTCCACGCACTAAACGTATCCTCTTGTAGGTCAAACCCGCTATCCGAGTTAGACTCTACTTACAGGGGAATACGCTTCGTGATTATATGTAACCGTTGGACGCCCTTGGTGTATATTTATAATTGTGCCGTCGTATATGTATAATACAACCGCCATACAAACTAGATCGTGGGATTGAATGTGATGTCGTCATCGTATATATACCCATCATTATCCTATAATCGCATTAAGCTTCTGGACATGCTAAGATGACCAACACCTTAGCGGGTCCAGAATTCATTTTGTGAAAGCCTTTGGATTTTAACTCTTGAAAATTCCAATTTAACAAACATATTTTTATATAATATGAATTCTGAAAATATCAGATGTATTATTGTTGAAATTAACAAGCTTGAAGATCAAAATATTAAACTATGTTCGGGGTTAAATTGTGATCAAATAATGACCGATTTTGAGGATATTAAATTTGCACAAAACAGCGGCAAATATGTACTCGCTAAGCAATATTATTTAATCAAGCGCATCCAAAATTTTATCCGTGAGAGTTTAGTTAATGTTAAAGACGTTAGTGTTTTTGTACCATTATGTACAGTCGTAGAAGATGTACGGAGACAATTAAGTAATGAGTATCAGCAAAAGAAAATTATTAATTGTAAGGTGAGACAGATAAAAGCTCTAATCGAGCAGGCTGAGTCCCACGCGTAGAGAGCCTCCTTGTTGTATATAACCTCGTGTACAGGTAACGATGAATGAGTTTAGTCAAACAAAACGCGACAATGACACAGTTCACACGGTGTTGTAAATGGAAAATTCATAGTAATTTTCAACGTAGTAATTTTTTTTTACTTGATGAATTGCTTTGCAAGCAATTTGACGATAGTGATACTCTTTCAATATGGTAGGACAATCATTGACCACACGGAACGCAAAAGAGCGGCTGAGCGCTATTAATAAACTACTACCACTTCGTGATCGTGTACGTGAGAAACTTCAACAGCGACAATTACTTCAAACTGATTTTTCTGATGATACACAGGAACTGTTTAAGCCGATTGTTACTGCAACTACAGATGTGAAAACAGCTACTGAACGAGCTATATACGGAGATATCCCTAAGGAGGGTACTAGAACAGAGAGGCCTCTTCTTGGTGAACTTGAAAAAAAAGCAATCGAAACTGAACAAACAAAACAGGCTGTACAAAAACTTTCAGGTGATATGGCAACTCAGATGGAAATACAACGACAAAGTGGTATTGATGTTAGTAATGAATCTCGAAGAGATTTCCCTGAAGAATCCGTCGAAGACGAGGGCGCAGTTTCCACTAAGAGTGGTATTCCATTTATAGACAAACTCACTCCGACGGGTATAACAGAAATAAAACAATTTCAATTAATAAAACCCAACGATTATACCGCCTTTGGTAATTTTGCTGCTCAAAGCTATTATTCAAGAGAACATTTTTTGAAGGACGAGTATAAAGATAGTAGAATATCACGAGCTGACTGGGTTGATTGTTTATATAAAACGAATCAAAATATTAATCGTTTAAAAAAAGAAAACTGGAATATAAAATATTTATGAGAGGAGTTGAAGATTATGATTTACAACAACACGAAGAAAAACAACAACAACAAGAAGAACAACAAAGAAAAAGAGAAGCAAAAACTAAGAAAAAAAACGGAAAGGGATATTCACCTATGGATTTTCATCGACAAAACGTCAGTTGTCCTGGCAATATTCTCGGTGATATAGCACGATTAGAAGTACTCGTAGGAGGAAAACGAGCCGGGAATAACTCACCGGAAATAATCAATGAAGCAGCTGATATCTGTAGGCGATTATTTCAGGGTGGCATCATGGATATTGCAACATATCGAGATTTCATTGAAGAGTTAGTAGACGGTTATCATAGCGATTAGATAAATATCAATTGAATAGAGAATGATCATACACAACAACCATGATAAACCAACTAACGTCTACGTGGTAAACTCACGATTGCCAAAATACCGAGCATACTATGGAGATGGTCTCGGTAATACTATAATGGGATTTTTTGCAAGAATAGCTCCAAAAGTAGCGCCGCTAGCAAAACAATTATCAATGAAAGCCATTGATGTTATCAGGGATAAGGGTATTAGCGCTGTTGGTGATCTTGCTGGGAAGGCGTTTTCAGCCGCGAAGGATAAACTAACAGCGTTAATTCGACGGGGAAAATCTAGATTTTCAAAGAAACCAGCGGTGATTTCATCACTGCCGTTACCATCTACTGCGGTTATGCCTGCAAGTGTTAGTAAAATAATAAATAACGCAGTAGATGAAAAACTACAGTCAATGATTTCATCATCGCTGATGACTCCGTCATACACTAACGCCCAAGATAACATAACAGCAAATATGATAGCGGGAAGTGGTCTTGGAAATTCAAAGAATTTCTACAAACGTCAAAGACAACGACAAAGTTGAAATGGAAAATCTTCGATTTTTAATCTCCATTTCCACCTCCAATTTAGACCAGCGGATACATAATAAAAAATGTTCAAACAGAACCCTGATAGTGCATTTGACATGGATGCCCCAGTACTCAAGGATGATTCTGTACGCGATTATCAATTTTTTGCCTATCACGCAGTACAACCTAATCTTCGGGGGAGAATCGAACTTCAAGTTCATGATACCAGTAAATACTTTTTGCCTTGTGAAGCCTTTATTAAAGTCGAAGGTGAACTTTTACAAGCGGATGATACACCATATGCAAATGACCCAACTATCCGAGTTGGTTTTGTTAAAAATGGCATCATGGCGTTATTCGAAAGTGCTAGATATCTCATTGATGGAAAAGAAATCTAATCTATTGAGCGTGAAGTTGATATTGCTACGGGGGTGATCGGGTTAGCGAGATATTCTGATGATTATACTAGATCAGCGGGTCCGTCTATGATGTTCGCGAAGGATATTACTGATAACGCTGAGCACGTCCAGTATTCTAGAGTAAAAGCAACACGAGCTACAGCAGTTGATCCAGCACCAGCCGGATATACAAGACCAGCTGATAATTTTGATGTCATCAATAATATTCCCGGTTACAACCTAGGATTTGCAACACGAGTAGCAACGTTGCAGGGACAACATCGACGGTTTTCATGCGCGTTTCCGTTGCATCACATATTTGGATTTTGTTAAAACGTCAGAAAAAATATCTATGGAGCAAAGCATACGGTAGCACTAGTGAGAAAGGGCACTGATGATGATGCAATCTGGCGCGGTGCTGGCGTTGCCGTGGGTAAAGTCGTTTTATCAAAACTATCACTGTGGATGCCAGTGTTGACTCCGTCAATGGTAACAGAAGAACGATTACTATCATTTATGGATCGGGGGTGGGGGTGGGGAAGTCATTGTTGAGTTGGTTGACAACGTCCACAGATACCATGAATTCTAATATGGATGGTACACTTACATGGCATCTAGCATCAAAACAGGGTATTTCAGCTCCACGTCATATATTTGTTGCGCTACAGAATACTGCACGATTAAATAATCAAGAACGTTCCCATATGATATTTGATCAAATTGGGTGTAATGAAGTCTCGCTGAGAATAAACGGACAGCAAGAAACATCAGAGGATATACAACTTGACTATAACATCAATAGTATTGCACGAGTTTAGCATCGGTTGTTGTCGTATATGGGGCGCGATCAAAATGTTGATACTGGTCTACAAATATCACAGTTGGATTTTAAAAGTCTGTATCCGATTTATTACTTTTCGTTGGAACATCTTGACTTGATGAGACAGTCCGTCGTTGATATACACTTCCGAGCTCGTGTAACCCGTCCTGGTGGTATTGCTAATTATAGAGCGGTTGCTGTCATTCTCAGTGATAAATCAATGATACTCGAAGGTGTTGGTGGACGAATGAGACTGGTAGATGCACCAGTGGAAAATCTTTGATTGGAAATCAGTCGGAATTTTTCCAAAAACATGTAACTGATTTTCCATTGAATCGCTTACGATTAAGAATCAATCTGTTTTAATATAATGTCGTATAGTAATATCAATGTCACGTTGACACCTGGTCAGTTAAAAAAACTACATTCCAAATCAGCTAAGCAATGTGGAACCACAATAACGCTGAAACCTAATCAAATGAATGGCGGGGGGAAAAAACTATCGCTGACGAAAACTGAAGTTAATCATTTTAATAAAGCTCTTAAAGAAAAAAAGGAGTTCAGATTACTCTTTCTACGAGCGCGATTAAAAATATGGAAAAGACTGGTGGTATATTCCCGCTGTTAGGGTTGATTCCAGGGTTGATTGCCGCAGCGGCCCCAGCGGTAGCTAAAGCGGCAGCGTTAGGAGCCGTTGGTACCGCGGCAGGAATGGCACTAAAGAAAGCAAACGGGTGGATCCACTCGCGGATCCGGGTATAAAAAAGGGAAAGGGTCTAAGACTACCAGGAACCCCGTATTCATGGTACAGCGGAAAGGGTCTAAGAATCCCAGGAACGGTTTATTAGTGGGAAACTCGAAGATGGAAAATCCAAGGATTTTCAATCAAAGATTTTTAGAGGAACCTATAATTGGAAAAGCTAGCTTTTCACCCATGTTCAATTTTGATTTAATTGATGCCGCTAAAAAACTCGCGATTAAAAACTTCAGAGGTGTTTTTATGAAAGATCAGTTACCGGCACAACCAAATCACGTTGAAACCGGTATTATTAATCTAGATAACAGCTCCGGACCTGGAACACACTGGGTTGCGTACGCGATTGATCCACGTGGGATTATTTATTTTGACTCATATGGACTAGCGCCGCCAAAAGAATTTAACCGCTATATAAACAACTTAAAAATACCCCGTTGGTATTCCACGTTACCAACACAAACAATGATTGACCCACCCATATGTGGCAATGAAGTATTAAACGTACTTGATGCTATTTCACGGGAATCTTTGATTCCTCAATCAAGAAAACCATCACATGTAGTAGTGAACGAGTATACTAGCGGTCGTTGGATTGAAAATCTTTGATGAAATCCATTGGATTTAGACAGAGAAAAGATTTTTATGATAACAATGATTGATATTTGGGGACGACCTTTATCAACGCTGAAGAAACCGGATACTGGTGGAGTTGAAATCAAAGGTGTTAAAAAACTAATCGAAGATGAAATAGCTGAAACGTTGAACCTAGCAAGTGTTGATCCTGGTGAAATAGTTGTATTTCAAGATCGTCAGGGTAAATTGAAAACTAGTAATGTCTCTCTCGATGATATTTTAGTTAAACTACGAGACGCAACAGAGAATACTATCGCGTTATTTTCCGATCAGGGTAAACTCAAACCAGGTGTACTTGTTTCAACAATTACGGATAAATTAGCAACATTCGATAACACGGCGAATTCATTGAAATCGCTCAATGATAAGTATGACGATCATATAAATACATTTAATAAATTTACTGATTTACAAAAATCCATCGTGGACAATATTGATAAACCCGTGCTAGAATTTTTTTGAAATCCACCAGTGACCACACCAAAACTCGCCTCGATAAAAGATTCTATGTTGGAACTAGCAACTCTTCAATCCGAATATGAAAAACACGTGAAACAGTTTTCAACGTTTCGTAAAAACATCATTGATAAATTTATTGGAACCCCATTTGATAAAATTGAAATAACCCTTCCTGATATTAAAAAATCCATCGATGAACTAAAAACATTCAACGATGCAATGAAAGATGATGCAACGAGGATGATAAGCGTCATTGAAAAAACAAAAATTCCTCATAAGAGCACCAACAATATTGTATACACGATTCAACACGATTCATTTGCGTGGACTCCCACAAAAAACATTTTACACGTAACCGCAGCCGTCAAGGGTATTTATCGATTAACGTTAGTAACACCAACATTATTTAATATATCATCGTCGAGTTCATCTGGAGTCAATAATACTATATCAACAATTATCGACAAGGATATGATTGAACAATTCACGATTACATCCACTGATAATCATCTAGCTAGGGTTTCAATGTCATGGTACGTAAAATTCGTAGTGGATTTAAGTAAACAATTAAACTGAAAACGCTAGCAATTTGAAATCAATTGAAAACGCTAGCGCTTTTAAAATAAAATGACGATCCCTTCAGTGTATCAGTATCGCTATGATCAGGTCAGAGAATTTCAAACTAAACTCAGCTCGCTCTGTGAGGAGTATCAAATAAAAATAAAAAAATACCAACGAAGAATAACCGCAGTTGATATCACCGTGTACTCGGTGTCGGGAGTAATCACTGCTGCTGCTGAAATAATACTCTCTTCAGTTACAATGATTGCTCCGGTCGTAGTTCCAATCGCTATTTCTGCGGTGGCTACAATCGCGGGTATATTAACCGGGATCACAAAAAGACTATCATCGTGTAGCCAGAGTAAACTACATGATTATGTAATTAAATTTCACGTTGCATCGGCAGCATCCTCGCAATTGTCCTCGTTGATATCATCGTCACTCGATGACACAACAATATCAGATAGCGAATTCTCAGTGATGGCTCAATTGTATAAATCAACAATGCTGAAATTAGAGCGGAATAATAATAATAACAATGTCAATCTCGTCACAAGAACTGCTTCAGCGAATAGCAGAAAATACAACACCGATAAAAACAAACATGATATCAGTAACCTCAACGCCTCCTGAATTCAGTGTGAATTTCCCGATTCCCGTTCCCGTTAAAGAGATAGCGCTAGCAAAACTACGAGTGTATCATAGCTGGCCCAATATCAGATCGGTAGCATTTGGTGGTCAACAACCAAATAATTCCTTGGTGTTCGCGTGGAAAAATCGTAAAGACGGAACTCCAGACTGGAACGTTGTCTCATTGCCAACGGGGTCATATCAAATCGAACAAATCAATAACGAATTACAACAAAGAATAAAATCTATCACTGGAAAAGAATCAAAAATCGCTATAACAGTTCATGAGCCGACGTTATCATCTGCGATTGAGATTAATTCCCCTGGGTATGTTGTAGATATTTATCAGAGTTCTATAAGATCAGTGTTAGGATGGCCCGAATTACCACCTCGACAGAAAGAAACCGTTGATATACCAGAACTAAAAAAATCTGATTATGTATCCGACAAGATAAAACCTGATAATCCAGTAGAAAATTATAAAATTTTTGGCGAGTTGGAACCTTTAAAGATTCGAACAGTGATGGATACTTCTTCAACAGAGGGGTCTTATTGGGTTATGGATAAAGTACTTTATTCATATGCTACAATTGAAACAAATATAGTTATTCAAAATTTTGAAAAAATGAATAACGATTTTTCACTCTTATTGATTTCCCTTAAATCCGGTACTCTCACCAGAGATGAATTTATCAGCGTAGTAGAAACATGCAATAAAATCATCGATGACATGGATGTATTAAATATACGAATTATTCAAGCGATATTAAACTCCACACCTGAAACGAGAACTGGAGTTGCATCACAATTCAATATCCGCGTCGAAGATATTCCAACATTCAAACTACCCGGATATAACGTACCAGAACTAAAAATAATTCTCAGTGAAGCCATCGATATTGGCTTTAAAGAAATTCACGATACGTGGAAAAAAAAACAAAATCACCGGAAATAAAAACCCTTAAACACAATAATGATCCAGAAGGCGGTGGTAGACATATAGCTCCGTTCAATGTGAATATATCCTCGGTGATTGCACCAAATTTAGTGTGTGACGTTATCGAACGAAGCTATCAAATAAATCTTGAGCAATCAAATCAAGCTCAGCAGGGATATATTCTATATTCATTTGCACCAACGGTTCCTCCAGGATTTCTAATTATTGAAGACCCATCTAATCCAGTCTTTATGCGATATCATAATAATTCTTTAACGAGAATTAATTTCAAACTCACTGACCAGTCAGGAAATCTAATTGATCTACAAGATGAAGTTCTACAAATTAGTCTCTTTGTAAAGTCCTAGGACTTTCAATCATAAATGATTTTCATCATAAATGATTTTCATCGTAAAAAAAATTGTTAGTAAAAATCGAAGATTTTCATAGCAGCAACGAGGGTGAACGCCAACTACAACATCGAAGATGTCGGAGTCTATTTTTTTACTGAAAAACTTAATTAAGTATTTTCATAAATTTACTAAATTTACTGAAAAATTTAATTAAGTATTTTCAAAGAAACCTCAGTTTGCTAAATTGAGGCCTATATAAGCAATTTTGAGAAGCCTCAGTTTCCTAAATTGACGCCTAAAAAACTTGGTCTGTTCACCCTCTCTGCTGCTTCATGTGCGCTTGACTGATGATTCAATTTCATTGTAAACAAAACCATAGCTTATATCTGACATTATTTTACGTTAAGCATATGTGTGCAAAATATTATACTTTCTGTGATCATCTTTTCATATTTTGTTCATGGCATTGTCTTGCACAAATCCTCACAGGAGAGAAAGATTATAATGGCATCAATACGATTCCCGAAAAATTACAACGGCATCGGACGTTCTCAGCCGATAGCTTGTCAAAATGTTTTTCAGGTTATATTATATTATTATTGTGTTTATTATTATATTATATTATTATTATGTTTTTCAGGCCACATGTTTTACTTTTTATATCCTTAAGACATTATGAACATCTTTATCTGTTATACTCCATCTTCTTGTTCTCTATATTTTGAATGATTTGAAAGGGTTTCTATTCTTCTGGAATTTGTGCAAGTCTTCATTTTCGTTTATTAGTATTAAACTATTACTGGGCACCAAATAGATGATATTGTTGTTAGGTACATTTAAACACTACTGCATTCATCAATCGAAAGGAGCATACTTGTCAATGAGAAATTAAGAAATGTATTAGTTAGGCTAAATTCCTTTATCAAATGGGCACTGTACAATTATGAGACAACGTTTGGTAAATTGCATCATGTTGTATATGAGCCCTATTTGTATTGTTTAAATACTTCAGTTCTTCACAACCCCAACCACTAAGTAGCTATCCAAGAAAAGATCGCGAGCACATTCTGAAGCATTGAGGAGGGTTGCCAGGATTACTTATTAGGGATTAAATACTTATCAATATGAGCAAACGGGGTCGGGAGGGTTGGACAAATATTTTGTTAAGGTAGCGTTTAAGAAAACAAATGGAGGTTAACTAAAATTATAGGGAGTACATTTTGATTCTGGTATCGGAAAATCTGCTGAGCTATGATTTAAGGCTCGCTAGAGTAAAGTTGTACATGAGAGACTGACAAACAGACAGACTGACTGACTGACATAGTGAGTCAGAGAGAAAGAACACAATGCATTTTGTGTGCTGAAAATAAAACAATGGTATTAAACGATATATTCAGTCCAAAAATAATATTTAACACACGATCAAATGTAAACTGATGTGGAGCTCTGTATAGCTAGTCCATTGGTAAACAATAAAAGAGTTGCTAAAAAGGGGACACCCGGGTTCGAACCGGGGACCTCTCGATCTGCAGTCGAATGCTCTACCACTGAGCTATATCCCCGTCACGATAAACGTATCTGAAATTACGAAAAGAAATTCTCAAATCGTCATGTCACAGTCAGTCTGTATTCGTATAGTCCAAGCAGAATGACCAGACCTATTTTAAGCTTTGTAGGTTGTAATCAGAAATGTGGTTTGGCCTGAATGACCATTCACATTTCTTTAATCATTGTTAAGCTGAATTCTTATC
Source organism: Unio delphinus (assembly GCA_029339505.1). NCBI lineage: Eukaryota > Metazoa > Mollusca > Bivalvia > Unionida > Unionidae > Unio > Unio delphinus. The sequence continues at coordinate 6,802,650 of JAQISU010000017.1, read as the reverse complement.
AGGACTAAGGAATTTATTTCTCACAAAACTAACGCGCCTTTTAACCTTAAAAATATGAATGATTTCGATTTTTGACATAGTTTTAACAATTTTCCGGTTATATCGGTACGATTGCTCCAGGGTGGCAGGTTAAAATGATGTCAAGCACTGGGGCATCATGCCAGAGACATGTAGCGTAATGGCCCACCCAGTCACATTATCCTGACACAATGCCAACCGATTTTGATAGTAAAGCGAGCGCCTAGCCAGTCAACAGTTAGTACCATTTTAGAGATCTTTGGTATGAAGCGACCAAGGTTCACACCCACGACCTCTCGCATCAGGTCTGACCTTGTAACCACTAGCCCACCCAAGCGGTCATAACCTTAGGAAGAATATTCCTTAAAATAGCTATTATAGCTCATGCGTCTCGCGCGCCTAACGGTTTCACATCCACTATACAAACACTCGAATACCAACACGCGGATTTGTCATGTGCGCTTGACTGATGATTCAATTTCATTGTAAGCAAAACCATAGCTTATATCTGACATTATTTTACGTTAAGCATATGTGTGCAAAATATTATACTTTCTGTGATCATCTTTTCATATTGTGTTCATGGTATTGTCTTGCACAAATCCTCACAGGAGAGAAAGCTTATAATTGCATCAATACGATTCCCGAAGAATTACAACGGCATCGGACGTTCTCAGACGATAGCTTGTCAAAATGTTTTTCAGGTTATATTGTATTATTATTATGTTTATTATTATATTATATTATTATTATGTTTTTCAGGCCACATGTTTTACTTTTTATATCCTTAAGACATTATGAACATCTTTATCTGTTATACTCCATCTTCTTGTACTCTATATTTTGAATGATATGAAAGGGTTTCTATTTTTCTGGAATTTGTACAAGTCTTCATTTTCGTTTATTAGTATTAAACTATTAGCGGGCACCAAATAGACGATATTGTTGTTAGGTACATTTAAACACTACTGCATTCATCAATCGAAAGGAGAATACTTCTCAATGAGAAATTAGGAAATGTATTAGTTAGGCTAAATTCCTTTATCAAATGGGTACTCTTCAATTATGAGACAACGTTTGGTAAATTGCATCATGTTGTATATGAGCCCTATGTGTATTGTTAAAATACTTCAGTTCTTCACAACCCCAACCACTAAGTAGCTACCCCAGAAGAGATCGCGAGCACATTCTGAAGCACTGAGGAGGGTTGCCAGGATTACTTAGTAGGGTTGAAATACTTATCAAAAGGAGCAATCGGGGTCGGGAGGGTTGTACAAATATCTTGTTACGGTAGCGGTTAATAAAACAAATGGAGGTCCTAACTAAAACTATAGGGGGTACATTTTCATTCTGGTACCGGGAAATCTGCTGAGCTATGATTTAAGACTCGCTCGAGTAAAGTTGTACATGAGAGACTGACAAACAGACAGACTGACTGACTGACATTGTGAGTCAGAGAGAAAGAACACAATGCATTTTGTGTGCTGAAGAAAATAATGGTCTTAAACGATAAATTCAGTGCAAAAATAATATTTAACACACGATCAAATGTAAACTGATGTGGAGCTCTGTATAGCTAGTACATTGGTAAACAATAAAAGAGTTGCTAAAAAGGGGACACCCGGGTTCGAACCGGGGACCTCTCGATCTGCAGTCGAATGCTCTACCACTGATCTATATCCCCGTCACGATAAACTTATCTGAAATTACGAAAAGAAATTCTCAAATCGTCATGTCACAGTCAGTCTGTATTCGTATAGTCCAAGCAGAATGACCAGACCTATTTTAAACTTTGTAGGTTGTAATCAGAAATGTGGTTTGGCCTGAATGACCATTCACATTTCTTTAATCATTGTTAAGCTGAATTCTTATCAGGACTAAGGAATTTATTTCTCACAAAACTAACGCGCCTTTTAACCTTAAAAATATGACTGATTTCGATTTTTGACATAGTTTTAACAATTTTCCGGTTATATCGGTACGATTGCTCCAGGGTGGCAGGTTAAAATGATGTCTAGCACTGGGGCATCATGCCAGAGACATGTAGCGTAATGGCCCACCCAGTCACATTATCCTGACACAATGCCAACCGATTTTGATAGTAAAGCGAGCGCCTAGCCAGTCAACAGTTAGTATCATTTTAGAGATCTTTGGTATGAAGCGACCAAGGTTCACACCAACGACCTCTCGCATCAGGTATGACCTTGTAACCACTAGCCCACCCAAGCGGTCATAACCTTAAGAAGAATATTCCTTAAAATAGCTATTATAGCTCATGCGTCTCGCGCGCCTAACGGTTTCACATCCACTATACAAACACTCGAATACCAACACGCGGATTTGTCATGTGGGCTTGACTGATGATTCAATTTCATTGTAAGCAAAACCATAGCTTATATCTGACATTATTTTACGTTAAGCATATGTGTGCAAAATATTATACTTTCTGTGATCATCTTTTCATATTTTGTTCATGGTATTGTCTTGCACAAATCCTCACAGGAGAGAAAGCTTATAATTGCATCAACACGATTCCCGAAAAATTACAACGGCATCGGACGTTCTCTGACGATAGCTTGTCAAAATGTTTTTCAGGTTATATTGTATTATTATTATGTTTATTATTATATTATATTATTATTATGTTTTTCAGGCCACATGTTTTACTTTTTATATCCTTAAGACATTATAAACATCTTTATCTGTTATACTCCATCTTCTTGTTCTCTATATTTTGAATGATTTGAAAGGGTTTCTATTCTTCTGGAATTTGTACAAGTCTTCATTTTCATTTATTAGTATTAAACTATTAGTGGGCACCAAATAGACGATATTGTTGTTAGGTACATTTAAACACTACTGCATTCATCAATCGAAAGGAGCATACTTGTCAATGAGAAATTAGGAAATGTATTAGTTAGGCTAAATTCCTTTATCATATGGGTACTCTTCAATTATGAGACAACGTTTGCTAAATTGCATCATGTTGTATATGAACCCTATGTGTATCGTTAAAATACTTCAGTTCTTCACAACCCCAACCACTAAGTAGCTACCCCAGAAGAGATCGCGAGCTCGTTCTGAAGCACTGAGGAGGGTTGCCAGGATTACTTATTAGGGCTGAAATACTTATCAAAAGGAGCAAACGGGGTCGGGAGGGTTGTACAAATATCTTGTTACGGTAGCGGTTAATAAGACAAATGGAGGTCCTAACTAAAATTATAGGGGGTACATTTTCATTCTGGTATCGGGAAATCTGCTGAGCTATGATTTAAGACTCGCTAGATTAAAGTTGTGCATGAGAGACTGACAAACAGACAGACTGACTGACTGACATTGTGAGTCAGAGAGAAAGAACACAATGCATTTTGTGTGCTGAAAAAAACAATGGTCTTAAACGATATATTCAGTGCAAAAATAATATGTAACACACGATCAAATGTAAACTGATGTGGAGCTCTGTATAGCTAGTCCATTGGTACACAATAAAACAGTTGCTAAAAAGGGGACACCCGGGTTCGAACCGGGGACCTCTCGATCTGCAGTCGAATGCTCTACCACTGAGCTATATCCCCGTCACGATAAACTTATCTGAAATTACGAAAAGGAATTCTCAAATCGTCATGTCACAGTCAGTCTGTATTCGTATAGTCCAAGCAGAATGACCAGACCTATTTTAAGCTTTGTAGGTTGTAATCAGAAATGTGGTTTGGCCTGAATGACCATTCACATTTCTTTAATCATTGTTAAGCTGAATTCTTATCAGGACTAAGGAATTTATTTCTCACAAAACTAACGCGCCTTTGAACCTTAAAAATATGACTGATTTCGATTTTTGACATAGTTTTAACAATTTTCTGGTTATATCGGTACGATTGCTCCAGGGTGGCAGGTTAAAATGATGTCTAGCACTGGGGCATCATGCCGGAGACATGTAGCGTAATGGCCCACCCAGTCACATTATCCTGAAACAATGCCAACCGGTTTTGATAGTAAAGCGAGCGCCTAGCCAGTCAACAGTTAGTACCATTTTTAGAGATCTTTGGTATGAAGCGACCAAGGTTCACACTCACGACCTCTCGCATCAGTGGCAGACGTTGCAACAACTAGGTCACAAATGCGGTCGTAACCTTAGGAAGAATATTCCTTAAAATAGCTATTATAGCTAATGCGTCTCGCGTGCCTGTTTCTCATCCAGGATATAAACACTCGCATACCAACACGCGGATTTGTCATGTGCGCTTGATTGATGATTCAATTTCATTGTAAGCAAAAAAATAGCTTCTACATGACAGTATTTTACGTTAAGCATATGTGTGCAAAATATTATACTTTCTGTGATCATCCTTTCATATTTTGTTCATAGTATTGTCTTGCACAAATCCTCACAGGAGAGAAAGCTTATAATGGCATCAATACGATTCCCGATGAATTATAACGGCATCGGACGTTCTCAGACGATAGCTTGTCAAAATGTTTGATCATATGTTACCTTCATGTTTTACTTTTTATATCATTAAGACATTTTGAACATCTTCATCTGTTATACTCCATCTTCTTGTACTCTATATTTTGAATGATTTGAAAGGGTTTCTATTTTTCTGGAATTTGTACAAGTCTTCATTTTCGTTTATTAGTATTAAACTATTAGCGGGCACCAAATAGACGATATTGTTGTTAGGTACATTTAAACACTACTGCATTCCTCAATCGAAAGGAGCATACTTGTCAATGAGAAATTAATAAATGTATTAGTTAGGCTAAATTCCTTTATCAAATGGGTACTCTTCAATTATGAGACAACGTTTGGTAAATTGCATCATGTTGTATATGAGCCCTATTTGTATTGTTTAAATACTTCAGTTCTTCACAACCTCAACCACTAAGTAGCTATCGAAGAAGAGAGATCGCGAGCACGTTCTGAAGCACTGAGGAGGGTTGCCAGGATTACTTATTAAAGTTGAAATACTTATCAATATGAGCAAACGGTTGGACAAATATTTTGTTACGGTAGCGGTTAATAAAACAAATGGAGGTCCTAACTAAAACTATATGGGGTACATTTTGATTCTGGTATCGGGAAATCTGCTGAGCTATGATTTAAGACTCGCTAGATTAAAGTTGCACATGAAAGACAGACAAACAGACAGACTGACTGACTGAAATAGTGAGTCAGAGAGAAATACCACAATGCATTTTGTGTGCTGAAAAAAACAATGGTCTTAAACGATATATTCAGTGCAAAAATAATATTTAACACACGATCAAATGTAAACTGATGTGGAGCTCTGTATAGCTAGTCCATTGGTAAACAATAAAGGAGTTGCTAAAAGAAGACACCCGGGTTCGCACCGGGGACTTCTCGATCTGCAGTCGAATGCTCTACAACTGAGCTATATCCCCGTCACGATAAACATATTTGAAATTACGAAAAGAAATTCTTAAATCGTCATGTCACAGTCAGTCTGTATTCGTATAGTCCAAACAGAATGACCAGAACTATTTTAAGCTTTGTAGCTTGTAATCAGAAATGTGGTTTGGCCTGAATGTCCATTCACATTTCACATTCACATTTCTTTAATCATTGTTAAGCTGAATTCTTATCAGGACTAAGGAATTTATTTCTCACAAAACTAACGCGCCTTTGAACCTTAAAAATATAACTGATTTCGATTTTTGACATAGTTATAACAATTTTCCGGTTATATCGGTACGATTGCTCCAGGGTGGCAGGTTAAAGTGATGTCTAGCACTGGGGCATAATGCCAGAGACATGTAGCGTAATGGCCCACCCAGTCACATTATCCTGACACAATGCCAACCGGTTTTGACAGTAAAGCGAGCGCCTAGACAGTCAACAGTTAGTACAATTTTTAGAGATGTAGCAAAACTCGCTTGTGGTACTCCCCGTTATGCGAAAAGCATGGCAGGAATATACCGATCCCAATCCTTGGGGCGGCCTTCGCACAGCTTCTTGAGCGTGCTCTTGAGGGTCCCGTTAAATCGTTCGACCAATCCGTTACTTTGGGGGTGATACGGTGTAGTCGTGAGGTGCCTTATTGACATTAGTCGGTTCACCTCCGCCATCACACGACTCATGAATTGTGTCCCTTGATCGGTCAAGATCTCGTCTGGCACTCCGACTCTGGACCAAATCGCAAACAGAGCTTCCGCTACGGTCTCCAAATCAATATTACGGAACGATACCGCCTCCGGATAGCGTGTAGCATAATCTACGACCGTTAAAATATACCTATTTCCGTGCACAGAAGCGGGTTTTATCGGTCCAATCAAATCCATTGCGACACGTCTGAATGGTTCGTCGAAAAGGTGCGTACTCCCTAAGGGGACGGGTCGATGATCCGTTTTCGGTGCCATTCTCTGACACTTGTCACAGGAGAGACAGAACCGCTTAATGTCTCCCTGGACTCCTGGCCAGTAGAATTCTTTGACAAGACGGTCACGTGTCTTGACAATTCCCATGTGTCCACCCATGAGACTCTCGTGTGCGAGCTTCAACACTTGACATCGCTTTTCCTTTGGCACGACGACTTGCTTAAAGTGTTCGTTGTTTTTCCTGGCGTGGCGATACAAGATCCCCTTCTTGTATGCGAACTTCACCGCGCCATTCGGAGTTTCTCTTTCTGTTCCCGCTTCAGCGTGTTTGTGCAACTGCGTCAGAGATGCGTCTTCCTGTTGCAACTTCCTCAACTCGGCTGGAAGAACGTTACTCACCGGTGTCGCTGTAACTTGGATCGGCTTCGTTTTCGTCTGTCGGCTCTTGGACTGGTCTCCACAGCACTCACTGGCATCGGTGTGCAGGTTTCTCGGTTCGGCTGGAGTAGCACATAACGGCATCCCAGTATGACGTCATGTGATAGTCCATCCAAGCACGCAGCTTCAATTTTCCCCTTCACGTACGGTGAATCGAGGTCGATAACAGCCACTGGCAATGAGTCACGCGCGCTGCTCGCGTACTGAACTTCAATTACCTCCCCTGTAAAATCCTCAGGCTTGACGTATTTCTTGTCAACAAGTGCTGGGACGCTACACCCAGTTTCATACAAGATGGTGGCACCTTCTCCGTTGACAGTTGCGACTGCAAGATTTGTTGGTTTGCAACTCGCCTCCGTTACGCACTCCTTTCTATCAACGGCATTCACCTGGGTCTGTCTGCCCTTGGGACAGTCCCTGGCAAAATGCCCCAGGCGCTTGCAGCTGAAACACGTCGGCGGCCCTCGCCGACCAGCAAGTCCCGCTTTCGTGGGGGAGGCCTGTCCAGGTCGATGGGTGGCATCCCTACCTGTAGATCCCCCTCCGACCCTCCCGTCGCCCTGACGGTTACGGACAGCCTGCTCACCCTCAACCACACGACGCGACTCAGTGGATCGGGATAAGGTCCGCACCCCCGGAACTTCCACTCTTCGAGTGCGCCTGCTCGTATCGCTCCGCCATGCTACCGATCTCTTAGAGAGACCGGTTTTCTCTCTCTGCTAGAAAGACTGTCAATTCGCGACGGTAAGTACTCAGGACATGTTCCTTGAGTATAACCTCGCGCAGCCCGTCGTACGTTCGTTCGACTTCAGCCATCTTCATCCACTTCTCAAACAAACCTCGAACGCGGTTGTGGAATTGAGAGTGGGTTTCAGTTACCTTTTTCGTCGAGTCCCGAAAAAGTTTCCGGTACGTCTCGGCGGTCAGCCGATAGTGGCAAAGAAGGGCCTTCTTGAGCGCATTATAGTCGTCAGCATCGTCTGCAGCTAAGCCGTGGTAGACTTCCCGAGCCGCACCTTGCAAAAAGGCTGAGACATTAATAGCCCAATGTTGTTCAGGAACCTTATGAGCGTGGGCAAGTTTCTCAAACTGCACGAGAAAATTGTCGATAGCCTCCTCCCTATCGTTGAAACGTGGCATGTTTATCTGGACCATCCGGTGGTCGATAAAAGGTCGTCCGGTCCCTCCGGAATTCGTACTGGCGTCGTCCCGGTCGTTAGCCCTGGCTTCTAACCTCACCCTTTCCATTTCAAGAGTGTGAGCGAGTTCTCTTTCCTTTGTGTCCGCTGATATCCTGGCCAGCTCCAGCTCTCTGTCCGCTGCTTCCTTGGCTAGCGCTTTTTCCGCTGCTATCTTGGCTAGTTCTTTTCCGCTGATATCTTTGCCATCTCCAGCTCTCTCTGTGCTTCCCTTTTGGCGGCAATTCGGGCTATCTCCGCTGCTTTTTCCGCCTTCCATTCTTTGATCCGTTCTTCAATAAATGTCGCCAGGCGATCTCCCTCATATCCGAGATCTTCCAACCCCATGGCACGGTACTCCTTGATCATTTGCCTTTCAGTAGCCATAATTATACTAATAGAAAGTGATACCTTGTCTCTTAATAGCAATGCACAGATATAACAAGTTTCTAGTTAAATACTTACCTGCCGACAACAACTAATTTCGTTCAGGTAAGATATTTGTTCGATATCTGCTTCACAAGTACTGCAATTAACGAAAGATCTACAAAGCATGTAAATATCAAATATACAACAAAAGAAGAGAAAATCATACAAATTCAAAATACACAGGATGGAAAATATTTCACACTGTTCAAGAATAATCCTACAAATAACTTTAGGTCATAAAATAATATATATCTAATTCAAATCCCGGACGAAGCGCCCACTGTGGAGGGTCGTAGTCTAGGGTGGGGTTCTTCCGAAATATTTAAATGAATTTTGAGGAAGTTCCCCTGACCCGTAATAAAAAAAAAATGTTAAATTATTGATAATAGATTTATAGCTGTGAGTCCCCAGTCAGCAATGCAGACGGTTACCTTAAAATAAACACAAAGATAAAATTCAATTAATAACAATTTAATAAAATGTGAACTTTATACGACAATTAACAATCACTCGTCTCTCCCTTGACCAAGTGACGGCCTAGTTCATCACGTGATTCCTTAGTGTGAGTATAATTTCCCCTGTCCTTGTGATCTACTCATCTAATTTTCTCTGTTACACTCTTCCTTACGTCTTTCTCCTCCTTTCCTTTCCTCCCTTAACTCTTTGTCCCTCCTGTCTTCTCCACTTCCGTTCCACGTTCCTCCTGTCTATCTACTCCAACTTATAATTTCCTTCTCTCCTCGTAGCTCCTTCGCTTCACGGTCGTTCCGTACCCAAGTCGATTCGTACCCAAATGAGTCGTTTCGTACCCAAAGCATTAGTCGTTTCGTACCCAAAGCATTAGTCGTTCCGTACCCACGGTGCTGGTCGTTTCGTACCCAATGCTATCGTCGTTTAAATATCATTAAAAGAAATTTCATACATATTTGTAATGTTGCTTTTTTTCCTTTGTTATAGATATACACAATAATAATAATAATAATAATAATAATAATAATAATAATAATAATAATAATAATAATTTGGACTATGTTACTAAATATTACTATCTTACTTAAAGAATACTTTTCCTCAACTTTGAATCAAACATGAAGTTGTAAGCAGACTCGTCGTTTACAATAAAATTTACCATAAATATAAATGATTACGAATTCTTTCAAACAATTAATCATTCCATTACAATGTATCATAAAATAGTAGAATTCAGTAAAAACATGTTGCAAACATATGAACTTTTTTTTTACGATCTCATACATTAAAATGCATATTCTTCTTTAAATATGTTTATGAATATAGACGGTACTTACCTATAATAAGAAAGTATTTTGTGGCCTAATAATAATAATAATAATAATAATAATAATAATAATAATATGATTTTCTATACTTTAACGGGAATTGAAATTGAAATGTTATCAAATGCTAAAAATCCACGGATATGTAGTAAGTTTACGCTTTAAAGCTTAATGCAATTTCACACTTGTTTGATTATGTATTTGTTTGGTTTTTTATTTATTTTGAAATAATTAAAAAAAAATAATGGTATTTAGAATTTGTTTTCACAGGCACATATGTTTTAGTATAAAGAGCATATGGCAAACTTGGAGTTGTATACAATGAAATCAATTTAGCGTTAAGCCAAAAAGACTCAATTTGCAAATTCATTCATTTGTTCTCTTGGACGCATACGCTGTTAGTAATTGTCTTTTAAGTTATTTTTTGGTGTAAATTAATTGGGTACGAAACGACCATCACCTTGGGTACGAAACGACCATCACCTTTGGTACGAAACGACCATCACCTTGGGTACGAAACGACCAATTTATGTGGGTACGAAACGACTTGGGTACGGAACGACCAGGTTCGGCTCCTTCTACTTCTCCTTCCTTCCGTCTCTCAATCCGAGACTATGACAAAACTTCTCAAGTCTGTCACCCAAAGCTTCCTGTGAAAAACCACAAGGCGTTAGCATAGGGGTCATAAAATCTTACCTCACACTAAATCAATAGTTAACCATCAGCTATGGCGGTACGGTTTAGTCACGCATGCGCACACATCGAAATTACCACACACGCTTCTCGCAATTCACAATGGCGCAATAAAACAGTATCAGAAAATAATTCCGCAGACATCCATACACTGCGTCATATCAGTACCTACACGCAGATATATATATATATATATATATATATATATATATATATATATATATATATATATATATATATATATATATATATATATATATATATATATATATATATACAAACACATAAAAAATATATCAAATATCACCGTATTATAATATTACTACGATTAGATGTCTGTCTGTATATTTTTTCCACAAGCGTGCCCAAATATCCAAATATTCATATACTGTTTTTACACACTGCAACCAGTCAATTTAACAATGGCTAAATCTATAATTACATAAACAAATGTGCTCCTCTACCATAATATAACCACACAGTGAATCATAATATGAATTCTTACTGCGGCTGGCAAGCAATATAATTCTTTACAAATATCAACTCATCTTTTCAAAGATGCAAACATATTACAAGCGAAATAAAGATGCAAACATATTAACTAACGACATAAGAAGCAACAAATTACATCACGAAATAAGAGGCAACATATATATATATATATATATATATATATATATATATATATATATATATATATATACGACAATCCTTCAGTTAAAATTGCAGTCGTATAATAAGAGATCGAACACTATTTCACTGACCTTGAAGCTGTATATCTCTTAGATTCCCAGAATTTAAGATTTTCGCGCCAATTCACTGCTGGCAAACGGAGTTCCTGTTCCTGGCCTTAGTGAAAATCCTTCCAGTGGATTAGAACGAACTAATTTAATTTCTATCAACATAAGATATTATTCTTGGTTTAAAACAAGGGCATACCCATATCGCATTTTAATTGGGTTGCGCTTGGACCCTGTCCAATCGTCGAACGGTCAATTCAAATCTACCTGTCTGTCATAGAGAAACTGTAACTAACGTCCACCTACTCGTCGGCCACGCTACCTTTGATGTGGTCATAAGCTTCACACTTACGTGACATTTTTAACCCCCCTTGCCGCGTTTCTGCTCTCTCGACCCAACTAAGACCATCTTACGTAAGGGGATTAGCTTTACCTTGGCCAATTTTACACTTCAAACACGTCGGTCAGAATTACCTTTCATACATGTAAAATGGGTCGGGATAAATTTGTGACATACTCCATCTTCTTGTACTCTATATTTTGAATGATTTGGAAAGGTTTCTATTCTTCTGGAATTTGTGCAAGTCTTCATTTTCGTTTATTAGTATTAAACTATTAGCGGGCACCAAATAGACGATATTGTTGTTAGGTATATTTAAACACTACTGCATTCATCAATCGAAAGGAGCATACTTGTCAATGAGAAATTAAGAAATGTATTAGTTAGGCTAAATTACTTTATCAAATGGGTACATTTCAATTATGAGACAACGTTTGCTAAATTGAATCATGTTGTATATGAGCCCTCTTTGTATTGTTAAAATACTTCAGTTCTTCACAACCCCAACCACTAAGTAGCTACCCCAGAAGAGATCGCGAGCACATTCTGAAGCACTGATAAGGGTTCAAAGGATTACTTATTAGGGTTGAACTTCTTATCAATATGATCAAACGGGGTCAGGAGGGTTGGACAAATATCTATTTACGGTAGCGGTTGATAAAACAAATGGAGGTCCTAACTAAAATTATAGGGGGTATATTTTGATTGTGGTATCGGGAAATCTGCTGAGCTATGATTTAAGACTCGCTAGATTAAAGTTGTAGTGAGTCAGAGTGAAAGAAAACAATGCATTTTGTACCCTAAAAAAAAAACAAAGGTCTTAAACGATATATTCAGTGCAAAAATAATATTTAACACACGATCAAATGTAAACTGATGTGGAGCTCTGTATAGCTAGTCCATTGGTAAACAATAAAAGAGTTGCAAAAAAGGGGACACCCGGGTTCGAACCGGGGACCTCTCGATCTGCAGTCGAATGCTCTACCACTGAGCTATATCCCCGTCCCGATAAACATATTTGAAATTACGAAAAGAAATTCTCAACTCATCATGTCACAGTCAGTCTATATTCGTATAGTCCAAGCAGAATGACTAGACCTTTCTTAAGCTTTGTAGGTTGTAATCAGAAATGTGGTTTGGCCTGAATGACCATTCACATTTCTTTAATCATTGTTAAGCTGAATTCTTATCAGGACTAAGGAATTTATTTCTCACAAAACTAACGCGCCTTTGAACCTTAAAAATATGACTGATTTCGATTTTTGACATAGTTTTAACAATTTTCCGGTTATATCGGTACGATTGCTCCAGGGTGGCAGGTTAAAATGATGTCTAGCACTGGGGCATCATGCCAGAGACATGTAGCGTAATGGCCCACCCAGTCACATTATCCTGACACAATGCCAACCGATTTTGATAGTAAAGCGAGCGCCTAGCCAGTCAACAGTTAGTACCATTTGAGAGATCTTTGGTATGAAGCGACCAAGGTTCACACCCACGACCTCTCGCATAAGGTCTGACCTCGTAACCACTAGCCCACTCAAGCGGTCATAACCTTAGGAAGAATATTCCTTAAAATAGCTATTATAGCTCATGCGTCTCGCGCGCCTAACTGTTTCACATCCACTATACAAACACTCGAATACCAACACGCGGATTTGTCATGTGCGCTTGACTGATGATTCAATTTCATTGTAAGCAAAACCATAGCTTATATCTGACATTATTTTACGTTAAGCATATGTGTGCAAAATATTATACTTTCTGTGATCATCCTTTCATATTTTGTTCATGGTATTGTCTTGCACAAATCCTCACAGGAGAGAAAGCTTATAATGGCATCAATCCGATTCCCGAAAAATTACAACGGCATCGGACGTTCTCTGACGATAGCTTGTCAAAATGTTTTTCAGGTTATATTGTATTATTATTATGTTTATTATTATATTATATTATTATTATGTTTTTCAGGCCACATTTTTTACTTTTTATATCCTTAAGACATTATAAACATCTTTATCTGTTATACTCCATCTTCTTGTACTCTATATTTTGAATGATTTGAAAGGATTTCTATTCTTCTGGAATTTGTGCAAGTCTTCATTTTCGTTTATTAGTATTAAACTATTTGCGGGCAAAAAATAGACGATATTGTTGTTAGGTACATTTAAACACTACTGCATTCATCAATCGAAAGGAGCATACTTGTCAATGAGAAATTAAGAAATGTATTAGTTACGCTAAATTCCTTTATCTAATGGATACTCTACAATTATGAGAGAACGTTTGGTAAATTGCGTCAAGCTGTATATGATCCCTATTTGTATTGGTAAAATACTTCAGTTCTTCACAACCCCAACCACTAAGTAGCTACCCCAGAAGAGATCGCGAGCACATTCTGAAGCACTGAAGAGGGTTGCCAGGATTACTTATTAGGGTTTGAAATACTTATCAATATGAGAAAACGGGGTCGGGAGGGTTGTACAAATATCTTGTTACGATAGCGGTTAATAAAACAAATGGAGGTCCTAACTAAAATTATACGGGGTATATTTTGATTCTGGTATCGGGAAATCTGCTGAGCTATGATTTAAGACTCGCTAGATTAAAGTTGTACATGAGAGACTGACAAACAGACAGACTGACTGACTGACATAGTGAGTCAGAGAGAAAGAACACAATGCATTTTGTGTGCTGAAAAAAACAATGGTCTTAAACGATATATTCAGTGCAAAAATAATATGTAACACACGATCAAATGTAAACTGATGTGGAGCTCTGTATAGCTAGTCCATTGGTAAACAATAAAACAGTTGCTAAAAAGGGGACACCCGGGTTCGAACCGGGGACCTCTCGATCTGCAGTCGAATGCTCTACCACTGAGCTATATCCCCGTCACGATAAACTTATCTGAAATTATAAAAAGGAATTCTCAAATCGTCATGTCACAGTCAGTCTGTATTCGTATAGTCCAAGCAGAATGACCAGACCTATTTTAAGCTTTGTAGCTTGTAATCAGAAATGTGGTTTGGCCTGAATGACCATTCACATTTCTTTAATCATTGTTAAGCTGAATTCTTATCAGGACTAAGGAATTTATTTCTCACAAAACTAACGCGCCTTTGAACCTTAAAAATATAACTGATTTCGATTTTTGACATAGTTATAACAATTTTCCGGTTATATCGGTACGATTGCTCCAGGGTGGCAGGTTAAAGTTATGTCTAGCACTGGGGCATAATGCCAGAGACATGTAGCGTAATGGCCCACCCAGTCACATTATCCTGACACAATGCCAACCGGTTTTGACAGTAAAGCGAGCGCCTAGACAGTCAACAGTTAGTACAATTTTTAGAGATGAAGCAAAACTCGCTTGTGGTACTTCCCGTTATGCGAAAGGCATGGCAGGAATATACCGATCCCAATCCTTGGGGCGGCCTTCGCACAGCTTCTTGAGCGTGCTCTTGAGGGTCCCGTTAAACCGTTCGACCAATCCGTTACTTTGGGGGTGATACGGTGTAGTCGTGAGGTGCCTTATTGACATTAGTCGGTTCACCTCCGCCATCACACGACTCATGAATTGTGTCCCTTGATCGGTCAAGATCTCGTCTGGCACTCCGACTCTGGACCAAATCGCAAACAGAGCTTCCGCTACGGTCTCCGAATCAATATTACGGAACGATACCGCCTCCGGATAGCGTGTAGCATAATCTACGACCGTTAAAATATACCTATTTCCGTGCACAGAAGCGGGTTTTATCGGTCCAATCAAATACATTGCGACACGTCTGAATGGTTCGTCGAAAAGGTGCGTACTCCCTAAGGGGACGGGTCGATGATCCGTTTTCGGTGCCATTCTCTGACACTTGTCACAGGAGAGACAGAACCGCTTAATGTCTCCCTGGACTCCTGGCCAGTAGAATTCTTTGACAAGACGGTCACGTGTCTTGACAATTCCCATGTGTCCACCCATGAGACTCTCGTGTGCGATCTTCAACACTTGACATCGCTTTTCCTTTGGCACGACGACTTGCTTAAAGTGTTCGTTGTTTTTCCTGGCGTGGCGATACAAGATCCCCTTCTTGTATGCGAATTTCACCGCGCCATTCGGAGTTTCTCTTACTGTTCCCGCTTCAGCGTGTTTGTGCAACTGCGTCAGAGATGCGTCTTCCTGTTGCAACTTCCTCAACTCGGCTGGAAGAACGTTACTCACCGGTGTCGCTGTAACTTGGATCGGCTTCGTTTTCGTTTGTCGGCTCTTGGACCTGGTCCCCACAGCACTCACTGGCATCGGTGTGCAGGTTTCTCGGTTCGGCTGGAGTAGCACATAACGGCATCCCAGTATGACGTCATGTGATAGTCCATCCAAGCACGCAGCTTCAATTTTCCCCTTCACGTACGGTGAATCGAGGTCGATGACAGCCACTGGCAATGAGTCACGCGCGCTGCTCGCGTACTGAACTTCAATTACCTCCCCTGTAAAATCCTCAGGCTTGACGTATTTCTTGTCAACAAGTGCTGGGACGCTACACCCAGTTTCATACAAGATGGTGGCACCTTCTCCGTTGACAGTTGCGGCTGCAAGATTTGTTGGTTTGCAACTCGCCTCCGTCACGCACTCCTTTCTAGCAACGGCATTCACCTGGGTCTGTCTGCCCTTGGGACAGTCCCTGGCAAAATGCCCCAGGCGCTTGCAGCTGAACACGTCGGCGGCCCTCGCCGACCAGCAAGTCCCGCTTTCGTGGGGGAGGCCTGTCCAGGTCGATGGGTGGCATCCCTACCTGTAGATCCCCCTCCGACCCTCCCGTCGCCCTGACGGTTACCGACAGCCTGCTCACCCTCAACCACACGACGCGACTCAGTGGATCGGGATAAGGTCCGCACCCCCGTAACTTCCACTCTTCGAGTGCGCCTGCTCGTATCGCTCCGCCATGCTACCGATCTCTTAGAGAGACCGGTTTTCTCTCTCTGCTAGAAAGACTGTCAATTCGCGACGGTAAGTACTCAGGACATGTTCCTTGAGTATAACCTCGCGCAGCCCGTCGTACGTTCGTTCGACTTCAGCCATCTTCATCCACTTCTCAAACAAACCTCGAACGCGGTTGTGGAATTGAGAGTGGGTTTCAGTTACCTTTTTCGTCGAGTCCCGAAAAAGTTTCCGGTACGTCTCGGCGGTCAGCCGATAGTGGCAAAGAAGGGCCTTCTTGAGCGCATTATAGTCGTCAGCATCGTCTGCAGCTAAGCCGTGGTAGACTTCCCGAGCCGCACCTTGCAAAAAGGCTGAGACATTAATCGCCCAATGTTGTTCAGGAACCTTATGAGCGTGGGCAAGTTTCTCAAACTGCACGAGAAAATTGTCGATAGCCTCCTCCCTATCGTTGAAACGTGGCATGTTTATCTGGACCATCCGGTGGTCGATAAAAGGTCGTCCGGTCCCTCCGGAATTCGTACTGGCGTCGTCCCGGTCGTTAGCCCTGGCTTCTAACCTCACCCTTTCCATTTCAAGAGTGTGAGCGAGTTCTCTTTCCTTTGTGTCCGCTGATATCCTGGCCAGCTCCAGCTCTCTGTCCGCTGCTTCCTTGGCTAGCGCTTTTTCCGCTGCTATCTTGGCTAGTTCTTTTCCGCTGATATCTTTGCCATCTCCAGCTCTCTCTGTGCTTCCCTTTTGGCGGCAATTCGGGCTATCTCCGCTGCTTTTTCCGCCTTCCATTCTTTGATCCGTTCTTCAATAAATGTCGCCAGGCGATCTCCCTCATATCCGAGATCTTCCAACCCCATGGCACGGTACTCCTTGATCATTTGCCTTTCAGTAGCCATAATTATACTAATAGAAAGTGATACCTTGTCTCTTAATAGCAATGCACAGATATAACAAGTTTCTAGTTAAATACTTACCTGCCGACAACAACTAATTTCGTTCAGGTAAGATATTTGTTCGATATCTGCTTCACAAGTACTGCAATTAACGAAAGATCTACAAAGCATGTAAATATCAAATATACAACAAAAGAAGAGAAAATCATACAAATTCAAAATACACAGGATGGAAAATATTTCACACTGTTCAAGAATAATCCTACAAATAACTTTAGGTCATAAAATAATATATATCTAATTCAAATCCCGGACGAAGCGCCCACTGTGGAGGGTCGTAGTCTAGGGTGGGGTTCTTCCGAAATATTTAAATGAATTTTGAGGAAGTTCCCCTGACCCGTAATAAAAAAAAATGTTAAATTATTGATAATAGATTTATAGCTGTGAGTCCCCAGTCAGCAATGCAGACGGTTACCTTAAAATAAACACAAAGATAAAATTCAATTAATAACAATTTAATAAAATGTGAACTTTATACGACAATTAACAATCACTCGTCTCTCCCTTGACCAAGTGACGGCCTAGTTCATCACGTGATTCCTTAGTGTGAGTATAATTTCCACTGTCCTTGTGATCTACTCATCTAATTTTCTCTGTTACACTCTTCCTTACGTCTTTCTGCTCCTTTCCTTTCCTCCCTTAACTCTTTGTCCCTCCTGTCTTCTCTACTTCCGTTCCACGTTCCTCCTGTCTATCTACTCCAACTTATAATTTCCTTCTCTCCTCGTAGCTCCTTCGCTTCGTCGTTCCGTACCCAAGTCGATTCGTACCCAAATGAGTCGTTTCGTACCCAAAGCATTAGTCGTTTCGTACCCAAAGCATCAGTCGTTTCGTACCCAAAGCATTAGTCGTTTCGTACCCAAAGCATTAGTCGTTTCGTACCCAAAGCATTAGTCGATTCGTACCCAAAGCATTAGTCGATTCGTACCCAAAGCATTAGTCGTTTCGTACCCAAAGCATTAGTCGTTTCGTACCCAAAGCATTAGTCGATTCGTACCCAAAGCATTAGTCGTTTCGTACCCAAAGCATTAGTCGTTTCGTACCCAAAGCATCAGTCGTTTCGTACCCAAAGCATTAGTCGTTTCGTACCCAAAGCATTAGTCGTTTCGTACCCAAAGCATTAGTCGATTCGTACCCAAAGCATTAGTCGTTTCGTACCCAAAGCATTAGTCGTTTCGTACCCAAAGCATTAGTCGATTCGTACCCAAAGCATCAGTCGTTTCGTACCCAAAGCATTAGTCGTTTCGTACCCAAAGCATTAGTCGTTTCGTACCCAAAGCATTAGTCGATTCGTACCCAAAGCATTAGTCGATTCGTACCCAAAGCATTAGTCGTTTCGTACCCAAAGCATCAGTCGTTTCGTACCCAAAGCATTAGTCGTTTCGTACCCAAAGCATTAGTCGTTTCGTACCCAAAGCATTAGTCGATTCGTACCCAAAGCATTAGTCGTTTCGTACCCAAAGCATTAGTCGTTTCGTACCCAAAGCATTAGTCGTTTCGTACCCAAAGCATTAGTCATTTCGTACCCAAAGCATTAGTCGTTTCGTACCCAAAGCATTAGTCGTTTCGTACCCAAAGCATTAGTCGTTTCGTACCCACGGTGATGGTCGTTTCGTACCCAATGCTATCGTCATTTAAATATCATTAAAATAAATTTCATACATATTTGTAATGTTGCTTTTTTCCTTTGTTATAGATATACACATTAATAATAATAATAATAATAATAATATTAATAATAATAATAATAATAATAATAATAATAATAATAATAATAATAATAATTTGGACTATGTTACTAAATATTACTATCTTACTTAAAGAATACTTTTCCTCAACTTCGAATCAAACATGAAGTTGTAAGCAGACTCGTCGTTTACAATAAAATTTACCATAAATATAAATGATTACGAATTCTTTCAAACAATTAATCATTCCATTACAATGTATCATAAAATAGTAGAATTCAGTAAAAACATGTTGCAAACATATGAACTTTTTTTTACGATCTCATACATTAAAATGCATATTCTTCTTTAAATATGTTTATGAATATAGACGGTACTTACCTATAATAAGAAAGTATTTTGTGGCCTAATAATAATAATAATAATAATAATAATAATAATATGATTTTCTATACTTTAACGGGAATTGAAATTGAAATGTTATCAAATGCTAAAAATCCACGGATATGTAGTAAGTTTACGCTTTAAAGCTTAATGCAATTTCACACTTGTTTGATTATGTATTTGTTTGGTTTTTTATTTATTTTGAAATAATTAAAAAAAATTAATGGTATTTAGAATTTGTTTTCACAGGCACATATGTTTTAGTATAAAGAGCATATGGCAAACTTGGAGTTGTATACAATGAAATCAATTTAGCGTTAAGCCAAAAAGACTCAATTTGCAAATTCATTCATTTGTTCTCTTGGACGCATACGCTGTCAGTAATTGTCTTTTAAGTTATTTTTTGGTGTAAATTAATTGGGTACGAAACGACCATCACCTTGGGTACGAAACGACCATCACCTTGGGTACGAAACGACCATCACCTTTGGTACGAAACGACCATCACCTTGGGTACGAAACGACCAATTTATGTGGGTACGAAACGACTTGGGTACGGAACGACCAGGTTCGGCTCCTTCTACTTCTCCTTCCTTCCGTCTCTCAATCCGAGACTATGACAAAACTTCTCAAGTCTGTCACCCAAAGCTTCCTGTGAAAAACCACAAGGCTTTAGCATAGGGGTCAAAAAATCTTACCTCACACTAAATCAATAGTTAACCATCAGCTATGGCGGTACGGTTTAGTCACGCATGCGCACACATCGAAATTACCACACATGCTTCTCGCAATTCACAATGGCGCAATAAAACGGTATCAGAAAATAATTCCGCAGACATCCATACACTGCGTCATATCAGTACCTACACGCAGATATATATATATATATATATATATATATATATATATATATATATATATATATATATATATATATATATATATATATATACAAACACATAAAAAATATATCAAATATCACCGTATTATAATATTACTACGATTAGATGTCTGTCTGTATATTTTTTCCACAAGCGTGCCCAAATATCCAAATATTCATATACTATTTTTACACACTGCAACCAGTCAATTTAACAATGGCTAAATCTATAATTACATAAACAAATGTGCTCCTCTACCATAATATAACCACACAGTGAATCATAATATGAATTCTTACTGCGGCTGGCAAGCAATATAATTCTTTACAAATATCAACTCATCTTTTCAAAGATGCAAACATATTACAAGCGAAATAAAGATGCAAACATATTAACTAACGACATAAGAAGCAACAAATTACATCACGAAATAAGAGGCAACATATATATATATATATATATATATATATATATATATATATATATATATATATATATATATATACGACAATCCTTCAGTTAAAATTGCAGTCTTATAAAAAGAGATCGAACACTATTTCACTGACCTTGAAGCTGTATATCTCTTAGATTCCCAGAATTTAAGATTTTCGCGCCAATTCACTGCTGGCAAACGGAGTTCCTGTTCCTGGCCTTAGTGAAAATCCTTCCAGTGGATTAGAACGAACTAATTTAATTTCTATCAACATAAGATATTATTCTTGGTTTAAAACAAGGGCATACCCATATCGCATTTTAATTGAGTTGCGCTTGGACCCTGTCCAATCGTCGAACGGTCAATTCAAATCTACCTGTCTGTCATAGAGAAACTGTAACTAACGTCCACCTACTCGTCGGCCACGCTACCTTTGATGTGGTTATAAGCTTCACACTTACGTTACATTTTTAACCCCCCCTGCCGCGTTTCTGCTCTCTCGACCCAACTAAGACCATCTTACGTAAGGGGATTAGCTTTACCTTGGCCAATTTTGCACTTCAAACACGTCGGTCAGAATTACCTTTCATACATGTAAAATGGGTCGGGATAAATTTGTGACATACTCCATCTTCTTGTACTCTATATTTTGAATGATTTGGAAAGGTTTCTATTCTTCTGGAATTTGTGCAAGTCTTCATTTTCGTTTATTAGTATTAAACTATTAGCGGGCACCAAATAGATGATATTGTTGTTAGGTATATTTAAACACTACTGCATTCATCAATCGAAAGGAGCATACTTGTCAATGAGAAATTAAGAAATGTATTAGTTAGGCTAAATTACTTTATCAAATGGGAACATTTCAATTATGAGACAACGTTTGCTAAATTGAATCATGTTGTATATGAGCCCTCTTTGTATTGTTAAAATACTTCAGTTCTTCACAACCCCAACCACTAAGTAGCTACCCCAGAAGAGATCGCGAGCACATTCTGAAGCACTGATAAGGGTTCAAAGGATTACTTATTAGGGTTGAACTTCTTATCAATATGATCAAACGGGGTCAGGAGGGTTGGACAAATATCTATTTACGGTAGCGGTTGATAAAACAAATGGAGGTCCTAACTAAAATTATAGGGGGTATATTTTGATTGTGGTATCGGGAAATCTGCTGAGCTATGATTTAAGACTCGCTAGATTAAAGTTGTAGTGAGTCAGAGTGAAAGAAAACAATGCATTTTGTACCCTAAAAAAAAAAACAAAGGTCTTAAACGATATATTCAGTGCAAAAATAATATTTAACATCAGATCAAATGTAAACTGATGTGGAGCTCTGTATAGCTAGTCCATTGGTAAACAATAAAAGAGTTGCAAAAAAGGGGACACCCGGGTTCGAACCGGGGACCTCTCGATCTGCAGTCGAATGCTCTACCACTGAGCTATATCCCCGTCCCGAGAAACATATTTGAAATTACGAAAAGGAATTCTCAACTCATCATGTCACAGTCAGTCTGTATTCGTATAGTCCAAGCAGAATGACCAGACCTTTTTTAAGCTTTGTAGGTTGTAATCAGAAATGTGGTTTGGCCTGAATGACCATTCACATTTCTTTAATCATTGTTAAGCTGAATTCTTATCAGGACTAAGGAATTTATTTCTCACAAAACTAACGCGCCTTCGAACCTTAAAAATATGACTGATTTCGATTTTTGACATAGTTTTAACAATTTTCCGGTTATATCGGTACGATTGCTCCAGGGTGGCAGGTTAAAATGATGTCTAGCACTGGGGCATCATGCCAGAGACATGTAGCGTAATGGCCCACCCAGTCACATTATCCTGACACAATGCCAACCGATTTTGATAGTAAAGCGAGCGCCTAGCCAGTCAACAGTTAGTACCATTTGAGAGATCTTTGGTATGAAGCGACCAAGGTTCACACCCACGACCTCTCGCATCAGGTCTGACCTCGTAACCACTAGCCCACCCAAGCGGTCATAACCTTAGGAAGAATATTCCTTAAAATAGCTATTATAGCTCATGCGTCTCGCGCGCCTAACTGTTTCACATCCACTATACAAACACTTGAATACCAACACGCGGATTTGTCATGTGCGCTTGACTGATGATTCAATTTCATTGTAAGCAAAACCATAGCTTATATCTGACATTATTTTACGTTAAGCATATGTGTGCAAAATATTATACTTTCTGTGATCATCCTTTCATATTTTGTTCATGGTATTGTCTTGCACAAATCCTCACAGGAGAGAAAGCTTATAATGGCATCAATCCGATTCCCGAAAAATTACAACGGCATCGGACGTTCTCTGACGATAGCTTGTCAAAATGTTTTTCAGGTTATATTATATTATTATTATATTTATTATTATATTATATTATTATTATGTTTTTCAGGCCACATGTTTTACTTTTTATATCCTTAAGACATTATAAACATCTTTATCTGTTATACTCCATCTTCTTGTACTCTATATTTTGAATGATTTGAAAGGGTTTCTATTCTTCTGGAATTTGTGCAAGTCTTCATTTTCGTTTATTAGTATTAAACTATTTGCGGGCAAAAAATAGACGATATTGTTGTTAGGTACATTTAAACACTACTGCATTCATCAATCGAAAGGAGCATACTTGTCAATGAGAAATTAATAAATGTATTAGTTAGGCTAAATTCCTTTATCTAATGGATACTCTACAATTATGAGAGAACGTTTGGTAAATTGCGTCAAGCTGTATATGAGCCCTATTTGTATTGCTAAAATACTTCAGTTCTTCACAACCCCAACCACTAAGTAGCTATCGAAGAAGAGATCGCGAGCACGTTCTGAAGCACTGAAGAGGGTTGCCAGGATTACTTATTAGGGTTTGAAATACTTATCAATATGAGCAAACGGGGTCGGGAGGGTTGTACAAATATCTTGTTACGGTAGCGGTTAATAAAACAAATGGAGGTCCTAACTAAAATTATACGGGGTATATTTTGATTCTGGTATCGGGAAATCTGCTGAGCTATGATTTAAGACTCGCTAGATTAAAGTTGTACATGAGAGACTGACAAACAGACAGACTGACTGACTGACATAGTGAGTCAGAGAGAAAGACCACGATGCATTTTGTGTGCTGAAAAATACAAAGGTCTTAAACGATATATTCAGTGCAAAATAATATTTAACATCAGATCAAATGTAAACTGATGTGGAGCTCTGTATAGCTACTTTTTGGTAAACAATAAAAGGGGATACCCGGGTTCGAACCGGGGACCTCTCGATCTGCAGTCGAATGCTCTACCACTGAGCTATATCCCCGTCCCGATAAACATATTTGAAATTAGGAAAAGAAATTCTCAAATCGTCATGTCACTGTCAGTATGTATTCGTATAATCCAAGCAGAATGACCAGACCTATTTTAAGATTTGTAGCTTGTAATCAGAAATGTGGTTTGGCCTGAATGACCATTCACATTTCTTTAATCATTGTTGAGCTGAATTCTTACCAGGTCTAAGGAATTTATTTCTCACGATACTAACGCGCCTTTAACCTTAAAAATGTGACTGATTTCGATTTTTGACATAGTTTTAACAATTTTCCGGTTATATCGGTACGATTGCTCCAGGGTGGCAGGTTAAAGTGATGTCTAGCACTGGGGCATCATGCCAGAGACATGTAGCGTAATGGCCCACCCAGTCACATTATCCTGACACAATGCCAACCGATTTTGATAGTAAAGCGAGCGCCTAGCCAGTCAACAGTTAGTACCATTTGAGAGATCTTTGGTATGAAGCGACCAAGGTTCACACCCACGACCTCCCGCATCAGGTCTGACCTTGTAACCACTAGCCCACCCAAGCGGTCATAACCTTAGGAAGAATATTCCTTAAAATAGCTATTATAGCTCATGCGTCTCGCGCGCCTAACGGTTTCACATCCACATTCACATTCACATGTTTTAGTTTGTATACCTTGAACATATTTTGAACATCTTTATCTGTTATACTCCATCTTCTTGTACTCTATATTTTGAATGATTTGAAAGGGTTTCTATTTTTCTGGAATTTGTGCAAGTCTTCAATTTCGTTTATTAGTAGTAAACTTTTTGCGGGCGCCAAATAGATGATATTATTGTTTTGTTTGTTTGTTTTTTATGGTTTAACGCCATTTTTTCAGCACAATATAGGCTATACATGGCGGCCAGTATTAATGGTGGAGGAAGAAACCGGACAAACCCCGGAAAGAACCACCGACCCACGAGAAGCTACTGGCAAGCTTTCTCACATAACTACATTTGCCGAATCTTAGACTCGAACACACGCAGACAGAGGTGAGATGGCAGTGGTCCGTAACGGACAGCGCTTTAGACCACTCGGCCACTCGGGGCCCCGTTGATATTATTGTTAGGTACATTTAAACACTACTGCATTCATCAATCGAAAGGAGCATAATTGTCAATGAGAAATTAAAAAATGTATTAGTTAGGCTAAATTCCTTTATCTAATGGATACTCTACAATTATGAGAGAACGTTTGCGTCATGCTGCATATGAGCCCTATTTGTATTGTTAAAATACTTCAGTTCTTCACAACCCCAACCACTAAGTAGCTATCGAAGAAGAGATCGCGAGCACATTCTGAAGCACTGAAGAGGGTTGCCAGGATTACTTATTAGGGTTTGAAATACTTATCAATATGAGCAAACGGGGTCGGGAGGGTTGTACAAATATCTTGTTACGGTAGCGGTTAATAAAACAAATGGAGGTCCTAACTAAAATTATACGGGGTATATTTTGATTCTGGTATCGGGAAAACTGCTGAGCTATGATTTAAGACTCGCTAGATTAAATTTGTACATGAGAGACTGACAAACAGACAGACTGACTGACTGACATAGTGAGTCAGAGAGAAAGACCACGATGCATTTTGTGTGCTGAAAAATACAAAGGTCTTAAACGATATATTCAGTGCAAAATAATATTTAACATCAGATCAAATGTAAACTGATGTGGAGCTCTGTATAGCTACTTTTTGGTAAACAATAAAAGGGGATACCCGGGTTCGAACCGGGGACCTCTCGATCTGCAGTCGAATGCTCAACCACTGAGCTATATCCCCGTCCCGATAAACATATTTGAAATTACGAAAAGAATTTCTCAAATCGTCATGTCACTGTCAGTATGTATTCGTATAGTCCAAGCAGAATGACCAGACCTATTTTAAGATTTGTAGCTTGTAATCAGAAATGTGATTTGGCCTGAATGACCATTCACATTTCTTTAATCATTGTTGAGCTGAATTCTTACCAGGTCTAAGGAATTTATTTCTCACGATACTAACGCGCCTTTTACCCTTAAAAATGTGACTGATTTCGATTTTTGACATAGTTCTAACAATTTTCCGGTTATATCGGTACGATTGCTCCAGGGTGGCAGGTTAAAGTGATGTCTAGCACTGGGGCATCATGCCAGAGACATGTAGCGTAATGGCCCACCCAGTCACATTATCCTGACACAATGCCAATCGGTTTTAACAGTAAAGCGAGCGCCTAGCCAGTCAACAGTTAGTAATATTTTTAGAGATCTTTGGTATGAAGCGACCAAGGTTCACACCCACGACCACTCGCATCAGGTCAGACCTTGTAACCACTAGGCCACCTTAAGTGGTTACAAGTCATAACCATAAGAAGGATATTCTTTAAAATAGATATTATACCTCACGCGTCTCACGTGACTAACTGTTCCACATCCAAGATCCAAATACTCGCACACCATCACGCGGATTTGTCATGTGCGCTTGACTGGTGATTCAATTTCATTGTAAGCAAAACCATAGCATATATATGACACAGACACTCATGAGCATTATCTTTCGTTTTGCATTTGTGTGCAAAAAGATTTTATTTTTTGTCATCATCCTTCATATTTTGCTCATGGTATTGTCTTGCACAAATCCTCACATGAAGGAAAGCTTATAATAGGCGTCAATACGATTCCTGATGAATTACAATGAAATCGAACGCTCGTAATCAATATAGTGTCAAAATATATGATCATGCGTTTCCTTCATGTTTTAGTTTGTATACCTTGAACACCTTTTGAACATCTTTATCTGTTATACTCCATCTTCTTGTACTCTATATTTTGAATAATTTGGAAGAGTTTTTATTCTTGTGATTATATTCAAGTCTTCATTTTCGTTTTCTCGAATTCAACTATTGCCGTTCACCATATAAACAGTAGTTTCGTTCGGTATATTTAAACATTGCTGCATTCAGAAAAAAAGGGACATAATTATCAATGATAAATCAAATTATGTACTTTGTTCAGTTAAATTGCTTTTGCAAATCGGTACTCTACAACTATAAGACAATATTTTTAAAAATCGCAACATATGTTGTATGTGAACCATATTTGAATAGTTCAAATACTTCGGTTTATACCAACCCCAACCCCGAAGATGCTACCCAAGAAAAAGTAGCGAACACATTCTGAAGCATTGCGGTTGGATGTTATGATTACTTAATAGGGTTGAAAATCTTACCAATATGAGGAAACGTTTTCGTGAGGGTTGGAAAAATATTTTATTAGGGTAGCGGTTCATGCAAAATGGAGTCGTCTTGAATATAATTACAGGGGGTACGTTTTGATTCTGATATCTGGAAATTCTGCTAAGCCATGATTTGAGTCTCTCTAGATTAAAAGTCTTTTATGAGAGAGACAGACAGACAGACAGACAGGCAGACAGACATACATAGTGAGTGAGAGAGAAAGACTAAAATGCATTTTGTTTTGTGGAGAAACATAGTTCTTAAACGATATATTCGGTGAGAAAATAATTTGTAATCCAACATCAATGCTAAACTGATATGAAACTGGTACAATGGTAAACAATTTTAAAAAAATATGTATTCAGACAGACTGACTGATTGACATAGTGAGTCAGAGAGAAAGACCACAATGCATTTTGTGTGCTGAAAAAAACAATGGTCTTAAACAATATATTCAGTGCAAAAATAATATTTAACACACAATCAAATGTAAACTGATGTGGAGCTCTGTATAGCTAGTCCATTTGTAAACAATAATAGAGTTGCAAAAAAGGGGACACCCGGGTTCGAACCGGGGACCTCTCGATCTGCAGTCGAATGCTCTACCACTGAGCTATATCCCCGTCACGATAAACATATTTTAAATTACGAAAAGAAGTACTCAAATCGTCATGTCACAGTCAGTCTGTATTCGTATAGTCCAAGCAGAATGACCAGACCTAATTTAAGCTTTGTAGCTTGTAATCAGAAATGTGGTTTGGCCTGAATGACCATTCACGTTTCTTTAATCATTGTTAATCTGAATTCTTATCAGGACTAAGGAATTTATTTCTCACAAAACTAACGCGCCTTTTAACCTTAAAAATATGATTGATTTCGATTTTTGACATAGTTTTAACAATTTTCCGGTTATATCGGTACGATTGCTCCAGGGTGGCAAGTTAAAGTGATGTCTAACACTGGGGCACCAGAGACATGTAGCGTAATGGCCCACCCAGTCACATTATCCTGACACAATGCCAACCGGTTTTAACAGTAAAGACAGCGACTATCGAGTCAACAGTTAGTACCATTTTTAGAGATCTTTGGTATGAAGCGACCAAGGTTCACACCCACGACCTCTCGCATCATGTCAGACCTTCTAACCACTAGGCCACCCTTGCGGTCATAACCTTAAGAAGAATATTCCTTAAAATAGATATTATACCTCACGCGTCTCACGTGACTAACTGTTCCACATCCCAGATCCAAATACTCGCACACCAAACGCGGATTTGTCATGTGCGCTTGACTGATGATTCAATTTCATTGTAAGCAAAACCATAGCGTATATATGACACAGACACACATGAGCATTATCTTACGTTTTCCATTTGTGTGCAAAAGATTCCATTTTTTGTCATCATCCTTCATATTTTGCTCATGGTATTGTCTTGCACAAATCCTCACAGAAAGGAAAGTTTATAATAGGCGTCAATACGATTCCTGATGAATTACATTGAAATCGAACACTCGCAGTTAATATAGTGTCAAAATATATGATCATACGTTACCTTCATGTTTTAGTTTGTATACCTTGAACATATTTTGAAAATCTTAATCTGTTATGCTCCATCTTCTTGTACTCTATATTTTGAATGATTTTGAAGAGTTTATATTCTTGTGATTATATTCAAGTCTTCATTTTCGTTTTTTCGAATTAAACAATATAGACAATAGTGTCATTCGGTATATTTAAACACTACTGCATTGAAAAATCAAAAGGGACATACTTATCAATGATAAATCAAATACTGTATTTTGTTCAGCTAAATTGCTTTTGCAAACTGGTACTCTACAACTATGAGACTAGTTTTTTTTTTTAAAAATCGCAACATGTTGTATATGACCTATATTTGAAAAGTTCAAAAACTTAACTTCTTCCCAACCCCATGTTCCAAGACGTTACACAGGAAAAGGTCGCGAACACATTCTGAAGCATTGCGGAGGGTTGCCAGGATCGCTTATTAATAGGGTTGAAAATCTTACCAATATGATGAAAGGAGACAGTGATGGTTGGACAAATATTTTATTAGGGTAGCGGTTCTTACAAAATGGAGTCGTCATGAATAGAATTATAGGGGGTACGTTTTGATTCTGATATCTGGAAATTCTGCTTAGCCATGATTTGAGACTCGCTAGATTAAAAGTTTTTCATGAGAGAGACAGACAGACAGCCAGGGAGACAGGCAGATAAATTGAGTGAGAGAGAAAGACTAACATGCAATAGTCTTGTAGAGAAACAGAGTTCTTAAACGATATATTCGGTGGGAAAACAATTTCTAATCCAACATCAAATCTAAACTGATGTGGAGTTCTGTATAGCTGGTACATTGGTAAACAATTTTTAAAAAAATGTGTGTAGGGGACACCCGGGTTTGAACCGAGGACCTCTCGATCTGCAGTCGAATGCTCTACCACTGAGCTATATCCCCTTTACAATTAACAAATTTGAAATTATTAAAGGAAATTGTCAAATCGTCATATATCACACTCTTTAATCGTTACGTCCAAGCAGAATGACTGTACCTATTTTAAGCTTTGTGGCTTCAACCAGAAATATGGCTGGCCTGAATGACCATTCACATTTCTTTAATCATTGTTAAGCTGAATTCTTATCTTGACTAAGGAATTTATTTCTCACAACACTAACACTCCTTTTAACCTGAAGAATGTGAGTGATTTCGAGTTTTGGCATAGTTTTAAAAATTTTCAGGTTATATCGGTACGATTGCTCCAGGGTGGCAGGATAAAGTAATGTCTACCTTTTGGGGAATCATGCCACAGACATGTAGCGTAATGGCCCACCAAGTCACATTATCCTGACACAAGGCCATCCAGTCCTAACAGTAAATCGAGCGCCTATCGAGACAGCAGTTAGTACCATTTTTAGATATCTTTGGTATGAAGCGACCAATGTTCACACCCACGACCTCTCGCATCAGGGGCAGACGTTGCAACAACTAGGTCACAAAAGCGGTCATAACCTAAGGAAGAATATTCCTTAAAATAGCTAATATAGTTCACGCGTTTCGCCAATCTAACTGTTTCACATCCAATAAAGAAACACTCGCACACCAACATGCGGATTTGTCATGTCCGCTTGACTGATGATTCAATTTCATTGTAAGCAAAACCATAGCTTATATATGACATTATTTCACGTTAAGCACATGTGTGCAATATATTATACTTTCCGTGATCATCCTTTCATATTTTGTTCATGGTATTGTCTTGCACAAATCCTAACAGGAGAGGAAGCTTATAATGGCATCAATCCGATTCCAGATGAATTACAACGGCATAGGACGTTCTCAGTCGATAGCTTGTCAAAATGTTTTTCAGGTTATATTATATTATTATTATGTTTATTATTATATTATATTATTATTATGTTTTTCAGGCCACATGTTTTACTTTTTATATCCTTAAGACATTATGAACATCTTTATCTGTTATACTCCATCTTCTTGTACTCTATATTTTGAATGATTTGAAAGGGTTTCTATTCTTCTGGAATTTGTGCAAGTCTTCATTTTCGTTTATTAGTATTAAACTATTAGCGGGCACCAAATAGATGATATTGTTGTTAGGTACATTTAAACACTACTGCATTCATCAATCGAAAGGAGCATACTTGTCAATGAGAAATTAAGAAATGTATTAGTTTGCTAAATTCCTTTATCTAATGGATACTCTACAATTATGAGAGAACGTTTGGTAAATTGCGTCATGCTGTATATGAGCCCTATTTCTATTGTTAAAATACTTCAGTTCTTCACAACCCCAGCCACTAAGTAGCTATCGAAGAAGAGATCGCGAGCACGTTCTGAAGCACTGAGGAGGGTTGCCAGGATTACTTATTAGGGTTGAAATACTTATCAATATGAGCAAACGGGGTCGGGAGGGTTGGACAAATATTTTGTTACGGTAGCGGTTAATAAAACAAATGGAGGTCCTAACTAAAATTATAGGGGTTATATTTTGATTCTGGTATCGGGAAATCTGCTGAGCTATGATTTAAGACTCGCTAGATTAAAGTTGTACGTGAGAGACAGACAAACAGACAGACTGACTGACTGACATAGTGAGTCAGAGAGAAAGACCACAATGCATTTTGTGTGCTGAAAAATACAAAGGTCTTAAACGATATATTCAGTGCAAAAATAATATTTAACATCAGATCAAATGTAAACTGATGTGGAGCTCTGTATAGCTATTTTGTGGTAAACAATAAAAGGGGACACCCGGGTTCGAACCGGGGACCTCTCGATCTGCAGTCGAATGCTCTACCACTGAGCTATATCCCCGTCCCGATAGCATATTTGAAATTACGAAAAGAAATTATGAAATCGTCATGTCACTGTCAGTCTGTATTCGTATAATCCAAGCAGAATGACCAGACCTATTTTAAGCTTTGTAGCTTGTAATCAGAAATGTGGTTTGGCCTGAATGACCATTCACATTTCTTTAATCATTGTTAAGCTGAATTCTTATCATGACTAAGGAATTTATTTATCACGATACGAACGCGCCTTTTTACCTTAAAAATATGACTGATTTCGATTTTTGACACAGTTTTAACAATTTTCCGGTTATATCGGTACGATTGCTCCAGGGTGGCAGGTTAAAGTGATGTCTAGCACTGGGGCATCATGCCAGAGACATGTAGCGTAATGGCCCACCCAGTCACATTATCCTGACACAATGCCAATCGGTTTTAACAGTAAAGCGAGCGTGTAGCCAGTCAACAGTTAGTACCATTTTTAGAGATCTTTGGTATGAAGCGACCAAGGCTCATACCCACGACCTCTCGCATCAGGTCAGACCTTGTAACCACTCGGCCACCTTAAGTGGTTACAAGTCATAACCATAAGAAGAATATTCCTTAAAATAGATATTATACCTCACGCGTCTCACGTGACTAACTGTTCCACATCCAAGATCCAAATACTCGAACACCATCACTCGGATTTGTCATGTGCGCATGACTGGTGATTCAATTTCATTGTAAGCAAAACCATAGCGTATATATAACACAGACACTCATGAGCATTATCTTACGTTTTGCATTTGTGTGCAAAAAGATTTTTTTTTTTGTCATCATCCTTCATATTTTGTCCATGATATTGTCTTGCACAAATCCTCACATGAAGGAAAGCTTATTATAGGCGTCAATACGATTCCTGATGAATTACAATGAAATCGAACGCTCGTAGTTAATATAGTGTCAAATTATATGATCATGCGTTTCTATCATGTTTTAGTTTCTATACCTTGAACACCTTTTGAACATCTTTATCTGTTATACTCCATCTTCTTGTACTCTATATTTTGAATGATTTGGAAGAGTTTTTATTCTTGTGATTATATTCAAGTCTTCATTTTCGTTTTCTCGAATTCAACTATTACCGTTCACCATAT
Organism: Unio delphinus; assembly: GCA_029339505.1. NCBI lineage: Eukaryota > Metazoa > Mollusca > Bivalvia > Unionida > Unionidae > Unio > Unio delphinus. The sequence goes on along the minus strand of JAQISU010000017.1, from coordinate 6,769,899 downwards.
AAACAATAGTTTCGTTCGGTATATTTAAACATTGCTGCATTCAGAAAAAAGGGACATAATTATCAATGATAAATCAAATAATGTATTTTGTTCAGTTAAATTGCTTTTGCAAATGGGTACTCTACAACTATGAGACAATATTTTTAAAAATCGCAACATATGTTGTATGTGAACCATATTTGAATAGTTCAAATACTTCGGTTTTTCCCAACCCCAACCCCGAAGATGCTACCCAAGAAAAAGTTGCGAACACATTCTGAAGCATTGCGGTTGGATGTTATGATTACTTAATAGGGTTGAAAATCTTACCAATATGAGGAAACGTTTTCGTGAGGGTTGGAAAAGTATTTTATTACGGTAGCGGTTCTTACAAAATGGAGTCGTCTTGAATATAATTACAGGGGGTACGTTTTGATTCTGATATCTGGAAATTCTGCTAAGCCATGATTTGAGTCTCGCTAGATTAAAGTTTTTTTTTATGAGAGAGACAGACAGACAGACAGGCAGACAGACATACATAGTGAGTGAGAGAGAAAAACTAAAATGCATTTTGTTTTGTGGAGAAACATAGTTCTTAAACGATATATTCGGTGAGAAAATAGTTTGTAATCCAACATCAATGCTAAACTGATATGAAACTGGTACAATGGTAAACAATTTTAAAAAAATATGTATTCAAGGGACATCCGGGTTCTTACCGGGGACCTCTCGATCTGCAGTCGAATGCTCAACCACTGTGCTATAACCCCTTTACAAATAACAAATTTGAAATTATTAGAGAAATTGTCAAATCGTCATATTTCACAATCTTTATTCGTAATGTCCAAGCAGAATGACTGTACCAATTTTACACTTTGTAGCTTCTATTCAGGGGCAGACGTTGTAACCACTAGGCCACCCAAGCGGTCATAACCTTAAGAAGAATATTCCTTAAAATAGCTATTATAGCTTAAGCATGTCACGTGCGTAAGTGTTTCACATCCAGGTTGCTAAATACTCGCACACCAGCTCGCGTATTTGTCATGTGAGCAAGTCCGTCATGTCTGGTCTTTCTGTCAAGACAACTGGGTAGTCGTGGAGTGTCTCCTCCATCTCTTCACGTTGTTTTAATTTTATCTTTACGTCAAGGACGACGTCGACGTCCGTCTTATCCATCTTCAAAGGACATCTAGGAAGATCTTAAGTCACTCATCCGTTCTCACCAATTTTTGTAGTCACATCTTTTGAAACAACAAACTAAATGGAGTGAATCCTAGTGCCACTGTGCGATGTGACGACTTAGGTGCCACCCACTGACACGTGACACCTCTTTGCATCCCTATACATACCCGTTCTTTAGAATTCCCTCACTAACCTATCTCTCGTCCTTGTGACTACCGAGTAGACATTTACGTGCTAGCCTAAGCACTTCTTCTCTCTGAGATCCATGTGCGATCACTTGCTAATACCTCTCGGGTCCTTTCCGGACGTATCGATACCATATACTCGTTTCAGTGCGAACTCTACTTCACCTATCGTCTCACGAGTTCCGCACAGATTCCTCCTTTGCATATCCGAGTGTCTTGTTAAGGGCAGAATTTTCCTCTTAAAGTCTCCTTAATTCAGCAGACATCACAATGTCTATAGGCGAAGTCGAGGGGTACAGTGGTTTCGAAGCTGATCATATGATTAGGCTGTGAAAACACATACCAACATCCTAAAATTACGTCTTGCGACACTCCTGGAAAGGACGCTTCTTGAATTCGCCCTTTCACAAACAGCGAATCTAGGTCGATGTTGACAATCCGGAGAGAATAATAGTCCTATTAGCAAATTTAACTTTCACGTTCTCACCTGTATAAACAGCAGATTTTGACCAGCTGGCTAATCACCATGGCCAGATAAGTACACCCAAAGACATACAGCACTGTAGCTTTCTCTTCATTCAACGTAGCTGTTGTTGTATTCAGTCATTGTACTGGTTTACACCTTCTACCAGTGCCTGAGAATATGATCCGGTTTGTTTCAGCCATATCATACAAGTTCAGATTTCTTACCAGGGATACCCTTATATAACCCATGGGCCTTTCCTAAGCCACGGGACTGATCTAGGCTGAGATTATCAGCCCCTAGCTTTCCACCGTTTCGACCATTTCAACTATGATGTGCCAACCCGTCAGCCTCTCTATCGTCAGCAACGCTGGGTCGATCTCTCCCAGCCCAGTTTGTTGAACGAGAGTGTGCACTCTAATATCGCTTAGTATTCACACTGATAATTGCTGAGGTAGCAAAATCACGCTCCGCTAAAAATACGATCAGGTCTATCCAATGCGTAATATAGACATGTTCTTTCAAGACCTCTCGTGAGCCTTCATAAGTGAGCGCAGTGCCTGCCATTTTAATCCATTTATCGAAAAGCACGCGCACGCGAGTACGACGTGTGTTTCCGTTGTTCGCTTAGACGACTCTGAAAAGTTGGCAAGAATGTTCAGCCGACAGCTCGTAGTGCCTTAGCAGCGCTTTCTTGAGAGCGTTGTACTTATCTACTTCAGTTGGTGCCATATTATGACAGACATCCTTGGCAGATCCTTGCAAAAATGCAGAGATATTAATGAATCACTGATCTTTGGGTATATGAAGGATTCAGGGAAACATTTCAAACTGATTTAAAGCGTTACAGATGATTGCGTCTCTGTCGTTAAACATCGGCATTGTTATCAGGACGATTCGTCGATCATCTCACCTCTTGCTTATGGGTCCTGAATGTTCATTGAGTACTTCGTCCATCCTAAACCCCAGTTCGATCCTTAGTCTCTCAATGACTAACGCATATTCTCTCTACTTGACTCTTTCTTCGGCCTGCAATCTGACTAGTTCGATTTATCTGTCTATTTCTCTTGAGACTTGCCTAATTGTTTTTCCTGGGCTTGTCTAATTCTATCTTTTTCTTCTGTCATCTGTTCTCTGAAATCCCTGAGACTACACTCTACAAATTCCGCTAATTGGATCCCTTCATAACCTAATTCGTCTTTACCAAAAGACAAACAAGCTATCCAATTGTTTGTCAGTTGCCATTCTAGTCTACTCGACTGTATCGCCAGTCAATTTACTTAGCCTAAGTACTTACTAATTCCTACTGCCTTACAGGAAGCAGCTTCCTTACGAATACTTACCCGTATTTTATTCCAATAACGTCTTAACCTCCAGACTTAATAATCGCTCTAAAGCAACGGGCAGTACAAAAGTCTGAATTTCTCTCCGAATTCAGCTTGCTCGCACCAACAATAGAATATCAACAGAGAACTGGGCAAGTTAAAAGGGAAGAATATTGCAATACGAGCCCACTTAGATAAGAAAATAACAAAGTTAGTCAAAACAAAACAATAGTGGTAATTTCACCTTCCTCTCTCGACCGTGTTACAACGTTTCATATTTCCTCTAGTCTTTTTGTAACAATCGTCTCATCTCTTTATGGACTTCCTTGTCCTTTATTCTGAACGCTTCACTTCTCTTTCTTTTTTCCAGACTTTCGTCTTGGACTCTCTCTCTCTCTCTCTCTCTCTCTCTCTCTCTCTCTCTCTCTCTCTCTCAATGCTGTTTCCATAACAGACGAAAGTTAAATATAAATCTCAACATCAACTACTTTCAAGACGTACATACAATGCCTTCCCTTACGTTACTCAGAATCATACTGCCTTAGACACTGCTTAAACTGAATTATTATAGTAGTACATTACCATCGCTTCACAGCGATGACAATAAATTAACACGTGAGAGGACTATAACATATTACCCTATTCTTTACCTATGCTACGATATGCTCGATTACTATTTCCTAAAATTCACAAATTCTAACTCACTTCAATCCTTAACCTACAATTTAATGCAACATTACCGAATCAAATATTAATAGGTAATTATTTTCAACTCGCGATAACCAGTATCGCCCGAACATACAGAGGAAATTATTTCATATTTTTTTAGATAACCCTATAAAATCCTTACTTATATGAAAATGTATCACACTAAAACAACTCTATCAACGAGCTAATAACTTTAAAATTAAAAAATATATTGCATAACAATGCTAGAATCAACACATTTCAATGAAATTGACTAAACGCTGAATAATATGGAACCTAGTCATATCAAACACATTTGCATACAACAAATTATAAAGAAAATTGAATATAACGTGAAATTAACATTGCGTATCTTAATGCTGTGCTCTTGAGAAGTTATTTGTCAAAGCAATAAACCTTGTCCTTTCTCACAAGACAACCACCTGCTTCCTTTTCTTGTGAAACTAGATATACACTATTCTTTTTATACCTTTAGCACACTAGAACATCTTTATCTCTTATACTCCATCTTCTTGTACAATATGTTCAGAATTATTTGTAAGGGTTTATTTCCTTCGGGATTTGTGCACGTCTTCATTTACACTTTATGAACTTGACTTTTGTGTGGGCACCACATATACGCTATTGTTGTGATGTACATTTAAACATTACCACATGCAGACATCTAAAGGTTCACCTCCATGTGAGATCAAATGAGTTGAGCTTTATTCCATTAGCATATTGGAAATATCCAATTATGAGACAAAAATGTTTACTCGCCACCTGTTGCATAGTAACCTTAACTGTATGGTGCAACTAGAACAGGGGTTCTCTAACTCCAGGTTGCGACACAGATCAGGTTCGCGAGGACGTACTGGTGTGTCGTGAAAGGTCTCCAGGATACTTTTTTTTAGGATGAAAAAATTTATCAAAAGGTGCAAACGGGTCTTGATGATCGCAAAAAAGTCTCGTAAGTTGGAACGTTGTACAAGAGAGAGAGAGAGAGAGAGAGAGAGAGAGAGAGAGAGAGAGAGAGAGAGAGAGCACAATCCTTGTTATTTGATGGAATATCCATAGGTTTTACCAGATATAATCAGTGGGGAAAATATTCTACCCAACAGCAACCCGAGGTTCGAACCGGGGACCTCTCAATCTGCAGTCAAATGTACTACCACTGAGCTATATTCCCTAAATAAGTCAGCTGAAATTATAGCAAGGAAGTGGGAAATCACAATCTGTCGTATAATATCTATATATGTATACTTACAAACGAGAATGACCGGTACCTATGTTAAGTTTTGCCACTTGTCACCCGAAATATCGTCAAGCCTGAATGACCACATTTGTTTAGCACTGTCGGTTAAGCTGAATTTTTATCTTAACTCCACTTTTATTGTACTAACCAATGAAATTAATACATCCACACAACAATTAAAGGGAGGATGAACTTATTTGCCACATTACCAGCGCATATCGCGCTTTTTAAACATTCCATAGAATATTCCTTAAAATAGTTATTACTGCTACTACATGCATTTATCTAAAGGGTCACTGCTCTCTGTAATGTCAAATGTTTTGCAGTTGAACTATATTCCCCTTGTAATTCGGAAATTTCCAAATATGAGACAAAGTTTGTAAGTCGATACCTGTTGTATGCCTATATCAGCACGACAGGGTTAGTCCAAGTAAAACGTGGTTCCCATCCCCCAATCTGCGACGCAAATCAGGGTTGGGTGCACGTTCTGAAGGCTCGCAGAAGTTCGCCAGGATCGTTTTATTTTGGCAGAGCTTATCAAAATGTGGAAATGGGGGTAGTGATGCTCTGAAGAAAAGCTTTTAGTACGGTCGCGGCCAATTGAGGTTGGAACCACTGAATTAGAATTATGTGTTATGTTCTGCAACTGGTATCATAAAAAAATTTGTTCCTGTGATTTGCGACGCATGCGTTTGAATGTTGTACATGAGAGACAGACAGACAGATGGACAGAGTCACAGCGATGGCGACCGATGATGACAGACCGAGTTCACTGTGAGAAATCCTTGGAGGAATAACCAATAAAGTTTTACTGGATATACTCAGTGAAAAAATAATTTCCAATATAAAAGCAAATGTATATGGATGTGTCACGGTGGATATTAACATAGACCTGGATATAACTGGGGCAGAACATTTTTGTTGTCAATAATAAATATGTAACTGAAAGGGACACCCGGGTTCGAACCGCGGATCAGCAGGCGAATGCTGCACCACTGAGTTGCATCCCCTTCGTAAACAACAAATCTGTAATTATGATAAGGATGTGGGAAATTGCATCCTGTCGTGCATGCTCTTTAACTGTATAGTCAAAAACAGAATGACCAGTACCTCTGGTAGTTTTGCCCCCTGTAACCAGAAATACCGTCAGGTCTTAATAACTACTTACATTTGTTTAGTAATATGTGTGAAACTGAAATCTGTTAGTGACCTCGCTGCTCATGGTACTAACCCAGGCCAACACCACATCCTAGCAACAATTAAAGAGGTAAGAAACGTATTTGCAACAATACAAGAATATTCTTGAATTATATAGTACAGCTCACGCATCTTCCGTGTATGATTTGATATGTTAAATGCACGAACACTAACATAACAAATAGGTATAATAAAAATAATGAACACATTTCGTCATACGTCACAAACACCGAGTATTTTCTACACACTGCTAACTCTATATTTCATTGTTTATACCTTAACACTAACTGTACATCTGTGTCGTAATACTTCAACTTCATATTTAGAATAATTTGGAAGGGTTTCTATTCCTCGGTATTTCGTGCAAGTCTTCCTTTAACCCTTTTTATAACTTTGAAAAGGAGTGATCTCTATATTGACACTGTTGTTGTACCTTAAACAATATTATATGCATACATTTAATGGGACATCTCTCTCCATGTAAAGTGGAATGCTGTATCAGTCGAACGTCTGGAATCAAGAGTAATTATTCAAAATCTATGATCCATCGAGAACAGGGGTTCCTATCTCACCCCCACCACCACCGGTCGCGACCCAGATCAGGGACACGAGGACGTATTAGAGTGTTATGGAGGATCTCCAAGAACTTTTGTTATGGTGCCACGACTGATCAAATTGTGGAAACGGTGTAGCGCGGCTCATAAAATCGATGTTCAGTAGAGTAGCGGAGAGTAAAGGTTGGAAACTACTGAACCAGACCGTTTTAGGATACGTTTTGAAGATATTTTAAGAAAAAGGCTGAAAGTAGTAAATGAGAGAGAGAAATAGAGACAGACAGACAGACAGCAGTGAATATTGTTTGCTGGAATACGGAGGTTTAACAGGATATTCTATGTGGAAAGATAATTCTAACTTGGCAGAAAATGTAAATTGATGCATCACATCAGATATTAACGTTAGACCTCGATATACCTAACACTAAACATATTTATGAAAGAAAGACCCGCGTTCGAACAGGTGACTTCTCAATCTGCAGTCTAATGCTCTACCACTGATATTTATCCCCTTCGTACAAATAAAATCTGAAATTATACTAATGATGTGGGGAAATCGCGTATATGGTCAAATAGGAATGACCAGGACCTATGGTAAATTTTGCCGCTTGTAACCAGAAATATCGTCAGTCCTAAATGACCACTCAGATTTCTTTAGTAAGCTTTGTTAAGCTAAATACTGATCGTGACACCGCTTCTTATTGTACTAACTAATCTCAACAACACATCCACACAGCAATTAATGAGACAAGGAATTTATTTGTCACAATACCACCCCCACCCCAAACCTTTAAGTAGAATATTCCTTAAAAAATAGTTATTACAGCTACTACATGCATACATCTAACGGGACATTTCACTTTATTAAGTCAAATGCTCTTGTTGTTGAGCTATATTCCCTTTGCGAATCGAAAATTCTATAATAAGGGGACAACATTTTTACGTTGCCACCTGTTGCTTATAAACTTGATCTGTATAACCCAAGCAGATCAATGGTTTCAAGTCCCAGTTAACGAACTAAACCAGTGTAACATACACGTTCTCGACGGTCGCAAAGATTCGCCACAATTAGATGACAAAACTTATCAAATGTGGAAAATGATACTGAGTCTTGAAACAAACGTATTGTTTGGGGTCGAGGTCAATAAAGGTTCGTAACAACAGAACTAGAATTATCAGGAGTATGTTTTGGATATGATATCAAGAAATTTCATAAGCCCTGATATGCGACTCATTAGTTTCAAAGTCATACATATGAGAGAGAGAGAGAGAGAGAGAGAGAGAGAGAGAGAGAGAGAGAGAGAGAGAGAGAGAGAGAGAGAGAGAGAGAGAGAGAGGGGGGGGGGAGGTGGAGAATGTGAGTTCGATGGGGACAAAGTAAAAGATCGAGTTAGGTGGAAAAACCAAAGAGGTTTTACTGGAAATGCATAGAGGAAACATAATTTCTAACATAACAGCAAATGGAAATTGTTGTGTCACACTGAATCTTAACATAAGACCTCGACATCACTGGAACAGAACGCTTTTGTAATCAATGTTAAAACTGTTTTTGAAGGGGACACGTGGATTCGGACCGGGGACATCTCAGTTTGTAGTCGAAGGCTCTACCAATGAGCTATACACCCTTCGTAAATAACAAATATGATATTCTACTAAGAATGTGGAAAATCGAAATTTGTCCCATCTGACGAAGACGTAGGGTACGTTTAAGCACTTATAACCTGATTTATCATCAAACCTGAATGACCACTCCTACATGTATAATAAATAATCTGTGTTAAGCTGAATTCTGATCGTGGATCGACTTCTTACCGTGCTAACCAACGCAATGCAAACAACGCATCCAAAAAGCACATAAAGGAGCAGTGTATCTCTTAGGGTAACAAAACTGAATTTTAAAACTCTTCTTGGTGTAAAACTAAGGGTCAGACTGAGTAAAAAATCAAATTTTGGAATAGAAACTGGGGGTCAAATTAAACATTTTGGGGTCTCTGAAGCGCAAATGAGAGTAAAGTGAAAGAGAAGTGAAGAAATTTATTTGCAACAATATTAGTTCATCCTTCACCGTTGACATATTCAGTAGAAGATCTCTTCTACCTTGAGTGATTTTGAAGTAAATAGCTCTTTCACGTCCATAACGTTAATTGCTCGAACACTATCATAACAATTTGTCATGCCAACTGAATTGATGAAAATATTTCGTATACATCAAGAACACACCGTCATAATTGCACACACACACACACACACACACACACACACACACCGCGTCATACATATATTACGATTACCGTATTACCGTATGTGTTATATTTCTTTAAAATCACCCAGTAATTATTTCGCAATGGTGTTGCTTTGTCCAAGGTCTCAAAAGAAAGACAACATATAATGGCCCTTTTCACGATTCCCAAAGTCTTATCGAGGAGATCAACGCTTTAAAGCAATTTGTCCGAGGTTCCGCCCCATTTTTGATATTTATACATTTATGTTGGGGTGTAGGGTCTGAGTCCACTACCTATCGAAAAGTTGGAATTCGGCAACACTATTTGATTTTGGCATAGGGTAGCCGCTTTCTAGCCGGCGTTGCAAACTTGATCGACTTTTCATTGAGATATACCTGCATGAAATCGATAGGAATATGATTTATTTTATTTGAAATTGCGAGCATAGCATTCGTTATTGCTTTAATCCGCTGAACGACGAAACAAAACTACAGCATTGCTATAATTTGACTGGATCTCTGAATTTGCATTCCTAGTCACATGATTACACAAATATAGCAACCTACATGTAAATGACATCAGAGGTCATATAGTCATGTAATATCAACAATAAACCATTTCTAATGTTGCCGTAGGAAACCAAATAGCAGCAGAGAGGGTGAACATACCTTTTGGTGATACGTCATTTGCTTCAAAAGTAAAGTTTCCTACGAAAATGTAATAAATAACGTCAATAACGCTCAACCAAAGCCTCTACCTTACCGAGAGTTTCTCTCCAAGAGGGGGTTATTTGTTTTTTGTTACTTTATTTGTGTGGTTAGTGTTTATTTAAATTTTGTAAGGTAGTTTATATCTTTACTTTTATCCTTGTTTTGTAGCGTGACCTCATACAGATTTGCACTTTTTGGTATATGTCTCTGGTTAATTCTTCTACACATCTATTAATATAACTTGCCTTTATCTTCTTCAAATCTTTTATATTAATCACCACTATATGTCTTTTAAAACAAAAAACGCAAGAGGTTCCTCCCTTCTATTTATGTGACTTGACATGCTCTGCTTATTGTTAGCCAATCCATTGGTGTCATCGAAATTTTGAATTAACTCCAACTGCAGCACGACCAGGCCCCGAATTCATCGACACAAATTATATATATATATATATATATATATATATATATATATATATATATATATATATATATATATATATATATATATATATATATAATCACACGAAAGTCATAAACGTACCTGTTCCAAATTCCAAATTTAAACAGAAAAACAGTCTAGATATGGAAACAAACTGGAAAATTCCCAAAGCAATCATCAAACGCGTTTTCCTTCTGATGAAACAACATGTTGTCTGTCTCTACAGAGAGAGAGAGAGAGAGAGAGAGAGAGAGAGAGAGAGAGAGAGAGAGAGCGCACAACCGCTCCGGTGGCCTAATGGTTAGAGCGTCCGCTGCGGGAGGTCGTGGGTTCCGTCCCCGGACGAGTGTCAGGATAATGGAACTGGGTGGGACATCATACCACATGTCTGCGGCATGATGCACCAGTGCTAGACATCACTATAAACTTCCTTACTGCAGACATCGTAGTGATATGACTGCAAAATTGTTAAATCTACGTTAAAAATCCTAATCAAACAAACAAAACGCAATGCGTGTTGCTTTCTTCGATAAACAAAGAGGTCTTAACCGATATATTCGGCGAAAAGAATAATTACCATACCATTACATTTAACTGATGTGGAGTTCTGGTAAGCTGGTAAATGTTAAAAAGTTTTATGAAGGGGACACCCGGGTTCGAACCGTGGACCTCTTGATCTGCAGTCGAATGCTCTACCACTGAGCTATATCCCCATCTTATGTTAAATCGGATCTGAAAATAAGATAAGATAAGAATTTTTTTTTTCAGACTGCCTTGTCCATACATCTAAATTAAAATATAGATATAAAGTAAAAACACTGTAAACATTAAAGAACATATATATCATACATACAAGTATACATAAACGTACAAAATTAGCTATGCCCTATATTGTTTAGAATGAAATTAAATGGCACATTTAAAGAGTAATTTGTTCCCTCGGCTAATATAAGAGTTTAAATGAATGTCAAAGTTCCAAAGAGATTGAAATGTACAATAAGTAAGTGGGAAATCGCTTTTTGTTCCATATCATATTTATCTGTCTATTTTAACTAGAGTTACCTCGACCTTCGATATCTCAAGGCGCTTGTAGCCAAAACTATGTTAGGTCGGAATGACCACTCCCATTTATTTGGCGGTCTTTGTTAAGTTAAATTGCGATAACGATTCCAGTTCGTATTCTACTAACGAAGGTAAACAACACATCCTAATAACAATCAAAAAGTGATTTCCCCCCTCCCCCTCCCTATTTGTCACAATGCAAGTGACAACTCCCCATATTTTAACATTTCAGTAGAATATTCCTTAAAATAGGTATAACATCTAACGGAATTTGCATGCATTTTTTCAAGTAAATATCTCTTTCACGTGCAAAGTGCTCGTTCGCTACCACACCTATTTTTCACATGACTTATTTGACGAATACGTTTCGTCGTACATCGAGATCACAGCATACATATTGCACGAACACAAATGATACACATATTACGATTGGCGTTTGTGTTATATTACACATACACATATTACGATTGCTGTTTGTGTTATATTACACATGCACATATTGCGATTGCCGTTTGTGTTATATTACACATACACGTATTGCGATTGCCGTTTGTGTTATATTAAACATACACATATTGCGATTGTCGTTTGTGTTATATTACACATACACATTGTGATTGCCGTTTGTGTTATATTACACATACACATATTACGATTGCCGTTTGTGTTATATTACACATACACATATTACGATTGCAGTTTGTGTTATATTACACATACACATATTACGATTGCCGTCTGTGTGCATCACATCATCATATTTTATATATAATCACCAATTCATGTTATCTTCAAGGTACTGTTTTGCACAAGGCGGCAAATGAAACAAAACGGACAATGTCCATTAATTCGATTCCATATGACGTACAGAGGAGTTCAACGCCGTCTTGTAATATGTTTTCACAATAACTGGTTGCATGTAACCTTTATATTTTAGTTTTCAAACCTTTAACACAAATTGTACATTATTGTTTATCCTCCATCTGCCGTATATTTAGAATTATATGTAAGGGTTTGTATTCTTTAGCATTTGTGCAACTCTTCATTTCACACTTTTTGAATTTAATTTTAGTACGGGCACCACATATACGCTATTCTTGTGATGTACATTTAAAGATTACCACATGCATACATCTAAAAACTCGCCTCTTCATGGTAGATCAAATGATGTACCAGTTGAGCTATATTCCCTTAGCATATTAGAAATCTCCAATTATGAGACAAAATTGTTTACTCGCCACCTGTTGTATTAGAACATATCAAAAAAATTAAAAAGGGGATGTCTTTCTATGTATACTTCAATTTTGTGTCATTCTGGAAATTGTTTAATGAAGGGTACAACCGGGTCCGAACTAGGAACATCTCTATCTGCATTCGAATGCTCTATTTCTGAGCCAAACCCGCTTCATAAATGTGATACGAGATTCTACTAGTGATGAGGTAAATCACATTATGTCGCATCTGAGTTTTACATGTATTGTCCAACGTATGGTAAAGTTTAGCACTTGTAACCAGAAATATGATCATACTTGAATGACCACTCGTATATGTTTTAGTAATCTTCGTTAAAACTGATCGTGTTTCCACTTCATATTTACATTTATATAATATAAACAAACTCATCCAATATATATATAAAGATTGGCCTTGTGTATCTGCCACAATAATAGGGCAACTTTCACTGTTTAACCTTTCAACAGAAGTTTCCTTACATTAGATGTTACAGCTCACGCATCTTGCGTTCTTGTGTGCGTGTATTTGGAATAAATATCTTCACCTTCGTTAATGTTAACTTCTCGAACACTATCACAATTAATTGTCATGCGAACTGAATTGATGAATACATTTCATCTTACGTCAAGAACACAGCGTACATATTTCAAGCAGCAGAGAGGGTGAGCCGGACAACATTTTTAGACAAGTATTCACTGAAATCACGCTTAAAATCAATGAAACCAATGACATCAGGCCCAAAAGTCAATGACATCAGGTCCCAAATGTGTGTGTGAATCATGGATTAGGTCCAAAAAAAAATTATGAAAAAATCAATGAAATTAATGAAATCAAAAACTTTTCAACCATTACATTTTTTGGGAAAAAGGGACTACAACGTCGTTGTCACTACCCTCTCTGCTGCTAGAACTTTCAGTTGGGGTTAACCGAATATTTGATCCAGTCCGATACGATATCGTGTTCGAGGGTCATGTAAATTTATTGTTACAAATCCGTGGGGGGCAGACTGAGCATGACTAAAGAAATTTCTAAATTGATTGAAGTCCATATCAGAACACCATGTCTGCCAAATATTTCGTAGCGTATGTGTATCAACGCCGTTGAATACAGCAAGCATATTACAGTTATCTCTAATCACTTTTGGAATCTGAGTGTATCGTTGAGTGACATAGATCACGTCCGTGTTTTTATGCCTGCCTCGGGAAAATATTCTAGGAGGATTTTTTTGTTTATCTAACATGACATCATCGTATACAACTAAATTGTTGATACTTCCATCGAGGTCTTCTACTGATGGCGCCTCGTCAATATCGGTTATAAATTCAATAACATCCTCGCCGGCAATCTCTGAAGCGTTTTCATTAAAATCTTTTAGCACTTCATAGCATCGTTGGTCGTCTACGCTAGGGGCAATTAAATACAACTTATCCCACTTCATCCATCTCATTATTAAATTGAGCAACAATTGCGTTTTACCGGATCCAGATGGTCCGATTATAATTGCGCGGATAGAGTTTGGTAGCGCTGCATGATGCTTCACTGGTTCTCTTGTTTTAGTCGCTGAAAAATCAATTATATTCATATCTCTATACATAAATTATGGATCTATATTGCGTGAAGTGTAAGGCGCGTACTGGCACAGATGACTTGACGACGATTACAGCTAAAAATAACCGATCAGCGCTTTCTGGTAAATGCGTACAGTGTAGTACAAAGAAATTTAGATTTGTTTCTAAACCCAAGGAACCCAAGGAACCTTTAAAAAAAAACGAGGAGGTGATATCGCTGCCAAATTAGCAAAACTCCCTGGAACCCCATGGGGGAAATACCCCGGAGAAAAACACCTTCCAGGGTATAGTTATTGTGGACCGGGAACAAGACTTGATATCAGACTCAATGATCAAAATCAGCCCCGACCCGGTGAGGAACCAATAAACGCTATTGATAAGGCATGTCACCTTCATGATGTTGCTTATAAAAGCAGCAATTTGCAACACAGGCATCTAGCAGATGTGAAATTAATTCATGCGTTGAATGCCATTCCTGATAAATCCTTCAAAGAAAAATTGGCTTCATTTTTGATAAAATCGGCTATGAAAAGTAAATTGATGTTAGGTAATTAATAACAACATGGAATCTATTTATTATTCCCCAAGAGGATACTGGAAGGGTAACGCTGCAATCAGTAAACTCGCTAGCGTCGCAAAAGTGAAATAAACCACTGCGGCTCATTGGTTATCCAAACAGGCACTATGGCAAATTTATCTACCACCGCCTAAACAAATTCAATTCTCGCATTTTGATGTGACCTTTCCTAATGAAGTTCAACAGGCTGATCTATTATTTCTGCCACATGATCGTGGTTACAAATATGCGTTAACTGTAGTTGATATTGCAAGTCGGTACAAAGAAGCAGAACCGTTAAAAACAAAATCGGCCACTGAAGTCGCTTCTGCATTTGAAAGGATTTATCGAAGGAGCCCTCTGCACTGGCCAAATCTGTTACAAGTTGACCCGGGCAAGGAATTTCAGGGTGCAGTGTTATCTACAATGAAATATCACAATGTCGCTCTCAGACGAGGGCATACTGCACTGCATCGTGATCAGGCCATTGTAGAACGGTTTAATAAAACCCTTGCTGAGCGGTTATTTGGATATCAATATGCAAAAGAATTCATCCAAGAAAAAAGATCCCGTGAATGGGTGAAGAGATTACCAGGTGTAGTTACCGCACTGAATAACGAGATTACTAGAACCATCAACATGAAACCTGTCAACGCGATTAAAAAGAAGTCGATACCTGAAAAACCACAAAAAGATTTCAAAGAACCAATTCTTGGTAGTAATGTCATTGTGAGGTACTTATACGAACCAGGAGAGCTTGAAGGGGATAGAAAAAGGGCTACTGATCCTATTTGGAGCGTCACTACGCATAAGATATCTAGTATAACACGATCTACGGGTAGACCTCCAATCTATAAACTGGATTCAACTGCCCCTCAACGGGGTTTTACTAGACAACAATTACAAGTGATACCCGAGGATACTCAATTGCCATCCCATGGTCTTAACTAGCACCCTTGCGTCTATTGCACTCAAGACAAGTCAACATCACATTATTTCTGACATGACCGAGATTGTTATTTTTTCTGTCTACGGTGAATTGGCGAGGATCCTTATCCGAATACTGCCAACGCATTATACAATTGCAACTTGCGCAGTGATTATTCTGTTGTTTCTTCAAAGTGATTATTAATTCAGCATCAATATCAAATTCTCGTTGTTTTTTTTTGTCCTGTTGTTTGTAACCGGAGAGTTTTTTATCAATAATATCATTATCATCACCAATGATTTCATCATCGCCAATGATTTCATCATCGCCTGACTCTGTCAGGACAATTCTTCGAAGTTGATTTATTTTTCGTACTCTAGACACTGCGAGATAGACTAAATTCGACCATTCTATGCGATTATCTACCATCCAAAGAGTTGTATCCGATATAGTCAATCCCTGTGAAGAATGTATCGTCGCTGCATAACCTAGCGTCCACGGGGATTTATTAGCACGCAATGCATCTTCAACAACATTGATATCAACCAGCACAATATCATTTAATACTAAATTCTGTTTTTCACTTTGTCCTGGAATATCAACTTCGATGTTCTGTTTTCGCGTATCCGATGGCCTATAACAAAGAGGCACTGGAAGTGTTGCAAATTTTTGTTTATGCAATTCAAATAACTTCATCTGAAGTGTGTCCCTGACTATTTTTCTACTTGCAATGATTAAATCATTTGGTCTCCACATTTCCCAGAAATCATTCATGGGAGTTTCCGAAATTATTTCACGGGCTATTTCACACTGGATTCTATCCGGTTGTAATCTAATTAGTTTCTTCAATTCTTTTAATTCATTATCAAGTGATCTATGATCGGTATCAATTTCTTCATAATAGTCTACAAAACCCTTTAGCCATTCATGGGGAGATGCACCGACAAATGGTGGTGGTTGGCCGTGATCACCGCACATGACGACTTTTGTATTTTTTAATAACAACCACTCAAGAAATATTTTTAAGACATCTTCGGACACTGTGTCTA
Source organism: Unio delphinus (assembly GCA_029339505.1). Classification (NCBI taxonomy): domain Eukaryota; kingdom Metazoa; phylum Mollusca; class Bivalvia; order Unionida; family Unionidae; genus Unio; species Unio delphinus. The sequence continues at coordinate 6,753,302 of JAQISU010000017.1, read as the reverse complement.
TTTCATCCCAAATGATAATTTCAGGAATAAATTTCTCTCCCATGCGCCCAGGAGTCCATTTATCTCCCTTCCATCGGAAAAAGCTGTGATAAGTGCAAGCATTTACCCCTCTCTGTATCATTTCTCTTGCAAGTCTATGAGTTGGTGTTAGCACAATCATGTTAGAAACGCTAGCGTTTCCACGACGAAATAACTCAATTGCCCGGGTTGTTTTTCCTGACCCACCACAGCCGTTTAAATAAACTGTTTTATACAGGCATATTGGATCAGAAATCGGTGGTGCACTAGAAAATTCTGAACACTGATTGCTTTCTAAGTAATTATTTTCAATTGTAACATCTGCTGATGGAATATAATCATGAATTATTTCTTTCTTAATTCTCCATGATCCCCATTTCTCGTTGCCAGTAGCCTTAAAATCAGCCATTTTGCTATTTATGTAAAATGAGTCAGTAGCAACTCTAACTGCGGTGGTAGGAAATCTATTGATCATTGAAAATAAATTAATAGAAGCATAACCGAGCATAGAAGCTCTCAAATGTGTGTACTGCGGATGGTATCCATCATTGTAGGTAACAATTGTACCCAATTTGGTTCCATCGGACAGAAATGCGTCCTTACGATTGACATATAGGCCCTTATTCGTTAGATCCGCCATTACAAAATCGTATTCAGCGTTGTCTATAATCAATCGTGAAGAATATTTCGTATTATCATCTTTGCCACCTTGGGTAAATTTACCGATTATTCTTCGTCCAAGATTTTTTGCTTCATTGTTTCTGATTTCAAATAACTGTCTGGACCAATCCATGATTTGTTGTTCATTAAAATCAGGAAACAGTTTTCGCTCTTCGCTAATTATTTTTTCTAGATCAGGTTGTGGTAACCAGACTGATTTCTGTGCCCGATAGGATATAATTGCTTCACTGACAATTAATGATTTTAACATCTTACAATCAAGCATATACCGTAACAACACTATTGGCATCCAGTGTTTTTCAGACATGTGTTTACCAATCCAAAGATAACTACACGGATGAAGTCCTTCAGCCATTTCAAATGATACCACACAAGCGAATCCGGTTAAATCAAAATCAGGAAGTGGTCCATTAATAGCAACGCGGGTCATTTCGTGTGTAGGGTGTCCAAATCGTTTGAAATATTTCTCGCATTCTCCATACCCAAGAAAACTTCCTGGATAACACGCAATCATATCAACTGAAATAACGGAATCAGAGGTGTATTTTCTGTTCCATAATCCGCCGTGGCCGTATTCAAGACAGGACAATTTGACATCTGATAAAAACTCACTTCGTGTTGGTTTCCACGCGTTTTTCTTTCTAGCAAAATGCGCTGCAATGGATGGTACTGTGAAACAGTTTGCTAATAATTGATCGTCTTCTTCTCCGTCCTCAGAAAACTCACTAGCTAGTTGTTTCATTTGATTCTGCAGTTCTTCAGTACGGTATAATTCTCCGTTGGGCCTTACAAACTGATCAAATCTGCATTCCTCGTCTGAATTACTATGAAATAGCCACGCTGACACAGGATCGTTTTTACTCAAATGGTAAATAGCATCAAATAATTTCTGCTCTGAAAAAAACTCTTCGGTTTGGGATAGATATTTTACGGTTCTATCCCGTGGGAATATTGTTACTGCAGATGACCACGCGTGCGCGTTATGATCAATAATTTCAATGGGGTTTCCTTTTTTTGATTGATATTTCGGTTCTTTTAATACTTCACCGGTGATTGTCCTTACCGATATTGGAAATCTCAATGATGTTTCTAATTTGGTTATATCCTGAATTGTTGCTCCATGCTCTTTTACCGTGAACTCCCACTCGGTTATTTTTTTTCGTCTTAGATCAGTGAGTTTATTTCCCCGGGACGCATTTGTGAAGTGTTCTATTATTCGTTCTGCTACACAATTGAGCCCTGTCGAATATTTCATGGGTGCTAGTTTTGAAATATCAGGTTTTTCATTGAGCGGATAGATCCCGTAAACAACTGCTGTGACAGGATAAGATCTTTCGTAGTAGGGTTTATCAATTCCGGTCAAAATTCCCGGTTTGGAATCCTGATTCACGGTGACAGTTTTTTTGCCCCTGAGAATGGGTTCAAATTTATCCCTAATAATCCATTTGTCATCTTCACGGATAATGAATTTGATTCGGAAAAAATGACTTTTTTCCCCAATACGTGAAATGATCACTGCTGATTTTTCATCATTCATGGTAGCGTCAACAACACCATCAATTCGAAATGTTGACCAACAATAAGATGCTCCATCACGCTTGAATTCATTAAAACAGTCTCTGATGGGTTTATCAAGAATTTTATTCTTGGGTGTATTAGAAACTATATCAAGATTGAATTGAGCATCCTTCCATGATGATCTCATGTTTCCGTCTCTTGGACGTTTGTTACGTTTTTTGGATCTATCGCGATTAAATCTAGGATTGATTTTTAATAATCTCTTAAACTCTTTCATGTTTCCGTCTATTGTGCGTTTGTTACGCTTTTTGGGTCTATCGATATTAAATTTAGGATTGATTTTCAATAATCTCTTAAACTCTTTCATGTTTCCGTCTCTTGGACGTTTGTTACGTTTGTTTCCGTCTATTGGACGTTTTTTTGGTCTATCGAGATTAAATCTAGGATTGATTTTTAATAATCTCTTAAACTCTTTCATGTTTCCGTCTCTTGGACGTTTTTGACGTTTTTTTGGTCTATCGAGATTAAATCTAGGATTGATTTTCAATAATCTCTTGAACTCTCTATCAGCATTGAATTTAGCATTTTTCGAAGTCAATCTCTTGAACTCCTTCATGCTATATAAAAAACAAACATTTAAATGAAAGTTTTATGTATAATGAATCACTGCAAATGGCTCATGATGGGAAATGTAACCCCGTGTAACAAATCATGCAGAAAAAATGAATACTGTAGGTATCATATGCAAAGTTTTCGACGTGGAAGTCTTGGTCCGTTACCCTGTATTCGATGTGGGGTTGGGGTCAAGGGAAGATCACAATTGTGTAGTGATTGTGGTGGTAAGCGATATAGGGAATTGAAGCGTTATTATGATAAAAGAATAAAAAATGGACAATCTATCAGAAATTATGACCCTGAAAAGGCCCTTGACCCTGACAACATCAAGGATAAAATCATAAGAACCCCGCAAGACTATATCGAAAGATTTTCCAGTGATGTAATTATTGAACCAAACACTGAATTAGACAAACAATAGAATAGTATATATGGACCAAGAATTCAGACCACATCCAGTGATTACAAAATATGAAGCATCCAGTGATGGTACTGTCAGAAACCGTAGACTAAAGAAACCGGTCGGTGTTGTGAATAATCAAGGGTATTTGAAGTTTACTGTTGGAAAGAAAAATTATCTCATTCATCGTTTCGTATTTGAATGTTTTAATGGATTGATCAAAGATGGTTTTGTTATTTATCACAAGGATTCTAATCCAAAGAATAATTCTGTATCAAATCTGCAGGCTATCACACTGAGTGAGAATTCCAAACGAGGAAGAGCTGGCACTTGCAAAACGGTTTGGAAGAGACCTGTGACATCTTTGAATACAACAACTAATGAAGAAAAAATATTTCAATCATTATATGAAGCCGGTAAATTTTTCGATATTTGTGGACCGTCAGTACGAAAAGTTGCAGAGGGGGTTTATCGATCGGCTATTTCAAAAAAGACGGGGCAAAAGTTCAATTTAGTTATGTCTAATGCGTCATAATTTCCAATTAGAGATATGTCATACTTATAGAATAATGAATTCTGAAAACATGAATAGCATCATAGTTGAAATAGCAAAATTGAAAAATCAGGATATCAAACTATCAGATGGATTAAATCCTGATCAAATTGTGTCTGATTTTCAGGATATAGAATACGGGGTTAGCACTAACAAATATATGCTACCCAAGAAATATGCACTCATCAAAAAAATTCAGAATTCTATTAAAGACTCTCTTTCATTTTCCAGTGACATCAGTGTGTTCGTCCCGTTGTATACTATCGTAGAAGGAATACGAAAAGAATTGGGGTACGAATACGAATTGAAAAAAGAAGTCAACTCTAAAATTAGAAACCTACGAGCATTAATTCAAGAAAATGAACAATTTTGATTGCCCGACCATTGATTGCCCGACCATTATCATTTTTTGATTGTGACCGACCATTTATCATTCCGACCCTCATTTTTTTAGCCGACCCTCAAAAGGAGATGTCAAAAATCGATGGAGGATATGTCAGATTGATCAAAACTAGAATGTTGAAACTATCAGTATTATTTATTTTATATACAATTTTGATACTTTCAACATCAATGATAGAGCTGTCAAAACAATCAAATAACACTTCCATGACCGTATCAAAAATCATCCGACATGTCATTGATGGCGAAACTATCAGTATTATTTTATTTATATACAATTTTGATACTTTCGCCACACCTGATAGAAGGTGTCTCACGATGAAATAACACTTCCATGACCGTATCAAAAATCATCCGACATGTCACTGATGTCAAAAAAGGAGTTGCACGATGGTGTTAGGTCGGGATTGAAAAATTGTTTTGCAATTGAAAAATAGTTTGCGATTTCAAATAATGGTCAATGAGGCATTAACAACCCGATTGGCTCGTGAGCGACTAGATGCAATTAAGAAATTTATACCAATTCGCGACTCTGTAAGAAATAAACTGCAACAACGACAGAGTTTACAAACTGATTTTGCTCTGGGGTCTGAAGAATTGTTTAAACCAGTAACCACAGCAACGAAGGGGGTAGAGCGTGCTATACTGGGAGATGATCCTGACGGTAAGAGAAAGGAAGAGGGTCTTATTTCTGTACTCGAAAAAATAGCAGCAAAAACTGAACAAACTGAAAAAACTGATCCGAAAAAAACGACTGTTTCTCTGTTGAATAAATTTACTGATCATGCTAAAATATTAATAAAAAAACCTAGTTTATTGAAATCAAAGGATTATCAAGCCTTTGGTAATTTTGCTGCTCAAAGCTATAATTCAAAAAAAGATTTTTTAAAGGACGAGTATAAAAATGATAGAATATCAAGTAATGATTGGTTCGATTATTTGTATAAACTAAATAAAGGGATTGGTCGTTTGAATAAGGATGAGATAGGATACAAGGAATTTCAAAGGGGGATTAGTAATTATAAAAGAGAACAAATAGAAGAGCCACAACGAGAAATAGAAGAACGGCAAGAACTAAAACGTCAAACACCAACACGTAGACAAACAAGAAGACAAAAAAAACAACAACTACCACCTGATGATGATGATGATTTAGAAGAACGACGTCAAACACCAACACGGAGACAAAAAAAACAACAACTACCACCTGATGATGATGATGATTTAGAAGAACGACGTCCAACACCAACACGGAGACAAAAAAAACAACAACTACCACCTGATGATGATGATGATACTCTTGATTATTTACAAACCACGGATACAGACAAACTAGATGAAGCAGCTGGCTATAGCGGAAGTGGATTAGGAAATCCAAGGATTGGAAACATTTGTCCTGATAGTGTTATCAATGATATATTACGATTAGATGTTCTCATCGGAGGAAAACGAGCTGGAAATAACTCTCCAGAAATAATTAATGAAGCAGCTGATATCTGTAGACGGTTATTTGCCGGCGGTATCATGGATATCAAAACCTATCGAGATTTCATTGACGAGTTAGCAAATGGGTATCATAGTGATTAAATAACAATTGAAAACACTATTGTTTTTATAATAATGATCGTACACTACAATCATGATAAACCAACCCTCGTCTATGTAGTTAATTCACGGTTTCCAGTTTATAGAGCATACTACGGAGATGGCCTCGGCAATACCATTTTAGGATTCTTTTCAAGAATGGCCCCAAAAGTGATGCCGTTAGCTAAACAATTATCAATGAAAGCCATTGATGTTATTCGTGATAAGGGTATTAGTACTGTTGGAGATCTTGCCGGGAAAGCGTTTTCAACTGCGAAGGATAAAATAACATCATTAGTGGGGCGAAAAAAGAAACCGTTACCGTCTACAGAAGAAATGCCTGCAAGTGTTAGTAAAATAATAAATAACGCAGTAGATGAAAAACTAGCGTCGATGGTAAATCAAGGGGACCAAAGCAATATTGCAAACATGATAGCAGGAAGTGGCCTTAAAAAACTACGTCGATGAAAATGGAAAAATCGTTTACGATTTCACTATTTAGACTCTGATAAATAGAATAAAATGTTCAAAAAGTCACATGATCCAGCGTTTGATATAGACGCCCCAGTGCGTAAAGATGATTCTGTACGCGATTATCAATATTACGCCTATCATGCCATAGACTCAAATAGTCGAGCAAGAATTGATCTTCAAGTCCATGATACCAGTAAATACTTTTTACCCTGTGAAGCATTTATTGAAGTAGAAGGAGAAATTGTAACAGCTGCTGATACTCCTGCTGTACCAGCACCGTATCCAGCTGGTACTCAAGTCGGTTTTGTCAATAATGGTATTGTGGCGCTATTTGAGAGTGCTAGATATCTCATTGATGGAAAAGAAATTGAGTCCATAGATCGTGATGTTGATGTGGCCACAACAATAATCGGGTTAGCGAGATATTCTGATGATTATACAAGATCAGCAGGACCTTCTATGATGTTTGCAAAAGATGGTAAGAATACCGCTGGAGGAAATCCATTTATTATAAGACAACCAAGGGATCGTACTGCTCCTAACCCTGCTAATGTTGCTGGTATCGAGGATATGATTATAAACAACGATCCTAATTTCAATCTAGGAGCCGCAACACGAAACGCAATGTTGGGAGTAGGGCGTAAATCATTTTCATGTGCGATTCCACTGCATCATATTTTTGGATTCTGTAGAAACGTCAGAAAAGTTATCTACGGGGCGAAGCATACAGTATCGCTTGTACGAAAAAGTGACGATAACGACGCAATTTGGAGGATTCCAGCAAATGCTGCAAATCCAGATGCTGATGCTGGTAAAGTCAATTTAACAAAAATATCATTGTGGATGCCAGTGTTGACTCCAGCAATCACCGCAGAAGGACGATTACTATCATTTATGGACCAAGGAGGAAAGTCGTTGTTGAGTTGGCTAACCGTGAGTACAGATGTGAAACAATCAAATATCAACGGGTTATTCACTTGGAACCTAGCATCAAAACAAGGCGTTTCTGCGCCACGTCATATATTTATTGCGTTACAGGATAACACACGAGTTGGCAATCAACGTTTCAGTCATATGATATTTGATCAATTAGGTGTGAAAGACGTCTCACTGAGAATAAACGGCCAGCAGGAACCATCTGAGGATATACAACTTAATTACACAGAAAATCATATTGCACGAGTTTATCATCGTCTGTTGTCATTTATGGCACGCGATCAAAATGTCGATACTGGTTTGCAAATATCACAATTTGATTTTAAAAATCTGTATCCGATCTACTACTTCTCACTGGAACATCTCGATTTGACAAGACAGTCAGTTGTTGATATACACTTTAGAACTAATGTGACTCGTGGTGTTATTGCTGATTATAGAGCGGTTGCTGTCATTCTCAGTGATAAATCAATGCTACTCGAAGGTGTTGGTGGAAGAATGAGAGTGGTAGATGCCCCAGTAGAAAATCTTTGAACGATTTTTCTCGATTTTTCATTGAATTAGAATCAATCAATTATATATAATGTCATATAGTGTTATTAGTGTTACGTTAACTCCTGGTCAAATCAAAAAATTGCAATCAGAATCGGCTAAAAAATGTGGAACCACAATCACGTTGAAACCCAGCCAAATGACTGGTGGTGAAAATAAATTATCGCTGACAACTCGTCAGGTGAAACATTTCAATGATGCTTTCAAGGATAAAAAGGGAGTTCAGATTACTCTCTCTGCGGCTGCTATTAAAAATATGATGAAAACAGGCGGTATATTTCCATTGTTAGCTGCAATACCAGCATTGATTGCAGCAGCAGCCCCAGCGGTGGCTAAAGCAGCAGCGTTAGGAGCCGTTGGTACTGCAGCAGGAATGGCGTTGAAAAAGGCAACTGGACAAGGATATAAAAAAAAGAGACGATCCGTTCAAGGATTGGGTCTAAGACTACCAGAAACCCCGTATTCTTGGTACAGCGGAAAGGGTCTAAGACTACCAGGAACCCCGTATTCATGGTACAGCGGGAGATCCGTTCACGGATCAGGCCTGAGACTACCAGGAACGGTTTATTAATTCAGAAATCTTCAATTTCCGAACCTATGGTTCCCATGTCCAATTTTGATTTAATGGATGCTGCTAAAAAACTAGTGATTAAAAATTTCAGAGGAGTTTTTATGAAAGATCAATTACCACATCAACCAAACAAAACTGAAACAGGTATTATTAATCTCGATAACAGCACCGGACCTGGAACTCACTGGGTTGCATACGCTATTGATCCACGTGGGATTGTCTATTTTGATTCATATGGATTAGCCCCACCAAAAGAGTTTATGCGTTATATAAAAACCCTTCCAATGAAGACTTGGTATTCTACGCTACCAACACAACAAATCAATGACCCACCAATATGCGGCAGTGAAGTGTTAAATGTCCTTGACGCTATTTCTAACTCCTTGGGTAACCCAAGGGGAAAACCACCTCATATTGTCGTTAATGACTACACTAGTAATCGCTTTTTAGAGAGAGAAAGAGTTTTACAATAACATGATTGATATTTGGGGAAGACCTCTGAAACCCAAACCCGATGACACTGCAACCGGTGAGATAACAAAACAAATTAAAGATGAAATCGCTGAGACGTTGAACTTAACAAGTGTTGACCCGAATGAAATAGTTGTATTTCAAGACAAACAGGGTAAATTGAAATCTAGTAATATTTCTCTGGATGATATTTTAGTTAAACAACAAAACGCAATCGAGGATACTATCGCGTTATTTTCCGATCAGGGTAAACTCAAACCGGGTGTACTTTTTTCGACGATTACAGATCGATTTAAAACTCTTAACGATTCTGCGTTAGAACTAGCAACACTTCAATCTAAAACCGAAGAACACATAAAACAGTTTACCGCATTTCGTAGAAATATCATTGATAAATTTATTGGAACTACATTCGATAAAATTGAACTAAAACTCCCTGATATTAAAAAATCCATCGATGAGACGAAAAACTTCATCGAAGCCGTCAAAGGTGATCTTTCGAGGATGATAACAGTTATTGAAAAAACAAAAATTCCTCATGAGAAAACCAACAACGTGGTATACACAATCCAACACGGATCATTTGAGTGGACACCTGAAAACAACAAATTAGACATCACTGCAACAGTTAAGGGTATTTATCGATTAACAATAGTGAGAACGACTCAATTTAATATTTCATCGTCCAGTTCATCCGGGGTCAATAATACGATTTCAACGATCATCGACAAGGATACAACTGAACAGTTCACGTTAATAGCTACTGATAAAAATTTGGTTAGGGTTACAACAACGTGGTATGTGGAATTCGTAGCGGATTTAAGTTGAAAATTGCAAAGCAATTTCACTAACGGTTTCAATTGAAAACGCTAGCGTATTTAAAATAAAAAATGATTTCATCATCGCAATATCGCTATGATCAGGTCAGAGAGTATCAAACTAGACTCAAAACCTTGTCTGAGGAGTATGAATTGAAAATTAAAAAATATCGCAGGAGAATTACCGCAATTGATGTTACTGTGTACGCTGTGAGTGGTGTAATCACCGGAGCTGGTATTATACTGTCTTCAGTGACAATGATGGCTCCGATAGCTGTTCCAATTTGCATTTCTGCGGCAACAACAATCGCTGGAATTATTTCAATAATCACAAAAAAAATATCCTCATGCAGCCAACGGAAACTACAAGACTACATAATTCAATTTCATGTTGTGTCCACTGCATACTCGCAATTATCCTCATTGATATCGTCATCGCTCGATGATACAATTATATCAGAGAGTGAGTTTTCAGCGATGGTAGATATATATGATTCTGCGATGTCAAAATTAGAAGTACAAAAACATGAGTATAATAACAATGACAACACAGATGGAATTACTTCAACAAATAGTGGAGAACACAAACCCAGTACAAACAAGCATGATCTCAATAACCTCAACGAATCCAGAATTCAGTGTGAATTTCCCCTCTCCAGTCCCAGTGAAGGAGATAGCGCTAGCAAAATTACGAGTATACCACAGTTGGCCAAATATTAGGTCAAAATCATTTGGTGGTCAACAACCCAATAATTCACTGGTATTTGCAAATAAGAATAAACCCGACGGTACCCCAGACTGGAATGTTGTTTCCATACCAACCGGATCATATCAAATTGAACAAATCAATGATGAATTCGCGCGTAGAATAAAATCGATTACTGGAGTAGAGTCAAAAATAGCTATAACAGTTCATGTGCCGACACTATCATCTGCCATTGAAATAAGCACAGAAGGATATGTCGTAGATATCTATCAAAGTTCTATTAGAACCGTACTAGGATGGCCTGAATTACCACCCCAGAGTAAAACTCTGGAGGAAACCGTTAAATTACCAGAACCACAAAAAACTGATTATATCACCGACAGGACAAAATCTGATAATCCAGTAAAGAGTTATAGAGATTATGACAAATTGAATTTTTTCACTGAAAAGATAGATAAGGGAGGGGAGAAATACTACATAACTCGACAGGATAAAATCACTGAAAACTTCACAGCGTTCAATAACGATATTTCGTTGTTGTTAATATCCCTTAAATCCGGCTCTCTCACCCGAGATGAATTTATCAGCGTCATAGAAACATGTAACAGAATCCTCAGTGACATTTATATATTTCATTCACTAATTATACGAGAGGTAGCCCTTGCCAGACACCCTAACACGAAAATAGAATTTACGACAAAATATCATATAAGCGTAGAAAATATTTCCGAATTCAATCTACCAGGATATAATCTCTTAGAACTACAAAAATCTCTCAGTGATGCCATCGATGAAGGTTTCAAAATAATTCATGATACGTGGAAAAAAACACAATCACCGGAAATAAAAATCCTCAAACACAATAATGACCCAGATGGTGGTGGCAGGCATATTGCTCCGTTCAACGTGAATATTTCATCGGTGATTGCGCTCAATTTAGTGTGTGATGTGATCGAAGGAAGCTATCAAATTAATCTAGAACGATCAAATCAAGCTCAGCAAGGATATATTTTGTATTCATTTGCACCAACAGCCCCTCCAGGGTTTTTAATAATTGAGTCCCCGGTGAATCCAGTCTATATGCGATGTCATAATAATTCATTAACCAGAATTAATTTCAAACTCACTGACCAGTCTAATAATCTGATTGATTTACAAGAGGAGGTTTTACAAATTAGTCTATTTGTGAAATCGTAGTGATTTTCGTCCCCCAGACAAGGTCTGGAACACGATATCGTATCGGACTGGATCAAATATTCGGTTAACCCATAGCAGCAGAGAGGGTGAGTGACAACGATGTTGTAGTCCCTTTTTCCCAAAAAATGTAATAGTTGAAAAGTTTTTGATTTCATTAATTTCATTGATTTTTTCATAATTTTTTTTTGGACCTAATCCATGATTCACACACACATTTGGGACCTGATGTCATTGACTTTTGGGCCTGATGTCATTGGTTTCATTGATTTTAAGCGTGATTTCAGTGAATACTTGTCTAAAAATGTTGTCCGGCTCACCCTCTCTGCTGCTTTTCACTAGTTCGAGTTTCCTCTTAACCTTGTCACCCCATTTTTGATATTTGTACATATATGCTGGGGTGCAGGGTACGAGTCCATTGCCTATCGAAACGTATAACTCACCCACACCATTTGGTGTCGGCATGGAGTAGTCGCTTACTAGCCTGCAAAGCAAACTTGAACGTCCAAATATCAAAAATGGAATGGCAATGGAAGAGGAAACTCGGAATAATATTTCACAGACACGCAGTATATGTATTACGATTACCGTGTGTGACACTTAATCATTTTTCTATATGATTACCCTGTCATGATTTCTTGCTGGCATTGCTTTGTCCCAAGTGGCTCATAAAAGAAAACGTATAATTGGCCTTTATACGAATCCCAATGACTTGTAGAGGATGACATCGCTGTCAAGTAATATTTTGTTTACATTTTTGGTTACGTGTTATTGTTACCTTTAAATTTATATACCATTTGTTATCTTTATCTTTTATTTGTATACCATTGACACAATTCGAACATCTTTATCCGTTATACTTCATCTTGTCATCCTTTATGTTTATAAGTATTTGGAAGGCTTCATATACTTGGGGACTTTGTGCAAGCAGCGCCGGATTAAGCACCGTGGAGGCCCATAGGCAGTCAAACTTTTGGGGCCCCAGACCCACGGTCACGGTCTCATGGGGGCCCCTGGGGGCCCCTGATGGGGCCCATACAAGTCGCGGGGCCCATAGGCAGTTGCCTACTCTGCCTAATGGGTAATCCGGGACTGTATGCAAGTCTTTTTTTTTATGACACTTTTTGAAGTTTACTTGAATCAGGTACCATAAAGACACTATTTTTGTGAGGCACATTGAAAAACTTCTAAATGGATACATCTAAAGTACAATTTCCATGTAAGGTCAAATGCTGTACCATTTGAGCTTTATTCCCTTCGCATGTCGGGAATCTCCAATTATGATACAAAATTGTTAAGTCACCACCTGTTCTACATAAATCTTAGCTGTATGGTCCAACTAAAACGATGATTCCCATCTCCCAGGTTGCAACCAACATCTGGGTTGAGAGGACACTCTGGAGGATCGCAGACGATCTTCCGGAGTTTTTCTAAGAAGACAAATGTTATTAAAACTTGGAAATGGGATCGTGAGGTTCGGAAAAAAGATCTTTTAATGTCGCGGCCAATAACGGATGGAAACATCTGAACTAGAATGATCAGGGGTATGTTTTGAATCTGGAAACAGGAAGCATTCTTAGCCCTGATTTGAAACTTATTACTTTGAAAGTTGTACATGAGAGAGAGAGAGAGAGAGAGAGAGAGAGAGAGAGAGAGAGAGAGAGAGAGAGAGAGAGAGAGATATGCACAGATGCAGAGACATGGAGAGACAACGAGAGAGAGACCACAATGAGTAGTTTTTGGTGGAATAACCAACGAAGTTTACCAGATAAACTTAGTGGAAAAATAATTTCTAACAGCATATTCAGTTTGGTTTCTCGCAGTGCATATTAACATAGAACTCGATATAATTGAGGCAATATACTTTTATTGTCAATTTTAAAATTGTTTATCAATAGGACACCTGGGTTCGAACCGGGAACATATCCATCTGTAGTCGCATGCTCGACCACCGAACTAGATATATACCCTTCAATAAATGAATGAGCTGAAATTGTAATAAAGATGTGGGAAATGGCCATCTGACGCTTGTTATAGATCTAATGAAATGACCAGGATCGCTAATATATTATGCCTCTTTTGACCAGAAACACTGTCATGTTTGAATGACTACTCTCATTGCTTTAGTAATCTAGGCTAATCTGAATTCTGATAACGACTCCTCTGATTATTTTACTTATCCAGGTAAACAACACATCCTAACAATAGTTAGAGTGAATAAATGTATTTGTCACAACGCGATCGCATTCTTCCCCACCATCGTCGTTTAACCTTTCAGAAGAATATTCCTTGAAACAGTTACTACAGCTCACTCACCTTGCGTAAGTGATTTGAAGAAAAAACATATTTCACGTCCAGGATGCTAAATGCTCGTTTACTACGAGGCGCCTTAGCGGACAAAAGCGGTCCCATGAGAATGTCTCAGTTGAAATTTTGATGTAAGCCGAGAAATCCAATATCAACGAGTTAGATCAAATCGCATGTCCTTAGAATTCCATTTTCAAGATCGAAATGTTAGATTTTATATGCTGAATTATACAGATGTGGTTTAAAGTTCTATTTCGTATGTCTACGTTTTACAGTGTATAGTTTGAATTACACAGCGGTGGTTAAATATCATATGCCGAGAATCCCTAATTCCCATGTTGTGTGCAACTGTTTGTGATGAAAGTTCCATTTAATATGGCGAGTATTTAGATTTCATCTGTTGAATTTCACAGCAACGAGAAGCAGCTTCCTCGTTAAAAATAGCACGGTCCATTCACGAGAGCGACCTCTAGCGAAGACATTCATATTAATTCTTGACCTGTGAATAGTAACTTTCACACTGTTAATGCATAAAATGTAATGGCGCCTCATCAGTGAATAGAATGAATAATACTCGATAATATTTTAAATTGTTATAGTGGGCATTGTATAAACTTAATTTTAACACCAACACATCATTTCACCATATACAAATAAAAATTCTGACAAGCACAATAAAATGTCCAATCACCGCTTTGTAATTAAACATATAAAATCTCAAAATTCAACACATGAAATGGAACTTTCAGCACAATCAATGTTATTCACGTGTTAAATTGAACTCTCGACATATGACATGATAATTTCAATGACCGCTGTGTCCAATCTAAAACCTCGAAATAGAAAATGAAACTTTAAGTACAAGCAGTTTTGATAAAACATGTGAAATTGGAATTCTGGACATATGACATTAAAATTTCAACGGCAAAGTTCTGATTGGACCAGCTTGTGTCCACTACGGCGCCTCATACGTATATTATCTCGCCTATTTGTCGTGTATATTGATTACTCTTGTTTGCACGTTACACGTATTTACATATTTCCTGCCGAAAAGGGTTGTCGACGAAACGTATATATCCAATAGGAATATCCAATAGGAATCCACTATGCAAATAAGAAATGGGTCTTACAGCAGTAATAATTTAAAATGCAAATAATTAAATGACTTACATGGATTTACCAGTATCAAACACAAATAATTAATCAGTTAAAAAGATTATTTTGAATGTGTACCCAACTCAAATACAATCTACAAAATAAGCATACTATTTTACTATTTTATAGCAGCATCATAATAGGTCACAGAAAAGACCGCAAACCAATACGTTTTGTAAAATTCAACAAATAATTTATTTTACTTGAAATCAAAGTGAAAATGTGAAAAGAACCAAGAGTATTGTGAATCACATCCAAAATAATCCTAAAAGTTTTATCACAAATCCAAATGTTTGAATTTTCAATTGAATTAAAGTTATATTCCAATTAAGTTAGATATCAAATGTGTTGTACCAGTAGTCTGGAGTTTCACGATGTGCTAAGAGTCTTTTCGTGTATCACAATAATATAATTCAAAATGGTCCTCTCTGCATCCACTATAATTCCAGATTAATATTCCATACTAAGACAATTATTGAGCTCTTTGTAACTCTAATGAATAATAATTTGAAAAACCAATCCACCCAAATCAAAAACTGAACACACCAATACGAATAATTCTGCTACAGCTGTTAAGGCAATAATTTATTTATTAGATAAATAAGTTTTTATATCCCTCTACTTGATCTAGGTCGTAGTTACTATTTGATGAAAATACTCTGTCACCTAATGGAATTCTAATAGAATGGATTCTAGAAAATTCTAAGGTCAATACTGTATATTTTAACTCAAAACTCATATAAACATGTTTACATTAAAAATAATCGAATATTTCATCCACTCTCAATATAAAATGTTAAGGTATGCATTATGTTGTTTATAAAATAAATGTTTCATATCAGGTAACGATGGACATGATTTTGGATAACGTCAAGTACAAAGACATGATTTTGGGTAACGTCAAGTACAAAATACGGATTAAACAATCATTATGAAGAGCCAACAAAAGAAATATACATAACACTTTAAAAACTGATATTATTAAAAGAGTCTCAAACTTATTTTTCTTTATAATGAGTACAAATTCAGGATCCTATAGTACACGACGATAAATCCCTATTTATTAAATATCAGTCCATTGTTAATGGAACGAGATTTTTTTAAAAAGTACAATTCCATAGCACAGCTTTAATGTATTGTATTCTATCCCTTGTGACGTCAATAGGTGCATTACCCAATACGTGTGTAATATAGCAAAATTAGCGTATTTATCTGAATAAAGCTGCAATCATTTGATACAAACTATAATCAATGGACGATGTTACAAAGGCTTTAAACAGTCTACAGTTCCAGAGTCGTCTATCAAATTATAACTTAAATCTGAATTCCTATGGGCACCGATGCGATCTCATCTTCAAATGTTTTTTTAATTAATATATCAAATAACAGCTTTAATATTTATGTATCTTGAAAGCCAAGCGGACCCAGTGAGTACGTTATGTGTTTATTTAACAGTTACCCTGGCTGGAATCATGTAAAAATGTTTTCATTTGTGACATCATAATTTGTATCTTTATGAAAACCGATCGAGTCGGGGGAAAAAGCCATTAAAACGAACAACATAGTCAGATGTTTTATATGAATTACTTTAAAAAGTAAACAAATCATATCACTAAAGTCAATAATCATTAAGATGCGGTAGAGATTCTTTCACTGTATTATGCATTCAAGTTTGACTTGTTGACAAAAAGTTGAGAAATTAAAGATGTTCCTGATTTCTCTATTTTCCAAGGCCTGCTGATATCCTCGTGTCCCACACTAAACCCCGTCTTATCACAATATATACACCTGGTCCCTCCCTTGTTTTACGGGGAAAGCACAATTCTTTTCTTAGGCTTCCTTCAGAGCCAACCCTCTCTCTCTCTCTCTGGAACACTGGCTCCTTTAAAGTTTTAACAATGAAATGGAAAAAAATTAAGAATAAAGGTCGAAATGACCTTCCCAAAGACTCCCTGGTCTAAATGTGATAAAATATAAATGCTCAGTGCATTCAACATTAAAATTCACTGCTTATTCAACTTTCGATACTTGACATGTACGTTACATTAAGTTTAGTTTTATTAATTTGGCTTATATGAGAGCACCTCATGAAATTCCCAAAACTGTATACAATTGTAGACCTTCCCTTGCCAAATGTATAATTTTCTGTAAACGCTATAGATATAAAATGCATAAAAATAAATATAAGGATGGAGTGTGATACATATTGTTTCAATAAAGAACACACACACACACACACACACACACACACACACACACACACACACACACACATACATACATACATACATACATACATATATATATATATATATATATATATATATATATATATATATATATATATATATATATATATATATATATATATATATATATAGTGTAATGTATGTGTGTAATGTATAATCATATTAATTTCATTTTGACTATAAGCACCTATTTATATAATATTAATTCGTTAGTACATTCAGATCTTTCAGATATTATAAAGGTATATTCCGTCTCTGCGAAGTCAATAGTTTAGTTATGAACGTCAACGTTGCATGTATAGTCAACTAGAATGAACTGAGATATGAAGCTGACATATTGTTGTGCCTTATTCACAACTCAGATGAAAAAAACTAAAGTGGGTGGGTGGGTGTAGGTGACGACAGAGAGAGAGAGAGATCAAAGAGTACTGAAGAATTTCTTGTTTGAGTCAGTCAATTAATGTCAATTAATGTTCCCCTAATTGAGTTAATTGCTGTATTTAGAAAGCATTTATGGTCATTCTTCCTTTTTTAATGGAAGATTGTACCTACATTTTACTCTTGTTTATTGTTTTGATCAAATTATTTATGTCAAAAACATGGATAGTAATAGCCAGCATTGGTATTACCATTTTGCACTTGTTTTATTCTGTATAATGCATTTTAAGACATAGTGTTTCATAGAAGGTATTTTTAAAAATATGTGTACGTGAATACCTACATGGATAACTGGCGTATTGCTTGCTATTTAGTTTCTTTCAAAGTTGTATATCTAATATAGATTAAAATTAGAAACCGTGCCCATCCTAAAGTTAAAATTCACGAGTGCTAAAAAAATGTGCTGTCCCAAGCCACAAGCGATTATCCTCTAGCTCCATTTCACCCGTGTCTGTGCGTGCAGAGATTTTCTCGTTTTGTCATGAATAGGTATAAACCTACTTAACCAATCACTGCGAATGTGAATAAATTGTTTTAACCAATTTTACCCAACTTGACCTCTCATGCTATTGAAATGGACCAATGAGAGCTTCTTTCCATAGTATCCTCAGCACAGTCACTTCTCGATTGATGAAGCGGGCAGTTTCATTTTTGTGTAATAGATACAATGTGTTGTTTATGAAGTATTTTTGTTTAAGCGTATTCATAATAAAAAATTAAAAAATCTAGGAAATCGCAGCAGATGCAGCCGTTTGTGATAGAAAAAAAAACGTCGCCGATTGTCACCTGTGGCTTACAACAATCTCATACATGAAGTGTGGCTGTTAACTTAAACATGCAAAAGATAAAATTAAATAATTTCTCAGTAAATGGATAATCATGATGATTTTGAGTTTGTAGATACTTTTTCTGTTATACAACCTATGAGTAAACTGATTTACACAGTGAGTTAAATAAAATGAATTTTGAACTTTCTATACTGTTAGGCGCACTTGTTTCGTGAAGCGGGGCCATGGGAGGAAAATAATATTGCAGGTTATTCCTTTTAACTTTAAGTCCTATTTTCTCTGCAATCATGTGTTCTATTTTAATGAAACATAATGTTCCGTCGTTTGATTTATAACTTAGAAAACGATCCAAAACAATTATAAGAGCCAAACTTTATGATAGGACAACGGATTCACATATTTTTTCTAACTTTTTTATTTCAGCTATTTGATTATTTGATTATGGCAATATTTATTGTTACGGATAAAAATATCCATCATGCATGACAATTATTGATATAAATCAGCTAAGTCGATCATGCAAATTTTAAAACTCAAAGCTATAATTTTCCTCTAGAAATTGTTTCATTGATCTATCAATTAATTAAGGTCTCTCTCTCTCTCTCTCTCTCTCTCTCTCTCTCTCTCTCTCTCTCTCTCTCTCTCATTTGTACAACTTTCAAAGTAATAAGTTTCAAAATCAGGGCTAAGAATGCTTCCTGTTTCCGGATTCAAAACATACCCCTGATCATTCTAGTTCAGATGTTTCCATCCGTTATTGGCCGCGACACTAAAAGATCTTTTTTCCGAACCTCACGATCCCATTTCCAAGTTTTCATAACATTTGTCTTCTTAGAAAAACTCCGGAAGATCGTCTGCGATCCTCCAGAGTGTCCTCTCAACCCAGATGTTGGTTGCGACCTGGGAGATGGGAATCATCGTTTTAGTTGGACCATACAGCTAAGATGTATGTAGAACAGGTGGTGACTTAATATTTTGTATCATAATTGGAGATTCCCGACATGCGAAGGGAAAAAAGCTTAAATGGTACAACATTTGACCTTACATGGAAATTGTACTTTAGATGTATCCATTTAGAAGTTTTTCAATGTGCCTCACAAAAATAGTGTCTTTATGGTACCTGATTCAAGTAAACTTCAAAAAGTGTAATAAAAAAAAGACTTGCACAAAGTCCCCAAATATATGAAGCCTTCCAAATACTTATAAACATAAAGGATGACAAGATGAAGTATAACGGATAAAGATGTTCGAATTGTGTCAATGGTATACAAATAAAAGATAAAGATAACAAATGGTATATAAATTTAAAGGTAACAATAACACGTAACCAAAAATGTAAACAAAATATTACTTGACAGCGATGTCATCCTCTACAAGTCATTGGGATTCGTATAAAGGCCAATTATACGTTTTCTTTTATGAGCCACTTGGGACAAAGCAATGCCAGCAAGAAATCATGACAGGGTAATCATATAGAAAAATGTCACACACGGTAATTGTAATACATATACTGTGTGTCTGTGAAATATTATTCCGAATTTCCTCTTCCATTGCCATTCCATTTTTGATATTTGGACGTTCAAGTTTGCTATGCAGGCTAGTAAGCGACTACTCCATGCCGACACCAAATGGTGTGGGCGAGTTATACGTTTCGATAGGCAATGGACTCGTACCCTACACCCCAGCATATATGTACAAATATCAAAAATGGGGTGACAAGGTTAAGAGGAAACTCGAACTAGTGAAATATGTACGCTGTGTTCTTGACGTAAGAAGAAATGTATTCATCAATTTAGTTCGCATGACAATTAATTGTGATAGTGTTCGAGAATTTAACATTAACGAAGCTGAAGTTATTTATTCCAAATACACGCACACAAGAACGAAAGATGCGTGAGTTGTAACATCTAATGTAAGGAAACTTCTATTAAAAGGTTAAACAGTGAAAGTTGCCCTAGTATTGTGGGAGATACACAAGGCCAATCTTTATATATATTTTGGATGAGTTTGTTTATCTTATATAAATGTAAATATGAAGTGGAAACACGATCAGTTTTAACGAAGATTACTAAACATATACGAGTGGTCATTCAAGTATGATCATATTTCTGGTTACAAGTGCTAAACTTTACCATACGTTGGACAATACATGTAAAACTCAGATGCGACATGATGTGATTTACCTCATCATTAGTAGAATCTCGTATGACATTTATGAAGGGGGTTTGGCTCAGAAATAGAGCATTCGAATGCAGATAGAGATGTTCCTAGTTCGGACCAGGTTGTACTCTTCATTAAACAATTTCCACAATGACACAAAATTGAAGATACATAGAAAGATATCCCCTTTTTAATTTTTTTGATATGTTCTAATACAACAGGTGGCGAGTAAATAATTTTGTCTCATAATTGGAGATTTCTAATATGCTAAGGGAATATAGCTCAACTGGTACAGCATTTGATCTACCATGGAGAGGTGAGCCTATAGATGTATGCATGTGGTAATCTTTAAATGTACATCACAAGAATAGCGTATATGTGGTGCCCGTACTAAAATTAAATTCAAAAAGTGTAAAATGAAGAGTTGCACAAATCCTGAAGAATACAAACCCTTACATATAATTCTAAAGCAGCAGATGGAGGATAAACAATAATGTTCAATTTGTGTTAAAGGTTTGAAAACTAAAATATAAAGGTTACATGCAACCAGTTATTGTGAAAACATATTACAAGACGGCGTTGAACTCCTCTGTACGTCATATGGAATCGAATTAATGGACATTGTCCGTTTTGTTTCATTTGCCGCCTTGTGCAAAACAGTACCTTGAAGATAACATGAATTGGTGATTATATAGAAAATATGATGATGTGTTGCACACAAACGGCAATCGTAATATGTGTATGTGTAATATAACACAAACTGCAATCGTAATATGTGTATGTGTAATATAACACAAACGGCAATCGCAATATGTGTATGTTTAATATAACACAAACGGCAATCGCAATATGTGTATGTGTAATATAACACAAACAGCAATCGTAATATGTGTATTTGTAACATAACACAAACGCCAATCGTAATATGTGTATCATTTGTGTTCGTGCAATATGTATGCGGTGATCTCGATGTACGACGAAACGTATTCGTGAAATAAGTCATGTGAAAAATAGGTGTGGTAGCGAACGAGCTCTTTGCACGTGAAAGAGATATTTACTTGAAAAAATGCATGCAAATTCCGTTAGATGTAATACCTATTTTAAGGAATATTCTACTGAAATGTTAAAATATGGGGAGTTGTCACTTGCATTGTGACAAATAGGGAAGGGGAGGGGGGAAATCACTTTTTGATTGTTATTAGGATGTGTTGGTTTACCTTCGTTAGTAGAATACGAACTGGAATCGTTATCGCAATTTAACTTAACAAAGACCGCCAAATAAATGGGAGTGGTCATTCCGACCTAACATAGTTTTGGCTACAAGCGCCTTGAGATATCGAAGGTCGAGGTAACTCTAGTTAAAATAGACAGATAAATATGATATGGAACAAAAAGCGATTTCCCACTTACTTATTGTACATTTCAATCTCTTTGGAACTTTGACATTCATTTAAACTCTTATATTAGCCGAGGGAACAAATTACTCTTTAAATGTGCCATTTAATTTCATTCTAAACAATATAGGGCACAGCTAATTTTGTACATGTTTATGTATACTTGTATGTATGATATATATGTTCTTTAATGTTTACAGTGTTTTTACTTTATATCTATATTTTAATTTAGATGTATGGACAAGGCAGTCTGAAATAAAGAATTCTTATCTTATCTTATTTTCAGATTCGATTTAACATAAGATGGGGATATAGCTCAGTGGTAGAGCATTCGACTGCAGATCGAGAGGTCCCCGGTTCGAACTTGGGTGTCCCCTTCATAAAACTTTTAATCATTTACCAATTGCTCAGCTTACCAGAACTCCACATCAGTTTAAATGTAATGGTATGGTAATTATTCTTTTCGCCGAATATATCGGTTAAGACCTCTTTGTTTATCGAAGAAAGCAACACGCATTGTGTTTTGTTTGTTTGATTAGGATTTTTAACGTAGATTTAACAATTTTGCAGTCATATCACTAGGATGTCTGCAGTAAGGAAGTTTATAGTGATGTCTAGCACTGGTGCATCATGCCGCAGACATGTGGTATGATGTCCCACCCAGTTCCATTATCCTGACACCAGTCCTAATACTAACCTCTTAATGCTGATTGCCAAGCTAAGCATCTGTTAGTTCCATTTTTGTAAGTTTTTGGTATGACTCGGCCGGGGACGGAACCTACGACCTCCCGCAACGGACGCTCTAACCATTAGGCCACCGGAGCAGTTGTGCGCTCTCTCTCTCTCTCTCTCTCTCTCTCTCTCTCTAGAGACAGACAACATGTTGTTTCATCAGAGGGAAAACGCGTTTGATGATTGCTTTGGGAATTTTCCAGTTTGTTTCCATATCTAGACTGTTTTTCTGTTTAAATTTGGAACAGGTACGTTTATGACTTTCGTGTGATTATATATATATATATATATATATATATATATATATATATATATATATATATATATATATATATATATATATATATATATAATTTGTGTCGATGAATTTGGGGCCTGGTCGTGCTGCAGTTGGAGTTTATTCAAAATTTCGATGACACCAATGGATTGGCTAACAATAAGCAGAGCATGTCAAGTCACATAAATAGAAGGGAGGAACCTCTTGCGTTTTTTGTTTTAAAAGACATATAGTGGTGATTAATATAAAAGATTTGAAGAAGATAAAGGCAAGTTATATTATTAGATGTGTAGAAGAATTAACCAGAGACATATACCAAAAAGTGCAAATTTATATGAGGTCACACTACAAAACAAGGATAAAAGTAAAGATATAAACACAGACAACCTTACAAATTTTAAATAAACACTAACCACACAATTATTGTAACAAAAACAATTAACCCCCTCTTGGAGAGAAACTCTCGGTAAGGTAGAGGCTTTGGTTGAGCGTTATTGACGTTATTTATTACATTTTCGTAGGAAACTTTACTTTTGAAGCAAATGACGTATCACCAAAAGGTATGTTCACCCTCTCTGCTGCTATTTGGTTTCCTACGGCAACATTAGAAATGGTTTATTGTTGATATTACATGACTATATGACCTCTGATGTCATTTACATGTAGGTTGCTATATTTGTGTAATCATGTGACTTGGAATGCAAATTCAGTGATCCAGTCAAATTATAGCAATGCTGTAGTTTTGTTTCCTCGTTCAGCGGATTAAAGCAATAACGAATGCTATGCTCGCAATTTCAAATAAAATAAATCATATTCCTATCGATTTCATGCAGGTATATCTCAATGAAAAGTCCATCAAGTTTGCAATGCCGGCTAGAAAGCGGCTACCCTATGCCAAAATCAAATAGTGTTGCCGAATTCCAACTTTTCGATAGGTAGTGGACTCAGACCCTACACCCCAACATAAATGTATAAATATCAAAAATGGGGCGGAACCTCGGACAAATTGCTTTAAAGCGTTGATCTCCTCGATAAGTCTTTGGGAATCGTGAAAAGGGCCATTATATGTTGTCTTTCCTGTGAGACCTTGGACAAAGCAATACCATTACGAAATAATTACTGGGTGATTTTAAAGAAATATAACACATACGGTAATACGGTAATCGTAATATATGTATGACGCGGTGTGTGTGTGTGTGTGTGTGTGTGTGTGTGTGTGTGTGTAATTATGAAGGTGTGTTCTTGATGTATACGAAATATTTTCATCAATTCAGTGGGCATGACAAATTGTTATGATAATGTTCGAGCAATTAACGTTATGGACGTGAAAGAGCTATTTACTTCAAAATCACTCACGATAGATGCGATCTTCTACTGAATATGTCAACGGTGAAGGATGAACTAATATTGTTGCAAAAAAATTCTTCACTTCTCTTTCACTTTACTCTCATTTGCGCTTCAGAGACCCCAAAATGTTTAATTTGACCCCAAAATGTTTAATTTTAATTTGACCCCAAAATGTTTAATTTGACTCCAAAATGTTTAATTTGACCCCCAGTTTCTATTCCAAAATTTGATTTTTTACTCAGTCTGACCCTTAGTTTTACACCAAGAAGAGTTTTCAAATTCAGTTGTGTTACCCTAGGAGATACACTGCTCCTTTAAAGGAGACTAGGAATGAAAATTTTTATTTTATAAATGTAATTCTTTACAAATTCTAATTCGAATATAATGTTTAAAAAAATAATATCGTGTGCGGATATTGATTATATTGCGAAGAAGATACAATGATTCCGTAAAATGCCGAGTATTTCCGAGTTTTAATGAGACGACAGATCACGTGGTCTCGTGATGTCACACTAGCCAGTCCTCGTATACAAACAGAAACATGGCAAGCGAGAAAGGCCATTGATAACGGTTTTCAAATATGTAAGTATATACATGCTTCGTTAAAATAGATTACGTACTGTACTGGTCAGTGCTGAAAGAAATGTTTTAAGCACAGGTCCCGGGCTGATGATTTAAATAAACTTATTAGCCCTGACTGAAATTCCACAAACCCGAACAGTTCATATATGTTAACCTTCAAGCCGGGAGAAGAAAGAAAGAAAATAAATTCCAATTTTGGAGGTATTTCCTCCCTATGTCGTAATATCCTTCTTGATTTTTCGCAGTTAACTCCCGATTATTTCAATATGTCTCTTTTTGGATGCGTTGTTTGCATTGGTTAGCACGGTAAGAAGCCGATCCACGGTCAGAATTCAGCTTAACACAGATTATTTATTATACATGTAGGAGTGGTCATTCAGGTTTGATGAAGCAGCAGAGAGGGTGAGCCGGACAACATTTTTAGACAAGTTTTCACTGAAATCAGGCTTAAAACAATGAAATCAGGCAAAAAAATCAAGGAAATCAGGCAAAAAAATCAATGAAAAATCAATGAAATCAGGCAAAAAATAATAATGAAAAATCAATGAAATCAATGAAATCAAAAAAATGACTAAGCCTCCATTCGTCTTCAACCGAATATTTGATCCAGTCCGATACGATATCGTGTTCGAGGGTCATGTAAATTTATTGTTACAAATCCGTGTGGGGCAGACTGAGCATGACTAAAGAAATTTCTAAATTTATTGAAGTCCATATCGGAGCACCATGTCTGCCAAATATTTCGTAGCGTATGTGTATCAACGCCGTTGAATACAGCAAGCATATTACAGTTATCTCTAATCACTTTTGGAATCTGAGTGTATCGTTGAGTGACATAGATCACATCAGTGTTTTTATGCCTGCCTCGGGAAAATATTCTAGCAGGATTTTTTTGATTATCTAACATGACATCGTCGTATACAACTAAATTGTTGATACTTCCATCGAGGTCATTCACGGATGGCGCCTCGTCAATATCGGTTATAAATTCAATAACATCCTCGCCGGCAATCTCTGAAGCGTTTTCATTAAAATCTTTTAGCACTTCATAGCATCGTTGATCATCTACGCTAGGGGCAATTAAATACAACTTATCCCACTTCATCCATCTCATTATTAAATTGAGCAACAATTGCGTTTTACCGGATCCAGATGGCCCGATTATAATTGCGCGGATAGAGTTTGGTAGCGCTGCATGATGCTTCACTGGTTCTCTTGTTTTAGTCGCTGAAAAATCAATTATATTCATATCTCTATACATAAATTATGGATCTATATTGCGTGAAGTGTAAGGCGCGTACTGGCACAGATGACTTGACGACGATTACAACTAAAAATAACCGATCAGCGCTTTCTGGTAAATGCGTACAGTGTAGTACAAAGAAATTTAGATTTGTTTCCAAACCCAAGGAACCCAAGGAACCTTTAAAAAAAAACGAGGAGGTGATATCGCTGCCAAATTAGCAAAACTCCCTGGAACCCCATGGGCAAAATACCCCGGAGAAAAACACCTTCCAGGGTATAGTTATTGTGGACCGGGAACAAGACTTGATATCAGACTCAATGATCAAAATCAGCCCCGACCCGGTGAGGAACCAATAAACGCTATTGATAAGGCCTGTCACCTTCATGATGCTGCTTATAAAAGCAGCAATTTGCAACACAGGCATCTAGCAGATGTGAAATTAATTCATGCGTTGAATTCTATCACTGATAAATCCTTCAAAGAAAAATTATCTTCCTTTTTGATAAAATCGGCTATGAAAAGTAAATTGATGTTAGGTGCTGGTAATTAATAACAACATGGAATCTATTTATTATTCCCCAAGAGGATACTGGAAGGGTAACGCTGCAATCAGTAAACTCGCTAGCGCCGCAAAAGTGAAAAAAACCACTGCGGCTCATTGGTTATCCAAACAGGCACTATGGCAAATTTATCTACCACCGCCTAAACAAATTCAATTCTCGCATTTTGATGTAACCGGACCCAATGAAGTTCATCAGGCTGATATATTATTTCTGCCACATGATCGTGGTTACAAATATGCGTTAACTGTAGTTGATATTGCAAGTCGATACAAAGAAGCAGAACCGTTAAAAACAAAATCAGCCACTGAAGTGGCTTCTGCATTTGAAAGGATTTATCGAAGGAGCCCTCTGCACTGGCCAAATCTTTTACAAGTTGACCCGGGCAAGGAATTTCAGGGTGCAGTGTTATCTACAATGAAATATCACAATGTCGCTATCAGACGAGGGCATACTGCACTGCATCGTGATCAGGCCATTGTAGAACGATTTAATCGGATTCTTGCTGAACGGTTATTTGGATATCAATATGCAAAAGAATTCATCCAAGAAAAAAGATCCCGTGAATGGGTTAAGAGATTACCAGGTGTAGTTACCGCACTGAATAACGAGATTACTAGAACCATCAACATGAAACCTATCAACGCGATTAAAAAGAAGTCGATACCTGAAAAACCACAAAAGGATTTTAGCGTTTCCCAACCAATTCTTGGTAGTAATGTCATTGTGAGGTATTTATATGAACCAGGAGAGCTTGAGGGTGGCATAAAAAGGGCTACTGATCCTATTTGGAGTGTTACTGCACACAAGATATCTAGTATAACACGATCTACGGGTAGACCTCCAGTCTATAAACTGGATTCAACTGCCCCTCAGCGTGGGTTTACTAGACAACAACTACAAGTAATTCCTGACGATACTCATTACCACCGCATGGTCTTAACTAGCACCCTTGCGTCTATTGCACTCAAGACAAGTCAACATCACATTATTTCTGACATGACCGAGATTGTTATTTTTTCTGTCTACGGTGAATTAGCGAGGGTCCTTATCCGAATACTGCCAACGCATTATACAATTGCAACTCGCGCAGTGATTATTCTGTTATTGCTTCAGAGTAATTATTAATTCAGCATCAATATCAAATTCTCGTTGTTTTTTTTTTGTCCTGTTGTTTGTAACCGGAGAGTTTTTTATCAATAATATCATCTATTGTGGTGTCATTATCATTGCCAATGATTTCATCATCGCCTGACTCTGTCAGGACAATTCTTCGAAGTTGATTTATTTTTCGTACTCTGGATACTGAAAGATAGACTAAATTCGACCATTCTATGCGATTATCTACCATCCAAACAATTGTATCCGATATAGTCAATCCCTGTGAAGAGTGTATTGTTGCTGCATAACCTAGCGTCCATGGGGATTTATTAGCACGCAATGCATCTTCAACGACATTGATATCAACCAGCACAATATCATTTAATACGAGAATATGCTTTTCACTCTGTCCTGGAATATCAACTTCAATGTTCTGTTTTCGTGTATCCGATGGCCTATAACAGAGGGGCACTGGAAGTGTTGCAAATTTTTGTTTATGCAATTCAAATAACTTCATCTGAAGTGTGTCCCTGACTATTTTTCTACTTGCAATGATCAAATCGTTTGGTATCCACGCTTCCCAAAACTCATTCATGGGAGTTTCCGAAATTATTTCACGGGTTATTTCACACTGGATTCTATCCGGTTGTAATCTAATTAGTTTCTTCAATTCTTTTAATTCATTATCAAGTGATCTATGATCGGTATCAATTTCTTCATAATAGTCTACAAAACCCTTTAGCCATTCATGGGGGGATGCACCGACAAATGGTGGTGGTTGGCCGTGATCACCGCACATGACGACTTTTGTATTCTTCAATAACAACCACTCAAGAAATATTTTTAAGACATCTTCGGATACTGTGTCTATTTCATCCCAAATCATGATTTCAGGAATAAATTTCTCTCCCATGCGCTCAGGAGTCCATTTATCTCCCTTCCATCGGAAAAAGCTGTGATAAGTGCAAGCGTTTACCCCTCTCTGTATCATTTCTCTTGCAAGTCTATGAGTTGGTGTTAGCACAATCATGTTTGGATTGGAAACACGAAATAACTCAATTGCCCGGGTTGTTTTTCCTGACCCGCCACAACCGTTTAAATAAACTGTTTTATACAGGCATATTGGATCAGAAATTGGTGGTGCACTAGAAAATTCTGAACACTGATTGCTTTCTAAGTAATTATTTTCAATGGTAACATCTGCTGATGGAATATAATCATGAATCATTTCTTTCTTAATTCTCCATGTTCCCCATTTCTCGTTGCCAGTAGCCTTAAAATCAACCATTTTGCTATTTATGTAAAATGAGTCAGTAGCAACTCTAACTGCGGTGGTAGGAAATTTATTGATCATTGAAAACAGATTGATAGAAGCATAACCAAGCATAGAAGCTCTCAAATGTGTGTACTGCGGATGGTATCCATCAGTGTAAGTAACAATTGTACCCAATTTGGTTCCATCGGACATAAATGCGTCCTTACGATTGACATATAGGCCCCTATTCGTTAGATCCGCGATTACAAAATCGTATTCAGCGTTGTCTATAATCAATCGTGAAGAATATTTCGTATTATCATCTTTGCCACCTTGGGTAAATTAACCGATTATTCTTCGTCCAAGATTTTTTGCTTCATTGTTTCTGATTTCAAATAACTGTTGGGACCAATCCATGATTTGTTGTTCATTAAAATCAGGAAACAGTTTTCGCTCTTCGCTAATTATTTTTTCTAGATCAGGTTGGGGTAACCAGACTGATTTCTGTGCTTGATAGGATATAATTGCTTCACTGACAATTAATGATTTTAACATCTTACAATCAAGCATATACCGTAATAACACTATTGGCATCCAGTGTTTTTCAGACATGTGTTTACCAATCCAAAGATAACTACACGGATGAAGTCCTGTAGCCATTTCAAATGATACCACACAAGCGAATCCGGTTAAATCAAAATCAGGAAGTGGTCCATTAATAGCAACACGGGTCATTTCGTGTGTGGGGTGTCCAAATCGTTTGAAATATTTCTCACACTCTCCATACCCAAGAAAACTTCCTGGATAACACGCAATCATATCAACTGAAATAACGGTATCAGCGGTGTATTTTGTGTTCCATAATCCGCCGTGGCTGTATTCAAGACAGGACAATTTGACATCTGATAAAAACTCACTTCGTGTTGGTTTCCACGCGTTTTTCTTTCTAGCAAAATGTGCTGCAATGGATGGTACTGTGAAACAGTTTGCTAATAATTGATCGTTGTCTTCTCCGTCCCCAGAAAACTCACTAGCTAGTTGTTTCATTTGATTCTGCAGCTCTTCAGTACGGTATAATTCTCCGTTAGGCCTTACAAACTGATCAAATTTGCATTCTTCGTCTGAAGTACTATGAAATAGCCACACTGACACAGGATCGTTTTTACTCAAATGGTAAATAGCATCAAATAATTTCTGCTCTGAAAAAAACTCTTCGGTTCCAAACAGAGTTTGGGGTAGATATTTTACGGTTCTATCCCGTGGGAATATTGTTACTGCAGATGACCACGCGTGTGCGTTATGATCAATAATTTCAATGGGGTTTCCTTTTTTTGATTGATATTTCGGTTCTTTTAATACTTCACCGGTGATTGTCCTTACCGATATTGGAAATCTCAATGATGTTTCTAATTTGGTCATATCCTGAATTGTTGCCCCATGCTCTTTTACCGTGAACTCCCACTCGGTTATTTTTTTTCGTCTTAGATCAGTTAGTTTATTTCCCCGGGACGCATTTGTGAAGTGTTCTATTATTCGTTCTGCTACACAATTGAGCCCTGTCGAATATTTCATGGGTGCTAGTTTTGAAATATCAGGTTTTTCATTGAGCGGATAGATCCCGTAAACAACTGCTGTGACAGGATAAGATCTTTCGTAGTAGGGTTTATCAATTCCAGTCAAAATTCCCGGTTTTGAATCCTGATTCATGGTGACAGTTTTTTTGCCCCTGAGAATGGGTTAAAATTTATCCCTAATAATCCATTTGCCATCCTCACGGATAATGAATTTGATTCGGAAAAAATGACTTTTTTCCCCAACACGTGAAATGATCACTGCTGCTTTTTCATCATTCATGGTAGCGTCAACAACACCATCAATTCGAAATGTTGACCAGCAATAAGATGCTCCATCACGCTTGAATTCATTAAAACAGTCTCTGATGGGTTTATCAAGAATTTTATTCTTGGGTGTATTAGAAACTATATCAAGATTGAATTGAGCATCCTTCCATGGTGATCTCATATTTCCGTCTCTTGGACGTTTGTTACGTTTTTTTGGTCTATCGCGATTAAATCTAGGATTGATTTTTAATAATCTCTTAAACTCCTTCATATTTCCGTCTCTTGGACGTTTGTTACGTTTTTTGGGTTTATCGATATTAAATTTAGGGTTAATTTTTAATAATCTCTTAAACTCTTCATGTTTCCGTCTCTTGGACGTTTGTTACGTTTTTTTGGTCTATCGATATTAAATTTAGGGTTAATTTTTAATAATCTCTTAAACTCTTTCATGTTTCCGTCTCTTGGACGTTTGTTACGTTTTTTTGGTCTATCGAGATTAAATCTAGGATTGATTTTCAATAATCTCTTGAACTCTCTATCGGTATTGATTTTAGCATTTTTCGAAGTCAATCTCTTGAACTCCTTCATGCTATACTAAAAACAAGTGTCTAAATGAAAGATTTATGTATAATGATTCACTGCAAATGGATCAGTCACTGAATTAGACAAATAGTATAGTATACGAATGACCCAAGAATTCAGACAGCACCCTGTGAGTACAAATTATGAAGCATCCAGTGATGGTGTTGTAAGACACTGTAGACTGAAGAACCCAGTTGGGAGGGATAATGGTATGGGGTATTTGTTCTTTACTGTTGGAAAGAAGAAATATTACAATCATCGTTTCATATTTGAATGTTTTAATGGATTGATCAAAGATGGTTTTGTTATCGATCACATTGATTCTAATCCAAGGAACAATTCTTTATCAAATCTGCAAGCTATCACACAGAGTGAGAATTCCAAACGAGGAAGGACTGGCACTTTTTCAAAAAAAACGAAACCAGTAAAATCTTTTAATAACACAACTAACGAAGAGAAAATATTTAAATCAATATATGAAGCCGGCAAGTATTTCAATATTTGTAGAGCCTCAGTACGATTCGTTGCAGAGGGGGTTTGTCGATCGGCTATTTCAAAAAAGACGGGGCAAAAAGTTCAATTTAGTTATGTCTAATGCGTCATAATTTCCAATTAGAGATATGTCATTCTTATGGAATAATGAATTCTGAAAACATGAATAGCATCATAGTTGAAATAGCAAAATTGAAAAATCAGGATATCAAACTATCAGATGGATTAAATCCTGATCAAATTGTGTCTGATTTTCAGGATATAGAATACGGAGTTAACAACAATAAATATATGCTACCAAAGAAATATGCACTCATCAAAAGAATTCAGAATTCTATTAAAGACTCTCTTTCATTTTCCAGTGACATCAGTGTGTTCGTTCCGTTGTATACTATCGTAGAGGGAATACGAAAAGAATTGGGGTACGAATACGAATTGAAAAAAGAAGTCAACTCTAAAATTAGAAACCTACGAGCATTAATTCAAGAAAATGAACAATTTTGATTGCCCGACCATTGATTGCCCGACCATTGATTGCCCGACCATTTTATCATCGACCCTCATTTTTTTTAGCCGACCCTCAAGGGGATGTCAAAAGTCGATGGACGATATGTCAGATTGATCAAAAATAGAATGGAGCAACTCACAGTATTATTTATTTTATATACAATTATGTGACTTGCTCCATCATTGATAGAAGCTGTAATAGGATGAAATAACACTTCCATGACCGTATCAAAAATCATCCGACATGTCAAAAAAGTGGAGAAACTGTGGTATTAATTATTTTATATACAATTTCCACACTTTCTCCATCAGTGATAGAAGGTGTCTCACGATGAAATAACACTTCCATGACTGTGTTAAAAATCATCCGACATGTCAAGTGTTTTGCAATTGAAAAATAGTTTGCGATTTCAAATAATGGTCAATGAGGCATTAACAACCCGATTGGCTCGTGAACGATTAGATGCAATTAAGAGATTTGTACCAATTCGTGACTCTGTAAGAAATAAACTGCAACAACGACAGAGTTTACAAACTGATTTTGCTCTGGGGTCTGAAGAGTTGTTTAAACCAGTAACCACAGCAACGAAAGGGATAGAGCGTGCTTTACTGGGAGATGGTCCCGAGACGGGAAAATCTGTTATTGGTGAACTTGAAAAACTAGCAGCGAAAACTGAACAAACTGAAAAAACTGATCCGAAAAAAACGACTGTTTCTCTGTTGAATAAATTTACTGATCATGCTAAAATATTAATAAAAAAACCTATTTTATTGAAATCAAAGGATTATCAAGCCTTTGGTAATTTTGCTGCTCAAAGCTATAATTCAAAAAAAGATTTTTTAAAGGACGAGTATAAAAATGATAGAATATCAAGTAATGATTGGTTCGATTATTTGTATAAACTAAATAAGGGGATTGGTCGTTTGAATAAGGATGAGATAGGATACAAGGAATTTCAAAGGGGGATTAGTAATTATAAAAGAGAACAAATAGAAGAGCGACAACGAGAATTAGAAGAACGACGTCAAACACCAACACGTAGACAAACAAGAAGACAAAAAAAACAACAACTACCACCTGATGATGATGATGATTTAGAAGAACGACGTCAAACACCAACACGGAGACAAAAAAAACAAGAAGAACCTAATGATGATTATTTACAAGAAACGGGTTTAGAAAAACTAGATGAAGCAACTGGTTATAGCGGAAGTGGACTGCAAAATCCAAGGATTGGAAACACTTGTCCTGATAGTGTTATCAATGATATATCACGATTAGATGTTCTTGTAGGAGGATTCCGAGCTGGAAATAACTCTCCAGAAATAATTAATGAAGCAGCTGATATCTGTAGACGGTTATTTGCCGGCGGTATCATGGATATCAAAACATATCGAGATTTCATTGACGAGTTAGCAAATGGGTATCATAGCGATTAAATAACAATTGAAAACACTATTGTTTTTATAATAATGATCATACACTACAATCATGATAAACCAACCCTCGTCTATGTAGTTAATTCACGGTTTCCAGTTTATAAAGCATACTATGGAGATGGCCTCGGCAATACCATTTTAGGATTCTTTTCAAGAATGGCCCCAAAAGTGATGCCGTTAGCTAAACAGTTATCAATGAAAGCCATTGATGTTATTCGTGATAATATTATTACTGTTGGAGATCTTGCCGGGAAAGCGTTTTCAACTGCGAAGGATAAAATAACATCATTAGTAAAATCACGAAAAAAGAAACCGTTACCGTCTACAGAAGAAATGCCTGCAAGTGTTAGTAAAATTATAAATAACGCAGTAGATGAAAAACTAGCGTCGATGGTAAATCAAGGGAACCAAAGCAATATTGCAAACATGATAGCGGGAAGTGGCTTTAAAAACCCACGTCGATGAAATCCTATGGATTTTCACGCTAGCGTTTTTCACGATGAAAATGGAAAATCGTTTACGATTTTACGATTTAGACTCTGATAAATAGAATAAAATGTTCAAAAGGTCACCTGATCCAGCATTTGATATAGATGCCCCGGTCCCCAAGAATGATTCTGTACGCGATTATCAATATTACGCCTATCATGCCATAGACTCAAATAGTCGAGCAAGAATTGATCTTCAAGTCCACGATACCAGTAAATACTTTTTGCCCTGTGAAGCGTTTATCGAAATCGAAGGAGAGATTATACGAACAAATGATACAGAGTATCCAGATGATACTCAAGTCGGTTTTGTCAATAATGGTATCATGGCGTTATTTGAGAGTGCTAGATATCTCATTGATGGAAAAGAAATCGAGTCGATAGATCGTGATGTTGATGTGGCTACAACAATAATCGGATTAGCGAGATATTCTGATGATTACACAAGATCAGCAGGACCCTCTATGATGTTTGCAAAGGATGGTAAGAATACCGCTGGAAGAAATCCATTTGTTGTAAGACAACCAAAAAAACGTGATAATACTAATGTTGATGTTGAAAATATGATTATAAACAACGACGTTAATTTCAATCTAGAAGCTGCAACACGAAACTCAATGTTGCAAGGAGCGCGTAAATCATTTTCATGCGCGATTCCACTGCATCACATATTTGAATTCTGTAGAAACGTCCGAAAAGTTATTTATGGAGCGAAGCATACAGTATCGCTTGTACGAAAGGGTGATGATAATGACGCAATTTGGAGGATTCCAGCAGATGCTGCAGCCCCCAATGCTGATGCCGGTAAAGTCAAATTAACAAAAATATCATTGTGGATGCCAGTGTTGACTCCAACAATCACCGAAGAACAACGACTACTATCATTTATGGACCAAGGAGGAAAGTCGTTGTTGAGTTGGCTAACCGTGAGTACAGATGTTAAACAATCAAATGTTAATAATGTGTTTACGTGGAATCTAGCATCAAAACAAGGCGTTTCTGCGCCACGTCATATATTTATTGCGTTACAGGATATCACACGAGTTGGCAACCAACGTTTCAGTCATATGATATTTGATCAATTAGGTGTGAAAGACGTCTCACTGAGAATAAACGGCCAGCAGGAACCATCTGAGGATATACAACTTAATTACACAGAAAATCATATTGCACGAGTTTATCATCGTCTCTTGTCATTTATGGCACGCGACCAAAATGTCGATACTGGTTTGCAAATATCACAATATGATTTTAAAAATCTGTATCCGATCTATTACTTCTCACTGGAACATCTCGATTTGACAAGACAGTCAGTTGTTGATATACACTTTAGAGCTAATGTGACTCGTGGTGCTATTGCTGATTATAGAGCGGTTGCTGTCATTCTCAGTGATAAATCAATGCTACTCGAAGGTGTTGGTGGAAGAATGAGAGTGGTAGATGCCCCAGTAGAAAATCTTTGAACGATTTTTCTCGATTTTTCATTGAATTAGAATCAATCTATTATGTATAATGTCATTAGTGTTGCGTTAACTCCTGGTCAAATCAAAAAATTGCAATCAGAATCGGCTAAAAAATGTGGAACCACAATCACGTTGAAACCCAATCAAATGACTGGTGGTGCAAATAAATTATCGCTGACAACTCGTCAAATAAAACATTTCAATGATGCACTTGCAGACAAAAAAGGGGTTCAGATTACTCTTTCTGCGGCTGCTATCAAAAATATGATTAAAACAGGCGGTATATTTCCATTGTTAGCTGCAATACCAGCATTGATTGCAGCAGCAGCCCCAGCGGTGGCTAAAGCAGCAGCGTTAGGAGCCGTTGGTACTGCAGCAGGAATGGCACTAAAAAAGGCAACTGGGAAGGGATATAAAAAAAAGAGACGATCCGTTCACGGATTGGGTCTAAGACTACCAGGAACCCCGTATTCGTGGTACAGCGGAAAGGGTCTAAGACTACCAGGAACCCCGTATTCATGGTACAGCGGGAGATCCGTTCACGGATCAGGCCTGAGACTACCAGGAACGGTTTATTAATTGAGGAGTCTATGGTTCCCATGTCCAATTTTGATTTAATGGATGCGGCTAAAAAACTAGTGATTAAAAATTTCAGAGGTGTTTTTATGAAAGATCAATTACCACATCAACCAAACAAAACTGAAACAGGTATTATTAATCTCGATAACAGCACCGGACCTGGAACTCACTGGGTTGCATACGCTATTGATCCACGTGGGATTGTCTATTTTGATTCATATGGATTAGCCCCACCAAAAGAGTTTATGCGTTACATAAAACAATTTCCAATGAAGACTTGGTATTCTACGCTACCAACACAACAAATCAATGACCCACCAATATGCGGCAGTGAAGTATTAAATGTCCTTGATGCTATTTCAGCATCTAGAAAACCACCTCATATTGTCGTAAATGACTACACCAGCAATCGCTGGAAATCGAAACGATTTTAGAGAGAGAAAGAGTTTTACAATAACATGATTGATATTTGGGGGAGATCTTTGAAACCCAAACCCGATGACACTGCACCACCTGATTCTGTCAAGGATGTAAAAAAACTAATCAAAGATGAAATAGCTGAGACGTTGAACTTAACAAATGTTGATCCTAATGAAATAGTTGTATTTCAAGACAAACAGGGTAAATTGAAAAGCAGTGATGTGTCATTGGATGATATTTTAGTTAAACAACAAAACGCAATCGAGAACACCGTTGCGTTATTTTCCGATCAGGGTAAATTGAAAACCAGTAATATTTCTCTGGATGATATTTTAGTTAAACAACAAAACGCAATCGAGAACACCGTTGCGTTATTTTCCGATCAGGGTAAACTCAAACCGGGTGTACTCGTTTCGACGATTACAGATCGATTAAAAATTCTCAACGATGAGTTAAACAATTCTGTGGTTGTATTAACAACACTTGAATCTAGAATTGAAGAACACATAAAACAGTTTATATCATTTCGTAGAAATATCATTGATAAATTTATTGGAACCCCGTTAGATAAAATTGAAATAAAACTCCCGGATATTAAAAAATCCATCGATGAGACGAAAAACTTCATCGAAGCCGTCAAAGGTGATTTTTCGAGGATGATAACAATCATTGAAAAAACAAAAATTCCTCATGAGAAAACCAACAACGTGGTATACACAATCCAACACGGATCATTTGAGTGGACACCTACAAACAACAAATTAGATATCACTGCAACCGTTAAAGGTATTTATCGATTAACACTAGTAACACCATTAACTAAATTTAATATATCATCGTCGAGTTCATCCGGGGTCAATAATACGATTTCACGATATCGTATCGGACTGGATCAAATATTCGGTTGAAGACGAATGGAGGCTTAGTCATTTTTTTGATTTCATTGATTTCATTGATTTTTCATTATTATTTTTAGCCTGATTTCATTGATTTTTCATTGATTTTTTTGCCTGATTTCCTTGATTTTTTTGCCTGATTTCATTGTTTTAAGCCTGATTTCAGTGAAAACTTGTCTAAAAATGTTGTCCGGCTCACCCTCTCTGCTGCTGATGATAAATCAGGTTATAAGTGCTTAAACGTACCCTACGTCTTCGTCAGATGGGACAAATTTCGATTTTCCACATTCTTAGTAAAATATCATATTTGTTATTTACGAAGGGTGTATAGCTCATTGGTAGAGCCTTCGACTACAAACTGAGAGGTCCCAGGTCCGAATCCACGTGTCCCTTTCAAAAACAGTTTTAACATTGATTACAAAAGCGTTCTGTTCCAGTGATGTCGAGGTCTTATGTTAAGATTCAGTGTAACACAACAATTTCCATTTGCTGTTATGTTAGAAATTATGTTTACTCTATGCATTTCCAGTAAAACCTCTTTGGTTTTTCCACCTAACTCGATCTTTTACTTTGTCCCCATCGAACTCACATTCTCCACCTCCCCCCCCCCCTCTCTCTCTCTCTCTCTCTCTCTCTCTCTCTCTCTCTCTCTCTCTCTCTCTCTCTCTCTCTCTCTCTCATATGTATAACTTTGAAACTAATGAGTCGCATATCAGGGCTTATGAAATTTCTTGATATCATATCCAAAACATACTCCTGATAATTCTAGTTCTGTTGTTACGAACCTTTATTGACCTCGACCCCAAACAATACGTTTGTTCCAAGACTCAGTATCATTTTCCACATTTGATAAGTTTTGTCATCTAATTGTGGCGAATCTTTGCGACCGTCGAGAACGTGTATGTTACACTGGTTTAGTTCGTTAACTGGGACTTGAAACCATTGATCTGCTTGGGTTATACAGATCAAGTTCATAAGCAACAGGTGGCAACGTAAAAACGTTGTCCCCTAATTATAGAATTTTCGATTCGCAAAGGGAATATAGCTCAACAACAAGAGCATTTGACTTAATAAAGAGAAATGTCCCGTTAGATGTATGCATTTAGTAGCTGTAATAACTATTTTTTAAGGAATATTCTACTTAAAGGTTTGGGGTGGGGGTGGTATTGTGACAAATAAATTCCTTGTCTCATTAATTGCTGTGTGGATGTGTTGTTGAGATTAGTTAGTACAATAAGAAGCGGTGTCACGATCAGTATTTAGCTTAACAAAGCTTACTAAAGAAATCTGAGTGGTCATTTAGGACTGACGATATTTCTGGTTACAAGTGGCAAAATTTACCATAGGTCCTGGTCATTCCTATTTGACCATATACGCGATTTCCCCATATCATTAGTAAAATTTCAGATTTTATTTGTACGAAGGGGATAAATATCAGTGGTAGAGCATTCGACTGCAGATTGAGAAGTCACCTGTTCGAACGCGGGTCTTTCTTTCATAAATATGTTTAGTGTTAGGTATATCGAGGTCTAACGTTAATATCTGATGTGATGCATCAATTTACATTTTCTGCCAAGTTAGAATTATCTTTCCAGATAGAATATCCTGTTAAACCTCCGTATTCCAGCAAACAATATTCACTGCTGTCTGTCTGTCTGTCTCTCTTTCTCTCTCTCTCTCATTTACTACTTTCAGCCTTTTTCTTAAAGTATCTTCAAAACGTATCCTAAAACGGTCTGGTTCAGTAGTTTCCAACCTTTACTCTCCGCTACTCTACTGAACATCGATTTTATGAGCCGCGCTACACCGTTTCCACAATTTGATCAGTCGTGGCACCATAACAAAAGTTCTTGGAGATCCTCCATAACACTCTAATACGTCCTCGTGTCCCTGATCTGGGTCGCGACCGGTGGTGGTGGGGGTGAGATAGGAACCCCTGTTCTCGATGGATCATAGATTTTGAATAATTACTCTTGATTCCAGACGTTCGACTGATACAGCATTCCACTTTACATGGAGAGAGATGTCCCATTAAATGTATGCATATAATATTGTTTAAGGTACAACAACAGTGTCAATATAGAGATCACTCCATTTCAAAGTTATAAAAAGGGTTAAAGGAAGACTTGCACGAAATACCGAGGAATAGAAACCCTTCCAAATTATTCTAAATATGAAGTTGAAGTATTACGACACAGATGTTCAGTTAGTGTTAAGGTATAAACAATGAAATATAGAGTTAGCAGTGTGCAGAAAATACTCGGTGTTTGTGACGTATGACGAAATGTGTTCATTATTTAAGTTCGCATACCTATTTGTTATGTTAGTGTTCGTGCATTTAACATATCAAATCATACACGGAAGATGCGTGAGCTGTACTATCTAATTCAAGAATATTCTTGTATTGTTGCAAATACGTTTCTTGCCTCTTTAATTGTTGCTAGGATGTGTTGTTGGCCTGGGTTAGTACCATGAGCAGCGAGGTCACTAACAGATTTCAGTTTCACACATATTACTAAACAAATGAGAGTAGTTATTAAGACCTGACGGTATTTCTGGTTACAGGGGGCAAAACTACCAGAGGTACTGGTCATTCTGTTTTTGACTATACAGTTAAAGAGCATGCACGACAGGATGCAATTTCCCATATCTTTATCATAATTTCAGATTTGTTGTTTACGAAGGGGATGCAACTCAGTGGTGCAGCATTCGCCTGCTGATCCGCGGTTCGAACCCGGGTGTCCCTTCAAGTTACATATTTATTATTGACAACAAAAATGTTCTGCCCCAGTTATATCCAGGTCTATGTTAATATCCACCGTGACACATCCATATACATTTGCTTTTATATTGGAAATTATTTTTTCACTGAGTATATCCAGTAAAACTTTACTGGTCATTCCTCCAAGGATTTCTCACAGTGAACTCGGTCTGTCATCATCGGTCGCCATCGCTGTGACTCTGTCCATCTGTCTGTCTGTCTCTCATGTACAACATTCAAACGCATGCGTTGCAAACCACAGGAACAATTTTTTTTATGATACCAGTTGCAGAACATAACACATAATTCTAATTCAGTGGTTCCAACCTCAATTGGCCGCGACTGTACTAAAAGCTTTTCTTCAGAGCATCACTACCCCCATTTCCACATTTTGATAAGCTCTGCCAAAATAAAACGATCCTGGCGAACTTCTGCGAGCCTTCAGAACGTGCACCCAACCCTGATTTGCGTCGCAGATTGGGGGATGGGAACCACGTTTTACTTGGACTAACCCTGTCGTGCTGATATAGGCATACAACAGGTATCGACTTACAAACTTTGTCTCATATTTGGAAATTTCCGAATTACAAGGGGGATATAGTTCATCTGCAAAACATTTAACATTACAGAGAGCTGTGACCCTTTAGATAAATGCATGTAGTAGCAGTAATAACTATTTTAAGGAATATTCTATGGAATGTTTAAAAAGCGCGATATGCGCTGGTAATGTGGCAAATAAGTTCCTCCACCCTTTAATTGTTGTGTGGATGTATTAATTTCATTGGTTAGTACAATAAAAGCGGAGTTAAGATAAAAATTCAGCTTAACCAACAGTGCTAAACAAATGTGGTCATTCAGGCTTGACGATATTTCGGGTAACAAGTGGCAAAACTTAACATAGGTACCGGTCATTCTCGTTTGTAAGTATACATATATAGATATTATACGACAGATTGTGATTTCCCACTTCCTTGCTATAATGGATGCGTCTGCGCCCTCTCTCTGTGGCGGCTGTCTGAGCTCATAATTTCACGCTGTTTAGCTTCATTAACTATATAAACCACTGCTAAAGAATGTATGCTGAAGTGTGCATAGAAACGATATGCCATTATAGCAGTAACTTCACTGTCTTTTTTTTTTTTATACCTTTCAGGTTCTGATGTATGTAATCTTTATAGAAGGTCACTAAACGTGGCTGCAGCAACGATCATAGAAAACGTTATTTTGATTTCGGAATTGTATGGATCCTCATCTTGCAGTTTTATTCTTAATTCAGTTATATACCTCATCAGTCTTGCTTTCGTATCTGCTTTAAAGAAAGGCCTATACCATAAATGTTGTTTAGATTATACGCTGTTCTATTACTATACTATACTATACTATACTATACTATACTATACTATACTATACTATACTATACTATACTATACTATACTATACTGTACTGTACTGTACTGTACTGTACTGTACTGTACTGTACTGTACTGTACTGTTGTTACGTATATTTGATTTCAGTCATTTATTTTTGTTTTAATTGTTTGTTTGTCAGATTCAAATTTGACATTTTAAGTTTAAGATTCATTCATTGGGAGATATTTTTTTAGAAGGTGGGATGACCTGTACTCTACGAATAAACACCAGATGTTGACCTCATTTCTGACCTGGCTTCAGAGTTGTAAACAAGCTTTTAAAATGATCGGTTGATTCCAAGGACATTATGGAGATTTGTTATAAACATCTTTTTATTTTTAGTTCTTGAGAGTAAAAATAACTGATTCTCATCTGAGTCATACGGTGTGTACCAGATTTTTTGAACGTATGTTTGTTCTAAAGATTCCAGAAGATCATGTGACCCCTTCCTTGTTTACGTAAAATCAGGTATATAAATTAAGTTTTGGAGCGAACTATTTAGTAGAGGTTGCATTGTTAGAATACTAAGTTGTGTGTCGTTTTGAGTTATTTTAAATTATCTTGTACTGGAAATTATTTCTATTCGTTTGGATCAAGAAGATTAATTTTGTTATTTATCTGGAAAATAATTGTGCTCATTGAATTTCATAAGACCAGAACTAACTTCATCACGTGACATCGTCTTCCATCTTGGATGCTTCGCTAAGATACGAACTTGGAATTATTAGGACATTTTATTACCAGGACTTTTGCAATTTCATTAGTGGATTATATTTTGAATTATTTTTGGATTATTTTGGAATTGATTCTTAAAACCGTAAGTTTATTTTTCTTTTCTGGAAAATATTTGTGCTCAATAAATTGTTTATTAAGTTTTTACAAGCTTGTTATTTTCACTCTTTCTATGTTATTGTTTATTCGATCCTAAGCACGTAACACTATACTATACTATATACTATACTATACTATACTATACTATACTATACTATACTATACTATACTATACTATACTATACTATGCTATGCTATGCTATGCTATGCTGTGCTGTGCTGTGCTGTGCTGTGCTGTGCTGTGCTGTGCTGTGCTGTGCTGTGCTCTACTCTACTCTACTCTACTC
This sequence comes from Unio delphinus, assembly GCA_029339505.1. Taxonomy (NCBI): domain Eukaryota; kingdom Metazoa; phylum Mollusca; class Bivalvia; order Unionida; family Unionidae; genus Unio; species Unio delphinus. Next base: position 6,710,221 of record JAQISU010000017.1, on the reverse strand, counting down.
TACTCTACTCTACTCTACTCTACTCTACTCTACTCTACTCTACTCTACTCTACTCTACTCTACTCTACTCTACTCTACTCTACTACGCTACACCACACCACACCACACTACACTACACTACACTACACTACACTACACTACACTACACTACACTACACTACACTACACTACACTACACTACACTACACTACACTACACTACACGATACTTCCACCTTTCCCACTTCACTTGTCATTTTTATATTTTCGGACTTCACTCGTCACTTCTCTTTTTTCCGAATTCCGTATTCAGACTGTTGAGTCCTTTCTCCCTCGGAAAACTATTTCCTTAAAGAACCAAATTTTCCCTAAATCGATATATGTACGACTTACTTGATGTATTCAAAATTCCTTCACTTACTTTACTCAAAACACACTAGCCATTGAGACACTGACTAATGACTGTATACGTTAGTCCCTTACCATAAATTACCACGTGACCTCTCTATCGAAAACTTACAATATGATACTACTACATGGTTGATTACTATTACACAAAATTGACAGATCCGTACTCACTTCCAGATTATTCATACATTACAACAGCAAATATAATAGGTAGTTATCGTTAACTCACGATAGTCAGCATCCTCCTAAGAAAGAAAAGTATTTCATATTTATTCGTATAACCCTATAAATCTTGCACATATGAACATTTTGATCACATGCAATCAGTCCTGCTAATGAACTAATAACTGTAACATTAAAAAATACACTGCATAGCAACTCTTCAACCAACGCATTTCCTTGAAATTAAAAAAGATAAATTGCATAGCAACTCTAGCATCAACATATTTCTAAATAAATTAAATAAACCATACATAATATGGGAGGACCTGATCATATCAAACATGTCTGCATACAACAAAGAATTAAAAAAATTGTATATTAAAGAAAAAAATACTCACGTCTTTTATTGCTGTTACCTTTAGAACTTGTGCATCCAGCACTAAACCCTGTCTTCTTACAAGACAGATACCTGGTCCCTTTATCGTTTAACGAGGAAAGCACTATTCTTTTCTTAGAAAAGTTCGGACTAAAGAATGCGATTGAGTTTGTCACTTTCAATTCACATTACTTCCAATATGTATGCCTTAATTTCACTCGACCAATCATAAGCAGTGGTTTCTCAAAGTTTTCCTAAGACAGTCATTTGTTTCGTCCGTTAGAGTCTCTGAACTACATTATTTAACGTTTCGCTATGAAGAGTGACTATTTGACACGGATCAGCTGTCTCGTTCCTAAACCCCTCTTAAAATATCTGATCAACTTCATTGAATCGGAACACTGGTCCTGTTAAAATTTTAACACTGACATGGAAGAAGTAAAGTTGAAAGGTAGAACTGACCCTCCCAAAGGCTCTCCGGTTTAAATGTGATAAAATCTTAATGCTTGGTGCATTCAACTTTAAGGTGCACTGCTTATTCAAAATTCGATACTTCACAAATACACTGGAGAGACTAGTAACTGAAAATTTCGTGAGCTGTCCATCTATTCCGTTTAATTTGACCATGACCCTTGACAATACTAGGTTTGTCAGGCTTCAGTTTTAGCGTGCTGAATTGGAATTTGTTTCGTGTAGAGTCTCGCGATTCCTTGTCACTTGAATACGTTACATGTGTGTTGTATTTAGCCCTTTCAACAAGCGGATATCAAAGCAGACCTAGCGTAGACTGTACAGATCAGTTGTTGTATTTTAATACAAAAATGTAGCCAACATCTTACGTTCAAAACAAAAAGCCCATTTTCATCCAATAATAGATTTTAATGTATTGTTTTTATTACTCCTAGAAGTGCTTTTCTATTTGTGCCAAAACTGTGGGGTAATTTATGTGTCAAACAGGTGCATAAACGCGCACGCATGATTTTAAACTTATTAGCAATCTACGTAAGACAATGTAATGGTGGTATAAGGTTTCCAATCAGGGACGTGTTTACTGAAAGGTATACAACTTTAACTTTAAACCCGTCTACCTATTCAATTTCCTGTTGAAGGGGATAACGACTGAATGCTAACGAAATAAAAGAATCTACGCCTTATTCAGTTATTACAGAATGCATGTTGAAATTATAATATAATGAATACAATGTTTCAGAATGGTTCTTATATTATTTGTCAAACCTGTTGCACACCAAATCGCGAAAACGGAAGCTTTAATCTGTAAGTTCCAATAGCATTTTTGAATTTTTTTTAAAATTTCTTTTCCTTTCAATTATAGTCCAATATTTGAAAGTCCTTTCAAATATTAGACTATAATTGAAAGGAAAAGAAAGCCCAGATCATACGAATGTAATGGCAATGCCTTTTCACGTGCTCTTTTGCCCCTACGCGTTATAAACAAACCCTACGTTCGATCCGGATCGATTGTATGAACACTTCTTTCCATGGCGTAGTAACTATCATTTTTATGATAAGCACAACTCAGACTGCCATCACTTGGCAACATATCTAAAGCAATATAGGATTGGGAACAAATAATATGAAGTCTACAAATGGAAAGTAAATGGAAAGTGGATGTTTCCTTGTCGAGGATTGCGTCTCTACTGGCTGGACGTGGGACTTTGCGTAATCAGGTCGATATTTCGCAAGGTACACAGGCCCCACACCGTACTTAATCGAACTCTATACTACTTTAACTAAAAACATAATTATAGCCGTTTAGTGCTAGATTTCAGGTACCAGTGATGGATTAGGCAGATGTCAGCTTAGTATGTCCATTACTTGTTGCCTGGAGACGGATGAAGCGATGAGTAGGTAGCGCAGACTGTCCGTTGTTGTTGTAGGGTTTTCCGCCATTTTTCCGTACAAGATAGGCTATACATGGCGGCCAGTATTAATTGTGGAGGAAGAACCCGAGAAAACCCCAGAAAGAACCACCGTCCCACGAGAAGCTACTGGCAAGCTTTCTCACATACCCACATTGGACGAATCCGAGACTCGAACCCACGCAGACAGAGGTGAGATGGCAGTGATCCGTAACGGAGAGTGCTTTAGACCACTCGGCCACTCGAGGCCCCCAAACTGTCCGTCCGGTTCGCAACTTAATAAGGACGATTGATTAAACCACGAGGCATGGAATGTTAACAAGTACTTAGATAAATTTGAGAAATCTACGTGACAATCGACCTGCAAGTTTTAGGTCACCTATTTTCATGATGACTTTTTGCAGGTACCCAAACACAATGTTAAAATCAGCTGTAACAATTTACTGGTGATAGAAAAAAAGAATGAAGAAAAAAAGGAAATGTTCAATTAAAAGTATAACTTTTATAAGCACAATAGGATGACTTATTTCAGGTTTTCTTTTCGTGGCCTTCATGGCTAGGGAGACAATAAATTTTTATTTTATGGCGTTCTAACTAAACATGTTTCTAATGTGATTTCAATATCGTAGCTTGTTAGTTAGATTGCATTTTCTTTGTGTGTCAGAAACGGAAAGATAATATATGAGGGTGTACTTTGCAATTTTTGGGGCGTAAATAGGAATTGCCGATGTGGAAAAGTTCAAACGTTTGCAGATAAAACTGCTAGCTTTAGATACATAAATTATCTTGTCATACTAAATGAGAAATTTTCATCTCGCTATATTTAAATATATAGCGGTTCATAGACGCGTCATCTGAATTTCAATTCACATTAAGCTCTGCATTGGACTATGTGATTATTTAAGAATCAGTATTGTAGAACAACGCTTAAGAATTGCACCATCTAGTCATATGGGTCATAACCCTTTGAGTTCATTTGAGTTGTTTGAGGACAGCAAGTTCATGACAACCGTTGACCTTTATGAACAGACACAAACTGGGGAAATTGAGGTTGATATTTAGCTTACGAACATCTATAAATCTCTATCAATCAAACTAAACATCAGGTTTAACTTGATTGACAGAGATTTCTTACTTTCCCACTAATTCTCATTCTCAGTTCAGAAGCCACCGAATGATATGTTGAGACAAAATACAAACGTACTTGATAAAAAGTCGTTAATAGATAATTGATATCTGTTGTTTAATTCTCGTTATTTTATTATTCCAGTTTTTCGATGTATACTGTTTATTCCATGTTCCAGTGATACATAATTTGACATTGCCTCAATACCTTGGCAGTAGCCACATCATCACTGAGGGAGTCGAATAACTAGTTGCTTTTCTAATAGGAGTTGTAATGCATTTTGCATTTATTACCTGCTGGTAAACTCTTCCAGGAAACACTAGCCTTTGTGTCCGCCACGACAATTGGATTGTTTATTATTAGTACGTGATATAGGAATGGCAAAGTCATTTGCATTATGTTTCAACAATAGTAGAAACAGCTACAGGGAAAGCAAGTACGTGATAAACGCATGCTCGTCAAGGCATCGTGTCGTAGGCGTCGTTTTGAATGAAACTGTACGGATATATAAAGATCTACTTCATTCCACACCTGTATCGCTCAAGTGATAAGAGGCAACTCAAGATCTTCAGACAGATTGAGAATGGCGTTTGCACGGGCATTCTTTTCTTTTGCATCTTCGTCATACTCCTCATATAGTTGGACGGTGTTTATTTTGATCCCAGGTATGTTACATTTTTCTATTTTTTCATCCTTCGATCTACCTTGATTTGATAATAACTCAATGTGTACTTTATTATAAGTTCTTTTAATAGAAACGGATAAAATTCCGTTTTTAAATGGGTTTTTTTATTTTAAAAAAAATTATTGATATTGAGTATAGCCATCTAACTCTGGCAGTCAGAGTTTAATGGTAATCTAAAAAATCTTTTCTTAAAAAATAATTGACAGAAAAGTTATTGGAAACGTAATTAAATGGAAAGTTGTTAACAAAATATAAAGACAAACGTAAATATCTTAGAAAGGCTCAATGAAATAGCCAAAGAAATGGCATAGAATCGTATTGACAATTCACAATATATTTATAATATTTCTTAAAGAAGCAGAAATTGTAATTTTAAAAAACTTGGAAATCTTAAATCTTAAAATCATAAAACATAATAAGCCCACAGATAAATCCAATTAATTACTAGGATGAGTTTAAAGCATTCATAGTCGAAATTTCATTTTGTATTTTTTTTAAATGTGTTTCTACTTTTAAAATTAAATAATACGCCCTTGTATAAAGACATGTATTATAATCACTTAATGTTAACCAAGTACAATTCTGTGTTCAGCCTACATAAAACAAGTGTTACATTTGTTTATTTGGTATTAAATAACAAACACAGCAAGATAATTTGTCGTACAGGTGAACATGACATGATTGGGTGTGGGTAAATGTTTCATTATCATTCCAGTTAAATGCATCGTTTCGTTCGTGGAAGATTTATTTATGCTGTGTGAATACATCATGAATTAAGATATATCTAAACTAAGATCAACATAGTTCTAATATCCTATTGTATATGTGTTGACAGACCAGGGTCTACGCCGTCCGTTCTACAATTAGTGTCCAGCAAACAGGGTATAATGCTATTTCTCGAGCAGAATTATGCTTAGCGGATAATATTCAAAGCTGTTCCAATTAGGCTCCTTTTAAGTCTTGCAGTGTATTGGTAAATGCGATATACAAATAATGAAATAAAATAAACAAGCTTCTTAATTTTCTTTGTACCCACAATGCTAAATTGACACCAAGGTCGAAGCTAAATCTTGTCAACTGCTTCAAAAGTATCAATCCGTCGAGTCTCGGGAGCTGATTAGTTTCCGTACAATTAATCACCATAACCCAAACCAGGTATCTTTCTCATTTAATATAACGAGTATTAGTTCTTCAGTGTTGTAATGTTTTTGATTTAACACACTAAGGTCATTTAAATTATTATGCATTTCAAAGTAATTTCCTATGAATTATTACGTTTTTCTCTTAGATGTTTGCAGAATTGTAAAGGCTGAGTTAGTTATTGCGTTCAACAACAAAATAAATGTGTAACTGATATAAGATTAATTGACTACTAAACATTTGCGTGTAAAACTAGACAAGTCAAAATGAAGGAAACCAGATAAAAATATTTAATATTCTTAAAATCATGATCACTAAGTTCAAAAAGAAAGAAACCCAATAAAAAAAATATTTAATATTCTCAAAATCATGACCACTAAGTTCATCCCTTATCGTAATGTCCACATGATTCGTTCGATACACATTTGGTTGGTGTTTGGATCAATATGTTAAGAAAATAGTTTTAGGATTACAGAAATGAATGTTAATATGTACTAGCCATCGCTTAGCACGATTTCATTGTTACTACTCCATTCAAACTATTTGGAGAAACATGTAAGCACCTTCTCCGACGCCTTGTTAGGGCCAATTATCTCGATCATATTTAGTCATGCAAGCAAGTAACGACTGCCAAAGTACCGAATTACCTCTATCGTATTCAGCCATGCAGAGTCGGGTGACTGCAAACCCAGGTTTGGTGTCGCATAATTATTCGGATTTAAACTGTTTCTGCTTAAAGTATGGGTTGTCTTTATAGACGTCACGATTGTGTACGCAATTACTCAATGCAACGCACGCATACCTTGTACCGCCATTTTGATCCCCGTTCAACCATTTACCAACATCAATCATCACGTATATTCAAGAAAAAACAAATCTGATTTATCGTCTATAAGGATATTCGCTTCATTGAAATGATTCTTAAATTTTAGCTGAAAATACGTGCTCCTCAAGCACGAAAGACATAACGCTGGAAGTTCCTTGGTTTATATCGAAAGACAAAGTATTAAGTTGACCCGCAATCATGCATATTACTACCACATAGAAATGCAGTTATTACTAACAGACAATATTGGGATTTAAAATTTATTTTGTACAATGTCCGCAAGATTGTCATCTTGAATGAATATTCCAGACAATGGTCTTCGGGATACAGTATCAGTTACTAAATGAAAACTTAACAGCATGTGTATTATACCAAAAACATTTATATATAAATGCTTTTCGCGAAAGCAAGTCGTTTGTGCTAAAAACAGCCGCCAAATCAATTTTAATTTGTAAAGTCATACACTGTATTGACGGAGGATGATATTGAATTAAAGCAAGAACTGTTCAAAGATGTTTATCTTCAGTGTATTGAAATGAAACAGATGACTAACGGAACATGACTATGTGTCGAATGTCAAACCCGAGTAGCAGAAATATGAAAATATATCTTAAGGATTGGCTATTTAACTTGAACGGTATGCACATGACTGATACGAGCCCATGAAAATTGAAAATCATTACCTATTTTTACTAGATCCATGTGTATCCATTTCTTTATGAGTCTGATAATTCTTTTCTGTTTAACAAAGACGGTTACAATGTCAAAGTTTAATTAAAGATTAAAAGGAGTCAAGTCACGAATTTGTCAAGAATTTGTCACGAATTTGTTCTCGTGTGGTTGACATTCACACCAGAATGTAATATATATATATATATATATATATATATATATATATATATATATATATATATATATATATATATATATATATATATATATATATATATATATATATATATAAGCACAAAACGAAAGTTCCTCACTATTTTTGCTGGTTTGAGTTGCTGGGGAATTAAAATGGCGGATATGGAAGTGGACACGTTTAGTAATGTCACTCGTCAATGATGTGAACGCGTTATGCTGTGTACGCTTTCTGCAATAGAATATCACTTGAATAAACATGATTTCACCTGTTTATGAGAAAGCTTGTTGTCTGGTCATTCAGAAGAAAGTATCTTAGATATTCGTGCAAGAAAAGACAGAACTAATTGTATGGTGCGCCAAACTCTGATTCGACAATTTTTGTGATGCCAATTTTTACTTTGTTCATTCTATTTCTTTCGCTCTTTCACGCGTCTTGTCACTCTCTTTTTATGAATGTATGTATGTATGCATGTAAGTATTCGTATGTATGTATGTATGTATGTATGTATGTATGTATGTATGTATGTATGTATGTATGTATTTATGTATGTATGTATGTATGTATGTATGTATGTATGTATGTATGTATGTATGTATGTATGATTTAACGCCATTTTTCTGCACACGATAGGCTATTATACATGGCGGCCAGTATTAATTGTGGAGGAAGAACACGGGAAAGCCCACGAAAAGAATAAGCGACCCACGAGAAGTTGCTAGCAAGCTTTCTCACATACCCACATTGGCCGAATCTGAGACTCGAACCCACGCAGACAGAGGTAAGATAGCAGTGATCCGTGACGGAAAGCGCGTTAGCCCACTCGGCCACTATATGTATGTATGTATTAATTTTATGGTATGCCAAAAATCGTTTCGATTAGAGTTTTTTTCCTTTTCACTAGAGATGAGCGTGATAACACAATTTGACTGCTCCGGTGACCTAAGTGGTTAGAGCGTTTGTCTCGGATGCGGGAGGTTGCGGGTTTAATACCCGGCCAATTCATACCAAAGCCCTATAAAAATTGGTACTAGCAAGTGTCTCGTTTGTCGCTCAGCAATACGAGATTAGTGTCAGGACTATTCAGCCTGGTGTCAAGATAATGTGACTGGGTGGGACATCATGCTACATGTCGGCGCCATGATTCCCCAGTGTTTGGCATCATCATAAATTGATACATCACATACATCTTAGCGATTTGAAATAAATATTTTTTAAGCTACGTTGAAAATACAATAACACACACAAACGCTTTCAACTAAGTCGTCGTCACCATCCAGTTATGATAAGGAAAATCAACGGCAACCTTTAACAACATATGAACCTCTCTCTGAATTTTGTACATACAATTGTTAATCTAAAATACTTAAGTTTCATTAAATAAAATCAACATTTTATTTCATTTCATAAATATATATATTTTCATTTGTGCTAATTTCAAATTAAAGTTTGACTTTGATTAAATAACTTTAATATGAGAGTAATACTCGGGTAAAATACAACATCAGTTCCTGAATTACGATCGAATCTCAATAGATCCTGCGATTGTACACTGATTATTTTCTAAAAGTAAATTTCACAAATAAGTTTAGTTAATTTCATTGAACTACGCCTTCTCAGCTGATTAGTATAAGCTGCAATTAGCTGTGTTACATTTGTTTCATACCTTCTGTAAAAAGATAGTTTGCACTGTTACGCAGAAATTACCTAATCTATTTCAATGTAAATTAGTCCATAGTAAATATTCAAGGAACTCTGTATTAAACAAATAAATTACTTCAACTTTGTGCTGTCAATCCCATTAAAGTGTGTGTGTGTGTGTGTGTGTGTGTGTGTGTGTGTGTGTGTGTGTGTGAGAGAGAGAGAGAGAGAGAGAGAGAGAGAGAGAGAGAGAGATTTGGATTTTTAACGTAGATTCAACAATTGTGCAGTAATATTGCATTTTATAGTGATTTCTAGCATATGGCATCATGCTGCAGACATGTAGCATAATGTCATACCAAGTCATATTATCATGACACCAGGCTGACCAGTCCAAATACTAACCTCTAAATGCTGACACAAAACGAGGCAGGGTTTAGTGACAATTTTATGAATCTTTTGTGGAACTGGTCCTAAGTTCGAACCTCCTGAATCCCAGGCAGATGCTCTAACCACAATGCCACCGGAAAGGACAATGCCATTTACTAACCCGAACAATGATATAACAGCAAAATTTGATAGCCGACGGTTTAAATTTATTTGTGGACAAAAAGTCTATGCTGGGAAAGACCTCATAATTGTTCGTTATATTCGGTCGCTAGAATTCTAAAACCTAGCTAAGACAAACATACTTTTATTGATCTGTCGTTTTATTTTCCTCCCACATAGGATGATGTTAATTTGTTTTTAAATAACTCTTTCAGTCATCTCACTCAGTATGCTGCCCGTGGTCCTTGGCAGCTGCTTCTGCTCCCCGTGCAATTATTTGTTGAATGGTGACGAGAGATGCAAGTGCTGTGTTTATCACCTCATGGGAAAGAGATCCGGGGACTCAATAGCCTTGAATTTTCGGGTTGATGAGGGGCCGGTTTCTGTTAGGGACGACAACTTTGTAGAATTTGACACCATTTCGCCAAGACTGAACGAGCTATACCCGTGGACTGCTGCATCAGAAACGCTTCCTTCGCTATGGTCAAGAAATTCAGAGCTAGGATTCGACAGGAAAGTTAGTTACGACCACGCACAGATTCAAAGTAACCACCCGCCTAATGAAGTAATGAAAGCTAAAGAAGTTATGAAATCAGTAAAATCCTAACTTTCGGACCTTGCTTTTGCAAGAGATTACACAGCGGTTAAGAATTCGCAGAACAAGTCTGGAAGAAATGTAAAGCACTTTCTACAAGCGACAAGAAATAAATTTGACTCCCCTGCTCTGGGTCTAGACCTTAACCGTCGCTGGCGTACACAGTATCCCTTGAACCAGATACACTTATGGTAAACTTCTCTAACACTTTGTTGCCTGCTACAGTTGTGTCTTCTAGGAAACAGCACGTTGTTAAAACCTCATCCCTTCATCCCTAATCATGAGATTATCTGACGAAGCTTTATATTGAAATTTAAATACGTATTAGAGCAAACATGTCCTGCAAGACTGGCAGAGCTTACAAATAGTTTATCGATTCGTACCAGAAAATGATTAAACATGATTGAACATAATGATATTTTGTGCACATATAAAAAAATGATCAAATACGAAACTGAATATAATTATGTGCCGTTCAAACATGTCCGTTGAGAATCAAGATGGGAGATAACAACGGTTACGTAAGTGAAACAGGCAGTTGTCGATGAAATTAAAGACGAAAACGTGAAAAGAAGTTTGTTCTTCTATTGAAACTTTAATCATACGTTATCTGGACTTGCATGAATGAACCTCATCACTGATGAATTTATTTGACATCGATAGAGATCAATATTTTTGGATATTGGTGAAAATATGTATTGTCTAATAGTAAACAACGAGCTTTCAAAATTCATTTCAGAGTGAAAAGACTTTCTTTCTATAGTTACCATGTACTAAAAATATTAATACAGTTCATACCCAGTCAGTTTCTCCGTCTCTTATCCTTGTTTCCTTCTTTTTCTTCTCACTTGAAACAAAACGTATAATTGTCTCTTCCTATAAATGTCTCTGTCTTGGTCTGATGTTAATGTTGTTATGTAAGACAATAATATTATAAAGTTTAACTTTGGCAAGGAAATCCACGTTTAGCAAAATATAAGGAGAACAACCTACCTATGAGAAGCTACCGGCAAGTCTTCGCACACGCACATATTAGCCGAGCCTGCGACTCAAACCACTCATAAAAGTAAACTGAAAACGTATTTATATTATTATTATTATTTTACTCGACATTGAAAACGTTTGATACTGCAATATTCCATCATACAGATTGAATGCCGATAACATTTTGAGAGACTAAATGCAGTTAACTATTAGGAAGACTATTTATCGTCAAAGTCAGCCTACAACATTATCCAAAGAAAAGTTTAATTTTGACGTTTTAGCTAGGCTGTATCCATTAAAAAAGATATAACACACTGGTCTTTCAAAAACCGATAGACAAACAGACAAAATAGGAAAATGGCTGGTATATAGATAAATAAACAGAAAGATATATATATATATATATATATATATATATATATATATATATATATATATATATATATATATATATATATATATATATATATATATATATATATATATAAACGATTGTCGTATGTTACGAAAATGGAAATGCTTGAACGTTAAATTATATCTCAAATAACCGTAAAGTGACAAAATCTAAGAGGTAAAATATAAAGAAAGAAAGAAGAAAGGAAGGGATGCATGGACGGACGAACAAACGAACAAACTGCAAACTGGCAGGCGGGTAGACAGACAGAAAGACAGACAGCCAGATAAATAGACAGACAGACAGATCGACCGACCGAACGAACGACAGACAGACAGACAGACAGACAGACAGATAGATAGATAGATAGATAGATAGATAGATAGATAGATAGATAGATAGATAGATAGATAGATAGATAGATAGATAGATAGATAGATAGATACATCGAAATATAAATAGATGCCCCGAACCTGACAATATTAACATCTGTTGTGGTTTCAATATTTATAAACTGCTGTCGCATGTATATATCAGACAATTTCGATGATTCTAATCGTATGGCTTCGATTTTGTTCATTCATATATTATTAGGGTACAAATAGGTTTTAGAAAATAACATTTAGTTGAGACTTAAGGTCGTGGATTAATTTGTGATGGGGTCCTATGTTTTTCACAGAAGGATCATTGATCGATGATTTTTAATATCCGTGGCTTGTAGCAAAACACTAATCCAACAAAAGTTCTTACCTCACCAATCAAAACAAAATTAAAAAGCAGAACGTGATTTCACATGATCAGTAATTTGATTAATGTGGTCATGTTTCTTACTTGTTTGGTGCCATACTTATCATTTTTAAATTGATGACGTGGACATCATAACATGTTTCAGCTAAAACCATCAGCTGGTACAATAATATGGCTATAGCCAGACCTAAGCATTGCAACAAAGTAAATGTTTAATTGAACAGTATTTGCAGTTATCAAACACAGCTCAAGCAATACATGCACATGAATGACATTAATGGTAAAATACATTTTAGGAGCTTGTATCATTTATGCTTTACTGTATCTAGTGCATAATTATATTTTCTAACTAAAAACAACGGTGAAAAATATTGTTACGGTCTATAAAAGGTTGTCTTATTTACAATAGTATTGTCTTTCTTGTACATTTTTTCGGGCGGGTGCTAAGGTTGTAGACAACAATCTCGACAATCGAGTCCAGGCGAAGTTTTGGAAATTAGTGTGTCAGTATATGCGACTAGAAATTCTAGTTCGACATAAAACAGAACTCGGTAGCTGCGAAAGATTGTAATGTAATCTTGGCATGATACTAGCTTCTAGGTAATCCAGATGTTAATTATTTCTGAGTTCGTGTTTTACAGGTCTAGTCTTTCTCAATTTTGTTTCACGTGCAACTATTTCGAAATTCAGTGATTGGTCCATTTCGAATGTCTTTGAGCTCTGCAAGTTTCGCTACGTATTCGACAGGTTCGTATGGGTTAGGCTACATTGAAACTTGTTAAAATATCTCATTTTGTAAACATAATCACGTTAACTTAATCGTCAGTATATATTTTATATTTTATTTGGTCCTTTAATTCCAAAGTCGTCCTCTTCGGTGCCACAAATATTAAATTATATCAACAAAGCTAATCTGCTGTATGATATTCGACTTGTACTCGAATTTCGTGATGCAAAATATAATGATCCTTCCTTTGTGGATTTACACATGACCAGTAACATTTAAATCCATTAGGCTGAAAATACTTGTGCTTGTTTCCGCCAAAAGTTTTAATGATTTGATATTGTCATGAGCTGAAACCTCTAATTAAAAGTAGCAAGATTAACCCCACGTGGATACGGTTTAGATGATCCGTACTAGAGTTACCATCGTAGTTAATAATGCTGCTGGCCTTAACGAGCTGTCTTCCCCACGAAAAGCCACGGTCATATTTTCCCGTTATATATAATAAATTATAGTTTTAGAACTGATACTTTCGGATTGTGGAGTAGCAGTTGGGAGATAAGATCACCTAATACGTCAAGACGTTTAGCACATCAACAATATTTTGCAGGTTATTGGTACATCATGACATTCAAGATTCGGAATACTCAATAGCTTCAGACGTTTGATAGAACTTTTGGATTTTATTGAAAATACTGTAAGTTCTATTTAAATATTCACCTTATAGTCATGGAAAAATAAAATGTCTGTGGAGTTAAAATGTACGTGAGTTTTACAAAACGTTTCGTTTTTGGCTATTTTTTTATCTAGTAGAATGTTCAAATAAATAAAATGTCTGTGGAGTTTTACAAAACGTCTTGGTTTTCGCTATTTATTTTCGATAACTGTCTGCGTTCATTGCTTCAAAAACATGCCCCAGCCACAAAGTGCAGAGCATCAATTCAAAAGAGTTCTCCATGGTATAGCAGTGTTAAGGACCAGCTTCGCACTTGGCTAAAGGACACCGCCGTAAAGAGGAAAGGCGTTTGGCTTTCCACCAAACTCACTATTCATAAACAAATATATGAAGCCGCAAAGAAGAACGTCACAACCATAGTCCACTTAACCAAATTATCGCACTACAGTACTTAGATCACGGAGAGTTACAGCTACATACGGCTCTTAGAGATTACTAACAAACTAATGTCAAGGAACAAATGTACACCACTTCCAACTAACTTCTCTCCAGTAGACCTTCCAGACCTATTTGCAAATTTCTTACGTGACGAGGTACAAACCATTAGAGATAGACTTGACAACACAATTTATATTGACTTGTCATAACCATACAGTTGTGATACAGACTTTAAGTTACAACAGTTGGCAGCATTTGAACCTATCTCTGTGGATTTAGTACGGACAATCGTGATGAAGAGTGCACCAAAGTCATGTGAACTTGGTCCATTTCCATCATCACTGATGCCTAAGCGCTTAAATCCAATACTGCCTTCAATAACTGATGTTATTAATCTCTCTCTCTCTCTCTCTCTCTCTCTCTCTCTCTCTCTCTCTCTCTCTCTCTCTCTCTCTCTCTCTCTCTCTCTCTCTCCTCCGAGGAATTCCCATCTTTTGTCAAAACTACAATTGTACAGCCTCTGCTAAAGAAACCAACACTCGACTATAACAATTCAAATAAATACTGCCTTCAATAACTGATGTTATTAATACCTCTCTCTCTCTCTCTCTCTCTCTCTCTCTCTCTCTCTCTCTCTCTCTCTCTCTCTCTCTCTCTCTCTCTCTCTCTCCCGAGGAATTCCCATCTTTTGTCAAAACTACAATTGTAAAGCCTCTGCTAAAGAAACCAACACTCGACTATAACGATTCAAATAAATACAGCCTACTTTCTAATGTCCCGTTCATATAAACAATCTTAGAAAACGTTGTTCTAACTCAACTTGTATCTCATCTGAGTTCAAACAGTCTTTTTAGCAATGTACAGTCCACATATGACCTTTGCCACATTACTGAAACTACTCTTCCGAAAGTATTTAATGACATTCTCTCTGCTTTGGATAGTCTAAAGATGACAGTCCTCACCGTCCTTGGTTTGTCTGCAGCATATGACACAATAGACCATGATGTATTACTTCACCATTCCCATTATGTATTTGACATTCACGGTAATATCTTACTGTGGCTGAAGTCATTTTTAATCGAAAGGACACAAATTGTATCTGCAAATGGAATACACTCCAGCCCAGTTGATCTATGTTGTGGTGTTACAAAGGGGTCTGTTCTTTGACCTGTTATATTCATTCTATACACTCAGCCACTCTCAAGTGTCATAGATCATCATCCAGTGTCTCACCAAATGTACGCTGATGACACTCAAATATACAAATCTAGCCACCCAACTGAAGTTGATGATGCCATCCAAGGAATAGAGAGGTGCATTTCTGATGTGAAATCATGGATGACACGTAACAAACTGAAGATAAATGATGATAAACTGAAGCCATTCTGATCACAACTCAAAGACTTTCTCATTCACATCCTTTACCTCATGCAATAAATATCAGCAAGACCAACATTAAATTCACACAGTCAGTAGGAAACCTAGGTATTACTCTGGGAAGTACTCTCACATTGCACCAACATGTCATGAACATATGCAAGGCTGCATATCTTGAGCTGAGACGTATGTAGGTAGGTAGGTAGGTAGGTAGGTATAAAAAAAACCTGAAAACTTACAGTGAGCTTTCAAATCAAAATGAGTATTTCGAAGGCAAATACAAAACAGATACAAGACCAATACAAAGAATGTGTTTAAGTTACAAAATTTGTCTAAACTATTTCTTCTTGAAAATGTTGATGTTTCAACTAGATGGTTTCAACGTGATGCTAAATAGACAGATATTCAGACAGACAAACAGACAGATATATCGATTGCTTGATAACGATACAATTGATCTTCATGAAACAAACAATACAAAGATTGGATGGAAGAATGCACTGATGCAAGAGCAAAACATACAGACAGACAAACAAGGCATATGAAACAAAGGCAAACAGGTAAAAATATAAACATCACGATGAATAAAGGTATATGAAACAAAGGCAAACAGGTAAAAATATAAACATCACGATGAATAAAGTTCTCGAAATTGGGTAAAAAATCAACTATATGTATTATAATCTCTTCTTTATGTCTTTTCATTTTTTGTAACAGAAAGATAATTACTAAAATGACAATATAAAACGCGTTTTTCATTTGTTCTGATGGTTTATGATCTGTGTGTGAATTATTTTCAAAAATACCCTTTAATTTATGAGAATGTTTATTTATGACAGAAATAGAAATATGTTGTGTTCTACTTGATACGATGAAAACCATGCTCCAATGCTCTGACTTTATTACATTTATGTCATACCCGAACATCCTTTTATATAAATTTTTCTGTTGGATGTAAATTATTTTAAAAAGTGCCCTTTCATTTCTGAGATTGTTTACCTTTGACAGAAATAGGAATATGTCGTATTCTACTTAATACGATGAAAACTATGCTGCCCTTCCAGTGCTCTGACATGATTTAGTTTATTTCATACCAAAACTTTCTTTTACACTATTTTGTTTGATTCGTATTGCTTCATGTTCGAAAGAGTATTTTAATGTTGAGTTAGCAAGGGATTTTTATCACGGAACGTAACCTGCTTTCTTCTGCGAATCGTCAGCCCAGCCCACGTCATCTGTTTCATTTCTGGATTAGTTTTAGCGCATCGCTGAAGACATCGTAACGAAATGACTGAAAAGTTGTTAAACCTACGTTAAAAATCCAAATCACCAATACTCACATTTGTCTGATTAGGACTTTCTACGTAGCTTTTAACAATTTTGCAGTCATATCGCTACGATGTCTGTTGTGAGGCAGTTTATAGTGATGTCTAGCACTGGGGCATCATCCCGCAGATATGTAGCATGATGTTCCATCCAGTCAAATTATCCTGACACTAGACCGACCAGTCCTAACACTAACCTCTTAATGCTGAGCGCCAAGCGAGGCAGCTGTTAGTACCATTTGTGTAAATCTTTTGGTATGATTCAGCCGGGGATCGAACCCACGATCTGCCACGACTGGTCTGAACTGCACACAGACATGAGAACCTTTGCAGAAAGTGGGATAATATGGGCATTTGAAGTAAAGAGGGGCCAGGACACGAAAATGACTAGTCCAATAAGCAAAAGATTAAAAATTAAAGAATAATAATAATATAAAAAAAACTTCAACTTGTACCCTTCCGCACATGCGCAAGCGAAATAGGCAATGAAAAACAACGTTTCTTACACAACTAGTCCGCAGGCAAAACTAAAATCTCTTGCAAGCCGATTTATTCGTATGTATTCAGAAGTAGCTCCCAAAATGTGTTTTTATACTAGCATTTCGGCGAAAATGACTTAAATCTCCAGGGGTTAATGAGCTAATGATGTTTCTCATTTTCACCTTTTAACGATTTTCCAAATTCTTTCAATTCTGGTATTTGTTTAATGGTGCATAGATACATTTTGATTCGAACATTTTGTTTTTCAGGGATTCTGGCAAGGTTCATACTTATTCTACCTAGCTTATGTAGGCACTGTGAATTCTGCTGATGAAATGTAATGCCCTACGTATACGCACATTCACTGCTTTATTATATTTTGTTTTATTTTTTGTTGTTGTTGATGTTGTTTTTTTACAGCAATAAAACTGTTGATTAGGCTGACCACTTTTATCTTCCTAAGAGTAATAACCATTTGCGGATGGCCTTACGTTACGCATGCGTATAATCACGAAATGTACTTTTAATAATTGTCATTTGGAATTAATAATCTTCGGTAACTCGATATAACGCATCTAGCACAATACAAGGATTCCTGCTATAAAAGAATGGTTTGACAAATCAATAGTACTGACAGTTTTATGACGTATAACTGATGAATATTCTAAATCAAAAAGACAAATGAAACAGTAGTTTCGTCCTCATTTAGATTGTACAGTACCAATCAATCAAATTCAAACTAGCATACAAAGAACATAGTCAGAAACGTTATTAACCCATAGAGACACTCCAAAAACGTTTTATAATACCAGTATTAGTCATCTTTACCAGACTCGAAATATAAATTAGCACTGATATAGGAATTAATTGTTGTCTCAGCTTTGGAATTTTGGTCTGTAGGATTTTCTTTGATGTATTAGCTGTTTATTAGCTCCATATAGAAAACTTCAAATCTTTTTTTTCTTTAATTTGCTAGATTTCTTCTTATGTTTCTTCGCTTCGATTCGCTACTGTTCTCTGAAACATGCGTCATAGAGAATGATTGATATAGTTTCATGCTCGTAAAGTCAGTTTCATATCTTTGCACAATTACAACCTGCCAATACCATTGTAAGGTTATCCTATCTAAGAACTACGCATTTCTTTCCACGCTATAATTCAATTCAGATATAATGGATTAAAAATGAACCACAGTTAGACTGGTTAATCTGTCATAACATATGTATATGTAGTTCGAAAGGGTCAAGCGTCCTCTTGTCGACGAAACGTATCTTAACATACTTAAATATTGTTAGTTTTCTCAATAGAATATTCGCCATGCAAACCTTTCGTGTGATTTATAAAAAAAAAAAATTTCGTGGTATTTCATAAATATACTGACGTATTTCAATATTATATGGTTTTCCTAACGCTAATAAGTCTTTTCAATTTGCTTAGCATTTAATATTAGTCCTTGAATGATTAACAAAGCATTTTATCTCTCACAAAGCGTAAATGGTCTTGCATCACATGAAACTGATTAGATGTTATTTTAGCATTGTTATTTAATTTTTTTTTGTATTAGTATCTGCCGGTGGACAGCCACTAGATTATTCGGTTTCTTATCATCAAATACACCAATGTATTTTGAATTGTTGTATAATACGGACACTAGTACATGTTGCATGTTTTGTATTTTACAGTCGCTAATGATAACGCTTTCTTTGAACATAACCCTGTATATTGTGCAGTCTTTTTTATCAAATTAACGTGTACGGTTCAAATATATGGCGTTGTTAGGACAGAGTTGAATTCATCGGTGCTGTATAACAGAGGGCATGCGACACAAAAAGCAAATCATGCTGAACAATAAAAATGCCGTGGAAAAAATAAAAAAGCATATAGATTTGAAATAAAATAAAAGTAATTACCATAAAAAGCAAACGTCATAAATACAATTTTAAATACATTTTTCAGACAACCAAAAATTTGAAATTTAGATATCAATATCGAGGGCTTCTTTCTAAGAAAAAGTCATTGTATAAAATGTAAAAAATCAATGAATATTTATTCCTCTTATCGACGGAATGTATGTAAGAATTTAAAAAAATATTCTTCATTAATGTAGGACCTCTCTCTCTCTCTCTCTCTCTCTCTCTCTCTCTCTCTCTCTCTCTCTCTCTCTCTCTATATATATATATATATATATATATATATATATATATATATATATATATATATATATATATATATATATTAAGTAATTTTCGACTAAAACATGAATATTGAGTATTTCAATAAAG
This sequence comes from Unio delphinus, assembly GCA_029339505.1. Taxonomy (NCBI): domain Eukaryota; kingdom Metazoa; phylum Mollusca; class Bivalvia; order Unionida; family Unionidae; genus Unio; species Unio delphinus. The sequence continues at coordinate 6,690,563 of JAQISU010000017.1, read as the reverse complement.
AGCCGTTTCGTCGCAACTCAACTTGTATCATTACAGCATCACTGGACCTCTCGCGTTGCTAAATTCCCCAAGATGTAGCCGTATCTACACGGTAATGAGTGACGCCCTTCTTTTTAAGAGGACCTGAGCTCTTTTTGTCTCTTTCCGTCTCCTTGTCTCTAATCATGCAAAACAGCATTACTAATAGATTATGAAACAAAAGACATTTTCCATGCCAAAAAGATGCATATTTATGATGTCAAGGATTTCCAGAATGATTGATTTTTATTCTAAGTTATAAATGTGATAGAACGTTCAAGGGACATTTTATCTCTATTTTGTTAAAATTTATTTTAATACATTAGTAAAATTATAGTTAATTGCATGGTATATAAAATAAGTAGGCATTGTCAATAATTATCACAAGTTTTATTAAAAATATTATTGATAATATTGTCTCACTAACGATAATATTTTCCTCATGTGCCCCAAATGCCGGAATCAGTTTTATATGTCCTCGATTAGTCCAACAAATCGGCAAACAAAGCAGTAAAATCGCATTAATTTCCATGGTTAAAAAGGAAAAAGTATTTTCTAGTAATACTAAGTCATAAAACCTTGCGACAGCTCCGTCATCGATCCACGTTTGCAGAATACCATTGGTAATTTCAGCTAAAAGTGACACAACCATCAAGATAATTTCTAAGAAATACTGTTATATTAAAGAAAGAATTCATAATGAGAAAAATAAAGAATATAAAAAAACACGTTATTATCTGTTTACCATCGTGCATAATTTACATACACAAGGTTGACATAAAGATAGAATAGAGTAATAGTACATAAGAAACAATAGAGTACTAGTACATAAGAAACAATAGAGTACTAGTACATAAGAAACAATAGAGTACTAGTACATAAGAAAGTAATAGCTTTCATAAGTAAACAAAACGCAAACATCATTTAAGGGACATTTTAAATATACTTTTTTTTCTCCAAAATATTTAATAGTATTTTTAAAATTCATGGCATGGTACATGAAGATCAATATTGTCACCATAACGATCATATGTTATAATGTATCCCAGATGCAAGAGCCAGTACTATGTACATACTCATATACGTGTGTGTGTGTGTGTGTGTGTGTGTGTGTGTGTGTGTGTGTGTGTAGGTAGGTAGGTAGGTAGGTAAGAGAGAGAGGGGGAGGCATTATCCGTATCTGCTTTTCTTGTGAATGCCGTTATCCCGCATCAGTAGTCAGTACTGTCTGAAAGATCTCGACATTTTCTATTCAGAGTTGATAATGATTTCACAAACTTCTTTTAGCTGCACGAACACGTGATATAAATGTTTCCCTTCTTTCCAGTGAATATAAATATTCTTAATATTCTTAATTTCTTTATACTGGAAAATATCACAACAATCGACGCATTTCTGGACATTACACTATTACAGAGGGTACACAAGTATTCAAATATGTATGCTCTATATATCCTTACATCCATATTAACTAATTTCACACACTGCAATCATTTTCCAAAGTTACAACTCAATTCAACAGTTGCAAAGTCTACAATATCACTTGAATACATGCAATAGTTTACTACGAAGTAAACAAATAGCAAATTTTAATATTAATTCTGACCACGAGCTAGCAATCTACATAATTGTTTACATAAAAATAACTCATTTCTCAAATAAGCATTTAAATTAAACTCAACAAAGGTAATTATACATACTAACGATTCTAGTAATGAAGTATACATAATGCACATAATTCCAATTACCATGCATAATATTTTGCAACAATGAAGCAAAAAACTTACTGACCTTTACGAAGATTTGTTTTTCTGAGACGTTTCTACGTTTTCCAGCCAATTACAAATCGTTGTATAAATTTTTCATTAAAAGAAAGCTCGTCAAACCTAGTTTCCTTTTTATGAATATATATATATATATATATATATATATATATATATATATATATATATATATATATATATATATATATATATATATATATATATATATATACAAGCATGCGACATCATAAACGGTATCTGCCGAGTATCTTCTTATTTATTCCTACCTGTTTCCCAGCCAATATACTGCCACTACAGTCACTCCACCAATGTAAAACACTAGATTTTAATATGGACTACGTTACTGCTGGGACATTCATTCGGTTTGGCCTGACTTCACTACTAGTCATCCATGGCATCATGGAAACTCACTAACAGTTTACTACGTGACGTTTCCTCCTAGTACTTGCTAATATTTCCGGGCTAAGGATAGTCCAATTATTCACACAAGTAATCACACGAATCTAAAAGTTCTTTAAAATGGGCAGCTATCATATGTACATACTACAAATTGCAGTATTTGCAAGTGCTGGTGAACCCAGGAAAATGATGGTGTAATAAAAAAAATGAGCCTATATAAAATTTTGTCCTGTATGCACTGGTTTATGTACCATGTTTGGCATGGTTGAGTTACTTTTGACTTGATGGTATCTACACATAACTTTTCATAAAAGCCAGTGAAAATGGGCCCAAAATAAGGAGGGTTAAAACCAACAATACAATGGACACTGAAGCATGATCGTATTTGAAGAGATGTTTGAATAGGCGACATCACGCCCAAAACACACTACATACCAATACAGGTTTGGGAGATGATTTATTGAACTAATTGAAGAGAGAATTAAATAATGAGAGGGCAATGTATAAATGATTGAAAAACAAGCATATGAACACACAAGTGGGCAAAATGTTATATTTCCTCCAATCATTGTTAGTGAGTGGAAAATAACCTCATTACATGTCTTGATATATGAATAATTTTGTTTTGGCCTGTTGCCGTTTAATATCCAAACAGGCTGTAAACCGAAACACCAGGATATTCATGATGTACAGCTCAGACTACTAGACAGTAAATTAATCCATCTGAAGAAACAATTCATAGGCGTCAACTTTCATCCCCCAAAAAATCACGAGTATATATGTATGATATAGCTCCATTTTAAGTATTAGAAGCAAGGGGAATTGGCCGGAAAGAATTTCCAGAAATCGATGATAAGACTGTTTCCTTACGTAATGCTGTTGAATGTAGGCAGGATGAGGAGTGCTGACAGAAGGGCAAGCATCGTACGGCATTATATTTAAACAATGAAGTAATCAAGTGCACAGTCATAGATTGCCAAGCTTGAAATAATTCAATATAAATATTTAACTATAACTTACACTTATGATCATACCCATATATATTACCCTTTAGTGATCAATATGAGGTCACTCTGGCTACCCTTTCCCAAGCTGACTGATTATTGACCTTTTTATATATTATATATGCGGTGTGTGGTAAAACGAATACGTTAAAATGTTAATACGTTTCTAGCTATTTACTAATATTTTATGACAAGTAAATGGCTTATTACGAAACCATGATTGCGTTGGTTGTTTTCAACTGTGATATGATGCGTAAGGGAAAAAATATCTTGCGAAACGCAAGAAATGTATGTCACGTTGACTCAGTCTCAATACCAATGTAGATTTTAAGATGAATTCTAATTTGAGTGAGTCTGCCACAACAGGAAATAAGTTAATAATTATAAGAAAAACAAACCATATCCCCAAAAATACGAAAAATTAATGCAATGTCTTTTGGAACCCAGTGAAATGGAGAACGGGAATTTTTTTTCAAATTAAATATCTCAGCATTAATATCATATGAATTATGACAAAGCTAATGTGTGTGTGTGTGTGTGTGTGTGTGTGTGTGTGTGTGTGTGTGTGTGTTCAATATATACATTGTTGTCTTGTGTTGTTTAGCACCATTATTCAGAACATGAAAGTGTATTACCTATCGGCCAGCATATATGGTAGAGAATCAACCCCGATCCCAAGGAAACTACTGACAAGTTTTCTCACAAGCAAACGCTGGCCTAGCCGATAACCGAACCTACGCGGACAGAGATGAGATGACATTGTAAAGGATAGCGCCTTATAACATTCGGCCACTCCGGGCCCCACATGCATACATACATACATACATACATACATGCATGCATGCATGCATGCATGCATGCATGCATACATACATACATACATACATACATACATACATACATACATACATACATACATACATACATACATACATACATACATACATACATACATACATACAATAAAAACGGCTGTTTTACATGGATAACAGGATAAATATAACAAGTTAGTGTTACTCTAAAAGTTAAAACTGAGGACTATCTGACGCCAGTATTTTACAAATGTCCCCCCACCCCACCCCAATTTTTTTAATAAAAAAATGTTAGTATTATGACTGCAAAATTGCGACCAAGGAGAATCTAAACCTTCACAGTACGACTGCAAAATTGCGAACAAGGATACCAAAGGACAGGAAATATCCCCCGAAATCCACAAATTGATAAAGGTTGAACTTTTTGGTGTGCGACTTCTCCTCCTCTCTAAAATGGTATGGTTCAAGTTGTTCATTTATCTCTCATGTCTAATCAGAAATATTTCTGTACATGGTTCCTAACACTTGCAGGAATTATTGTCATCTCCAGGCTCATCATATCGTGTTTCAATAAAGATTCGAATGTTTCGACTTAATTGACAGAGAGAACATATGAAATCGTATGAATGAGGAACAATCCACCAGATGAACCAGGAATGAAATCGCATGAATGCGGAAAAATCCACCAAATGCCAGTTACGACTAGGAGCAAACCTAAGTTTTTTAAAAAAAAGTCTGCAGTTTGAGGAAAAATCTATATGTCACCTGTCTTTTTCATCAGCAATAATGGTATACAAATAGTGGCATCAAAGTTGCTATAAATAACGCTAAGCAGGTAAAATAATGTAATAATGTAAATAAGCAGAAACTATGGCTACATTTTTGAAAATGCACAGTTATACTGCGTGTCATCGGATGAAAATAACAATCTTCTTAGAAACGACGCATATAGATCACCATGAATTTATCGTAAATTGTGTCGGTACTGGCAATATTATGGATTTTCTTAAATCATGGCTCCTGAATGAAGGTAGTAATACATTATGTTGTGGGTGGGTGTGCGTGTGCATATACGTGTGCGTGCGTGCGTGCGTGCGTGCGTGCGTGTGTGTGTGTGTGTGTGTGTGTGTGTGTGTGTGTGTGTGTGTGTGTGATTTGGATTTTTAACGTAGCTTTTGTTTTAAATCAGTCAGTTTCATCTCATGTCTTCAGTGTATAGTGGTGCCTAGCAAAGAGGCATCAGGCCGTATACATGTAGCATGATGTCACACCACTCACATTATCATGATACCAGACCGACCAGTCCTAACATTAGCCTCTTAATACTGAGTGCCAAGTGAGGCGACTGCAGGCATAATTTGTAAGAGTCTTAGGTATGACTCAGCCGGGGTTCGAACCTGCGAACTCCTGCATCCGAGGTGGATGCTCTAATCGGTGCGATCTTTACATCCTGCAAATTATCTTTGTCAATCTACCCATAAAATATATCGTAACTTTGAGCTACTCTTCTTTCATTCCTCCCTGTGGTTTTCATTTTTACAAACTCTGTTAGCTCATGCCTTACCAAACAAGCCGCTCTCATATGAATACTTTTCATGTATAATTTGTCTCATGGAAGTCCCTCATATCATAATTTAGCAGCTCTTTTTCATTCGGATCCCACTCATGTATGACCAAACAAATCTGATCACACTCTTTCGGAATATAACTAGTACCACGCATTCGGACCATCATTGTGAACAATTTAGCAAATCCATCTTATCTCAATGAACCTGGTGCAAATTCTAAAAGGTGCCTTTCATTGTCATATTGAGGTGGACTCACACCATGAACGAGAGAGACTGATTCTCCTATTTAAAAAATGAGAAGAGTTAAATGTCTGATTCTTAGAGCAGTTTTGGTCAAGAGCCATGGGTTTTATTTTATCAGTGTATTTACCTATTCAAATACTTTTTCTTATCTGTTCATAGATCTTTTCTTTTTCATTTTGTCCATTTATACGATAAATGAAGGCACGTGTGTAATTTATTTTACAGCTTTCTACTTAGCAAATGAATTTCCTTGTAAAGTTCAGGTGGGCTGTAAGGTAAATGGCTCTTCTGTATTTTAGGACACACCTGGACCCCAGTCACTCCTCGGGCACTGCTGGAGAGAGAGACAGAAAAACTTAATTAAACAACAAGTCTTAATCTTAATGCTGAATGGATCCCAAAACAGGTGAAAATCAAAACAGGTGAAAATCAAAACAGGTGAAAATCGTTTGAAAGCAGATCTTTTGGATCTCAGTTTATACAACACTCAAGCAGAGTGGCTTAAATAAACCGCCTAAAATGCAAACTATACAGGTTATGTAAAAACGCATCAGTCACTTTACACTTGCAGTTAAATCATTAATCTGTGCAATAATGCTTTAAAATGCTCTCAGCACATTTAGGTAAAACGATATTCAATGACATATATAGTAGGTAAAACTACTATGTCTCGCTGTGCATGCTTTGCGTTAAGATATGTAGCAGTAGTAGTAGTATTAGCAGTGGTAGCAGTAGTAATAGAAGAAGAAAACGTCGTAATAGTAGTAGTAGTAGTAGTAGTAGTAGTAGTAGACGAGGAAGACGTAGTAGTAGTAGTAGTAGTAGTTGTTGTTGTTGCTGTTGTATCTAACTCGTATAGATTGTCCTTCAGTGACTCCAAGATTGAAGTCGTTCAGGTTGCCTCTTTTTCAAAGCGTACTATATTTCTCTTTTAATAATTACATTTCCTCGATGTTTAGTAAAAAGCAAATTCTATTCATGTTCATTTAGTTATTAACTATAAAGACATAAAGATGATTTTTTATGTTGTGGTAATAAACTGTGTCATGATGACACAAAAAAGCAAATACCTGTCCCAATGTAAGAAAAGGTAGTTACGTTGACCCAGTGTCAATATGGGTGATAGCTACATGTGCTTTTCAATGTGTGCTTGTTTGTTTGTTTGTTTGTTTGATTAGGATTTTTAACTTAGCTTTAACAATTTTTCAGTCATATCGCTACGATGTCTGCATTGAGGCCGTTTACAGTGATGTCTAGCACTGGGGCATCATGCTGCAGACACCCAGTCACATTATCCTGACACCAGGCCGACCATTCCTAACATTAGCCTCTTAATGCTGAGCGCCAAGCAAGGCTGCTGTTAGAACCATTTTTGTTAGTCTTTGGTAAGATTCAGCCGGGGATCGAGCCCACCATCTCCCGCTTCCACGGCGGACGCTCTAACCACTAGGCCACCGGAGCGGTTTCAAGGTGTGCTCCAGCTTACCTGTTTTACATCATGAAACGAAAACTAATCTTTACAAATTAAGTAAAACGGTACATACGGAAGAAAAACTTGAAGCAAGTTCCGGAACGCAGCCACTGCGACATTTTGAAGATAAATGTGTACCTAATATTTATCCGAATGCAATTAAAGCGAGAAAAATTTTCTGCTTAAAGCTGAATATTTCAGTAGAAATAGAGCAGCAGGGAGGGTGAACAGACCTTTTGCTGGAACGTCATTTTTTACAAAATAGTGCTTTCAACGCAAATGAAAAATATAAGGTCAATAACGCCAAACCGAAGCCTCTAACTGACCCAGAGTGTATCTAATTGGGTTAAATTATTTTGTTACTTTATCTGTAGTCGCTCGTGTTGCATACATTTTTGTAATTGGATTTGTTTGCCTCCCACCCACCCTCACCCGATCGCTTCATTGAGGTCACACCCTTCCTGCTTTTGTTCAGGTTTAAGCTGAGATAAGTAATTGAATTAGAAAATTATTGTAATGTCTCTTAATTCCGTACGTGATCAGGAAAATGGATTTAAACAATGTATAGATGAAGCATGTGTCTGTTCTTTGACATGTTCGCTTCATTCTAAAATACACTTAACCGGTCTGTTATTGGACCTGTTATATTCGTTATATACACTCAGCCGCTCTCAAGTATCATAGATCATCACCCAGTGTCTCACCAATTGTACGCTGATGACACCCAAATATATACGTTTAGCTACTCAAATGAAGTTGATGCCACTAAAACACTTGTGTGTTCATAAGTACTTTCAAAACTGGACTATTGTAACTTAATTATGTCTGGTTCGTCTCAATATCTAATTCAGAAACTTCAATAAGTTCAAAACACAGCTGCTCAGATTATCTTTAGAGTACCTCGATCAGAGTACACCTCCGCACTGCTCTGTACCCTACACTGGCTGTCAATCGATACAGAATCAAACACAAAATTTGTTCTCTATGCTATGTTTGACTGACAGACTCCAGTCCAACATACCTATCCGGCCTAACCCATGTGTATACACCATCAACATACTTACGCTCCTCTTCTGACAATCGTATACTCATTGTTCTCAGTATGAAAACAAAGTCATATGGACAGTGCTCTTTTTGCATACCAGGGTCCGACGATGTGGAACGAAATGCCCATTGAAATTAGACATAAAGACACAGTGGTCCCTTTTAAGAGTGCTCTTAAGACTCACCTTTTTCGACTGCATGAACAAACTTGGAGACTTAATCATGTTTTGCATCTTATATGTTTTCAGCATGTTTTTATGTTTTCCAATTTCATGATTTTTGTTATTTATTTTTCTGAAGTTTAGTCATATTATTATAGATGCTGTAAAGCGCTTAGAGCTTCTAGAGATTAGGCGCTATACAAAGTCCTCATTATTATTATTATTATTAGTAGTAGTAGTAGTAGTAGTAGTAGTAGTAGTAGTAGTAGTAGTAGTAGTAGTAGTAGTAGTATTGTACAGACTTGCATACAAAGCGTCGTTTTCTATTCGGGAGTTGAATAAATGTAGCAACTTGTTTCCAGATAAGCGCAAACACTTAAAAGCAAACTTATATCACAGTTGGACTAAACTTCGTACTTGTACCCGACTAGGATTGTCAGTATGTCATAAAGGTAGTTCTAAACTGCGCACGCGTGCATTATTGTATGCCATTACCTTGCTTCTTTCTTGAAAGTAAAGCCACGATGAGTTCGATTTCAGACGTCAGCTGGTTTGTTCTGGGAATCCTGACTCTACTGTCTCCATACCACGGTAAGGGACATATTATACTGTACTTTCTGGGTATTGTATATGTAAGGTTTAATATAGTGTCCGTGTCAAAAGAAAGGAGAGTGATATAAACTCTTCAGGGACATAAAAACTTATTTGGTGTCACCCATCATTACCTCTGTAAGTGTCTAACAAATCAAGATGGCGTACTAATTCCGGGTACTTAAATGATATTATAATTTTGTTTGTGTTCTGTACAAAACTGTATATATCTATAGATTATATAAACCAAAACGCGTACTAAACTATTACTCTGGCACTTTATAAGTATTTATTTATCTCTCTCAACCCATCTCTCTCCCCACCCTATCTCTCACACGTGCATACCTCCTCTGTTAATTTATTGTATGACGTATACTCATAAAGACATTGTTCGACGCTCTAAAAAAAATATGCAATTTAGAAGGTGATACATATATTCTGTTGTATATCCTGAGTCGTAAATAACGGGCATCGTATTAGCAAGGTGCGTGCCATATACTATTATTGTTAAGGTCTAGCGACAAGGGTTGTACCTTTGCAATTATAATTACGTTATGAATATTATGTATAATCATTCATCCCACTTTACCATTTCTGTTACTATTATGTAATAGTGAAATGACTAAAATGTAATTCCTAGAAAAGAAGGAATAATTACAGGGATGCAGTCAAACATACATACATAAATCACACAAACGTACGTACATATATATGCATGCATGAATATCAATGGATATAAGTACATTAATGTATCAGCACTTCTGAATTGTAACTATACATACATACGTACGTACATACCTACATACATATATACATACAGACAGACGTACGTATTTACATACATACATACATACATACATACATACATACATACATACATAATAGTTCTCTATTCAAAATGTTCAAAAGAATATGTTCACTGTCAGTTTATGATTACAGTTAACCTTTTATTCAGTTTAACTATTATGAATATTGGTAACGGGTTAGTGTTTGTGCACGAACTTTGGATAATCTTACAATAATAAAAATATAAAACTGCAATCTTAATTCTGTAGAACCGTCCATGGAATGTGAATCATATAATAATCCACGAAACAATGAGAAGGTTAAAGATTCATTACCTCATTTTAAAGGTATTGTCCAACCACAAAACCAAATATCGAGGTTAAAGATAAAATGTCACTTTTAAAATGTACTACTTAACCACGAAATAATGGCGTTTTAAAACTTAAAATGTAAATATTATTCACTATTAGACCAGAAACCAAGGGCGGGAGGAAAGGTTGACGATTGTGCCATGTTCTTTTGCATGTGTATATAATTTTGATGTGATAAATCAGCGCTTGACTTCATTCGATGTATTAAGTTTACGTGTTAATTCAGCTCTTGTCTACATACGACTCTGTGTATCCGTACTCATGAAACTCGTACTTATTTGTTGTTGTTGTTGTTGTTGGTGTGTGTGTGTGTGTGTGTGTGTGTGTGTGTGTGTGTGTGTGTTTAACCTAGCTTTAAGAATTTGTTCAGTCAGATCACTACAATATATGCAGCTTGACAGTTTAAAGTGATGTCTAGCTCGGGGCCATCATGCCGCATAACATGTATCAGTATTTCCCACCCGTGTCACGTCATCCTTGCACCAGGCTGACCAGTCCTAACACTAAGTTATCCAAAATAAATTTTATCTTTTATTTATGTTTTCTGGCGGTGGGCGTTTGTGACCTATCATTTTGATCCATGTATGTGTTGGTCGGATATGACAGTCACTGCGCATGGGCTCTTCAATCTAATCATCATGCCGCTTTTATTTATGCAGTAAGGGTATTCGTTATTTCCGTCGTAGCATAATCAAAATTCAACCATTACAAAAAATATCAACAAGACGCGTTATTCAGAATATGATTATCAATGATCACATAAAAAGACAAATGTGGATTGTAACAAGCCTTACATTTTAAAATTGTGTTGTTTAGTGTCACATCAAATCATTAATTTCCATGTTTACAACACATTTGGAGAAGAAAAAAAATACATTTTTGGGCTTTTTTTAAATTTAATTTTTAATATTTTGCCTAGCATATACATCTGTAAGCCGATAAACGAGTCCCACACTTTTAATGATATAACTGAAGGTTTAGGGACTAATATCTCTTTCCATTAAAGTGTGCACATATTTGCAAACAGTCCCCCCAGCATATGTCGGTGTACACTTTATACAATAACCGGTGCATCTCACGGCTGTTGAGTTACCGTCGATTGGAGGTTGTATATGGCGATATGTACATAATATTTAGGATCAAATCCTGCATTCGGCGACTTGTAAATCTACGTGGAATAGCACGACCCTCTGTCGTTTAGCCAGTTTTAATTTCGTTCTTGATATACAAGTAAGGATCTAAACGCGGTACGCAGCTGTGTTCCGGAAAGATTTGCATGCAGGAAAATTGCACATTTTAATAAACATGTGACAGTATACCCACTTAGCATCGACTTAAATTCGGGGTGGGGATATTTACAGTCCCGGATTACCCATTAGGCAGAGTAGGCAACTGCCTATGGGCCCCGCGACTTTTATGGGCCCCATCAGGGACCCCCATGAGACCGTGACCGTAGGTCTGGGGCCCCAAAAGTTTGAATGCCTATGGGCCTCCAGGGTGCTTAATCCGGCGCTGGATATTTATCATGTAAGTAGATAAGGAATGTTAAATTTAATATGGTAGGGTTACCAGTACATGTACTACGGTACTAAACTCTATATACTAACTTTACGGATGCAAATCTAGTCTTAACACTTTTGTTCCATTAAGGATGGTCTCCAGAGACCCAAACCTGACTCATGATCTCAATGAAATAAAATAGACTCGTATTCCCACGTATGTGACAAAGTATGCCATTTGAGAAAACCCATCCCACATAACTGCGCTCAGTAAACTAAATGAAATCCTGTTTTCCCCATTGAGTCGTGGACGTCTGCTGTTTTATAGCAGTTGTTGTATATATGTGAAAAAACACGATTCGCTTTCCTAAGCAAAATTATTTGTCTTTAAATTGAGCGGTAAGGGTGTCGCTTTCAAACCGGCTTTGTTGTATGGGGTAATATATCAAGCTGATGCTATCCCTCTTTTTGCACACTGCCAGGAAGACATAATTTGACTTAGTTTAATACATATTTTTTCTTCGGTGGATGGCATTGAAATAGAACCTCCAAGCACTGGGACTTTTATTATTCTTTATTTACCTTTAAATGCGCATGTAACAATGTAACTAAAAATACAGTTTGTAATTATATGGTTATATCTATCTATCTATCTATCTATCTATCTATCTATCTATCTATCTATCTATCTATCTATCTATCTATCTGTCTGTCTGTCTGTCTGTCTGTCTAGCTAGCTAGCTCTGTCTGTCTGTACGTACGTACGTAGTATGTATGTATGTATGTATGTATGTATGTATGTATGTATGTATGTATGTATGTATGTATGTATGGAGAGAGAGAGAGAGAGAGAGAGAGAGAGAGAGAGAGAGAGAGAGAGGTCATTAAACACCGATATAATCTCCACGTGACCTCTATGATGCATTTTCAAATGGTTGTTTTTTTTGCTAACAGCACAGAATAACTTTTTTAATACGGAAAACCTTATACAAAGTTTACTAATATGGAAACAGGCTGGGAGCAATAATGTCACACGGAAATATTTATCAGCTATACAATATAATGCTGAACTTGCTCTCTTGCATATTTCTCGTGCTGCTATCCTGGCAACATGTCTAATACATAAAAAATTATTATTATTATTATTATTATTATTATTATTATTATTATTATTATTATTATTATTATTATTATTATTATATGTGGTAAGTGTAGTATGGTTGGGGTGAGGTGCTCATTATAGTTTTTTTTAAAAAGTTTAAAGAATTCCCACCCAATTTCGATTTTGGTTGGAAGTTAAATTAGTGAAAGATAGATGCACAGCTCCAATCCCCCAGTCAGCAATGCCGACGGTTTAATAACTGAATATACAAAAATGTGAAATTCAGCGGATAACAACCTAATAACAATTCAAAACTCAAAAGAGTAAAATTTCCGAATGTACTCTCCTAGTCTGCGGCGAGCGAGTAAGAAGCAGGACATGGAGTATTACACGCCAGCGATTGGAATCATCCCCCGCCCCCAGGCGCTCAATGCCTTTATGGGCGTTGGACTGAAGATAGCCACTGGGTGGAGCCTTAGAGCTGCTGAGAGGAGAACTATTCTTCTCTTAGTATGGGGCAACGACGACATAGAAGACGGAGGGAATCTGGGTTACAGCAGAAGTAGGGGAAACGACGGCAGTGGAGAAAGACACAGCCTGATCGAGAAGTCACCCCACCCCCAACAATACGTATCATCGAGAAACCTACCTCTCAACCTTCCCCTGAAAATGGGAAACCTGTAACAAAGGGTGTAACCACGGCTATCAGTGACCATTTGGCAAATTTTGCCAATCAGCTTCAACAACTACTAGAAACAACGTCGGTCCAGGGAGCCACGTCAGCACCTATAGTTGAAGCATCACCACCACCACCAAGAGGAATTCCTGCCTGCCAAAAAAAACTGCCAGAATGCCGAAGAAAACCCACGAGGAGCTAGCTCATGACCAAACTTTGCAATGACTTGGGATTACAAAATCTAATTGAGGATGAGAAAAAGGCCACCAATTTCATCAATGCCGTCACCTACATTGGATTCCGGTCATTGCAAACATCACCATCTAAAGCTGCGCAGTGGATCTTCGCCAAAACAACACTGACTCAGTATTATTACAACATCTTTGAGCAGCGGCCACTCACCCACCTCCTCGATGCGGCGCGGCACCTATCTTCCCTACATGGAGTTTACTTTCCGAGAGCTTACAGGAAGGAAAGACAAAACTGCTGCACGCAACCTGGCAGTTAAAGATAAAAGAGGTAGCTTCTCTAGATCTGCTTACAAGCCCTTTTAAGGGCTGCCATATTGCCATTAGTTTTTAAATGAGTTCTCATTTTGGTACGAGAACTCTATTCGAACAAGCTTTTTTGAGAAATCTGACTTTATCAATTTCGAACAACGCTCAAAATTTACAATCTATCCAACCTAACAGTGACAATACTACATATGTCCAGTAAATAAATTATTAAGGACTTAACTTATGTACACTATGTACTAGCAACATTAGTATGATAGGAGACAGAAAAATTCTACAACTCGCTTGAATTTGATGCAATTACACAGGTGGCTTACACATTATTGGTACTTTTTATGTCGATTAGTATAACTGGCCTTGATTTGAAATAAGTATGACTAGGGCGTTTCAAGGCTGTCAACATCCATGGGCTGGCTTTCAGGGACTTTTTCCTCCTTTTCTGCGACCAGACTCCATCAACATGACGATATGAGAAAACTATTTTTCTCTCGTCATTATTTGGTGCCACTGCACCCCTAGTACGTCACCTCCGATTGGTCGATAGGGTTGAGTGTGTGTTGGGTCTATTCCCACTCACCCAGGTCTTACATTCATGTCAATAGCCCCTTAATAGGGGCGTGACATAACGACCCAATGAAATAGCGCATAAAGTGCGCACAAACGCCCGTGGGGATGTGGCAACATTCCTTACCCCACGTGAAAAACTAAGTAACTTCTCTGACAGATAAACTAGTAAACATATGACCCTTCGTGACCGGTTTCACTATAATTTCACACTACATCCAGCCTATCATTAGATAAGAGCTATTAAATTCTTCGGTCACGCATTCATTCACATCGAAATACTCCTAAGTTCTTGAATGGTAAAACAGCGTCGTAATAAAAGCACGGTATCAATTATTTCTCATACATACATCAATAAATAGCGTCACATCAGTACGAATTCCTAATCCCATTTTACTAAACAATATTACAATAATCAGACATTTCTTTACATTACAATTCATACAATGTACACAAATATTCAAATATCCATGCTCTGATATATCCATGAATCTATATTAACCAACCTTACACATTAAAACCATTTCCTAATTCTAAATTCAATCATGTGTGAATTCTAACATATCGCATGAATAAATGCGCTAGCTTACTTCAAAGTAACCTATTAGCGAATTACAAAATTAATTCTGACAACAAGCTAACAATCTACATAATTCTCTACAAAGTACATGTATTCAATCTCATTTCTCAAATAATCAAGTAAATTAAATACTGCAAAGGTTGTTTTATGTACTAAACGATCCAAAGATTAAAGTATACATACGACACGTAATTACAATTACATTGCCGTAATTTTCTGCAACAACCGAGCAAATAACTTACTGACCTTTACGAAGCTTTGTCTTCCCTTAGAATCTCCATTCTAAGTTCTCTCTCTCTCTCTCTCTCTCTCTCTCTCTCTCTCTCTCTCTCTCTCTCTCTCTCTCTCTCTCTCTCTGTGGATAGTGGATAAGAGGAAGATACGGGATAAAATCAATGAAATGACGATCGTAGAGGATTTTTGTTTGTGTCATCCCAAGATATCTCGGAACATGTGAATATTGGTAAATGTTATGTCAAACCGACCAGAGAGAGAGAGAGAGAGAGAGAGAGAGAGAGAGAGAGAGAGAGAGAGAGAGAGAGAGAGAGAGAGACTAAAGAAATATTTGCCAAACTCGCAAAAGAGCTCGACTGGCATATCAACCGGTTGCGTCGACTGGAGAAAAGACAAGTGATTGTATGGGATTATTTGTATATAGTTGATGCGCTTGGGTGTTTATTTTACAAATTTGTTATCAAAAGAGAGACGTATTACATATTTGCTGCAAACTTGGACAAATTAGCTTAATTGACTTAATTACGATGTGAACACTAACATGCACATAAAATAACGTCAGCATCAATAGTATTGGAGACCAAATTCATGTTACAAAATATAGTGAAATTATTGAAGTCAAGTTGAACATTTTTGGCAAGTTTATTAGTTTTTCAGTGATTATTTTGGTATATTTTGTGATCATAGCTTTTTATGAGTGTGAAATGTGTTTTTAGCCAGGGACCGAAGGTCCACTGGACCCTCGGATTGGAGGCACTGCCCCTTGAGACCCCGTTGGGGGAGGACCCCAAAACCACCTTAACAATTGTTTAGCTTTTTTGTGGAAGACCAAAATCATGGTTGGAACATAGAGAAAGAAATCAACTTATAATCAATTACATAACTGCAGACAGGGAAAATGTTTAGTTTGATTCAGGTCAACACCATAATAACACTTTTTGCCAATTTTATAAAGGACTGCCTGCCCTTATTTATACAAACTTTCTCTTTTTCCATCGAATCGACACTTTGCCTCAGTTTAAGGTATGAAATTTCTGACAAGATTGAATTTTGTGTTGCTATCATTGTTGTAGTGTTTAAAGCCATTTTTTCAGCACAAGATGGGCTTTGCATGGCGGCCAGTATAAATGGTGGAGGAAGAACCCGAAAAAATCTCAGAAAGAACACCGACCCACAAGAAGCTACTGGCAAGCTTTCTCACATACCCACATTGGCCGAATCTTTTGTGTGAAACAGATAACATAAAATCGTGAAAAATAACTCTCATGTTAAATGTGCACATCGGAGACTTATTTTTCTTGAAAAACAAGTTAAGAAATTCTTAACGTTTGAGTAAATCTTCAATTGTTTTATCGTAAATGAAACAGGACAATTTTCAGAAAATTGCGGCATGTATTTTAATACGTAATGCTTGCACAACAGATATTGAGAATATTAAAGCCTTTCAAAGTTTCGGAAAAAAAACAAGAGACTCGAAGACATTTTTATTCAGTGAGTCCTTGTTTGCAAGCAAAATGAGTTTGTTTTGTTTCGTTTTGTTTTTTAAATTTAGTATGCCTATATGGAGGTGTATAATGACATTGCCGAATGAGATAAAAAGAACAACACCATTTGGACGTCCTTTGCTGTTTTATTTGGCCGCTGACACGATAAACGCTGAGAAAATTATAGCTATATACTCTTAATTGTTAATATTACCCACGTGTACGCCGCACCTATACTTAAGTTGCACTCGGTTCTCTGAGGAATATCTTATTTCAAATTATATTTACTGAAGGCGAAAAAAAATGTTTTGATCATTAGGCTGGGCTAGGAATATAATTATATAGAATATTGGTATATAGGTTTGTATATTTATTCCCCACATAGGCTTTAGAAAGTTAATTTGGAGATGCATTGTTTTAACGGCACGATGAACATAATAATGGATTTATCATAATGACCAAAGAAATTAGAGCTTTGTGTCTTTTCTAGGACACACTAACGCAGTTCGGCATACTCAGGTATCGAAACATTGATCCTTTTTTAGAGACTGGCCGTCTATCAATATAACTACGACGGCTCCCGATTTAGTAAGTAGTATGTTCTATTGCAATGAATGGGTCTGAATATCGCAATTACACAATGCCTCATAAATTTAATCCTTACATTTCACAGGTGTTTCAGGGATCCAGTGTTACTCTTGCAGTTACACCACAAGCTCCGACTGGACAGTTAATTATGAATGTGTAACAGCTGCAGCTAATGTAACAAGGGGGAATCCAAAACCAGTCTGTCCTACCGAATCAAGCTGCTATGTCAGAACAGTATATAATGAAGGTAAATTGAAATAAATTAATCTCAGAGTTCTAAATGTATATTATATTAGCAGCACATAGGAATATGGCGGCAAGACCAAGTAAAAACAAAAAGTTAAAAGAGGTTACCGCGACCAGGCTGAATGAGGTTGGATATCCCTTAAATCTTGGGTAATTGTTATATTTGTTATCATTGTAATTCTTGGATCGCTGAATGCGAAATTTTGGATATTCGGAGAATTTTCCTTTTTCCATTTTTTTCATTTTCTTTTTTTTTTCTTTTTATATCGCAATTGTTGTATCGCTAAGTGCGCAAGAGCTTTGGTTTGTTAATGTATGATCAAGCACGCCCACCTCTCCTAAGTGAATCCATAGCGCTTTAAAATGAACTTCCTTTGGTGCTCAGAGAGGGGCCAGGTAAGTTGCACCTAGTTAGTTCAATTACAGGTTTTCAAGTACCATTTTAAATAAATTTCGTCTTTTTTCGATGCTGCAATGTCTAATCTGTTGAATCAAACTGAGATCCCGATAATTTACTGCATTTGGAAAAATTACGTTACCTTACTGGATATACAGCAAAACCTTATATATTTGTTGACTTACTGATCGATAATTAAATCATTGTTGTAAATGAGGATTTTTATGGAACCTCAAAAAGCTAAAGTAGCTCGACAACGACTGGATGCGATTAAAAAGTTTCTTCTAGTCCGTGAGTTTGTATAACAACAGTTACAACAACGCCAGGAAACTCATGTGGAGTTTACTGAGGATACACAGCAGTTATTTAAACAAATTTTGAACCAACCCCAAAATTGTTGCTGCAACTGATGCAACACAAAACTCTCGACCCATTGCCTTCTTTTATTTCCGGCCGTCTTCGAACCCACCACCACCACCACCACCACCACCAAATCAACCACCATCCAAAGTTCGACCAGCGCCACCACCAGCACCAAGAGAGTTTACACAGACATAATGGATACATTTACTGAGCAAGGTATTGACGATATGAGGGACGAAAACCAAATACTTGACATTGCTGCGTTTCGGTTGCAGGAAGAAACAAAATAACGTGAAACCTGAACAAATTAAATCTGTAACTCGTGCTGATTGGATTAAATACATATATCGCATTTATTCCGGTGCTAGGAAGGTCAAAGATGATGATGTAGATTTTGAATTTTTAAAACTAGATTATACATGAGCCGATTGAACTAGTAAAGCAGAAGAGGTAAAAGGTGCACACAAAAAATGGAGCGTGAAGAAATAAATAAAACGTCTAAAACAATGAGGGGAAAAGAGAGAGACTACAACAGAGGCATCCAGCAGAGTTCTCATGACCAGAACCACGCGAAGGAGCAACCGGAAGTGGCCTTGCCACTCGCAATAGACGTTATAAGGATCAAAGTGGTAATATAATCTCTGAATCTCCTGTGATTCAGGATAAACTTTGTCTCAATAATGTCCTCGCCGACTATTAATCGACTGAAAATTCTTATTGGTGGATGACGAGCGGGTAACAATTCCCACGGAATCATTAATGAAGCTATATGTCAGCGTTTATTTACTGGTGGCGTGATGGAAAGTGGCGTCTATCGGGCGCTGGCAGATGAAACTACTGCCGATTACTCCAGTGAATGATCAATTAGATCGGCGATAACAAAATGACATGATTATTCACAATGTCCAACGTAGATCTGAAAGCGTATGATAAATTCACGATTACCGGTTTATAAAATGATAAAAGGATATGAACTATGCAATGCTGTTCAAGGTTTATTCAGAGGGAGAGCACCGAAAGCTTTTCAGATTGTAAAACAATAAAGTATTAAAAATACTGATGTATTTCATGATAAGGTAATTGGTATTGTTGGTAATCTTGTTGGCAAAGCATTTTCTGCTGTCAAAGACAGAATCGCGCAATTAGTACGACGAAAACCACAGAAGAATTTAAGTATTCTAATAAAACAGCCTAGCACCGAAGACGGAAATGAGCGGATGAAAGAATGAGCTAGAGTGCCATCTATGACAAAACAATCCACAGGTGAGATAGAAAAACATGACGGCACAACAAATCAGCAGGTAGTGATCTGGCCCATCATCGTTGGCGATATTGATCGATGTTAGAACATCGTTTTAGATAACAACGAAAATTTTCAAAAGAGCATCCGATCCAGCATTTGACATAGATGCACCAGTCCTCAAAGATGAATCAGTGCGTAATTATAAGTATAATTATTATTATGCACTTGTACCTAACGCATGCTGACGAATCGAACTGCAAGTGCAGATTTTTCTGCCAACCGAGGCATTGATTGAGATTGAAGTTCAACTTCGGAAAGTAGATGATACATCATACGGAATTTTAGATCGAGCTGGTTTTGTTAAAAATATTAGTATGCTGTTGTTTAACAGTGCCACATACATCACTGATGGAAAGAATGTTGAATCATGTCTGGAAAACATAGATGTTGCTACGAGGATACTCAGCCTGGCACGATATTCCTATGATTAGTCAACGTCCGCGGATCCGTCAATGATGTATCTCAAAGATACCACTATTCAAATCGAGAGCAAGATCATAATATTGAATGTCACCTGAACTGAAGTTGCATCCATGAATGAATATTTCAATCTGGGATTCTTCCATGAATGAATATTTCAATCTGGGATTCTAAACACGTAGATCAATGTTGAACTGCGATGAAGACTTTTCTTGTCTAATTCGGCTGTCATATATCTTTATATTCTGCAAGAACTGTTAGAAACGTTTTTTTTTCTTCGGTACTTGTCAGAAAAGCCACCAACTATGACGCAATCTGGCAACTCAATACAGATGATGCTGGTTAGGTGAAATTGGCACAATTTGTTTGAGGATGTCAAGAATGACACCACCACTCAAAGATCAGAGGTTTATTTCTTTTATCGATAGCGTCGGTAAGTCTACGCTGTATTTGCTGACGATGACCACAGACAGCGTCCTGAGTAACGTTGCTGAGTTATTCACATGGCATATAGCATCGCAATAAGGAGTGTCAGCGCCGAGAGACATATTTATAGCGTTCAGGAAACCGACAGGGTAGACTGGCAAGAGCGAAACCCAATGATGTTTGATACTCTCGGAGTTAGGTGAGTTTCAAGGAGAATATATAGACATCAAGAACCATCGGAAACAGTGTTAAAGTTTGAAAACAATCATGTTGTACGTTCAAATTAAAAGCTGGAATCGGCATCAAAGAAGAATTCTGAATAAGGAGGAACAGAACACGGAGTGTGCCGACATGGAATAAACGTATCAAACAAAACGGACTGGGTCTAAGCTTATTAGGAACGAGGTATGGTCGCAGTCTGAGATTGCCGGGGACGCTTCGTTAAAGACGTTCATGTTTTGACTTACTGCTCGGCGATTAAGCATACAAAACATCAGAGGTGTTATAATGCGTGACCAATTGCCGAAAAAACCAAAACGTTGTGAAACCGGTATCATGAAACTCGATGGAAGTTCCCGCGCTGGTATCCATTGGGTCGGATATGCGGTTGATCTATGTGGAGTTGTTTTTTGGATTCGTATGGACTGGCAACACCGAAACAACTTTTACGATATCGTGGCTTAACCGATGACACGATATAAACCACTGATCTTTTGCGTCTAGCCGATGTTGACACCAATGAAATTGTCGCTTTTTAGGGTCAGCAATTATTTTTAAAGACGAGCAACATTCCGTTTACAGGTGTTAATCTGCATGGTCCAGGCGCGACCGAACACACCTTAGTGGTGTTGACTAAAACATGTAAAATTAAAGAATGGAACGAATCACTTCTAACAATAGTGGAAGAGCTTACAGGATGTATTAGAAGAATTTTAGCCATAATGTATGGCGATCTCAACATGACGGTGTTGCTGGTTTACTCAATATTATCGGGTATATGCGATATTATCGGGTATACGCGATATATCGCAAAATACAATCTACATGTATCAGTAACAATTGCACGAACACACACACATGACTTACGCTGATACATATGCATTAATAATTATATAATCACTACTGACAGAAGAGTTCAACGACGCTGCAATATCAGATAATGAATTGGATGCAATTAGAGATATTAATTTTCGATATCAAAAGAATGGCAACACACAATTGTAAATGTTGCCAACGCCACATTTAGAATCTGCTCTATAGATAGTAATGACCGCAGAAATAAGAACACGATTGGAACAGATCAACGCTAACACAACGCCGTCGACGATCATAATGATATCAGCAGCATCAACACAGCCCGAATTATATATTGGTATTCTAACGACGATAAAAGCCCCATATGGCTGGACACTTGAAATGGCACTGGCACAATTACAAATTTTATATAGTTGACCAAATATCAAAGAAGAATCAAATGGATTAGACGTTATTCTTGCAAAACCACAACGCTGGAACATCTCCCGTCTGGGAAGTTGTTACAATCTCAACATGATCTTATCAAATCGAGAGAAGCAGTGATGAACTTCAACATAGAATTAAATCTATAATAGGAAAAGAATCAAAGATTGCTATCAAGGTGCACGATCCAACGCCTATTTATGCCGTCGACATATATAAGTCGTCGATTTGAACCGTGCTCGTATGGCTGCTGTATGCACCAATCTTTGTTTGACCACCACCACCACCACAACGATCTGATTATTATCAGGCACACAAGTATTTATGAAAACAAATTTGCACTGATATTTTAAGGTAGACCCTCCCTACCGGAAAATAGAGAAAATACCAGATGGTAAAGAATACGTGGCATGATTGCATATTATAACATTTCATGGGTATTTATGAATTCCTGGAGTGATACATATATCAAATAACCCTACTTCCACATTAGTCGATGCATTAGCGCATGAATATAGATCTGAAGAAAGAAATCGGAGGGATCAGATAGAGACATATATACATGAACACCCAAATTATAATCTTAAACGTAAAATTGTTGTGTTAGTGCAGCATCGAAATCAGGTCAAATCTGACGCAAAACTCGTTCGAACATGCATAACAGACATAGCATTCACAAGGGTGATATTATGGCGTAAACCGTATAAGGTACAGAACTTCATTTCCTATTTATTTTAAGATCATAGTAGACCAGCTGCCTACATTAAAACTACCCAGGTTGGACTCGAATATAATGGATGAAGTTCTCAGTGACAAATTTGAAGAGTTTTCGAAGATATATAAAAACTGGCAAAAGATGAAAAACTCCAGAATGTATGCTCCGACATGGTAATAATCTAACTGGGTAGGCTGGGGTGGTTGCCATGTATCGCCGTTTCAGAATCACATCGGAAATCTCTGTAAATCTGATATCTGACACTGTCAGTCAAACACATCTGAAGAATACGTGGCATGATTGCATTTTATAACATATGATATATGTATCACTCCAGGAAGTCATAAATACCCATGAAATGTTATAATATGCAATCATGCCACGTATTCTTTACCATCTGGTATTTTCTTTATTTTCCGGTAGGGAGGGTCTTATAACACATCTGAGCATGCATTAGGGCAGGCGCAGCAGGGATATGTTCTTTTTTTCAGCGTTTCTCCAGATGGTCAACTGTGTCATTAGATTGTGTCGATGCCCTTAAGTATGTTTATTTATGATGTCATAATTAATATTTTACTGTCACGAATACGTTTTCGTCTAACCAACCAAGATGGTAATTTATTGGACACACGTGATGACGAATTAACTGTTAGTTTGTGTGTGCTTGACAAACCATGAAAATAGTCTGCCGTGAAACAGCCGACGATTAATGACCTCTCTCAGCCAGTCACAACTCCCGCCCCCCCCCCCCCCGCGCCTCATCCTCACACACACACACACACACACACACACACACACACACACAAAATAAACAAACAAACATTTCTTGTCGTGTCTTTGTACTTAATATTTTGGTAATGCTCGGGCTATTCTTCTCATTCTATGGAGATCTTAACAGATTCCAACAGCCTTTCGAGTTTCATATTGTCGAGAAAAATCTGATGGCATATATTCAATAGCGCTTGCCAGTGAAACACATTTAGCTAAATCATGTTGTTCGTATAAACAAGCACATGGCAATTCTATTTCGCGTTTGCTGAGTATTTGCGAAGAGGTTTTTAAACTTACCTATGGACATGTCGCCGGAATATCATGTCTGATGAGTATTTAGAAATGTGTATCGACACCGTTAAAACAATTACAGTTATCTCTAATTACTTTGGGAATCTTGAGTGTACCTCTGAGTAACATAAATGACATCTATGTTTTTATATTTGCCTCAAGAAATTATTCTGACCGGATTCTCTTGTTTGTCAAACATGTCATCATCGTAAGCCACTAGATTGTTCATATCCCCGTTAAGGTCCATCATTGATGTATGTGATAAATTCAATAACATCGTCATCGGCCGCTGCAGATTCATTAAATTCCATAAGAACATGTTAGCATCGTTGGTCATCCACAGATGGCGCTATTAAACAAGTTTGTCCCATTTAAGCCACTTGATTATCAGGTTGAAGAACAACTGGGTTTTACCCGAACCAGATGGATCAACTATAATAACTATAATAACTCAAATGGAATTTGGTAACAATTGATGCTGCTTGACCAGTGCTTGCTTACATGATGCTGAAAAGTCAGTCCAGTTCATAGTTGCAGATACAATATTATTTATAATCATGAGTTGATATTGTTTTCGATGCAAGACAGTCACTGGTATAACATTTCTGACAACAGTAACATTTAGAAATAGCATGCCGCCACTTACGGGTAAATGTTTAAAATGCAGCACACACAAATATAAGCTTGTGACGTTAGATTGATATGCGATCAGAAACGAGATCATTTCCAGTGGTAATATTGTTAAAGCACTAGGGAAAACACATGAATATCATGGGATAAGTATCCTGGAAAAAAAATTTCCAGGAAAAAAAACTTGTGGTCCTGGAACTCGCCTTAATCATGGACGTGACGAAAACAATCAACCAAAACCAGGTGAATTTCCGGTAAATGCGTTTGATCAAGCGTCCCCTGTTCATGATGTCGCGTATAAAAGTCCAGGTCCACATCAACGACATATCGCGGATGTCAAACTGATTCATAAGCTGAAGTCGATACAGAATAAAAACATGATAATCACTCGCGAATTGATTGATAAGATCGGCGATGAAAAGTATAATAGTGTTGGTATCTGGTAATTAATACTGAGAATTCACCATGTTGAGCGATCCTTTGTGAGACTTTCAAAAGATTGAAATTCAGTATGAAGGGATTATTTGGGAATATTGGAAGCTTTTTGTGACAACCATCTTCAGCTCGCCACATACGATTCTTTGATAGTTGCTCTCCGGTCATCCTGGAGATGTGACAGGAAAAACTTGACTGGTTGGCAACACTGTAGCATTCTACGCCTTCAGCTGTATTTGCAGACTGATGCCTCTGCGCTCATACATTACTTTAGAAATTTGGTCGTTGACTTCGTCCTCAACGTGGACTGCGCATGACAGTGTACTGCTGAGGATCTATCCAATGAACACGTAGGTTGCGTCATTTTCGTTGTCGGCAGGCTTTCGTAAGGCTTTCCTGGTGTGGATTGGTAAAACACCCTTTTCGTTTTGATAGTTACTTTGAGACCGAAATTATCCGTACTCTCTTGCATGTCAGACGCAGATGTATCATTCAGAGAACAGTCAAGTCCAGTGTCATATCCACGGAAGTCATCAGTTAACATGTCATAGAACATGATATTGAAGAGGGTACATCATACATCCTTGCTTGACTCCATTCGGGATTAGGAATATTTCAATGAATTGTTGTCGTCTATAACGAGAACGAGAATGCCATCACGGAACTTCAGAACAATCACGATGAAGTTCTCAGGTCAACCAAATGTTGCTTTTGTCAGTTCAACGAATGTTGTGTACAGCTTGAAGTTGTGTTCATGGCATTTCTCCTACGAGTTGACAAGCTGCAAATACCATATGTGTGGTCCCTCGTCCTTACCTGAAGCCACGTTGACTCTCTTGGCAGGCAATTCGGCAAAATTATGACGAGGATTGTGCTGGTTACTAACAGAAAGAAGATTCCCCGATTGTTTTGGAGGAATGTCTAATGACATTTTCTTTGAATAAGTCGGCTATGAGTGCATCTTTTCACTCCTATGATATAATGTAATGATGCTCAATTGACTGAAAGAGTTCCGTTGATTTCTGTGCCATGTGTAACTATCTGACTTTGTAGACTTTGGTGATATTACAACTGCTCCAGGTGCTTTTCCACCTGAATGCAGTTAAATTGCTTTCCCAGTTTTGAGGACCAGCATGTTATATGTTGCTTTCCAGTGAATCAGCTACCTCGACACTGATATATGACTGTTGTTTTAGGATGTTGTTCGTCTTTGAAGTATATTTTTGTAGGTGAGCCAGTGATCATTCCAACATTCTATACCTTTCCTGCCCTTGGTCACTCGGACGTCCAGCCTCTCCCATCCTGAAGATCACACAATCAGTGAGACCTGAGTGATTGGAGCGCAGATGTATCGAATATGTATTGCGCTTTGACAGATGTATACTGTGTTGGTGATTAGCAGGTCGTGTTTAGTTCATTTCTTCGTAGATTAATCACTTTTTTGTCGCAAAATGTCAAAAACCATCTTTGTCCATAAGATCTGGCCATGTCTGGCGATCTCTGCAGTTCAGCCCTAATGTAACCAGGGATGAAGAATTCTTCTAAAGAAAAGCGTCCATATGCCCTGAACGACATGTGTGCCACCTACTGTTACCTACGGTGTCATGCGTATCCTGAACTGATATATTGACAAACTTTAAAGAAAGCTGGTATGTTTATTGATCTCTATCTATATCGACAGTTAATCCAATAAACAGATTAGGTTTAAAAAATTGCGTACATCGTCAGTTAATGGTGTTGATAAAAAAAAATTATTTTTAAAGATTGCTTTGTCTGCAGAAATTGTATTATTTTACTTTAGTGACGTCCAATGTTTTTTTCTGTTTAAAATTGTTGTTTCTTAGTACTATTTGTTTCAGTTGTCACCTCTACGTCCACAAAAAGGTTTAATAAAGTTTAATAACATGTCACATGTTATAAGTTCATCAAACAAGCAAATTTTAAAACTAACTTTTGATGCGATTATACAGCGCGGCACTACCTAATTCTTGTAAGTTTTAAACAAACAATGCAAACAAACAATACAACTGTTCTCTGTACGTCGCAAAACATCCATGTTTCCCAGTCTTGATTTACGGTTCAACAAAGGAACGCTTCCTTATAAATATGCTAACATTTAATATGTTTATATAAATGCTTTTCGGACGTTTGATATTTCCATCACATATTCCCAATTACAAAAGTATGACCGCTCCGGTGGCCTAGTGGTTAGAGCGTTCGCCGCGGAAGTGGGAGGTCGTGGGTTCGATCCCCGGCCGAGTCATACCAAAGACTTATAAAAATGGTACTAACAGCTGCCTCGCTTGGTGCTCAGCATTAAGAGGTTAGTGTTAGGACTGGTCGGCCTGGTGTCAGGATAATGTGACTGGGTGGGACATCATGCTACATGTCTGCGGCATGATGCCTCAGTGCTAGACATCACTATAAACTGCCTCACAGCAGACATCGTAGCGATATGACTGAAAAAATTGTTAAAGCTACGTTAAAAATCCTAATCAAACCAACAAACAAACAAAAGTATGACAATGAGGTCGAGTAGACGTTACAAAAATTTACTTTGAGACCTCAATAATAATAATAATAATAATAATAATAATAATAATAATAATAATAATAATAACGTATTACAAGGGCATCAGGCTACACAAGGCAATTGCAGCTAAAGATTATAAATACAACATTAATAAGTTTCCACAAGTAAATATGTTTGTCGACAATCATAAGGTTAATTAAAGTTAATAAAAAGGATAAACATATATAATTCAAAGAAAGGAAAAGAGACTGACACCAGATACAAGAAATGAAATAGAAAGAAAGTACTCAACAGGGATTAAATATGCAGGAAATATTAGCACCATTAGAAAAATATGTTCGTTTCCTACATGCAAATCTAAAAGTCGTTACCAAATGAAAAATGTTTTTCGACCTTAAAGTTAATTAGCTTACCTATATATTATACAATTGTTGGAAATTATTATTTCGGACAAAAATAGCCGAAAATATACCAAACTGAAAGAATGGTTAACCTAACAATCTACATAAACACTAAACATGAATAAACACTAAACATCGAAGCGAAATAATTTCACTGCAAAAGGTTTATGTAAATCTTGTGGACAGTGACAAATACTCATTGCTGACAGGGACGCTTTTGAAAAATACAAAAAGACCTAAATGTAAATACAGTATGTTAGTAATATTTAAGTTTTAGTTGTGCTTAATAGTGTGTAAACCAGAAAGGTAGATGGCGAAAATGAATATAAATCTTTTGAGAGTGCAATGATCAAATGTTTCAGTTTAACAAAGAAAACGACATTTACAACAAAATCGCTGGGAACTGAAAATATTAAAGACTTTTAACTTACTCAACACGCTAAAATGGATATTATTTCATTAAAAGGAATGAGGGATACAATAACATCTATTATTGATCAATAAACAACGAGTTGCTTCATTTGCAAAACCTAAACTTCTAGCATTTCGAAGCACAAAATAATGTTTATATGGGTTTCATTAGTGACTTCATCATCATTATCATCATCATCATCATCATCATCATCATCATCATCATCATCATCATCATCATCATCATCATCATCATCATCAGTCTCTAGACCTAGTGTGGTCGTTGAGGCACTGTGCTGATTAACATCTGACCAGTTCCCTCTACTTGTCTCGATCATGTGCCAATGCCCGTGTCTCCGCAAAACTTGTCCTGGTCCATTATGTGATGTTGTCAGTCCACTTTTTTCTCTACCTCTCCTTCTGCCACCTTGGAAACTGCCGTGCAGTACTGTTGTGGATAGACTGTTGGCCCTAGTGATATGGCCATACCATTTCAGCTTTCTCTTTTTGACAGTGGTAAAGAGGTCTTCATAACGGCCTACTTTGTGCCTTATGGTGTTACGCACTTCTTCATTTGTGATGTGGTCCATGTAAAAGATGCAAAGGATGGTTCTATAGTTCTTTACATTAGTGACTTTAAAGCAAAACATAATTGAAATCAGGCAAAATAAATCGGCGATACCTTCAATTACCAACCGGAGGACTAGAATGTGTATATATGTCAAACGTTATCTGTGCATAACAAACAAAGATAAAGAATGGATGGTTGAAAATATGAACATGTGAAATGGAAGGAATATAAAGAATAGTTTAAAGCCAGTCGAGTTATGTCATTTAATAAATGATGTGTCAATATCATACACCCAATTTGGAAATGAAGTGTCAAATAAATTCCAATCCGTCAGAGATGTCTGAAGGAAAGCAATAAATAATAATTTTTCTTAGAATGATAGACTCAACATTTTGAAATATTGTGAATGTACAAAATAAGCAAAAGTAAAAACACGAAAGACAGAGTACAGGAGGAAGCATTAATATGGGGATTTTATGTTAATGCTTCTCGCAAGCCAAATGAACAATAGACCGTGTTTATTGATCTCAATCTTGTATGTTTTATGTTTTCTAAATTCATCAATGATGATAGTCATTCAACAATTTTTCAGCTATATAAAGAAAAATTAATTTATTTTTCCATGAAAGAAACACCAACATTAACGATATATTTAAACAGATAATAATAATAATAATAATAATAATAATAATAATAATAATAATAATAATGAGGAGTTTGTTTAGCGTCTAATCTTTAGAACATCTAAGACGCTTTACAACATATATAATGATATGACTACCAAAAGAAAACAAAACACCATGAAATTAGAAAACATAAAAAAAGCTGAAAATATTTAAGGTAGGAAACATTATTAGGTCTTTAAGTTTGTTCTCGCAGTCGAAACAGGTGAGTTTAAAGAGCACTCTTGAAAGGGATCACTGTGTCTTTGTGTCTAATTTGTGTCTAATTTCAATGGGCAATTCATTCCACGTTGCTGGACCTGGTATGCAAAAGAACGTTGACCATATGACTTCGTCTTCATAGCAGGAATAAAGAGTATACGATTGTCAGAAGAGGAGCGTAAGTATCTTGCTGGTGTATACACATGGGTGAGGCCAGATAGGTATGTTGGAATGGAGTCCGTCAATGAAACGTAGCACAAGGAACAAATTTTTTGTGTTTAATTCTGGATTGAATAGATAGGCAATGTATGGTAGATAGCAGCGGGGAGGTTTTGCTCTGATTGTGGCACTCTAAGGATGATTCGAGCAGATGTGTTTTGAACTTTTTTAAGTTTCTGGAGTAGATATTGAGACGAACCAGACAAAACTGAGTTACAGTAGTCCAGTCTTGAAAGTACTAATGAACACACGTGTTTTAATGGCATCAGCTGAAAAATATTTGCGAATGGAGCTGATGCGTCTCAGCTCAATATATACAGCATTGCATATGATCATGGCATGTTGGTGCAGTGAGTACTGTCCAGAGTAACACCTAGGTTTCATATTTGACTGTGTGAATTTAATGTTGGTGTTGCTGATATTTAATGAATGCAGTAAAGGATGCGAATGACAGAGTCTTTGTGTTGTGATAAGAATAACCTCAGTTTTATTATCATTCATTTGCAGCTTGTTACATGTCATCCATGAGTTCACATTAGAAATGTACCACTATACTCCTTGGATGGTAGCATCAACTTTTGTTGCGTGGCTAGATTTGTATATTTGGGTGTCATCAGCGTACAATTGGTTAGACACTGGATGATGACCTATGACACTTGAGAGCAGCTGAGTGTATATATTGAAGGGAACATGTCCAAGAACAGACCCTTGTCGAATACCACAACATTGATCAACTGAGCCGGAGTGTATTCCACTTGCATATACAATTTGTCTCCTTTTGACTAAGTAGGACTTGAACCACAGTAAAGCTGTATTGTGAATGCCAAATACATATTGGAGACAGTGAAGAAATATAGCATGCTCTATTGTGTCAATTCTTGCAGACAAATCAAGGAAGGTGAGGACTGTAGTCTTTCCGCTATCCAAAGCAGAGAGAATGTAATCAACTACTTTCAGAAGATTGTAGCAAGGGCAATATGCAGTCTGTACGTTGCTAAAAAAAATTCTTTGAATTCAAATGAGATACAAGTTGGTTTAGAACAACCTTTTCTAAGATTTTTACATGAAAGAGAGATTAGAAACTGGGCGGAAGTTCTTTTAAATCGTTATCGTCGAGTGTTGGTTTCTTCACAGCTACTTTACAATGACAGTTTGAAAATGATGGGAATTCCCCAGATGTGAGATAACATCAGTTAGTGAAGGCAATATTGGATCTAAGCAATCAAGCAGCAGTGATGTTGGAACTGGATCAAGTTCACATAATTTTGGTGCACTCTTCATCACGATTGTCCGTACTAAATCCATAGAGACAGGCTGAAATGATGTTTACAGTTGTTGCTGAAATTCTGTATCACAACTGTATGGTGACGATGAGTCAATTGAAATTGTGTTGTCAAGCTTATTGCTAATGGTGTGTGCCTTGTCACGAAAGAAATTTGCAAATAGGTCCGGAAAGTTTGCTGGAGAGAAGGTAGTTGGAAGTGGTGTACATTTGTTCCTTATCATTAGTTTCTTAGTTATTTCTTAGTTATCTCGAAGAGCTCTTTGCAGCTGAACTTTCCGTATCTTAGTACTGTAGTGGAATAATGTTGCTAAATGGACTATGTTTGTGACGTTCTTCTTAGCGGCTTCGTAGATTTGTGTATGAATAGTGAGTCTGGTGGAAGGCCAAAGCCTCTCATCTTAACGGCGGTCTCTTGTAACAGTGCAAAGCTGGTCCTTAAAACTGCTATACCACGATCATACAGTCAACACCACCATAACCTTTGTTTTACTAATACATTTATTTGTTAACATTGGTATCGTTGTTCAACATGCCATTTACATTCTAGCATACATTTAATATATTTTCAGGTTTTCTACAAATAAATTCAGCACTACGAGGTTGTGGAAAAAGTGACACACAGTGCAAGGATAGAACGTGCTGTAATGTATATGGCCCGTATCCAACGTGTTGGACGGTGTGTAATACGGATTTGTGCAACGACATGGACGTTTCATCAAACCCACAGGGTTTAGGTGGAACGAATATGGGTGCGTGTCGCTGGAACAATTACTGGACGCTGTTGACTTTTACTGCAATTGTGCTTTGTAAACAGAAATTTATTTTGGCAATATATTAATTATATGCAGTGCACGTGTTAGAAATCAGATTATTAATTCCTTTTTGTGCAAGTACAGAGAGACAGTCTCGAGTTGGGAGAGGGATATGATCGTTCTAACCACTTTCTATCTAGCCCATTTTAGTTGCTTTGGTGCAAAACTCAATCAGCATGCAGTCTTTCTTCATGGTTTGACTAAGGGGGGGGGGGGGAACAACCGGAGATATATTCCCGGGGCCGTAAGGAAACAAGGGCCGAACAACACTTTTAAATTTGTAAAAGAAAAATTGTTTCAACAAAAGCTAGGAGAGGCCTGGGTGTTTCTTACCCCAGGGCCCGTGATCGCACTCTACGGCCCTGCCTCTCAAGTTTTTTCAAGTTCGTCCGCCAAAAAATTACTTGTTTGCAAGTATTATGATGATTACCCCCCAAGACTTACTCAGATTGTCGAAGTTGTTCGAGTAGCATTGGAAAAAACGAGGATATCCCGATTGTGTGAAGGGTATATAAAGGTCAAGTATACAATGCTAAATCGTCTGTGTCTGTCACCAGCACTTCCAGCTGTAGGTTGAAATCTATCAGCATGTTAATTGACAGTACTGATAATTTTAGTAATGCAGTTTGCGATGATTAAGATGATCTGGATAACGTGGAAAAATACTTTTTTGACATACAGTAGTTGCCATGAATAAATGAATGAATAGATGGATTTAAAGTGAAACCGGCCACTAGGGTCATATGTTCACTATTTTGCACTGTCATTTATTTATATGGTAGTGATTTAATTTATCCAGGAAGATGGAATGGTGCCACATCTTCCTGGCATTTATGCGCACAGAGTGCGCTATTTAATTTGGTCGTCATAACATTCATATCATTAGCCCCTTTTTAGGGGTATTATACCATACCCTCTAAAAAGGGGCTAATGATATGAATGTTAGACCTGGATGAGTGGGAATAGACCCATCACGCACTCAACCTATCAACCAATCGAAAGTACGTACACTTATTCCAAATTCAATAAAGTGTTTCTAGTGGATTTCCCTATGCCAAAATTTGTGTAAGCCACCGATGCAATTCATCAAATGGTAGAGTTGAAGAATAAAATTACGTTGCTAACTATGCCAGTTTTCTAGTACAAAAGTGTGCATACTATGTCCCTAACAATTTCTTTTGTTAATATGACTAACAGTCATTTGAAAGGTAGCCACTGTCAGAGAAAAATAGATTGTTAATTTTGAGCGGTGGGCCCGAAAATGATCAAGTTAGGCTTTTTGGATAGAGCTTGTCAAGGAGGGTTCCCGTAACCAAGTGGGAGACCCTATTAAGGCAATGAAAGGCAATAGCCCTAAAAAGGGCTTTTTTGGAGGATCCCATGATCACTTGTTAGTGACCGATTATCCCTCTGCTCATGTGGTTGGTCACTGTATACTTCTTGAGTGTCTTGTTTGTCCCTCTACTCAGTCGGTGATTCCCTGTATACATCTTGGGTGTCTTGTTTTGGATCCTCAATCTAAACATCCTTGCTCCTTCATCAATTGCTTCTATATTTTCCATATCAATTTGGAATTCTTTGTGCTGTTTTTGAGTAGAATAGATAACCCCATATGCACTGTTAGTTAAATAAGTGAATTTAATTCTTTTCCATCTAGATATTATTTAACAAATGTATACTGGGTTTTCTTTTTCAAGCAGGTTTTGGAGACTTTATTGCACATGTTAGGATAGATTTGTTAGTAAAATTAATAAGATTGCCATTTTCTTTAAATTGTATTAAAGTAATGTATTATTTATATTAAAGTAAGTTTCTAAAATATATTTAGATTAATTTCATTTATTTCTAAAGAACAACTATATACGTGAATAGAATGAAAATAGTTGCTGTGCAAGCGAAAAATAAGCAATGTATATTGCCAGAAACTAGTAAGATAACTGAAACTTTACCAATGTACAATATGTGTGGAACTATATTACAAAAAAACATTATATATGCCATATCGCTGATTTAGCTAGAAACTCCTAGATTCTATCAGTAAAAACATTTATTCTGTGACCCAGACATTGGCGAATAACCAATTCGGTTAATAAAAGTGGGTTAACCTTTCTATAAAAAAAAACTTCTAGGGGCACAAAACAAAATGGTTCTCAACTAACGGATAACCATATTTGGTATGACGATGCCAAAAGAATATAAATAAACAATAAGATTAAGTTTTATGACGTAAAACAAACTGGTTCCTACCTGATGCAACTGGTTCTTACCTGATGAAGAGTAAGCATCTTTTTCTGACCCGTACGCTAAAGGTGTGACCTTGTTTAACCCTGACATGAGCTGGATGCGTATAAATAGATCACGTATCTAAGCTCAGGTCAGTTTCCGTACCGACAAGAAAATAGATGTATGTCTTCTTATTCCAGGTAAGAACTGTACATGTCAAAAACCTCTTTTAGGAATAACATTGTTATGTTAGCAACATTGTTCATTTAATACTTTTATTTATAATATAGTTTAATGGAATGTTTAAATGTTTTAAAGAATTCATATTTAATTTATTTATGTAATTTTTATTGTAAAGGTTGAATTCGCAAACATAACTTCATGTTTTGATTTAATGTTGAAATAAAGTATTCTTTAAACAAGAAAGAATAATATCTAGCAGCATGTTCTAAATCTATATTATATTTTAAAATAAGTAAAATATATTCTTTAAATTAATTGTTGCATTCATTACAGATATTACATTTTATACTTTGGCTATATTGGAATTGATCGTGAATTAACTATTTGTATAATATTCTAAAATGAATCAATGAAGTTGGAAAGTTTAATAAGGAAAATATAATATGTATTTCATGAATTTGTATTATAAAGTTTTTAGACGTGTTTCTAGAATGTAGTCAATATATGTGTGTTGATTAATTAAATAAAAGAATTAAAGTTTCCGTACTGACAAGAAAATAGATGTTTGTCTTCTTATTGCAGATGTAGTTGTGTCTCATCATCGTAGCAACACTCTTTTAAGAGAGCCTGAACTCTTTCTTCTCTCTCTCTCTCTCTCTCTCTCTCTCTCTCTCTCTCTCTCTCTCTCTCTCTCTCTCTCTCTCTCTCTCTCTCTCACCATGAATATTCACGCTCCTTAACTTACGAGTAATTCCTTCTCATAGCAAGAAATGAGAAGAAGGTTATGAAAAGCTAATCACAACCTACATAACACACTCATAGCAAGAAATACAAAACAACTTTTTTCATAACAAGGAATATTAAAAAAAAATTCATAACACACATAGTTTCTTTTATTTTAAGGAGGATATTGGTATATTAAGACAGAAAATATAATATTTATTCTGAATAGAGTAATTATATTTTATGTAGATTGAATATACTTCTGTTCTTACTGAATGTATTGTTTATTAATGTTCTTTACATTTAATTTAATTGCATCGCTATTTTTAATTGTGTTGTTTACAATACCTATGCATTGTGGTAATGACATTCAGTCACCCACCATTGTTAAAGTGGTATTGCCTTTTCTATGATTAAAGTTTTGTGAAGGGTTGTGGAACAATCAGTAGCAGAGCAGAGTTTATCATATTGTCTTAGTGTTATTCGTCTTTCATCTCTCATCCTGAGTCTCGCCATCATCTATTACTCCTCGTGAGAAGAGTTCGAGGACAGGAATGAGCATCACCGTAACTGGGCATATGTAGAGTCCTCCTACCTTATATATATATATATATATATATATATATATATATATATATATATATATATATATATATATATATATATATATATATATATATATATATATATATATATATTCGTTATTTCTCAGTTCATTCACTCTAGGATTTACTCCAATTTACGGGTATAGCTTCCGGCATGATTAGCACTACTTGGTTCCTTGCTGACCACGTCTTGAACCTCATCAGTATGCCGCTTACAAATAGACCCTGAGCATAATTAATTCTCTTATGAAGTCTCTACATTTGTTTGGCAGCTGTACGCTTTCTACTGTGTCCCAATCAATATAAATCATATGTTAATCTAACATAACCTTCAAAGATGACTTAACGAAGAAGCTCTTGTCATAGGTTCACCAGCATTTCTTTGACAGGCTGGGCTGTAAAGAAAGCAACGGGAAATGTAACACATTTTTAACTTCCGGAGCATCATCAGGGCCTTATTACTCACTGCGCACTGTTGCTGAGATACACACAGACAAACATGTCATATTCTAAAAAATGTACAGCAATTACCTTTAAATCAATGCCAAGAATTCCTAAATCTAACACTTACATCAACACCAAGATGAGAGAGGAAAACTGCTCTATAAACAGACTAGGACTATATTCGTGGGTGCCGAACTGAAAGCATCAAATGTGACCTGATTCCAATAATAGGCTGTTGTGGGGCAGCGGTTCCCGTACGATACTATATACATTTTGTCCGCTTCATAAAGCCAGGTTATTCACCGAACATTGCCTTCGTTGACTCCCACCACCCACTGGGTACTGACCCCTATGTTGTTCCTCAAGAACCTTTCATTGTAGCACCCCTATAGAATACGTACTGTTTTACTTATTTGGCATGACAAGGGGCACCCATGTGTGCATTCAGCAATGTTTCTGACTTAGCTTCTGAATCGAGATTTGCATACCATTGAGATTCCCACTATATAACCTTGTGTACACTTTGATCGATGCAAACGTCGAAACAATGTATGCAGGCACAATCTTCCTCAGGGTCCCGTCCGATATCCTGGTGACTGACACCTGTATCATGACATGACAATTATCGAGAATCCCATCATATAACTATATGTCAGATTACGTTGTGTGACTAGTAACCAGCAGACAAATGGAATGCTCGGACCGAAAACAATATGGGCAATATTGTATCACAGAGTCCGTGTTACTGTACCTATTCTACTTTGCGTAGACTTAGTGCATGATATGCACCATTGTCGCGAAATTCTTTCTTGGCGCCACGATTACTTTTAGTCAGATTATTCGTCAGATCAACCATATCTCAAGCTGAAATCTGTATTTAGAAAGTTTAATCACGGATAATCTCTCAAATTCCTCCATATTATAATATATTAGTTCAACTCGAAGCAGATAAAATATTCAAATCAACTTTTTCGATATAATAACTAAAATTAAATTTGCAATGATTTAAAAGGGAGATAACTACTATCAGACATCTTTTTCAGTAGAGAGTGATAAAGATTTACCTCGCTTTTGTTACTGCGGATAAATATAAATAAAAGATTTAATTACGTTTTGTCATCGTAACTCGTTATATCTAATATTTTAATAATCTATCTGATAACTATACTAATATTGTTCAAAAATGTTTTACCTACTTCTTTCATTCCTGAACACATCCAGACTGGCTAGGATCAGAATATCAGGCCTCTTTTTATTGTCCGAAGCATTGTGAAAAGAGGCTTTATCCATATATATATATATATATATATATATATATATATATATATATATATATATATATATATATATATATATATATATATATATATATATACAGAGAGAGAGAGAGAGAGACAGACAGACAGACAGACAGACAGACAGACAGAGATTCGTCCCTTTTTCCCTATGAATCGACAATATTGGATCAAACTTTCCTCGCGAATACGAAACAGAAATGACTAACCATACACGTGTAAGACAACTAAAAAAGATTAAATCAGATCGTGAAACAAAAACTGATAAATTAATTAGTTAAAATGAAAGTAGCGAGTGATCATTCAGCCCTGAATCAGAATAAGAATATTTCTGCAATGAATAATGAAAGTGGAAGCAAGAGCCCTGAATCAGAATAAGAATATTTCTGCAATGAATAATGAAAGTGGAAGCAAGAGCCCTGAATCAGAATAAGAATATTTCTGCAATGAATAATGAAAGTGGAAGCAAGAGCCCTGAATCAGAATAAGAATATTTCTGCAATGAATAATGAAAGTGGAAGCAAGAGCCCTGAATCAAAATAAATATAATTTTTCTGTCTTGAATCTGTCAATGGTTTTTTATTTACAATTTTGATATAAAAATTCTGAAATATTTTTAAAATAATAAATTTTCTCATAAACATTTGAATGTTTGATCTAAATAAATATGTTTTTCATACTGATTTTAGTCACTTTGTAAGTAGAAAATTAGTCGATTTGCACATTTTAAAATGGTCGAACCTCTAGCGATTCTCTGTTTTATTGATTGTTGGATATTTCTTACTTTTTGCTCATAAATCAGCTGAAATTTTTTTATCATAAATTGGATTTAAAAACATGATTTCAGATTATGTTCTGCGATAATTTATCGAAAATCATCAAAACTAATTGAATCGCTTGGTGTTTAACCCTTCATAAATCAAAATCTTACTAATTTTCACTCTTTAGTTCTATTTACCCATCAAACTAACGAAAACTAACCATATAACATAAATTCTGTTACAAATATATATATATATATATATATATATATATATATATGTTATTATATTATTTTTTGTTTGAATATCATTATACCAATCATTGTGAAGAATTAGTTAATATTTTATGAATGCGCATAATTTAGAATCTGATCTCTATCACATGTAATCATATGTTCTCGCCGCAGTTCATTTCCTGTGTCAACAAAAATCTTCATCGTCGTATTCATCAATAATTATGTCAACATTATATTGTTCTTCCCCGACTGAGGCTTGTGTAAACATAGGTC
This sequence comes from Unio delphinus, assembly GCA_029339505.1. Classification (NCBI taxonomy): domain Eukaryota; kingdom Metazoa; phylum Mollusca; class Bivalvia; order Unionida; family Unionidae; genus Unio; species Unio delphinus. Next base: position 6,651,755 of record JAQISU010000017.1, on the reverse strand, counting down.
TGATAGCATTTTAAAGTACCTCTTCGTTTTACGTAACGATTTAATGATAAAACTGCTTGTCTCAAATCAAGAATATATCCGCTTGAAATGTATCCTTGATAATTACGAATTATGACATCGTAAATAAACAGATTAATAGATTCTTGTATAATCAAAATATCCAGGAGGTACTTGAGGTTGAATTGTATATAGAATATATCCCTGTTGGGCCTGAGTAGATTCTTCAAGATCTACTTGGTAGCTATCATCGACGACATCACATACAATATTTACTGCAATCGTTGATGTTATATTTAAAATTCCTGTGAAATATGACGACCACCACCGTATGCATCAATGCTATGTTTGGGAATATCTGTTGATGGTGCAATTTTTCTCCATCACTCAGCGATTTGTGAAAAATTCTCATTAATAAGACCGTTGAGTTATTTTTTTTAGTTCTTTGGTGGAGAATCCTGGTATGACAAATATTGGTAATTCCGCCTCAGTTTTTTTTTTTATAACGATCAAAAAATAAATATATAAGTCTGTATTGAGATGTTACTGTTTCAATTGTGCGTGATGATACTAATTCTTCTGATAGTACTTATTCAATTATTACCCGGTTTGCATAATCAAGATTGAATATAACCTGATTTAAATGGATAATTTGGTTGTATTAAACTAATCTCAGTTTGGTTCTGATGATCCTTTATGTGGAATTTCAGGCGATTCTGAAACACTTCTAATCGATGATTGATAGATATCTACAACATACTCTTTTGAATGTATTTCATTAGCCGATGATAATGATAATAATGATGATAATGATGATAATGTTGATTTGTGGACTGTTATAACTATTTTTGATTATTTCCTTGTAATAGATTTTTTTAATTCTGCGTTGACATTCATCGTTGATTTGTTCTATTTGATAATTACCCGTTGGAATAGAAACAAAATTCCAATCGGACTTTCCATATGGTTTGTTTTTATTTGTAAATTCCAGTGTATTATTCACCTGTAATCCACCGAATTATTTTGGTCTAATATTTGACCACCAATGATATACTCGTAATGGTGCAAGCGCAATTTCTTTTACTGGAAACAGTTGGAACGTTGACGCTAAATCCAGGATTGGTCGCGTTTGCTGAGATCATAGTTGTTTTTGACGTTGTTGTATTAACTACGATCTATTGCAGTAGGTTTTGAGTCGATGCCAATATTATTGTAATAAACTTTGGAGTAAGTGTTAGTGAATTTGAACCATCCATGGGTCGTTAGTAGTGATTTTGGGTACAAGCCGAATGACTGTCCCTTTTCGTAACATAGTCCATATTAAAATTCAGTGGTGTATACAAGTAGTGTGATTGAAAAGGCAGCATTTATGGTTGGAAATCAGTAAATTATAGAATGGAATCAATAAGTTGGGACTTGGTAGGTACCGTTTATGTGGCCATAGTGGAAAATTGGCGTATGTATATGAGTGTGATACGCCGGAAATTCTGTGGATGGACTGGCCTAGGGTCGCGCAGTTAAATATTTCCCAGTTAGTAAGGGAATACTGGTGTAATTTCTATGGCATGACAAGCTATCGGTACGGAAAACGGATGATAATGAAGAAAAACCATGTAAAGGTGCAGTTAATGGACGTTCGGGCAAGTTGTCTCCTCTGGGTCGCCCATTGATTACAGCAAAGATTAATAATTATAGCAGACACGTCTTTCTTTCCATTTTACAACTCAAGTTGTATGGAAGTCTTTGGAAGTTTGGGGAAAACATATGACTTCCAGCGTGACTCGCGCCAGGGTTTTGACACCGCTCGGTCAAGTGAATACCCCTGTGCTTGTAACATTATTATTATTATTATTATTATTATTATTATTATTATTATTATTATTATTATTATTGTTCAATCAGGCGTTGATTCTATTACAGTAATTGTTTCTTCATAAATCGTAAACATTTCTGTAAACTCAATATCTGATATTTCTCCATCGTTAAGACTTGGTTTTACGGATGAAACAAAAATTGTGACAATTACCGGCGATGTCATTACTATTGTTCACAACAATACACCTATTACAGCGATAACAGCAGACACTGAATACACAATAGCATCAAAAAAGCTACATATCTGTGATCTTTTTTTTTCTTCTTGATACTCATGAACAATATTTTTTAGTTATAGCGCCATTGTCTAATTATGGCTCTCCAAGACCAGTAATATTTTTATTAGTAATATTGAGGAGAGGGACTCCACTGTATCACCTTTTTTACGTAAGCGATTAAACAAACGTTTTGTTAATGCGAGTGTGCTTATAAAAGGCTTAATTTTTCCGTCAGCATCAATTATAGTTAATGAATCTTCGGTTACTCCACAAATTCAAACAAGGATATATTGCGATGAAACATTACTGGTTTTTATATTTTCCTTGCTTATCATGAAATACAACAATTTTGTCTGGATCTGCACTTGCAAGATTTAATAATTCGGATATTTCATGCTTCTTTTATACATTTTCGCGAGATATTCCGTCAGTTGTGTGTTCATGTTTAGAGGATGATCTTCCGTAAATATATACCATTATATTTTTAAGATATGTTTAAGCTGATAGCGGTTACTTGTATAATCGTATATAAAGATCTCTAAATTATTTTATTTTTAATTTTTCAGCAACATTCATTAAATCAGAATTAGACATTGGAAGAATGCACGAAGTGTTCCCGGTAATATCATGCCTTTTCTGTGCCATGAGTGTAGGGTTTCTAGTAGTCTTACCACTTTTCCTATTTTTTTAAAATCCTTGTCCAGTTGCTTTCTTTAATGACATTCCGGCAGTGGTTCTGACATAACCTAATGCATATGCGTTTCCGACAGCTGGTGCAGCAGCAGTTTTTAACGCCGGTATAACTGCGAAAAGTAGAAATATTCCACCTGTTTCAGGTGTCTTTAATTCAAATCGGAGAAACATGAAGTTGAACGGTTTTTTTGGATAGTTTTTGGTTCAGATGCATTATTAAAATGTTGAAACCTTGGATAGTTTTTGGTTCAGATGCATTATTAAAATGTTGAAACCTTGGATAGTTTTTGGTTCAGATGCATTATTAAAATGTTGAAACCTTGGATAGTTTTTGGTTCAGATGCATTATTAAAATGTTGAAACCTGGTTAATGATAATTTGTTTGGATCACCACTAGAAATTTGATCTTTCTTTAATGTTTTATTTTATTCCGTATTTACTTGGAAGTTTTTATTGTAATTTTGTTACCTGACCAGGAGTCAACTTAACATTAAGGTGACTATGTGACATTATAATATCATGAGCGATTTAATCACATGTTCTCTACTGGGGCATCAATGACTCGCATTCTTCCACCAGCACTTTCAAGCAACATTGTTTTGTCGCTAAGTATAATAACAACCGCTCTAGAATCAACGCAAACATTTATGCGAGCTCGGAAGTGTTTATCAACGACAGCTTCTCGTGTTAAATCAAAATGTCCTAATGAAAATTAATGAATCGGATACAGATTTGTAACAATCTAACAGTGATATTTGTAAACCAGTGTCTGTATTTTGATCACGTCCCATAAAAGTCATCGAACGATGATATGCACATGCTGCATGATTTTTATCAAAACTAAGTAAAATATCCTCGGATGGTTCTTTTTGGCCATTTATCCTTAATGAAACTTCATGGTATGAGCGTGACAGTTTCAGGAATTTAACATGCTTATTACATGGTTACTTTGAAATCTTTGCTTGGTTGAAAATGGAAAAAAAACATTTCAGCTATAAATTGTAAATCTATTAGAAATAGCAATGGACAGCAGTTGAGTGGTCAGTTGTAATAGCACAAAGTCTTTGCAATTTAAAACAGAAATGCTAGCAAAGGTCCCATGGAAGACTATATCAGGTCTTTCTCAGCTTGAGCCTTCCATCTTTCTGTTGGTTAATAAACAGTACAATCCTCTTTTCATTCAAACAAAGTAAATCTATATAGTTATAGCATTGGCATCTTGCTTCTTGCTTTGTTATAATACAGGAACGAATCCCGAGGGGAAGGAAAAGATTCATGGGCAATAGGTGACAGCATAAATTATTTGGGAGTTGAATTGGATCAAAGTGTATACAAGTTTCTAGGGTGGGATCTCGATCGTGCCCAAATTAAAGACGTCAAGGTTAAATAGGTAAGGACAACTCAGAGAAACAATGTCACTGATTCCCTATATCACGTCAAATAAGTGTAAGGGTGATGTTTCGTGATCTTGGGGACAGTAATAAGTGAGCATGGACGGAGAACAAAAAGTGGGCAATTCTGGCTCTATAACTAAACTCGATGTACTACGTCAAGATGGTGTCTCTGTTTGTGTCTGTGAAGGAAAATAATCTCTCTCTCTCTCTCTCTCTCTCTCTCTCTCTCTCTCTCTCTCTATATATATATATATATATATATATATATATATATATATATATATATATATATATATATATATATATATATATATGTAGTGAATATTCTTTTTTAGATTTCAGTCTCATTGGACACTGGAATAAATCCAGCTCTGATTCAAAGTAAATTAACATTGTTATATCCATTTTATCCTTTTCTTAATATAAAAGAACCCAAAAATAGCTCAAAAGAAAATTGCATCTCCCAGCTCCGAAACTGAATGGTTCTGTACATGTGCATGTTAATTGTCGTATAAGTTATAATAAAAAAGCTGTATCTAATGTGGGGTGATTAAGTGTATACGATAGCTAAAACACTTCCTAAGAGAGTATGTACAAAATCAATACTTAATATTGCATATAAATACAAGAAAACATGCACACCAAATTTATCAACAATATCACACCAGCACTTGTTACGGTCATGTGTAAGAAAAACTACACAGAAATAGAAAAGGATCAACCAATGAGGTATACATTGTTTGAATATATGCAGATTCTTCTATAGCTGAAAAATGTTTTGGCTTAATATTTAAAAAAAAAGCATTGACATTACTTTCCTACTTTCAATTTTAAACTTCTGAACTCGACTAAGACAAATACCTCCATACAATTCAACCCATTTTCGTATAAAACACAAATTTCGAATTTAGCAATAAATGTTCACTCAGATTTGTTAACCTGGAGCTGACCTTCAAGAATTCATAATTTTATGAGTTCTTTTATATTAAATTTATCCAGCTCGGCTATCTCCGTCAAGTTTATAAATATCCTCGGAAGGTAATAAATATTTTTGGTTTGATGATTCATCTTTGGAGAATTGCGCCAAATATGTTACATCAGAAAAAGACAAACAATCTTTTGATTGGGACTTTAAATCCTTCCACCGGCTAGTGTGTCGTGTGGGGAAAAAAAAGTAATTCAAAACATGCATGTAGTTCTGAATGGAGAAGTGCATACGAGATTCTTTCTCATACTGACGTAAATAGTAGATGATGTTCCGATTAAAACCATATACTATTTCTCGACTTAACAGAACATGCCAACAACTTGGTTTGTGTCCTTTTTTTTTTTTTGTTTAATTACAAGCGTGATTAAAACATACTAATTTAATGGATTCGAACAGATGTAAACAAGAAAGAGGAGCAATAACTGTAGACAGAGTGGCTATATGCCGTGTGAGTTTTCCCTTTGGTACATAAAAGGGGCAAGATAGATGGTGCTGCATCTTTATAAAAATGGTTTGTGGAAACAGTACTACCCTCAACTCGCCACGGGACTGTTACCTTGCTTCCTGCTTATTTAACAATTAGTTGTCTGATTTCTTGTACATGCATGGCGTGAAATTAAAATACATTGTCAAATAAAATTTGTCATTTCAGAAAGCACAGTGGCAGTAAAAGTAAACAGTATCCAGAAGTTATTCGTGTGGCGCACACCTGCTCCCCTGTCATTTACTGATCCCATTGGTGTTATGGATCGGTCTCTTGTAACTGCCAGTTTTATTTCACCGTCTAGATCATTGCACAAATCCGTGTCGCACACCGTCCAGCATGTTGGATACGGACCAAATTCATTACAGCACGTTTTATCTTTACACCTCATGTCACTCTTTCCACAACCCCGTAATGCCGAATTTACTTTCACATAACCTGAAAATATATTCGATGTACGTCTCTAAGTAAATGGAAGGTTATAAAATAATAATAATGGGGTTAGCTACAGATGTATTAATAAGTAACGGTTTAGTATGGTTGATTATATGGTTGCATCATACGATTTGTTTAAATGAATGTTTGTGACAGATAAATCATGTCATTTCTTTACTATGGTTGAAGTAATCATCATCCATCAATTTATAATAGATCAAACATGCAGGATAAAGCAACATAAAAAAGCTTTTTCTTCCTCTGGTTATGTAATCAAAACAAATTCACATATTATGATGGCTTTATCTCATAATATGCAGGCTTTATCTCATAGTGCAGGTTTTAATTCATAGTATGCAGGCTTTAACACATAGTATACAAGATTTAACTCAAAATATGCACGCTTTAACACATATTATGCAGGCTTTAACACATATTATGTAGGCTTTAACTCATAGTATGCAGGCTTTAATACATATTATGCAGGCTTTAACACATAGTATGCAGGCTTTAACACAATGTATGCAGGCTTTACCTCAAAGTATGCATTCTTTTTCTAATAGTATGCAGGCTTTAACTCGTGGTACGAAGACTTCTACACATAGTATGCAGGCTTTATCTCATAGTATGCAGGCTTTAACTCATAGTATGCAGGCTTTAACACGTACTAAGCAAGATTTAACACATTGCATACAGGCTTTGACTTAGTATTACTCCAATGCACCGTTTGTTCATATTCTTGCCCATTCCTTGAATTCATTATCTCTCAAGAACTTAAATTGCTTAATATTGTTAATATCGCTTTTTATTTCATGTCCTTCATGATGGAGAGACATGCCATTGACACATTTTCTACGGAAGGGATTTGACCTTTTGGCACACCGAGTTTTCAATAGCATAACATTTTCAGATAGTTCACAACTGATGGAGAGGCATACATGTGATACATCATCTACAAATTATAAGTTCGTCCTCACTATTACAGAAAAAACTCCTTTTATCAGCGACATAACCATTTTTGAATAAGAAATTATCTGTAGTCACTTAGTTGTCGTTATTTCTAAACTTTATGGCCGAATAATATGTAAAAATAGTACTCTGACATTAATTTATTTGCATTTACCTTCTGTATATACCGTTCTAACATAGCAACTTGAATCTGCGGCAGGACATATTGGTTGTGGATCACCCCTTGTTATATTAGCTGGAACCGTTACACATTCGTAATCAACTCTCCAATCGTTGCTTCTAGTGTAACTGCAAGAATAGCACTGTATCCCTGAAACACCTGTAAAATACAATTAAGTCTGCTTGACGTTATGTAATTACGGTAATTAAAATAAAAACATAAATGTAAATATCGCGAATTACTATCATTAACACAACGCCTATCAGCAGAAACATAATCGACAATTTACCTACTATATTGAGACACCAGAAGAAAAGACATGAATTGATTCACAGATAGGGTACCCAACTGCTATTTCACTAATCTGTATAATCTATATTACAAATGATTACCCAATTAACAAAATCGACAATATTCAAACTCATTTGTTGTAATTGAACGTATATCGTAATAAATAGTGAACCCCTCTTGCCCAGCTGGATAAAGCACCAGGCTCGTAACCCCAGGGTCGTGGGAAAACCGTCGCTGGTCAGCTTGGATTGGCTGCCATGGTGTGTCCGTGAGAAAGGCAACTAGCTTCCATTTCCTCTGCAGGGTGTAAATTATAATGTGTAAAAAGTGCCGTTAAAATAAACACAAAACCAAAACGTGATATTTACAAAAATCTTATTTGGGACCACATCTAAATGCTTATTACCAGTAGTGTACCTAATACTATTTCGGAGCTCGTCCTAAGAATCAAAACCAACATTCTCTTTCGTCTCCAATAAAAGAAAGCTGAAATAGGCAAATTATATTATAATCGACAATAGCTTACGTCATGTGTGTACAGGCGAACTTAATACATCTACCGATTGGGGAGGTGAGAAGTGTCGGAAGATTTATATACATTGGAGGCCTACTGGTAAGTAACAACAACAATTAAAAGCTTACGATTGTATTTTTTTTCTGTGCATTTGGTGTCAATAGCTAAAATAGCAGCAAATAATGGCCAAGGATATTCCAAGCTATTCAGCAACTGAATTTATATATCTTCATAAAAGCAGAAGAAATAACGCACACAATTTTAAGTTGCTTGCAATTCTGAACTCATTGAATAAAAATGTCTCCGTGTGGCATGACGCAAGAAAATGAGGACACTTACGTGAATATTTTTTAAATAAATCAAAACTTTTTAGGAATATTTTTGTTTGTTAAACAAACTTTGATAGTGAAAAATTGTCCATATTACGGAGTCTTCAGTTAACACCATGGGACAGGATTTTTCAAAGTATATCATATATTTATGTGCAGTTAGTCATATCATATATGCGTAATACCTCACGACATTCTGTGGAGATGGGGTTAGCAGAAACGTCTAACACATTACAAATTTATCTGAAGTGGCTTTGTTGTTGGGTTCAACGTCATTTTTCAGCACAGGATAGGTTATACATGGCGGCCAATATAACTGCTGGAGGAAAACCCTGCGAAGAACCACCGACACACGAGAAGCTACTGGCAAGCTTTCTCACGTATCCACGTTAGCCAAATCTGAGACTCGAACACACGCTGACAGAGGTGAGATAGTAGTGATCTAGCGCTTTAGACCACTCGGCCAACCAAAATGTAGCTATCCGCATAGATGTGTAATATATTCCCGGTTAAAGTTTCATAGTTTCGAGATCATAGTAACCACTTGACTGTTGATGCGTTCTACTAGTAACTTTTGTGTCTTAAGTTACAAGAAAATAGAGTAGCCAGACGTGATCGTGAATGATTTCTTGACCCCAACAAAACATCTTTTTCAGACTGAATTATTTTGTATATGTGTGATAGATATTTCATCACATTTTCAGAGAAAGATATCTTGATTTGTATTTCTTTCCTAAAATATGCAGTAACTGGAAAGGAGTGAGAATGGTTTAAAATGTGGGTTACAGTATCATGTCATGCAACGTTTCAGAGACAGCTGTGCCTGTAATAGGGAAACAGAATAAGAAAATCATATAGTCTACTTTATGGAGTTGCCTTTGCTTACATATACATCGCCATCGCCACCTGGAATTTTAGAACTCTGGCGCAAACTGGAAGACTCCAAGAGTAGACACATGAGATGGAACACTACACATGGCACATACTGGGACTCTGTGAAGTAAGATGGAAAGCCCTAGGAGAACGCCAAAATGAAGATGGGCATATATTATACTATAGTGAAGAGTTGGTCAAGTCCATAAATGGAGTAGGCTTTCTTGTAAACAAAGCCATAAAGGAATATGTGCTTGAATGTCGCCCCATATCTAGCAGAATCATCTCCATTCGTCTGGAAGCTTCCCCCTTTAACATCAGCATGCATTATCCAAGTTCTATGCTCCAACTACTGATCATGATGATGAAGAAATTGAGGAGTTCTACAGCAAAATCCAGGGTATAATAAGCATGGTAAGTAAAAGAGACATCCTCATTATCCAAGGAGACTGGAATGCCAAAGTTGGCAAAGATGCTCTAAAAGACAGGGATGATCATTGTGGACCTTCTTGTAATGCGCTTACCAATAAAAGAGGAAGATGGCTGCTCTAGCTCGCAAGCTAAGACAACTTGGTACTAGCCAACACCCTGGGCCAACATAAAGCTTCAAGATGCTAGACATGGCACGCACCAAATGGAACCCATCATAACCAGATCAACTACATACTAGTTCAAAAATGATACCGATCATGCATCAATAGAGCAAAAACAAGAACGTTCCCAGATGTTGCTGTTGGGAGCAATCACGACCTCGTGATTATAAACTTATGAGTGAGGCAAAATCAAAGTAACAAGCCAAAGCAAATCAGGCTCAAATTCATCCTTGAGCAACTGAAGGACCCTAACGCATTTCAAATTGTGAAAAACCTCATCAGACACGAGCAACCAAGAGTCAGTACCATTCAAGACGAAAATGGCAAATGCCTCACAGAAGCAAATGGCATTGCAGAAAGATGGACTGAGTAATGTATAGAACTCTACAACCATACATTCACAGGAGAACCAGAGGTGCTTTAAGTTCAAAATCCACAAATGAGCATGATTTCTCCATTATCAAAAACGAAATGGAGTCAGCAATAAGAGCACTAAAGATTGGGAAGGCAGCTGCAGTAGACAACATCCCAGCTGAACTTCTCAAGAATGGGGGGGGGGATCAGCGATAGAGCTTCTAGCAAACATCTGCAACAAGATCTGGCAGACAGTTGAATGGCCAGCACAACTGATCCAGTCACTTATTATAACTCTCTCCAAAGCAGAAGAAATAATCGCTAAGGAACAGGCAGGGTTCCGGAGTGGAAGAAGCGCAAGAGAACAAATATTCAATATCAGGGTTCTGTGCGAAAAGTACTCGCAACATCAACAATACATCCAACATGTGTTCATAGATTTCAAAAAGGCTTTTGACAGAGTGTGGAATGAGGCATTGTGGGCAACAATGAAGACGTACAACATGGGTCAAATGTTGACCAGTACCATCAAGCAGCTATACGCCAAGGCTACCAGTGCAATAATTACTCAATGTTATGTGGGGGACTAGTTCAAGACAATAGTTGGAGTACGTCAAGGTTGTCTCCTGTCAACCATGCTTTTCAACATCTACTTACAGCGCATCATTAGCGAAGCCCTGAAATACCACTGTGGGACAGTTGGCATTGGAAGGCATAACATTACCATCATACGCTTTGCAGACGACATTGATGGGCTGACAGGCAGTAAAGACGAGCTTGCCACCTTAGTGAAGAACCTGGAAGATACATCTTCCAGATTTGACACAGAGATACGCGCCGAGAAGAAGAAGCTGATGACAAATAATGCCAAAAAAATCTCAGCCGAAATTAAAGTCAGAGGACAGGCACTACAAACAGTGGGCCAGTTCAAATATATTCCAAAATCACCGAAGAGGAATCAAGAGCAGATCTTGTTATACGAGCAGCACAAACAACGACAGAATATCTGTCTTGAAACTAAAATCAGACTATTGAGAGTACTAGTCATCTCAATCTTTTTGCGTTCATGTGAGGCCTGGACCCTGACAGCAGAATTACAACGAGGAATCCAGGCACTTGAAATGAGAAGCTACAGAACCATAATTGGTATCTCTTACATAGATCACATCACAAATGAAAAAGTGCATAACACCATCAGGCGCAATGTAGGCTATTATGAAGACCTCCCCACCACTGTCAAAAAGAGAAAGCTGAAATGATATGGCCATATCACTAGAGCCACCAGTCTCTCCACAACCGTACTGCGGGGCAGCGTCCAGGGTGGCAGAAGGAGAGGTAGACAGAGAAAAAAGTGGACTGACAACATCACAGAATGGACCAGGAATGGATTTGCGGAGACATGGACATTGCAACATGATCGAGACAAGTGGAGGGAACTGGTCAGATGTTCAGCAGCACAGTGCCTCAACGACCACACTAGGTCAAGAGACTAATGATGAATGATGATGATGATGAAGTAATACTGAAAGGTTTATAAAACGTCTCATAAAGTGGTTCATATCTTTTTCTGGAATGAAATGAATTAGGTATGGCAGACAAAAAGAGCGACGCTTCATTCATCGTCAAAGTTATACAGGCTCCTACATATGCACTATAATATATCCACCACTGTGGATTCTGAAAATGTAGAAAATTGTCATTGACTCGGCTAATTTGCATCAAAGAAAAAAACTTTAATAACGTTACAAATAATAGAATAAATCATATGCAGCTATGTAGGTACATTTAGGACACAACTCACCGGTGAAAGTTAGGGGGGATGTCCGAATCCTTCGGGAAATGGCAAAGCTTTGGCCGACTTCATGCGGAAGAACTATGTCTATATAGGTGGCATTTCTGATTACAACCATTTTATTTTTACAAAGTTTTTGTTATGGTTTAACGCCATTTTTCAGCATAATATAGGCTATAGATGGCGGCCAGTAATAATGGTGGAGGATGAACCCGGAAAACCCCCAGAAAGAACCACCGACCCACGATAAGCTACTGGCAAGCTATCTCACATAACTACATTAGCTGAATCTTAGACTCGAACCAACGCAGACAGTGATCCGCAACGGACAGCGCTTTAGACCACTCGGCCACTCGGTGCCCCTTTTTCACACAGTAAGAGAGAGTGATCGAATTTTGAAATTTCCGAAAATCACTACAGATGAAGTCATAACGATAAAGGTTATTTGGGACTGGATATATATATATATATATAATATATATATATATATATATATATATATATATATATGAAAACTAGTTGATATTATTGTCGTCTTGCTGCATCATGGTTTTTACCATATATGACACTCTTCGTCTCCAACATTTATACTTCGGTCTTTAGAAAATGACAGATTTATGCAAAATAAAATCTCACTTTTCTCAAAGGTGTAGGTACAAACATCTTTGATAAGGAATAAAACGATTGGTTATAAAGATTAAAGTTACAGTTCTGTCAGAACTATGTCAGAAAAGGAGCAGATAAAGGGCCTTAAATGCCCCAACCCCCGTTAAAAAAAAAAACCAAAAAGAAAAAAATGACCGCAAAACAACCGGATAGTTTCTAGAAGGAGACCGGTTCGACCACTGCAGTTATCTCCTATCACGAACCTCACTAGTGTTATGCATATTGAATATGTATACTGTGCTTGACCTTGGGCCGTAACTGAGGGTAGAAATTTGGGACTATCTGACTAAATTCCATTTTTAAAATATGTTTACTTGGATTCTAGTTAAAAAAAACTTGGGTTTTTCCTTGGAAATTCTATAGTCAATCTGAATTTTGTCAAGTTGTTTATTAATTTTCAGCAAACGACCTCACGTTGTTTGCAACTTATAAAGTTCTGGAAATGAAATTTGACCCACATCCTGGTCATTTTCTTGTCTCTTTAGTTATATATATATATATATATATATATATATATATATATATATATATATAAGCTTCTTATAAATAAAATTCCTGATCAATAGACCAATCAGCGAGCGTGAATTAGACACACCTGCAGGCATTGCTTACGTCCGCTATTTTCCTTCTACAAGCTGCTTTTGGCAATAATCAATTGATGATGATAAGTATTTACAGTTTTTGCAATAATTTGTTGATTTCTCGATTTACAATGATGAAAAGAAGACCATGAGAGCCTTGTAATTCTGACATTCGTTATCCTGGTAGTCTAATTTGAGGAATTATATTTATTCATTTACCCAAACAGACAAAACATCGATGGATAAAGACCATTTTGTGGTCGCCTGTACGATTAGCATAATATGCAAACAAAGGATGGAAGTTTCAACATGTGTGTTTGCATAAACGTATGTAGCATAACGTCGAAAGCTAAAGGAAGAAACAAATGGAATTGAAATTGAAAAGTATATTTAAAGGTTTTTACAATAAAGGTGGAGAACCACTGCCCCCCCCCCCCCCACAACTTTAATGCTCTAATGTATATTATTTTTCTTGTACATAAAGCACTGAGCCCAGACTGCATTATTTTAAAGTTTGAAAATATACACTTTAATGTTGGCTTGTCCCAAAAACAACGATTTGTCGTTTGATCTTTCAGACACTTGAGTGACTCTTTACTTTCTCACTGGGCTGGAGGAGGGGTGGGGATACAAAATTGCGATAATAAAAGGGAAACATAAACAAGATAATTATCGTGCGATATATTAAGCATGCATTTACATGTTTACATTAACATACGTCATTTATCAAAAGTACATCTGACGAACACAGTAGAACTTTAAAATTAGTATGTACAGCAGTATACTTCTAAACAGTAATTATTTATGACTTTGTTATTTATTTGCCTGGTAAAATTTATATGGATAAGATTATATACTAAATACATAAACATCTTTTTGATTGAATTTCCTTGAACATGAACAAGTTCGCAAGCAGATTTAAAATATCTATTTTTATTATTTACTGAAACAAAACACTTTTTCTATACGAACTTGAACAACAAATATAAATATTTTCTACTGTAGTTTAATTTATACAACTTTGAAATTTTACATTTTTAAGAATAATACAAATCATTTTCAATAAACCTATCACTATACTGAAAAATGTATTGACAAAGAGTGCTTGGTTGTGAGAGGTTTGCAGGGTGTCGTGTCACGTGATTCGGTAGGCGGCACGATCTATCACCTCGCATAAGGTCAATTTCGCCAGAAACATCGTCTTTGGTTAATTCTACATTGTTTAACTAATTATACATGTTGCATAGTTTGTACTTAGTTTAAGGCACTCCTCCCCACGTTTCCATTTTAGACAATAGGTCAGTAAGCATGGCATCACACCCACCTAATTCGTAACCTGCTTTATTCATAAATTGTATTTCCTTGTATTGCTCTTTATATGTACTGCCCGTCAATTAAATCGACAATTACATGTTTCTTGAAACATGTTATAACAAAGAACCTTTATGACAATTAGCGTGTTGTGAAGGAAAAAACTTTAGGCAGCGTGTACAGATAAATCTGTGATGAGGCGCTCGCGCGCGCGCGCGCGTGATTGTGTGATTTAAACTTTTAACGAAGCATTAAAAAAACGTTCAGTCATGTCACTACGATTTCTGCAGTGTGGCAGTTTAAAGTAATGTCTAGCACTTGGGCAACATCCCGAAGACGTGTAGCAAGAAATCCCACTTGGTCATACTAACTTGACAACATGGTCGACCTGTCTTACCGCTAACCTCGTAATGCTGAGTGTATAGCGAAGCAGCAGCTGCTAGTACCACTTTTTATAAGTATTTGATATTACTTGGCCTGGGTTCGAATCAGCGATTTACCGCATCCGATGCAGATGCTCTAGCCCCTAGGCCACAGGAGCGGTCTGATATGGAGGAGAAATAAACAACATGTATTTATTTCGCATTACTTGATATAAAATATGGTGTGAGGCGGTTACATGCAGAACAATTTAAACATTTTAAATTTTGGATTTCTGTCGAGTTTTGTGGACTTTGGGTACTTTTTGTCAAGTTTCTATACCATTATGGTAAAAGGTTAAATTGTTTTCTCTACTCAAAACCGACATTTTGAGAGCACAACTTCTTTGTCGCAATCCAAAGGATGAGATATACACTGGCAGTTATGCGACCACAGAAGCTTTTTTCTTTATTTGAAACTTTCTTTCAGTGGTAGCAAGCAATGCAATTCTTAAGACTACATGGTCTTGAATTGTTGCTTTTTTATTTATATAGCCATATGAAGAAACATACACCTGGCATTTTCATGCATTTATACAACTCCCTGTGCTTGAAGTAATGTGTCATGCGACTTTGTCAAACATATGTCAAATTAGGATTATTAAAGTAATACCTAAACCCGTAGATGAATAAATTATATACTCATGCATAAATATATAACAAACTCATCAACGCAACATAGAACTGGTTTGTGGTCGATTCGTATATTTAATTTAACATTTTGATGTTTAGCCTCCCCATAGTTTTGGTGATGGTAGTTCATAAAACGGCACCAAATTAACCTTTAACTTCGATATTGTTTTGTGGCTGAACAAGGCGTGTACTAATGACATGGCGACGATGATGTCTAAAAGGGGTTTAGACACCGCAAGAGCTATGGCGCCCGTGCTTTTGGTGTTTCAATAGCTCAGGCGCCCTGGGCAACGGCCGCGTCCGTATACCACACCACCCCCGATAGTACGCAACTGGGTTGAACCATACCTTTAAAATGCAAAAGTGGAACTCTTACCTCGTAATTGCTTCTTTGTTGGATAATTCATTAATTAATTCAAAAACAACAACTCAGATGCTGTTTCGGTTGTTTAACGCCATTTTTCAACGAATGATAGGCTTATGGAATCGCATCACAATTAGTACTTCCAGTTCAGATGTAGTTCTTGTCTATTTTTAGAACATTTTTCTTCTCATTTTGGTCGTGATAGAACAGTTAGATTTATGCATTTATAGTAGGGATTTAAAATTAATTGTTTATTCTTGAGAATATGACCTCAGGGAGTGGTTGTCCGTGTGTATTTCGGCGACAGTGAACAGTGAGAAATAAGGCCTTGGTAATGATCCTGAAGTGAAACTTTGTATTGTTTACATGCTGCTCTGTTTACAGTGCAGCCTCTCAAAACAATGCCGGTGAACCTTTGACAAAAGAGCTTCACCGTGAAGTCATCGTTGAAGGCATTTTACATTAACATATGATTTGTATTGATCATCACACATACTGGAAAGCTCAGTACTGAGAAACGAATGTAGAGAATATATAGTAAAATTAATTGCGTTCCATATCCGTATACGAGGACACCAGTTTAAAAGCGCAAGAAGAAACTGGACGAAAAAGAAAACGGCAAGACCCACTGACCAACGGTAAGCTACGATACTAATTCAAGGTACTACTTTATTTTTGAGTACTCCAAAGTCAAGCTTGTAAAAATACTAAAGTTGCATCAGTATAACATTGTCCTATTATTAAATTACAGATAGGATAAGCTCTCAAACGATATTTTTACTAACATTTTACTTCTCATTATTAACCAATTATGGACTACCAAACCCGTATATACTCAATTAAATCTTCAACCATTTCTAGACTGGTTCACAGTTCCACCGTATAATTAGCACCGTGTGTCCTACTGGAAAGCTTTCTTACATACCCACACTGGGCCTACAACAGCGGTTCTCAACCTTTCTAGTGCCGCGACCCTTTTAATGCAATTCCAAATGTTGTGGCGACCCAACCGTAAAATTATTTTCGTTCATAACTGTAAAAATGTATATTTCCGATGGTCGTAAGCGACCCCTGGCAAATCGTTGTTCGACCCTTGACGGGGCCGCGACCCACAGGTTGAGAACCGCTGGCCTACAACCTTTGAATTGTAGACATAGTAATTATTACAGGGAAAAAGAGCGCCCATATCACACTGGCTTCAAAGATTCCGTTGTCTGTATATATTTGGTGTGTTTTAATTTGTTTTGGTTACTCTGAACTGGTTATTAATATCGATCTAAATAAAGTAGCTGTGTTTATTATTTTAAAGTACTTCAAAATCATAACTCGTTTGAAAAAATAATTGTGAAAACATTAAAATAATCAGCCTATTTACTTGTATGGAGAGAGAGAGAGAGAGAGAGAGAGAGAGAGAGAGAGAGAGAGAGAGAGAGAGAGAGAGAGAGAGAGATAAATTGCTTTTGTGGATTATTAGTTATAAATCGATATTTTAGTAGTCTGTTGCACTTTTATGAAAATTCTATAGATATACACAAACTGTCATACAAAACATGTAACACGTGACAACGTTATTTACCAAGTCAAAGTAAGTTAGCCATATTGTTCTGTTATACATATACAAAACATCTCAAGCGTGACTCACTCGTGACAGTGTGGTACCTAGTAACCTAAGTATATCGTAGTCCTCTTTGTCGGAAAACGATAATATATTAATTTCTAAATATACTTACTTCTTAAAACTTTAATATGTCTCTTACCGTGGGATTGAGCCAATATAGTCAGCATTTCCAGAACAAAAACACTGAAGTCTAAAACCGAACACATTGCGTCTTTCTTTCCAGTGATGCACTAAGACACTGTAATGTCGTAAACCACGTGTATGTAATTAATTAGTCCTACCTGTATGACAGATGTGATATCATTCCCTGTCAAGTGCACGCATCAGGTTTAGTCCAAGGGAAGAGCTATATAAATATATAAGATGGATGGATGGATAGAGATAGATAGATAGATAGATAGATAGATAGATAGATAGATAGATTTTTGTTTGTTTTGTTTTATTATAATTTTTAACATATTTTTAACAATTTTTAAGTCATATCGCTACCATGTCTGCAGTGTGGAAGTTATAGTGATGCACTGAGGCATCATGCAGCAGACATGTAGCATGATGTCCCATCAAGTCACATTATCCTGACACCAGGCTTACCATTTCTAACACTAACCTCTCAATACTGAGCGCCAAGCTTGGCAACTGTAAGTACCATTTTTGTATGACTCGGCTGGGGATCGAACCCACGACCTCTCGCTTCCGCGGCGGATGCACTAACCACTACGCCATCGGAGCGATTAGAGATAGAAAGAAAGATAGAGAGAGAGATAGATGGATAAAGTCTCATATGCTCTTTAGGCTTCAACTCCTAAAGTTGTGTGTGTATGTGTGTGTGTGTGTTACGTGTTTAGGCTCTAATAAACAGTAACACAGAAAAAGTGAAAACACCCAGCTTTGTAAAAATGTAACACTTGGGGGGAAAATGGAGAAGACAAAAAACTTACTGTTTTAAGAATTACATCCAAAAATAATCCAATAATATTCAACGAATTAAATTACAAAAGTCCTAGTAATGAAATATTCAAATAGATTCAAGTTCGAGTCCTGTTGGAAAATCCAAGATTGAAGACTATGAGGTATGCTGAAGTCGGTTTTGTGCTTATGTAGTTCCTTGTTAAAGCACAATATTTAACACTTCGGTATTGTAAATCCGAAAAATTAATTGATACACTGTCTTTGTCCACGAATTCTGTATGAGCAAACTAAATATTTCCAGAGATACGAATTAATCTTTCAAAAACCAAGTGAACTAAAGAAAAGTTAACACGGATTCAAAAACTGACATCAAAAAAAGAAAATGACGTAACTTCAGATGTAATAGCCCAAAACTAACTATATTTCACTTTGTAAAAAAAAAAAAATATTATATAGTATTATATAACGCGGTTTCCAAAAACACCACAAAGATTATTTGTGGAAAATGTACTGCCCACCACTCGCCACGAGACTGTTACCATGCTTCCTGCTCAATTAACAGTTAGTGGTCTGATTTCTTGTAAATGCATGACGTGAAATTGAAATACATTGTCAAATAAAATTTGTCATTTTAGAAGGTACAATGGCAGTAGAAGTCAACAGTATCAAGAAGTTATTTCAGTAGCGCACACCTGCATCCCTGTCATTTACTGACGCCATTTGTGTTGTCGTTGATCGGTCACTTTTAACTGCCAGTTTTATTTCACCGTCTAGATCATTGCACAAATCCGTGTCGCACACCGTCCAGCATGTTGGATACGGACCAAATTCATTACAGCACGTTTTATCTTTACACCTCATGTCACTCTTTCCACAACCCCGTAATGCCGAATTTACTTTCACATAACCTGAAAATATATTCGATGTACGTCTCTAAGTAAATGGAAGGTTATAAAATAATAATACTGGGGTTAGCTACAGATGTATTAATAAGTAACGGTTTAGTATGGTTGATTATATGATTGCATCATACGATTTGTTTATATGAATAATTGATGTTGATATGTGTGACAAATGAATCAACTTATTTCTTTACTATGGTTGAAACAATCATCATCTATCAATTTATAATAGATCAAACACGCAAGATAAAGCAACAAGAAAAACAGCTTTATCTTCCTCTGGTTATGTAATCAAAACAAATTCTCATAGTACGCAGGTTTTAACACATATTATGCAGCTTTTAACACATAGTATGCAGGCTTTATCTCATAGTCTGCAGGCTTTGACTCATTATTACTCCAATGCACCGTTTGTTCATATTCTTGCCTATGCTTTGAATTCATTATCTTTCAGGAATTTAAGTATTTTATTGTCGTTAATATCTATTTTTATTTCATGTCCTTCATTTGTCTCTGATGGAGAGACATACCATTAACACATTTTCTAGGAACAGGATTTGACCTTTTGGAACACCGAGTTTTCAGTAGCAAAACATTTTTGGATGGTTCATAACTGATGGAGAGGTATACATGTGATACATCATCTACAATTGATAAGTTCTTCTTCACTATTACAGAAAAAACTCCTTTTATCAGCGACATAACCATTTTTGAATAAGAAATTATCTGTAGTCACTTAGTTGTGGTTATTTCTAAACTTAATGGCCGAATAACATGTAAAACTATGACCTTGACATTAATTTATTTGCATTTACCTTCTGTATATACCGTTCTAACATAGCAACTTGACTCAGCAGCAGGACATTTCGGTTGTGGATCACCCCTTGTTACATTAACTGGAACCGTTACACATTCGTAATCAACTCTCCAATCGTTGCTTCTAGTGTAACTGCAGGAATAGCACTGTATCCCTGAAACACCTGTAAAATACAATTAAGTCTGCTTGACGTTATGTAATTACTGTAATTAAAACGAAGACATAAATCTAAATATCGGTAAATATCATTAATAACAAAACGCCTATTGGCAGAAACATAATCGACAAATGAATTTATATATCTTCATAAAAGCAGAAGAAATAACGCACAAAATTTAAGTTGCTTGCAATTCTGAACTCATTGAATAAAAATGTCTCCGTGTGGCACGACGCAAGAAAATGAGGACACTTACGTGAATATTCTTTTAATAAATCTAAATTCTTTAGTAATATTTTTGTTCGTTAACTAACATTGATAATAGTAAAAAATTGTTTATTACGGAGCCTTCAGTTAACTCCATAGAACAGGAGTTTTCACAGTAAATCACATCATTCTGTGGAGTTAGTCATGTCATATATGCGTAATACGTCACGACATTCTGTGGAGATGGGGGTTGCAGAAACGTCTAACACATACATTTATTTGAAGTGGCTTTGTTGATGGATTCAACGCCATTTTTCAGCCAATATAACTGGTGGAGGAATAACCATGAAAAACCCTGGTAGAACCACCGACAGACGAGAAGATACTGCCAAGCTTTCTCACGTTAGCCGAGCCTGACACTCGAACCCTCGCAGACAGAGGTGAGATAGCAGTGACCTGCAACGGTGAGCGCTTTAGACCACTCGGCCACCCAATATGTGACTCTCAGCATAGATGTGTAATACCGTAAATATATTCCCGGTCAACAAGTAAAGTTTCGTGGTTTCGCCTCATCACAAATAGGTAAACTCACTTTTTGAGATCATAGTAACCAATTGACGGTTGATGCGTTCAACTAGTCACTTTTGTGTCTTAATTTACAAGGAAGCACTGCAGATATAATAGCCAGCCGTGATCGTGAATGATTTCTTGACCCCAACAGAACATCTCTTTTAGACTTAATTATCCTGTAATTTCTTTATGTGTGATATATGTTTCGGCACATTTTCAGTGAGTTTTCCTTGCGCTTGCAAATTGCCAGTGGAATTATCAGTTTATATTGAACAATAATTTAAATAACATTTTTAATCAACGGAATAATATCAACCTATACATTTACAATCCCTCAGGTATTATCTTTCGCTAGCAAAGAAAATTTATTCAAAAAAATTTTAACAAATGAACACACACACACACACACACACACACACACACACACATATATATATATATATATATATATATATATATATATATATATATATATATATATATATATATATATATATATATATATATATATATATATATATATTGTTACGTGTTTAAGCTCTAATAAACAGTAACACAGTAAAACTAAAAACACCCAGCTTTGTAAAATGTAACAAGTTCTTGATTCCCCCTGCGAAAGAATGGAAAAAGAACGTAAATAATTCAATAATATTCAACGAATTAAATTACAAAAGTTCTAGTAATTAAATGTTCTAATAGATTCAAGTTCGAGTCATGGAAATCCGAATAAAATTTTGATAATCTGTCTTTGTCAAGAATTATGTATGAGAACATAAAATATTTCCAGAGATACGAATTAATCTTTTAAAATCCAAGTGAATTGAAGAAATGTTAACATGGATTCAAAAACTGGCTACAACAAAAGAAAAGAAAATAACGTCAGATGTAATACCCCAAAACTAATTATATTTCACTAATTTTTGTTTATATTACGTCTCCTAATATGACCCTGATGAGAATCAATCATTTTACTTTAAGATCAGGTAATGAATTTTTTTTAAAAAAAATAATCAAATTTGTCTGAAATTAATTAAGATAAATGCAATAAACTAACAACGAACAAAAAAAACTAGTATCTAATTAGCCTGCCTGAGCGGTTTCGACTCCTAGCGAGTCTTTGTCTAAGGTAAATACAAAACATAGACAAGACAAACAAATAAAACAGAAAAATCGTTGTCTCTGCATTTAACATTCAATTGGCAAGAAACAGTAAACTAGAGTGGAAATGGCTCTCATGTGTCCTTAAAATAAATGCAGACGAATTGGAGAAAGTGAGATGAATATTTATTCGAAAAGAAAAGAAATATTAGAATTTATTTTACCTTTTATAACTTATAACAAAGTATGTTCTCCATTTTATAATTTTTAATTCATGTTTCAGCAGGAATGTTACATTAAATAATTTTAAGACAAAATATTTGATATATTACAGAATGTTTTAGACATTCAAATGTAAACTATTTATAAAATAAATATTAATCATTCTGTAACTTTGAAGATCAGGTAAACGATTTTTAGAATATTTAATATCTAAAATATGTTGTACGAATAGTAATTCAGATTTTTCATAACTTCTTTTGATATCTTATAAAAACTAGGTTACAAATCGTTTCACAATTTGCAACCATTATAAGAAAGCTTACATTAGTTGAATACTTAGTTTAATGTCTCAATCGAATCAGTCCATATTAACAATTAATTTATACAAGGTACTGCCCATTTAGTTTAGTACTAGCTAGTCATCCTTATACAAGGTACAGCCCATTTGGTTTAGTACTAGCTAGTCATCCTTATACAAGGTACAGGTCATTTAGTTTAGAACTAGCTAGTCATCCTTATACAAGGTATAGGTCATTTAGTTTAGTACTAGCTAGTCATCCTTATACAAGGTACAGCTCATTTAGTTTAGAACTAGCTAGTCATCCTTATACAAGGTATAGGTCATTTAGTTTAGTACTAGCTAGTAATCCTTATACAAGGTACAGGTCATTTAGTTTAGTACTAGCTAGTCATCCTTATACAAGGTACAGGTCATTTAGTTTAGTACTAGCTAGTCATCCTTATACAAGGTACAGTTCATTTAGTTTAGTACTAGCTAGTCATCCTTATACAAGGTACAGGTCATTTAGTTTAGTACTAGCTAGTAATCCTTATACAAGGTATAGGTCATTTAGTTTAGTACTAGCTAGTCATCCTTATACAAGGTACAGCTCATTTAGTTTAGAACCAGCTAGTCATCCTTATACAAGGTATAGGTCATTTAGTTTAGTACTAGCTAGTAATCCTTATACAAGGTACAGTTCATTTAGTTTAGTACTAGCTAGTCATCCTTATACAAGGTACAGTTCATTTAGTTTAGTACTAGCTAGTCATCCTTATACAAGGTACAGGTCATTTAGTTTAGTACTAGCTAGTCATCCATAGGCACACCTAATGATTACATGCACATTTTAGGATGTATGATCTCCTTTTCTGTGCAGCTTTCTGTTCATGATGTGTAATACAAATGTTGAAAAGATCATATCTCTTACATAAATAAGACAATTTTATTTATTTATTTATTTATTTATTTATTTATTTATTTATTTATTGTTTTGCAATAGAAACTTGAAAACAATAATATTACAGACTTATTTCATATCATAAGTTTATCATTAAATGTGTATTCCTTGTGTCTGATTACATTCCATACAAATTACTATGTAGATGATTGAGTTCCACAACATGTATTACATTCCACAAAAGTACTACAATCCACATCGGATATGAAATTGTCATAACCTTGTTGTGACCAGGCTTAGATTTCAGATTGTACGTGTCTTTCTTTTCATCCAAAAATGGCCAGTCTGGATTCTGGCAGAATTATTTCGTTCATTACATTTCAAGGATTATTAAATTTTATGTGTATTTATTCATCATTTACTAACATAAGATAGATTGTGTATTGAACTGCATGTCAGTATATAAAGCAGCTTATGCTCATAAATGTTGGATAAAATGTGTGAGAAATTATTTCAACCATTTATGATATATAAAATATATTTATGAAGTGAATTAAAATAAGATATATAGTTTATAAGATCTACTGTAAACGTGATCAGATATTTTATAAACTTTGTAAGGCAATTTATCAAATGTTTAAGATATTTCGAGTAATTTGTTTTTAAGATATATTAATTTTTAAGGTGCATAGCTCATAAAGTATTAGCGAAATATTATAAAGTGTATGCGATATATCATCAAGTATATGTGATTTTTTATAAATTATATATGATATATTATAAAGACTATATATTATATCTTAAGATATTTTAAATAACGTGTTTATAAGATATAGTTATGGTGCTTAGCTCATAACGTATCTGTGATATCTTAAAAATTATATGCGATATCTGATAAAGTATATGAGATATTTTATACAGTATATGCCATATCCTATGATGTAAATATAGCAGTTGGACGATGTACTACATCCCCTTCTGCCAACTCTTTGGTCTTGAGAGGGATGGGCTCCGCCATGACGACGTTTGCTCAAAACACACTGATAATGCTGGACAAATATGAAGCTGTCATACCGGATCGGTCGTCAAGAGATCACCAAGGACCGTGCGTGCCGTTGTCCACCAGGACAGAGGTGACAAGTGTGCTACTGGTACTTTGAATAAAATTAGAGCGAGCGACAGCATCGCCATTGTCTTTTTTTTTTTTAATATGAATTAAGGTCGCATGCGCAACTATGTGCTTTCGCGACCAGTTAATGCCCGAGGGTCGGGCTATTTGATTGGTTGGGACCAAAGGTAACTTTGACTACACTAGGCTGTGTTGTCGCAGTCTCCCCGGCACCCGCGTTAAATGGCAGTCTCGCCTTAGAGTAAAATGTCGGGTCACGGCAAAGCAGGAAGGCAGAACAAATACCAATATAGTGTAAGCCACCTGTGCAATTATATCAAATCCATATAGTCATAGAATTTTTCATCTTTCCTATCAATAAATATTTCTAGTACATAGTGTACATGTTGTAGGTCCTTAACAAATTTAATTGCTAAAATGTCTTAGCGACATAAATAAGTGTAGTCACTGTTAGGTATTTTAGCTTGTTAATTTTGAGCGGTGGTCAAAATTGATCAAGTTAGATTTCGAGAAAGAGATTGTTCGAAAAGGGTTCTCCTACCAAATTAGAACCCTGGGGAGAAAAATAAAATAAAATAAAATAAAATTTAAAAAAAATCAAAACAAATTAAAAAATAAAAATATTTTAAAAAAAATATATATATATAAAAAATAAATTCAAAAAAAGAAAAAAAAATAAAAAAAAAAATAATAAAAAAAAATAAAAAAATAAAAAAAATAAATTAACAAAAAAAAATTAAAAAAAAAAAAAGATTAGAGTTGGAGTGGGGTGTGTTTGGTGTTATTTCATTTCTTCCTTCTTTTTCTCTTCTTTTCCCTTTTCTCTTTCCCACTTTCTTCCTACTTCCTTCTTCCCTCTTTCTTTCTTTTTCCTTCTTCCATCCTTCTTTTCCCTTTCCTTTTACTTTTTCTTGTCGGTTTGTTGATGTTATGTTTCCTTGAGCTATCACTATTTGATCCCGGTGTTCTCATCACACTTATCTTGTCACTTGCCGGTTGACTGGTTTTACTGTACCTACATTGTGCCACTACTTAGTGTAATCTTCTCTTTTTTTCCCCTTCTCCTTCTTCCCTTTCTCCCGTTTCTTCCTTTTTTCCTCGCATTACAATGTTTATATTATCCCCCCTTTCCCTTCCTTTCCCCTTTTCTATTTTATTTTATATATTTATTTTAGGGTAATGTTAAGCTGTTCTGCTTTTTTAAGCTAGCGGTATTACTATCCGCTCCGGCCCCTTTAACCGATATGGCCTCGTTAATTATTTATCTATTTGATAGTTATAATTTTTTTTTTCCGTTTATTTAAGGCATTGTTACGTGGGTCTGTTTTTTGAGCTAGCGATGTTATTATCTGCTCTGGCCCCTTGATTGATAAATATTAACTCTTTGACTATGTTTATGTTTATTTACTTATTTGATGGTTTGGATATTTATATTTTGTGTTTTATGTCTATTGATTTTAGGTAATTAAGTATATTTATATAAATAGCATTTACGTTTTTGTTATACCTTTTATCTAGAATTTGGGGGAATGATGTAACTGAGTCAAGTTTTCTTTGTTGTAGTTGGAAGACGGTACGTTGTCGATGATATTTGTGACATATGTTGAATACATGTTCCAATGTTTCAGTTTCTGGACAGTGTGGACATTTATCCGGCGTGGGTCCTGTACTTATATGTTTCATAAAACTGCCATTTAGTAGTGTTTTACCTGTTCTGATTCTGTTGATTATTTTAATATCAATGGCTGCCAGGCTTTTTGGTAAACGTTGAGTTCTAGTGACCTCTTTTGTAGTTGGTATAGATGTCTACCCTTTGTGGAGTTTTCCCATTGTTGTTGCCATTTATTATTAATTCTGTCCCTGACTTGACTATATAGTTCCTCAGTGTTGTACTGTACGGGTTCAATTTGGTCTTTCATCAGACTGCTTTTTGCTGCTTTGTCTGCTTTTTCATTTCCAGGCAAATTGATGTGAGATGGCACCCACAAGAAGTGTATGGTTTGGTGTGATTTATCTGCTTCCCTGATGGTCAGCATAGTGTCCTCTAGAAGATTTTGTCTACTTTTGGAATTACCTGTCTCAATACTTTCAAGTACACTAAGTGAGTCTGTTATGATTACGTACTGTTTTTGATTTTGTGTTACTATCCATTTTAGGGCTCGGTTGATGGCCCAGAATTCCGCGGTATATATGGAACAGTCATCCGGTAGTCTTGTCGTAAATGTGATCTGATGTTCTGGGATCACTACCGCTGCGGCCGTTCTATGTAGTTCTTCGCCATTGTCGCCTTGAACGTTAGAACTCTGGCGCAAAGTAGAAGACTCCAAGAGTTGACACATGAGATGGAACACTACGCTTGGCACATTCTGGGACACAGTGAAGTCACTTGGTAAGCCATGGGAGAACACCAAACTGAAGATGGGCATATATTATACTATAGTGGAGAGCTGGACAAGTCCATAAATGGAGTAGGCTTCCTTGTAAACAAAGCCTTCAAGGGATATGTGCTTGAATGTCGCCCCATATCTAGCAGAATCATATCCATTCGTCTGAAAGCATCTCCCTTTAACATCACAATTATCCAAGTCTATGCTCCAACTTTTGATTATGATGAGGAAGAAATAGAGGAGTTTTAAAACAAACTCCAGAGTATCCTGGATATAATAAAAACGACATCCTCATCATCCAAGGAAACTAGAATGCCAAAGTTGACAAAGATGCTCTAAAAGATTGGGATGATCATTGTGGACCTTCTTGCAATGAACTTGCCAATGGAAGAGGGAGACGGCTACTCGAGTTCTTAAGCTACAACAACTTGGTACTAACCAATACCCTGGGCCAACATAAAGCTTCACGATGCTGGACATGGCATGCACCAACTGGAACCCATCATAACCAGTTCGACTACATACTGGTTCAAAACCGTTACCTATCTTGCATCAATAGAACAAAAAACAAGAACGTTCCCAGATGTTGCTGTTGGGAGCGATCACTACCTCGTAATTATAAACTTCTGAGTGCGGCAAAATAAAAGTAACAAGCCAAAGAATATCAAGCTCAAATTCAACCTTGAACAACTGAAGGACTCTAACATCTGCTCGTCATTTCAAACCACAATTGGAGGAAAATTTGCTCCAATCCATATGATGGATGTTGATTTTAAAGTGATGACGGACACTTTCAACACAGTCATGACAACATCTGCCAAGGACA
Source organism: Unio delphinus (assembly GCA_029339505.1). Taxonomy (NCBI): domain Eukaryota; kingdom Metazoa; phylum Mollusca; class Bivalvia; order Unionida; family Unionidae; genus Unio; species Unio delphinus. The sequence goes on along the minus strand of JAQISU010000017.1, from coordinate 6,623,799 downwards.
TCATTGGCCTCCATTGCCCAAAGAAAAAGCCCTGGGTTACAGAAGATATTCTGAATCTATGTGATGCCCGAAGAGACCTCACAAACACCAGACACACAACAGAGGCAATGGAGTACCGAGAAATAAACAAGAATATCAGAATAAACTTGAAGAAAACAAACGAATATTGGATTGGAGAAAAGTGCACAGAAATAGAGAGCAGTCTGGAAACAAAAACAGCAAAAAGACATTCCAAATTGTGAAAGACCTCACCAGACAGAAGCAACCAAGAGTCAGTACCATTCAAGACGAAACTGGCAAATGCCTCACAGAAGCAAGTGACATTGCAGAAAGATGGACTTATTATTGTATAAAACTCTACAACCATCCATTCAGAGGAGAACCAGAGGTGCTTGAAGTTCCAAACTCCACAAATGATGATGATTTCTCCATTTTCAAAGACGAATTGGAGTCAGCAATAAGAGCACTGAAGAATGGGAAGGCAGCTGGAGTAGACAACATTCCAGCTGAACTTCTCAAGAATGGGGGGGGGGGATCAGCGATAGAGCTTCTAACAAACATCTGCAACAATATCTGGCAGACAGGTGACTGACCAACACAGTGGACCCAGTCACTGATTATAGCTCTTCCCAAATAATGCAATCTCCAGCTCTGCCATAATTACAGAACTATCAGTTTGATCAGCCTCGCTTGTACGGAGATGCTGAAGATCATCTTGAACAGACTGAAACCACTAGCAGAAGAAATAATCGCTGAAGAACTGGCAGGGTTCCGGAGTGGAAGAAGCACAACAGAAAAAATATTCAATATCAGGGTTCAGTGCGAAAAATACTCGCAACATCAACAATACATCCATCATGTGTTCATAGATTTCAAAAAGGCTTTTGACAGAGTGTAGAATGAGGCATTGTGGGCCACAATGAAGACGTACAACATGGGTCAAATGTTGATCAATACCATCAAGCAGCTATACGCCAAGGCTACCAGTGCAATAATTGCTCAATGTTATGTGGGGGACTGGTTCAAGACAACAGATGGAGTACTCAAGGCTGTCTCCTGTCACCCACGCTTTTAGCAGCAGAAGGGGCGAATCGGACAACATTTTTAGACAAGTTTTCACTAAAATCACGCTTAAAAACAATGAAACCAGTGACATCAGGCCCCAATGTGTGTGTGAATCTGATATCGTTTCATGGATTAGGTCCAAAAAAAAATATGAAAAAATCAATGAAATTAATGAAATCCTCCATCGATTTTTTGGGAAAAAGGGACTACAACGTCGTTGTCACTCACTAGAACTTTCAGTTGGGGTTAACCGAATATTTGATCCAGTCCGATACGATATCGTGTTCGAGGGTCATGTAAATCACTACGACGAAAATCACTACGATTTTACAAATAGACTAATTTGTAAAACCTCCTCTTGTAAATCAATCAGATTATTAGACTGGTCAGTGAGTTTGAAATTAATTCTGGTTAATGAATTATTATGACATCGCATATAGACTGGATTCACCGGGGACTCAATTATTAAAAACCCTGGAGGAGCTATTGGTGCAAATGAATACAAAATATACCCCTGCTGAGCTTGATTTGATCGTTCTAGATTAATTTGATAGCTTCCTTCGATCACATCACATACTAAATTGAGCGCAATCACCGATGAAATATTCACATTGAACGGAGCGATATGCCTGCCACCACCGTCTGTGTCATTATTGTGTTTGAGGATTTTTATTTCCCCTGATGCTGCTTTTTTCCATGCATCATGAATTATTTTGAAACCAACATCGATGGCATCATTGAGAAGTTTTTTTAGTTCCGGTACGTTATATCCTGGTAGTTTGACTGTGGGAATATCTTTGACGGGGATGCTCTTTCCTTCTGCAAAAAATGTTCTTGTTTCAGGATAACTGTCATCCAATACCTCTTGAATAATTTTTGAATGAAATGTTTCCATATCGTCGATAATTTTATTGCATGTTTCTACGACGCTGATAAATTCATGTCGGGTGAGAGAGCCGGATTTAAGAGATATTAACAACAGTGAAAAATCATTATTCATTGCTGTGAAATTTTCAGCGATTTTAAGTTCGTTAGTAATAAGAAATTTCCTTTTTCTTTTTATATCGTCAAAGGGAGTAAAAAAATCTCTATTATTCGTGTGATCTTTATAACTCTTTACTGGATTATCAGGTTTTATTCTGTCGGTGATATAATCAGTTTTTTGTGGTTCTGGTAAATCAATGGTTTTCCCCCCTGGTGGTAATTCAGGCCATCCTAGTACGGTTCTAATAGAACTCTGATAGATATCTACGACGTATCCTTCTGTGCTTATTTCAATGGCAGATGATAGTGTTGGTTCATGAACTGTTATAGCTATTTTTTACTCTACTCCAGTAATCGATTTTATTCTACGCGCGAATTCATTATTGATTTGTTCGATTTGGTATGATCCGGTTGGTATGGAAACAACATTCCAGTCTGGGGTACCGTCTGGTTTATTCTTATTTGCAAATACCAGGGAATTATTCGGTTGTTGACCACCAAATGATTTTGACCTAATATTTGGCCAACTGTGGTATACTCGTAATTTTGCTAGCGCTATCTCCTTCACTGGGACCGGAGAGGGGAAATTGACACTGAATTCTGGATTCGTTGAGGTTATTGAGATCATGCTTGTTTGTACTGGGTTTGTGTTCTCCACTATTTGTTGAAGTAATTCCATCTGTGTTGTCATTGTTATTATACTCATGTTTTTGTATTTCTAATTTTGACATCGCAGAATCATATATATCTACCATCGCTGAAAACTCACTCTCTGATATAATTGTATCATCGAGCGATGACGATATCAATGAGGATAATTGCGAGTATGCAGTGGACACAACATGAAATTGAATTATGTAGACTTGTAGTTTCCGTTGGCTGCATTAGGATATTTTTTTTGTGATTATTGAAATAATTCCAGCGATTGTTGTTCCCTCAGAAATGCAAATTGGAACAGCTATCGGAGCCATCATTGTCACTGAAGACAGTATAATACCGGCTCCGGTGATTACACCACTCACTGAATACACAGTAACATCAATTGCGGTAATTCTCCTGCGATATTTTTTAATTTTCATTGCATACTCCTCAGACAGGGTTTTGAGTCTAGTTTGATATTCTCTGACCTGATCATAGCAATATTGCGATGATGAAATCATTTTTTATTTTAACAACGCTAGCGTTTTCAATTGTGAAATCCTTTCAATTTATTTACTTAAATCCGCTACGAATTCCAAATACCATGTTGTTGAAACCCTAGCCAAAGTTTCATCAGTAGATGTTATAGTGAACTTTTCATTTGTACCCTTGTCGATGATCGTTGAAATCGTATTATTGACCCCAGATGAACTGGACGATGAAATATTAAATTGAGACAATGGTGTTACTAATGTTAATCGATAAATACCCTTAACGGTTGCAGTGATATCTAATTTGTTGTTTGTAGGTGACCACTCAAATGATCCGTATTGGATTGTATATACTATGTTGTTAGTTTTCTCATGAGGAATTTTTGTTTTTTCAATAACTGTTATCATCCTCGAAAAATCACCTTTGACGGCTTCGATGAAGTTTTTCGTCTCATCGATGGATTTTTTAATATCAGGGAGTTTTAGTTCAATTTTATCGAATGTAGTTCCAATAAATTTATCAATGATATTTCTACGAAATGCGGTAAACTGTTTTATGTGTTCTTCAATTCTAGATTCAAGTGTTGTTAGTACAACCACAGAATTGTTAACTCATCGTTGAGAATTTTTAATCGATCTGTAATCGTCGAAACGAGTACACCCGGTTTGAGTTTACCCTGATCGGAAAATAACGCAACGGTGTTCTCGATTGCGTTTTGTTGTTTAACTAAAATATCATCCAGAGAAATATTACTGGTTTTCAATTTACCCTGATCGGAAAATAACGCAACGGTGTTCTCGATTGCGTTTTGTTGTTTAACTAAAATATCATCCAGAGAAATATTACTAGATTTCAATTTACCCTGGCGATCTTGAAATACAACTATTTCATTGGGTTCAACACTTTCTAAATTCAACGTCTCAGCTATTTCATCTTTAATTTTTTTTTTTTTATATCCTTGATAGAATCAGGGGTTGCAGTGCCATCGGGTTTGGGTTTCAAAGATCTCCCCCAAATATCAATCATGTTATTGTAAAACTCTTTCTCTCTCTAAAAAGCGATTGCTGGTGTAGTCATTTACGACAATATGAGGTGGTTTTCCCCTTGGGTTACCCAAGGAGTTAGAAATAGCGTCAAGGACATTTAATACTTCACTGCCGCATATTGGTGGGTCATTGATTTGTTGTGTTGGTAGCGTAGAATACCAAGTCTTCATTGGAAATTGTTTTATGTAACGCATAAATTCTTTTGGTGGGGCTAATCCATATGAATCAAAATAGACAATCCCACTTGGATCAATAGCGTATGCAACCCAGTGAGTTCCAGGTCCGGTGCTGTTATCGAGATTAATAATACCTGTTTCAGTTTTGTTTGGTTGATGTGGTAATTGATCTTTCATAAAAACACCTCTGAAATGTTTAATCGCTAGTTTTTTAGCAGCATCCATTAAATCAAAATTGGACATTGGAATCATCGAAGATTTGGGAACCATAGGTTCGGAAATCGAAGATTTCTGAATTAATAAATCGTTCCTGGTAGTCTCAGGCCTGATCCGTGAACGGATCTCCCGCTGTACCATGAATACGGGGTCCCTGGTAGTCTTAGACCCTTTCCGCTGTACCACGAATACGGGGTTCCTGGTAGTCTTAGACCCAATCCGTGAACGGATCGTCCCTTTTTTTTATATCCTTGTCCAGCTGCCTTTTTCAACGCCATTCCTGCTGCAGTACCAACGGCTCCTAACGCCGCTGCTTTAGCCACCGCTGGGGCTGCTGCTGCAATCAATGCTGGTATTGCAGGTAACAATGGAAATATACCGCCTGTTTTAATCATATTTTTGATAACAGCCGCAGAAAGAGTAATCTGAACCCCTTTTTTATCCTTGAAAGTATCATTGAAATGTTTCACCTGACGAGTTGTCAGCGATAATTTATTTGCACCACCAGTCATTTGATTAGGTTTCAACGTGATTGTGGTTCCACATTTTTTAGCCGATTCTGATTGCAATTTTTTGATTTGACCAGGAGTTAACGCAACACTAATAACACTATATGACATTATACATAATAGATTGATTCTAATTCAATGAAAAATCGAGAAAAATCGTTCAAAGATTTTCTACTGGGGCATCTACCACTCTCATTCTTCCACCAACACCTTCGAGTAGCATTGATTTATCACTGAGAATGACAGCAACCGCTCTATAATCAGCAATAACACCACGAGTCACATTAGCTCTAAAGTGTATATCAACAACTGACTGTCTTGTCAAATCGAGATGTTCCAGTGAGAAGTAATAGATCGGATACAGATTTTTAAAATCATATTGTGATATTTGCAAACCAGTATCCACATTTTGATCGCGTGCCATAAATGACAACAGACGATGATAAACTCGTGCAATATGATTTTCTGTGTAATTAAGTTGTATATCCTCGGATGGTTCCTGCTGGCCGTTTATTCTCAGTGAGACGTCTTTCACACCTAATTGATCAAATATCATATGACTGGAGAGTTGATTGCCAACTCGTGTGGTATCCTGTAACGCTACGAATATATGACGTGGCGCAGAAACGCCTTGATTTGATGCTAGGTTCCAAGTGAATAACCCGTTGATATTTGATTGCTTCACATCTGTACTCACGGTTAGCCAACTCAACAACGACTTTCCTCCTTGATCCATAAATGATAGTAATCGTTCTTCTGCGGTGATTGCTGGAGTCAACACTGGCATCCACAATGATATTTTTGTTAAATCGACTCTACCGGCATCAGCATTGGCGGCTGCAGCATTTGCTGGAATCCTCCAAATTGCATCATTATCATCACTTTTTCTTACAAGCGATACTGTATGCTTCGCCTCCTAGATATCTTTTCTGACGTTTCTACATAATCCAAATATGTGATGCAGTGGAATCGCGCATGAAAATGATTTACGCTCTCCTTGCAACATTGCGTTTCGTGTTGCGGCTCCTAGATTGAAATTAACGTCGTTGTTTATAATCATATTCTCGACATCAGAATCACTATTATCACGTTTTTTTGGTCGTCTTACAACAAATTGATTTCCACCAGCGGTATTCTTACCATCTTTTGCAAACATCATAGAGGGTCCTGCTGATCTTGTATAATCATCAGAATATCTCGCTAACCCGATTATTGTTGTAGCCACATCAACATCACGATCTATGGACTCAATTTCTTTTCCATCAATGAGATATCTAGCACTCTCAAATAGCGCCATAATACCATTATTGACAAAACCGACTTGAGTACCAGCTGGATACGGTGCTGGTACAGCAGTAGTATCAGCAGCTGTTACAATTTCTCCTTCTACTTCAATAAATGCTTCACAGGGTAAAAAGTATTTACTGGTATCATGGACTTGAAGATCAATTCTTGCTCGACTATTTGAGTTTATGGCATGATAGGCGTAATATTGATAATCGCGTACAGAATCATTCTTGGGGACTGGGGCATCTATATCAAATGCTGGATCAGGTGACCTTTTGAACATTTTATTCTATTTATCAGAGTCTAAATCGTGAAATCCTACGGATTTTCATCGTAAACGATTTTCCATTTTCATCGTCGTAGTTTTTTAAAGCCACTTCCTGCTATCATGTTTGCAATATTGCTTTGGTCCCCTTGATTTACCATCGACGCTAGTTTTTCATCTACTGCGTTATTTATTATTTTACTAACACTTGCAGACATTTCTTCTGTAGACGGTAACGGTTTCTTTTTTCGCCTCACTAATGATGTTATTTTATCCTTCGCAGTTGAAAACGCTTTCCCGGCAAGATCTCCAACAGTACTAATACCCTTATCACGAATAACATCAATGGCTTTCATTGATAACTGTTTAGCTAACGGCATCACTTTTGGGGCCATTCTTGAAAAGAATCCTAAAATGGTATTGCCGAGGCCATCTCCATAGTATGCCTTATAAACTGGAAACCGTGAATTAACTACATAGACGAGGGTTGGTTTATCATGATTGTAGTGTACGATCATTATTATAAAAACAATAGTGTTTTCAATTGTTATTTAATCACTATGATACTCATTTGCTAACTCGTCAATGAAATCTCGATATGTTTTGATATCCATGATACCGCCGGCAAATAACCGTCTACAGATATCAGCTGCTTCATTAATTATTTCCGGTGAATTATTTCCAGCTCGGAATCCTCCTACAAGAACATCTAATCGTGATATATCATTGATAACACTATCAGGACAAGTGTTTCCAATTCTTGGATTTTGCAATCCACTTCCGCTATAACCAGTTGCTTCATCTAGTTTTTCTACATCCGTTTCTTGTAAATAATCATCATCATCATCATCATCAGGTGGTAGTTGTTGTTTTTTAGGAGAGAAAGATATTTTCTTTGCAGGTTGCTGTCGCCGCTTTTGCAATTTTGGTTGTTTAAACTCTTCGTATTGATTATACACTAGACTCACCGCATCGATATATTCGATGTATGATGCACTATCTGTCTTAATTTGACTTTTTTTAGTTTTGATTTTATAAAATATATCAGCCCAATGAGCGAAATTCTTAACAAACTTATGATGTTCTGGTTTCAACCATTTTTTTCTGTTTTCATAAGACGTAACAACAAGCGCAGGAATTTCTGCTGGATCAGTCTTATCAATTTCTGCTAACCCTTCCTCGTTAAATCTCACGCGTAAATCATCTACTGTTCTTTTTGATTCTATTTGTTTTGTTTGTTCAGTTTTCGCTGCTAGTTTTTCAAGCTCACCAATAACAGATTTCCCCGTCTCGGGACCATCTCCCAGTAAAGCACGCTCTACCCCTTTCGTTGCTGTGGTTACTGGTTTAAACAACTCTTCAGACCCCAGAGCAAAATCAGTTTGTAAACTCTGTCGTTGTTGCAGTTTATTTCTTACAGAGTCACGAATTGGTACAAATCTCCTGATTGCATCCAGTCGTTCACGAGCCAATCGGGTTGTTAATGCTTCATTGACCATTATTTGAAATCAGAAACCATTTTTCAATTGCAAAACACTTTTTCCCACTTTTGTTACATGTCGGATGATTTTTGATACGGTCATAGAAGTGTTATTTCATCGTGAGACACCTTCTATCATTGATGGAGCAAGTCACATAATTGTATATAAAATAAATAATACTGTGAGTTGCTCCACTTTTTTGACATGTCGGATGATTTTTGATATGGTCATGGAAGTGTTATTTCATCCTATAACAGCTTCTATCAGTGATGAGGAAAGTCACATAATTGTATATAAAATAAATAATACTGTGACTTTCCTCACTTTTCCATTGACCATCCATTAAAGGTCCATAGATTTTTTATTCACTGATTTTGACATTTTCAATCAAAAAATGCTAAAAAATGAAAATCTCTTGAGGGTCGGAATGATAAATGGTCGGGCAATCAATGGTCGGGTAATCAATTTTCCTGAATTAATGCTCGTAGGTTTCTAATTTTAGAGTTGACTTCTTTTTTCAATTCGTATTCGTACCCCAATTCTTTTCGTATTCCTTCTACGATAGTATACAACGGGACGAACACACTGATGTCACTGGAAAAAGAAAGAGAGTCCTTAATAGAATTCTGAATTCTTTTGATGAGTGCATATTTCTTGGGTAGCATATACTTGTTAGTGCTAACCCCGTATTCTATATCCTGAAAATCAGACACAATTTGATCAGGATTTAACCCATCTGATAATGTGATATCCTGATTTTTCAATTTTGCTATTTCAACTATGATGCTATTCATGTTTTCAGAATTCATTATTCTATAAGAATGACATATCTCTAATTGGAAATTATGACGCATTAGACATAACTAAATTGAACTTTTTGTCCCGTCTTTTTTGAAATAGCCGTTTTGGTTATCCCCTCTGCAACGAATCGTACTGAAGTTCTACAAATATTGAAATACTTGCCGGCTTCATATAATGATTGAAATATTTTCTCTTCGTTAGTTGTTGTATTCAAAGATTTCACTGGTCTCGCTTTTGAACAAGTGTCAGTCCTTCCTCGTTTGGAATTCTCACTCTGTGTGATAGCTTGCAGATTGGATAAAGAATTGTTCCTTGGATTAGAATCAATGTGATCAATAACAAAACCATCTTTGATCAATCCATTAAAACATTCAAATACGAAACGATGATTGCGAAATGTCTTCCTTCCAACATTAAACACCAAATACCCCATACCATTATCCCACCCAATTGGGTTCTTCAGTCTACAGTTTCTGACAGTACCATCACTGGATGCTTCGTAATTTTTAATCACTGGGTGTAGTCTGAATTCTTGGGTCATTATATACTACACTATTGTCTAATTCAATGACTGACTCATTTTGCAGTGATTGATTATACATAAATCTTTCATTTAGACACCTGTTTTATATATAGCATGAAGGAGTTCAAGAGATTGACTTCGAAAAATGCTAAATTCAATGCTGATAGAGAGTTCAAGAGATTATTGAAAATCAATCCTAGATTTAATCGCGATAGACCCAAAAAACGTATAGTAGACGGAAACAGGAAAGAGTTTAAGAGATTATTAAAAATCAATCCTAGATTTAATCGCGATAGACCAAAAAAACGTCCAATAGACGGAAACAAACGTAACAAACGTCCAAAAGACGGAAACATGAAAGAGTTTAAGAGATTATTGAAAATCAATCCTAAATTTAATATCGATAGACCCAAAAAACGTAACAAACGTCCAAGAGACGGAAACATGAAAGAGTTTAAGAGATTATTGAAAATCAATCCTAGATTTAATATCGATAGACCCAAAAAACGTAACAAACGTCCAAGAGACGGAAACATGAGATCACCATGGAAGGATGCTTAATTCAATCTTGATATAGTTTCTAATACACCCAAGAATAAAATTCTTGATAAAGCCATCAGAGACTGTTTTAATGAATTCAAGCGTGATGGAGCATCTTATTGTTGGTCAACATTTCGAATTGATGGTGTTGTTGACGCTACCATGAATGATGAAAAGGCAGCAGTGATCATTTCACGTATTGGGGAAAAAAGTCATTTTTTCCGAATTAAATTCATTATCCGTGAGGATGGCAAATGGATCATTAGGGATAAATTTGAACCCATTCTCAGGGGCAAAAAAACTGTCACCGTGAACCAAGATTCCAAACCGGGAATTTTGACTGGAATTGATAAACCCTACTACGAAAGATCTTATCCTGTCACAGCAGTTGTTTACGGGATCTATCCGCTCAATGAAAAACCTGATATTTCAAAACTAGCACCCATGAAATATTCGACAGGGCTCAATTGTGTAGCAGAACGAATAATAGAACACTTCACAAATATGTCCCGGGGAAATAAACTAACTGATCTAAGACGAAAAAAAATAACCGAGTGGGAGTTCACGGTAAAAGAGCATGGAGCAACAATTCAGGATATAACTAAATTAGAAAAATCATTAAGATTTCCAATATCGGTAAGGACAATCACCGGAGAAGTATTATACGAATCGAAATATAAATCAAAAGGAGCCCCCATTGAAATTATTGATCATAACGCGCACGCGTGGTCATCTGCAGTAACAATATTCCCACGGGATAGAACCGTAAAATATCTACCCCAAACCAAAGAGTTTTTTTCAGAGCAGAAATTATTTGATGCTATTTACCATTTGAGTAAAAACGATCCCGTGTCAATGTGGCTATTTCATAGTAATTCAGACGAAGAATGCAAATTTGATCAGTTTGTAAGGCCTAACGGAGAATTATACCGTACTGAAGAGCTGCAGAATCAAATGAAACAACTAGCTAGTGAGTTTTCTGAGGGGGAAATCGAAGATCAATTATTAGCAAACTGTTTCACAGTACCATCCATTGCAGCACATTTTGCTAGAAAGAAAAACGCGTGGAAACCAACACGAAGTGAGTTCTTATCAGATGTCAAATTGTCCTGTCTTGAATACAGCCACGGCGGATTATGGAACACTAAATACACCGCTGATACCGTTATTTCAGTTGATATGATTGCGTGTTATCCAGGAAGTTTTCTTGGGTATGGAGAATGCGAGAAATATTTTAAACGATTTGGACACCCCACACACGAAATGACCCGTGTTGCTATTAATGGACCACTGCCTGATTTTGATTTAACCGGATTCGCTTGTGTAGTATCATTTGAAATGGCCACAGGACTTCATCCGTGTAGTTATCTTTGGATTGGTAAACACATGTCTGAAAAACACTGGATGCCAATAGTGTTATTACGGTATATGCTTGATTGTAAGATGGTATAATCATTAATTGTCAGTGAAGCAATTATATCCTATCGAGCACAGAAATCAGTCTGGTTACCACAACCTGATCTAGAAAAAATAATTAGCGAAGAGCGAAAACTGTTTCCTGATTTTAATGAACAACAAATCATGGATTGGTCCCAACAGTTATTTGAAATCAGAAACAATGAAGCAAAAAATCTTGGACGAAGAATAATCGGTAAATTTACCCAAGGTGGCAAAGATGATAATACGAAATATTCTTCACGATTGATTATAGACAACGCTGAATACGATTTTGTAATCGCGGATCTAACGAATAGGGGCCTATATGTCAATCGTAAGGACGCATTTATGTCCGATGGAACCAAATTGGGTACAATTGTTACCTACAATGATGGATACCATCCGCAGTACACACACTTAAGAGCTTCTATGCTCGGTTATGCTTCTATCAATCTGTTTTCAATGATCAATAGATTTCCTACCACCGCAGTTAGAGCTGCTACTGATTCATTTTACATAAATAGCAAAATGGCTGATTTTAAGGCTACTGGCAACGAGAAATGGGGATCATGGAGAATTAAGAAAGAAATGATTCATGATTATATTCCATCAGCAGATGTTACCATTGAAAATAATTACTTAGAAAGCAATCAGTGTTCAGAATTTTCTAATGCACCACCGATTTCTGATCCAATATGCCTGTATAAAACAGTTTATTTAAACGGTTGTGGCGGGTCAGGAAAAACAACCCGGGCAATTGAGTTATTCCGTGGGAAAAATCCTACGGATTTCACAAAAATGATTGTGCTAACACCAACTCATAGACTTGCAAGAGAAATGATACAGAGAGGGGTAAATGCCTGCACTTATCACAGCTTTTTCCGATGGAAGGGAGATAAATGGACTCCTGAGCGCATGGGAGAGAAATTTATTCCTGAAATTATCATTTGGGATGAAATAGACACAGTGTCAGAAGATGTCTTAAAAATATTTCTTGAGTGGTTGTTATTGAAGAATACAAAAGTCGTCATGTGCGGTGATCACGGCCAACCACCACCATTTGTCTGTGCATCTCCACATGAATGGCTATACGGTTTTGTAGACTATTATGAAGAAATTGATACCGATCATAGATCACTTGATAATGAATTAAAAGAATTGAAGAAACTAATTAGATTACAACCGGATAGAATCCAGTGTGAAATAACCCGTGAAATAATTTCGGAAACTCCCATGAATGAGTTTTGGGAAGCGTGGAGACCAAATGATTTAATCATTGCAAGTATAAAAATAGTCAGGGATACACTTAAGATGAAGTTATTTGAATTGCATAAACAAAAATTTGCAACGCTTCCAGTACCGTTATGTTATAGGCCATCGGATACACGAAAACAGAACATCGAAGTTGATATTCCAGGCCTGACAGAGTCAGGGCGTGAAAAGAAGATTCTCGTATTAAATGATATTGTGCTGGTTGATATCAATGTCGTTGAAGATGCATTGCGTGCTAATAAATCCCCGTGGACGCTAGGTTATGCAGCAACAATACACTCTTCACAGGGATTGACTATATCGGATACAATTGTTTGGATGGTAGATAATCGCATAGAATGGTCAAATTTAGTCTATCTCGCAGTGTCTAGAGTACGAAAAATAAATCAACTTCGAAGAATTGTCGTTGGCGAAGCCAGTGGAGATGATGAAATCATTGGCGATGATGAAATCATTGGTGACGATAATGATATTATTGATAAAAAACTCTCCGGTTACAAACAACAGGACAAAAAAAAACAACGAGAATTTGATATTGATGCTGAATTAATAATCACTTTGAAGAAACAACAGAATAATCACTGCGCAAGTTGCAATTGTATAATGCGTTGGCAGTATTCGGATAAGGATCCTCGCCAATTCACCGTAGACAGAAAAAATAACAATCTCGGTCATGTCAGAAGTAATGTGATGTTGACTTGTCTTGAGTGCAATAGACGCAAGGGTGCTAGTTAAGACCATGGGGTGGCAATTGAGTATCCTCGGGTATCACTTGTAATTGTTGTCTAGTAAAACCCCGTTGAGGGGCAGTTGAATCCAGTTTATAGATTGGAGGTCTACCCGTAGATCGTGTTATACTAGATATCTTATGCGTAGTGACGCTCCAAATAGGATCAGTAGCCCTTTTTCTACCCCCTTCAAGCTCTCCTGGTTCGTATAAGTACCTCACAATAACACTACTACCAAGAATTGGTTGGGAAACGCTAAAATCCTTTTGTGGTTTTTCAGGTATCGACTTCTTTTTAATCGCGTTGATAGGTTTCATGTTGATGGTTCTAGTAATCTCGTTATTCAGTGCGGTAACTACACCTGGTAATCTCTTAACCCATTCACGGGATCTTTTTTCTTGGATGAATTCTTTTGCGTATTGATATCCAAATAACCGTTCAGCAAGAATCCGATTAAATCGTTCTACAATGGCCTGATCACGATGCAGTGCAGTATGCCCTCGTCTGATAGCGACATTGTGATATTTCATTGTAGATAACACTGCACCCTGAAATTCCTTGCCCGGGTCAACTTGTAACAGATTTGGCCAGTGCAGAGGGCTCCTTCGATAAACCCTTTCAAATGCAGAAGCCACTTCAGTGGCTGATTTTGTTTTTAACGGTTCTGCTTCTTTGTATCGACTTGCAATATCAACTACAGTTAACGCATATTTGTAACCACGATCATGTGGCAGAAATAATATATCAGCCTGATGAACTTCATTGGGTCCGGTTACATCAAAATGCGAGAATTGAATTTGTTTAGGCGGTGGTAGATAAATTTGCCATAGTGCCTGTTTGGATAACCAATGAGCCGCAGTGGGTTTTTTTTCACTTTTGCGGCGCTAGCGAGTTTACTGATTGCAGCGTTACCCCTCCAGTATCCTCTTGGGGAATAATAAATAGATTCCATGTTGTTATTAATTACCAGCACCTAACATCAATTTACTTTTCATTGCCGATTTTATCAAAAAGGAAGCCAATTTTTCTTTGAAGGATTTATCAGTGATAGAATTCAACGCATGAATTAATTTCACATCTGCTAGATGCCTGTGTTGCAAATTGCTACTTTTATAAGCAACATCATGAAGGTGACAGGCCTTATCAATAGCGTTTATTGGTTCCTCACCGGGTCGGGGCTGATTTTGATCATTGAGTCTGATATCAAGTCTTGTTCCCGGTCCACAATAACTATACCCTGGAAGGTGTTTTTCTCCGGGGTATTTTGCCCATGGGGTTCCAGGGAGTTTTGCTAATTTGGCAGCGATATCACCTCCTCGTTTTTTTTTAAAGGTTCCTTGGGTTCCTTGGGTTTAGAAACAAATCTAAATTTCTTTGTACTACACTGTACGCATTTACCAGAAAGCGCTGATCGGTTATTTTTAGTTGTAATCGTCGTCAAGTCATCTGTGCCAGTACGCGCCTTACACTTCACGCAATATAGATCCATAATTTATGTATAGAGATATGAATATAATTGATTTTTCAGCGACTAAAACAAGAGAACCAGTGAAGCATCATGCAGCGCTACCAAACTCTATCCGCGCAATTATAATCGGGCCATCTGGATCCGGTAAAACGCAATTGTTGCTCAATTTAATAATGAGATGGATGAAGTGGGATAAGTTGTATTTAATTGCCCCTAGCGTAGATGATCAACGATGCTATGAAGTGCTAAAAGATTTTAATGAAAACGCTTCAGCGATTGCCGGCGAGGATGTTATTGAATTTATAACCGATATTGACGAGGCGCCATCCGTGAATGACCTCGATGGAAGTATCAACAATTTAGTTGTATACGACGATGTCATGTTAGATAATCAAAAAAATCCTGCTAGAATATTTTCCCGAGGCAGGCATAAAAACACGGATGTGATCTATGTCACTCAACGCTACACTCAGATTCCAAAAGTGATTAGAGATAACTGTAATATGCTTGCTGTATTCAACGGCGTTGATACACATACGCTACGAAATATTTGGCAGACATGGTGTTCTGATATGGACTTCAATCAATTTAGAAATTTCTTTAGTCATGCTCAGTCTGCCCCCCACGGATTTGTAACAATAAATTTACATGACCCTCGAACACGATATCGTATCGGACTGGATCAAATATTCGGTTAACCCCAACTGAAAGTTCTAGTGAGTGACAACGACGTTGTAGTCCCTTTTTCCCAAAAAATCGATGGAGGATTTCATTAATTTCATTGATTTTTTCATATTTTTTTTTTGGACCTAATCCATGAAACGATATCAGATTCACACACACATTGGGGCCTGATGTCACTGGTTTCATTGTTTTTAAGCGTGATTTCAGTGAAAACTTGTCTAAAAATGTTGTCCGATTCGCCCCTTCTGCTGCTCTTTTAACATCTACTTACAGCGCATCATTAGCGAAGCCCTGAAATACCACTGTGGGATAGTCGGCATCGGAAGGCATAACATCACCATTATACGCTTAGCAGACGACATTGATGGGCTAGCAGGCAGTGAAGATGAGTCTGCCACCTTAGTGTAGGACCTGGACGACACATCTTCCAGACTCAACGTGGAGATAAGCGCCGAAAAGACAAATCTGATGACAAATAATGCCAAACAAATCTCAGCCAAAATTAAAATCAGAGGACAGGCACTGCAAACAGTGGGCCAGTTCAAATATATTGGTTCCATAATCACCGATGAGGGATCAAGAGCAGATATTGTTACACAAGCAGTACCAGCAACGACAGAATATCTGTCTTGAAACTAAAATCAGACTATTGAGAGCACTAGTCATCTCAATCCTTTTGCATTCATGTGAGTCCTGGATCCTGACAGTAGAATTACAATGAAGAATCCTGGCACTTGAGAAATGAGATGCATTAGAACCATCCTTGCAGCGCCGGATTAAGCACCGTGGAGGCCCATAGGCAGTCAAACTTTTGGGGCCCCAGACCCACGGTCACGGTCTCATGGGGGCCCCTGATGGGGCCCATAAACGTCGCGGGGCCCATAGGCAGTTGCCTATTCTGCCTAATGGGTAATCCGGGACTGCATCCTTGGTATCTTTTACATAGACCACATAACAAAAATGAAGAAGTGCGTAACACCATCGGGCGCAATATAGGCCATTATGAAGACCTCCCCACCACTGTCATAAAGAGAAAGCTGAAATGGTATGGCCATTTCACTAGATCCAACAGTCTATCCACCACAGTCCTGCGGGGCAGCGTCCAGAGATGCAGAAGGAGAGGTAGACACAGAACAAATGTGGACTTTCAACATCGCAGAAAGGACCAGGAAATGTTTTGCGGAGACACGGGCATTGGCACATAATCGAGACAAGTGGAGGGAGCTGGTCAGACGTTCAGCAGCTCATTGCCTCAACGATCACACTAGGTCAAGAGACTAATGATGAATGATGATGTTGAAGTAATTACTATATATGATATGTTCATTCGATTATATCGTAAGGTTTATAAAATGTCTCATAAAATGGTTCATATCTTTTTCTGGAATGAAATGAATTAGGTATGGCAGACAAGAAGAGCGACGCTTCATTCATCGTCAAAGTTATACAGGCTCCTACATATGCACTATAATATATCCACCACTGTTGATTCTGAAAATGTAGAAAATTGTAATTGACTCGGCTAATTTGCATCAAAGAAAAAAACTTTAATAATGTTACAAATAATAGAATAAATCATATGCAACTATGTAGGTACATTTAGGACACAACTCACCGGTGAAAGTTAGAGGTGGTATCCGAATCCTTCGGGAAACTACAAAGCTTTGGCCAACATCATGCGCAATAACTATGTCTAACTAGGTGGCATTTCTGATTACAGCCATTTTGTTTTTACAAAGTAAGAGAGAGTGCTCGAATATTCGAATTTCCGAAAATCTCTAATGATAAAGGTTATTTGGGACTGGATGTATATGAAGCTAGTTGATATTATTGTCGTCTTGCTGCATCATGATTTTTACCAAATATGACACCGCGTCTCCAACACTTAGAATTCGGCCTTCAGAATATGACAGATTTATACAAAATAAAATCTCACTTTTCTCAAAGATGTAGGTACAAACAGCTTGATAATAAATAAAACGATTGGTTATAAAGATTAACGTCACTCTTCTGTCAGAGCTGAGTCAGAAAAGGGGCAGATTAAGGGCCCTAAATGCCCCCACCCCGTCAAAAATGAAAAACCAAAAAGGAAAACTTACCTCAAAACAACCGGATAGTTTCTAGAAGGAGGCCGGTTCGACCACTGCAGTTATCTCCTATCACGAACCTCACTAGTGATATGCATATTGAATTTGTATAGTGTGCTTGACGTTTACCCGACTGAAAGTAGGAGTTTTGGCCTATGTGACTAAGTTCCATTATTAAAAGATGTTTACTTGGATTCGAGTTAAGAAACTTGAGTTTTTACATTTAAATAAACGACCTCACGTTGTTTGCAATTTATAAAGTTGTGGAAATTAAATTTGACCCACATCCTGGTCATTTTCTTGTCTTTTGAGTTTATATATATATATATATATATATATATATATATATATATATATATATATATATATATATATATATATATATATATATATATATATATATGCTTCTTATAAATAAAATTATTCTTTCATGATCATTGACCAATCAGCCAGCATAAATTAGATACACCTCCAGGCATTGCTTGCGTCCGCTATTTTCCCTCTACAAGCTGCTTTTGGCAATAATCAATTGATTATGATAAGTATTTACAGTTTTGGCCATGACTTGTTGATTTCTTGATTGATAAGGGTGAGAAGAAAAAGGCCGTGAGAACCTTGTAATTCTGACATTCAATATCCTGATCGTCTAATTTGAGGGTTTAGATTTATTCATTCACACCAACAGACAAAACTTCGATGGCTAAAGACCATTTTGTGGTCGCGTGTACGATTAGCTGAATATGCAAACAATGGATGGAAGTTTCAACATTTTTGTTTGCCTAAACGTTCTTAGCATAACAGGTCCCGTCGATAGCTTAGAGAAACAAAAATGGAATTGAAATTGAAAAATATCTTTAAAATTAAACTTTTGTTGAAAATGGATGGTGAACCACCCAATTTTAGTGCTTTGATGTATATTATATTTCTTGTATAAGAAGCACTGAACAGACTGCATAATTTTAAAGTTTGAAAATCTAATGTTGGCTTTTCCCAAAAACAACGATTTGTCGTTTGATCTTTCAGACTCTTGAGTGACTCTGTGCTTTTTCACTGGGCTGAAGGAGTGGTGGGGATACAAAAGTGCAATAATAATAATAATAATAATAATAATAATAATAATAATAATAATAATAATAATACATAAACAATGGTTTCAGATACTTATCGTCCGATATATTAAGCATGCATTTGCATGTTAATATTAACATACATCAGTGACGACCATAGTAGAACTTTAAAATTAGTATGTACAGCAGTATACTTCTAAACAGTGATTATTTATGATTGTGTTATTAATTTATAATTCATTCGCTTCCTAGACAGCCAGAACACAATAATTAACAATAATTAATAAGGATAAGATTATATAATAAATACATTAGCATCTTTTGGATAAAATTTTATTTTGCAGCAATAAGTTCGCGAGCAGCTTTAAAATTTACTTTTATTATTTACTGTAACAAAACACTTAGATTGTTTCTATACGAACTTGACCACAACTATAACTATTGTCTACTGTAGTTTAATTTATACAACTTTGAAATTTTACATTTTTAAGAACAATACAAATCATTTTCAATAAACATATCACTAAACTGAAAAATTTATTTGACAAATAGTGCTTGTTTTTCTGAGGTTAGCAGGGTCTTGTGTCACGTGATTTGGAGATCGCGTAAGGTCAATTTCGCCACGAACATCGTCTTTGGTTGATTCTACATTGTTTAACTAACTGCACGTGCTATAGGTTGTCCTTAGCTTTAAGGCATTCCTCCTCATATGTCAGTAAGCTTGGCATCACATCCGCCTAATTCGTAACCTGGCGTATTCATTAATTGTATTTCCTTGTATTGCCGTTTATCTGCACTGCCTGTCAATTAAATCGACAATTGGATGTTTCTTGAAACATGTTATAGCAAAGAACCTATATGACAATTCGCGTGTTGTGATTAAAACAAAAAATTAGGCAGCGTGTACAGATAAATCTGTAATGAGGCGCGCGCGCGCGCGTGTGTGTGTGTGTGTGTGTGTGTGTGTGTGTGTGTGTGTGTGTGAGAGAGAGAGAGAGAGAGAGAGAAAGATTTAAAATTTTAACGAAGCATTAAAAAACGTTTAGTCATATCGCTACGATGTTTGTAATGTGGCAGTTTAAAGTAATGTCTAGCATTTGGGCAACATCCCGAAGACGTACAGCAAGAAATCCCACTTGGTCATATTAACCTGAGGACAGGTCGACCTGTCTTACCGCTAACCTCGTAATGCTGAGTGTATAGCGAAGCAGTAGCTGCTAGTACCACTTTTTATAAGTCTTTGATATTACTTGGTCTGGGTTCGAATCAGCGACTTACCGCATCCGATGCGGACGCTCTAGGCCCTAGGCATTCGGAGCGGTCTGATAAACAAGCAACGTATTTATCTCGCATTACTTGATATAAAATCTGGAGTGGGGGCGGTTACATGCAGAAAAATTTAAGCATTTTAAATTTTGGATTTCTGTCGAGTTTTGTGGACTTTGGTTACCTTTTGTCAACTTTCTATAGCTATATGGTAAAAGCTTGAATTGTTTTCACTACTCAAAACTGGCATTTTAAGAGCACAACTTCTTTGTCGCAATCCAAAGGATGAGATTTGCACTCGCAGTTATGCGAGTACAGAAGCTTTATTCTTTATTTGAAACGTTCTTTCTACCTGGACTTGCATCATTTCGTATTTATTTATATAAATATATGAAGAAACATACAAATTGCATTTTCATGCATTTATACAACCCCCTGTGCTTGAAGTACTGTGTCATGTGTCTCACTCAAACATTCATGTCCTTAAATGTATCAAATTAGAAATATTAAATTAATACCTAACCCCGTAGACGAATAGAATATGTACTCATGCATAAATATACAATAAACTCGTCAACGCAACAATGAACTGCTTTGTGGTCGATTTGAATATCTAATTTAACATTTTGATGTTTACCCTCCCCATAGTTTTGTGTTTTGGTAGTTCATAAAACGGCACCAAATTAAACTTTAACTTCGATATTGTCTTGTACCTGAACCAGTGGCGTACTAATGACAGGGCGACGATGATGTCCAAAGGGGGTTTAGGCACCGCAAAAGCTATGGCGCCCGTGCTGTTGGTGTTTCAATACCTCAAGCGCCCTGGGCAACGGCCCCGTCCGTACACCTTCCCTCTCTCTCTCTCTCTCTCTCTCTCTCTCTCTCTCTCTCTCTCTCTCTCTCTCTCTCTCTCTCTCTCTCTCTCTCTCTCTCTCTCTCTCTCCCCCCGTGGGTTGAACCATACCTTTAAAATGCAACAGTGGAACTATAACATCGTAATGGCGTCGTGGTTGGATAGATAATTAATTAATTAAAAAACAACAGCTCCGCAATGTTTCTTGTTGTTTTGGTGTTTCGACGCGTGATAGGCTTATAGAATTGCATTACAATTATTACTTCCAGTTCAGTAGTAGTTCTAGTCTATTTCTAGAACAGTTTTCCTCTCTCATTTTGGTGGTGATAGAAGAGTCAGATTTATCCATTTTTTGTAGAGATTTAAAGGTAATTGTTGATTCTTGAGAATATGAGCTCAGGGAGTGGTTGTCTGTGTGTATTTCGGCGACAGTGAACAGTGAGAAATAATGCCTTGGTGATGATCCAGAAGTGAAAATCTGTGCTCTTTTAACATGCTGCTCTGTTTTATTGCAGCCTCTCAAAAAAGTGCGGTGAACCTTTGACAAGAACTTCACCGTGAAGTCATCGTTGAAGGTATTTTACATTAACCTGATTTGTATTGATTGTCACACATAGTCATTACTGAGCAACAAATGTAGATAATATATAGTAAAATTAATTGTGCTCTATATCCTTATACGATGACACCAGTTGAAAAGCGAAGGAAGAATCCGGACGAGAAAAAACGGTAAGAACCACCAACCAACGGGAAGCTACTGGAGTCACGGTACTAATTCAACTCCCATAGTAAACAAATGGAAACACCATCATATTCAAAATTCAGTAACTTAATATTTCTGGGTGCGGCATTTGTTTCATTTCAACATTTGCATGAAACACATGTTCTTGATTCTGCACCAAATGAATCCAGTACTACTTTCATTTTTTAGCACTCCTAAGTCAAGCCTGTAAAATTACTAAAACTGCATCAATAGAATTGTCTTTGTTTTTTACATTACAGATATAATAAGCTCTCAAAAGATATTTTTTACTAAAATTTTACTTCTCATTATTAACCAATTATGGACCATGAAACCCGTATATACTCTATGAGATCTTCACAGATTTCTAGACTGGTTCACAGTTCCTCCATATAATTAGCACCGTGTGTCCTACTGGCAAGCTTTCTTACATACCCACATTGGGCTTACAACCTTTGAATTGTATATATTGTTACGGCTATTGGATTTAATTTTATTTATTTTTAATTATTAAATCCAAATTTGTCATTTAGGGTTTAATATTCATTAATTGGGAGATTTTTTTTTCTAGAAAGTTCAGGCTGACCACTCTAACTGTAAACAAGTTTTTGACTTTGGCTTGGTTACCTCTTTATCTGACCTTGCTTCAGATTGATAAACAGGTCTTTAAAAACTATTGGTTGATTTCAAGGATAACGTTTATTTTTAGTTCTTGGGGTGTAGGAAATATCTAGAATACGTGACTTGCTGAAGGTAGTGACCTTCCATGAATTTCTAGAAAATCACGTGATCACTTGTTTACTTAAGAATAACAGTTATATAGACTTGTTTGGGATAGAACAATTCAGTAGAATTTTGGGCTTTAAGATATTAGTTGTGTATTTTCTGTTTGACTTTAATTTTAATTATTTTGTTCTGGACTTTGTGTCAATTCATTGAAGAAAGAGGATTTATTATCTATTTGGAGGAGAAAACATGTGCTCATAATTCATTTCGATGATAATTAAACAAGAACTGCATCACGTGACATTGTCAGCCATTTTGGATTACATCGTCAAGATTCGAACCTGGAACTATTAGAACATTTATTTATCAGGACTCTTGCAATTCCATTAGTGGATTATTTTTGTGAATTCTATATTGGATTAATGTTGGATTTGATTTTCTAAAACTGTAAGTTTATTTATTTTATGAAAATAATTGTACTTAATAAATTTATTGTTCAATTTATACAGGCTTGTTAGTTTTCACTCTTCCTGTGTTGCTGCTTATTCGAGCCTAAGCACGTAACAATATAGTATTTATTACTGGGACAAAGAACTTCCATAACACACTGGCTTCAAAGATTCCGTTGTCTGTATGTATTTGGTGTGTTTTAATTTGTTTTAGTTACTCTGAAATGAATATTAATATCGATCCAAACATAGTAACTGTGTTTATTATTTTCATATTCATGTACATCAGAATCATAAATTCGTTTGAACAAATATTTGTGAAAATATTAAAATCCTAAGCCTATTTACTTGTATGCATATAAGTGTGTGTGTGTGTGTGTGTGTGAGAGAGAGAGAGAGAGAGAGAGAGAGAGAGAGAGAGAGAGAGAGAGAGAGAGAGAGAGACGTTAAATTGTGTTATGGATTATTGGTTATAAAGCGATATTTTAGTAGTCTGTTGCACTTTTATGAAATTTCTACAGATATACACAAACTGTCATACAAAACGTGTAAGTCGCAACGTCATTTACTAAGTCGAAGATAGTTAGCTATATTGTTCTGTTATACATATACAAAACTACTCAAGCGTGACTCCCTCTTGCCAGTGTTGTACCTAACAGTCCCGGATTACCCATTAGGCAGAGTAGGCAACTGCCTATGGGCCCCGCGATTTTTATGGGCCCCATCAGGGGCCCTCAGGGGCCCTCATGAGACCGTGACCGTGGGTCTGGGGCCCCAAAAGTTTGAATGCCTATGGGCCTCCACGGTGCTTAATCCGGCGCTGGTACCTAAGTATATCGTAGTCCTCTTTCTTTTTATTTTTTACGGAAATTTCTAAATATACTTACTTCTTAAAACTTGAATATGTCTCTTACCGTGGGATTGAGCCAATATAGTCAGCATTTCCAGAACAAAAACACTGAAGTCTAAAACCGAACACATTGCGTCTTTCTTTCCAGTGATGCACTAAGACAAAGTAATGTCATAAACCACGTGTATCTAAGTAATTAGTCCTACCTGTATGATGTCATTCCCTGTCAAGTGCACGCATCAGGTTTAGTCCAAGGGAAGAGCTATATAAATATATTAGATAGATAGATAGATAGATAGATAGATAGATAGATAGATAGATAGATAGATAGATAGATAGATAGATAGATAGATAGATAGATAGATAGATCGATCGATCGATCGATCGATGGATGGATGGATGGATGGATGCTATTTAGGCTTCTTCTCCCCCTTTATATATATATATATATATATATATATATATATATATATATATATATATATATATATATATATATATATATATATATATATATATATATATATATATATATATATATATATCAAGCGATGTCACGTGCGTACGTTGTACTTACACTGCGCATTGACCTGGAAACAGTTTATCAAATAACGTGTTCGCCTTCAAGGATATAAGCATGTACATATTAATGTACACGTATTATATGAACCTTCTGTACAAAATCCATGTATCAGTTGCTTATGGGAAGGAGTATACATAATTCATCGCGATTCTTTCAAACTTTTAATAAATTTTCGCAACTGTGATCTTTCCATGCTGTGATTCAATTTTTTTAATTTTTTTTTAAATGTTGCGTGTGTATCATTTGCTCATTAGAATCACTGACCTTCCATTATGTTAATATTAAAATGATTATGTGGACAAATGACTGGGTAAATATTTACAATTGCTGGTAATTTATTTATTTATCGACCGCGCCGGTGACCATGTCGTTATAGTGTCCGCCTCGGATGCGGGACTTCGTGGGTTCGATCCCCGGCCGAGTCATACCAAAGACTTACACAAATGGTACTAACAGCTGCCTCGCTTGGCGCTTATTAATATGAGGTTAGTGTTAGAACTAGCTGGCCTTATGTCAGGATAATATGAGTGGGTGGGACATCATGCTA
The DNA here is from genome assembly GCA_029339505.1 of Unio delphinus. NCBI lineage: Eukaryota > Metazoa > Mollusca > Bivalvia > Unionida > Unionidae > Unio > Unio delphinus. The sequence goes on along the minus strand of JAQISU010000017.1, from coordinate 6,599,016 downwards.
CATGTCTGCGACATGATGCCCTAGTGCTAGGCATCACTATAAACTCCCACAATGCAGACATCGTAGCAATATGAGTGAAAAATTGTTAAAGCTACTTTAAAATTCCAAATCACACACAATTTTTAAATCAAATCCACTGATTATTAGCTTCTGTTATTATTGAAACAATATTTCCTAATTTATGCAAATATGCATTCTGGTTATAGATGTTGGTTTTTAAACGGCGAATTATACCATAAACAATAGGTCACACTGACTTAATTATGAGGTTGTCCTTCTGAGTGACATTCTCAGTGAAAACCAGGTTCACGTGCAACTTGACTTAACCAATTACGTAGCGACATGTTATATTATGTAGCCACGAAAAGGCCACGTGCATAATTCACAGCAGAATTAATACTGTTTCTGAAGATAGAACGGTCCATGTGCATATAAAGGTTACGTGTATGGAGCTTTATATATTTTCTATTTATTTTTACATAGACAGGAGCGTGTTTGGAATTTTTCTGATTAGTATGTAATGGATTACAAAATTGTGTGGTTTATTTTCCTTGATAAACGCTGGCATGTGTCGGATATCCTTGTACAGAAAGCCGACTCCACCCTTTATTACTGAATGGAACCAATAAGAAGACATAAATTTGCGGTCAGTACTTCAAGCAGTGCATTCAGACAGGGAACAATTCGTGCTGAGGTAACATTCTTTTCCTTGTTTCTAATATCTGTATTCTCTTTTTTGTGTTTCATGGGTAAATCAGGGTGAGCTATTTATTTTATTGATGTTATACGAACTAACATATCGGTTGTTCTAGTGGCAGTAAATTTAAATATATTACTTCAAATGTGCACAGCAGTAATGATTTATTAATGCTTTAGTATTCTCATACCCTACCGTCTGTATTTACCCCCTACGTATATTAAAAGCCAAATGATTCAAGGATAGAACAATTGCAAATAACATTGTCATTTCATTCATCAATCTATAATGTATACCCGATTTGTTGCAGGGGGTACCTAACACTATCAAGTTATTGGCGTTTCAAACAAAACCGAAATTCTCGACGTAAAGAAAGCAGACATAAAGCACGGTTAATTTCCTGCGTCTGGAACCGTCCATTTCAGTAAAGAATACGATGCTTATTATTTTGTAATGTGATAATATATGTAGGGGTTGATTCAAAACGTTTGTTGCAGGAGGAGCCTAACACGGTCATGTTATTGGCGTTTCAAACAACCCCTACACATAAACAAAATGTGAAATACATATTTTGAATATTTCTAAAACACATTAAATACATACAAAGAAGGAACTCTTGCGTACGTGTGTTCAAAGAGATGTAGCCCCAAACTTTACGGAATTATTACGATTATCAAAAAACGGTCAAATTCATCAAATATTTTGCTTGAAAACACACTCAACCAAGTTAAATATGGTGACCGTTTTACTAAACAAAGACTAGTTTATTCGAAACATAAATAATCTTTAGGACCTTCTGACTACAGTTTTGAAATTATTAAAAATAATGAATCAAATGAATAAGTTTCGTTAATTTTTATATCCTTGACACTTTTTTGTTTTAAAATACATAAAGAGGTACAAATTAACGGAAATGTATGCCAATGCGATATTTATACCTAGTTAAAAGCATGGTAGTTAAAAATAGGTAACTATTTGTAATCAGTTGTCACTAAAACAATTTGTTTTGTTTTCTAAAACGTGACCAAACAGTGGCTTGCTAAATAAATAAAAATAAAAAAAATAAAAATAAAATAATTTTTTTACCCGTTAATGATATTATTTTAAATTTTGTTTACCCGCTTCTTTCATCAGATATCTCTGTATTTTTTAGTACAGTACCGCTGTTATGTGAAACGTTTATGTTCTCTCCTGTATATTTATACGTCTTGTTTCAAAATAACAGAAAAATGCTTTGAACATTTAAAAATTTTGACGAACTTTTAGGAAGCATTAAACAGCAATCTCTTCTGAGAACAGTTTATTCAAGACATGTAGTTTGTATATTGGTGATTATTATAAAAGAACCAGGGCAACACAGGTAGCTAGCAAGCATTACAATGTATTATTGTTCTTGATGAGGTCATGTTGGTGGCATGAGGTCTGTGTACATGGCTTAATGAAGAAAATGTTAGCATTAATCTTAATCCACCTGTATTTTCTTATTAGCTAACGTGACATCACTCCTAAGAAAAATAAGTTAATGGAGGGACTTTCCTAGAGCTGATGTAAGCCTGGAAGATTTCGGAAGTCGATAATAATGTCCAATTTTGAAGAAGTAACGCCAATATGTAAAGGTAAAAGGTTTCTATTCACGTCAAGTTTACCTCAGATAAAAAATTTTAGATTGAGATATATAGGCCAACGTGATAATTGTCTTATTGTCTTGTTACTTGTTACTACAGCGATAAATATGCTATTTCTAGATAGGCTATACATGGCGGCAAATATTATTGGTGAAGGAAGAACCCGGAAAAACCACCGACCCACAACTGCATTAGCCGAATCTTAGACTCGAACACACGCAGACAGAGGTGAGACGGCAGCGATCCGTAACGGAAAGCGCTTTAGACCACTCGGCCACTCGGGGCCCCTAGTGCACTTTTTAATATATAGACTGTAGACACGGGGGAACATGGGTTGGTCTGAAGCCGCACACAACTGTGAACATTAACGGGGTCGTCTGAAGATGCACACAACTTCGGACATGAATGAAGTAATCCCATCATGCGCATCACTGCTAGAATTTTGATCCATTCTATGGACGAGTGGCATTCAAAAGAGGAGCTAAATTATAAAAGCGAATGTGTATGCGACTGTTATGATTTTCAGTCATATCGCTACGATGTCTTCAGTATGACAGTCTGAAATGATGTCTAGTACTGAGGCATCATGCCGCAGTCATGTAGCATCATGTCCCACCCAGTCACATTATCCTGACAGCAGGCCGACCAAACCTAACACTACTCTCTTAATGCTTAGCGCAAAGCCAGGCGGTTGTTAGTACCATTTTGTAAAGTCTTTGGTATAACTCGGTCGTGGTTCGAACCCGCGATCTCCCGCAACTTAGACTGACGCTCTAACCACTAGACCACCGGAGCGGTCTCGGTTATAATGCTACATTGTTTTGTTCATTGCGATGGGAGATTGTTCATGGAACATAACCAGATGTTCTGGAGTGTATAATGATGACAACATGTTACATTTTGTGTCAGTTTTTGTATTATGTCTCATAGAAAAGACGAGTACATTCCAACAATGGGCCTCGATATGTCGAATGGTCGAAAGCGTTTGCCTTTACCGGTCACTGCCATCTCACCTCTTTACGCATAGGTTCGAGTTTCGGGTTAGACTGATGTGTATACGAGAAAGCTCGCCTGTTGCTTCCGGTGAGTTGGTGGTTCTTCTTCCGCCAGGTATAATATATGGCAGATCTTGCGCAGTAAAATGGCGTTGAACCCAAAACAACAACAGCAATATTCGAAGTTCATGCCTGTGTGATAATTTGTTTGTGTCAGCTATTCCGAACTCTTCACTTAGTTTTATGGTATTTACAATTTATGGCGCAAGGTTTGAGATTAATATTTAAATTATTTAATTTTAGATTTTTTTTCATTGCTTATATGAACTTTTTCTCAGTTTTAAAAAGCACTTCTTACATAATTGAACATCGTTATACCAAACTTTGCTTACTTTTTATTTCCCATTTTATTCAAATTGTAGGGGAAAATTAACAATCTAAAGTTTCCCTTTACATTGTATTGTGTGGACGGAAGGTCAAAGTTTGATTAAAGTTTTATCATACGCTTAAGAAAAACCTGGTCATATTAATTTCACCTTTGTATTTAAGAATTGTGTGGCCCTTGTTACTTTTAGAACAATATTTTACTTACTTTTATTACAACCTCTAGAGGGGCCTCGAGTGGCCGAGTGGTCTAAAGCGCTCTCCGTTGCGTATGTATTCCATTTTCCCCATCAAATTTAGAAACTTTCAAAGTCAAACTTTTTAAAAAAAAAATATGTTACCCTTCAAGTTATTATTCAATCCAAATTTATAGGCACAAATTGTCAACAAATAAGGAGAGGCACAAACTCCTAACCTCATTTATGGACAAAAAGTATTTCGCCAATAAGTCCATATTTTACACTTCAGTATATAATAAACATATTTATTGAGAAAAATACAATTCTTCTAGATATCCATGTGGTCTTGTTATGTATCCATATTTGTTACACTATACATGGTTACTGAACAAGACTTCCGAGAATCCATTTAGTCATTCAGTAACAGCTTGCATATTTATTAAACAAACTCCTCCAGATATCCACGTGGTCCTCCTATATATAGCGCGCAAAACGAATTAAAATGTATCGATATATTCCAGTCTATTATTTTCTTATCATTATCTTCTTATACTAACAAATTCTTTTATTGTATTTCATACTGTCTCCCGTTATAGTTCGATATGCACTACGAAACTTGGATTTTATAGCCCCAAAGTGGAAGTAAAATGTGAACCCCGTAGGCTGCTTCATTATCCTGACAAATCTGCCCCCCCCCCCCACCCCCACCACAAAAAAACAAACAAAGCTGCCCCCCAAAACCTCAGCTGATATTGAGGGACGATTTAAGGGTATGATGACACCTATTTATAAAATCAAGGAAGTTTTGCTTGCAAACTTCTGTGTATATTTTGTACACTTACTGGTGTTTATCGCGTCTCTTCGTCTTCGCTAGCCAAATTCCGATATGTTAACCCTATATACACCTGGCGGAGCGAGCAAATATATATGTGCTTTGGACCTTTGAATTTCATTGGATGTGGGTCAAGCCACCGCATGCAATCAAAATTACGCTGTTCGAATTTAAACACTTTCTACATGCATGAGACAATGGCAGCAAACAACTTGAATGGACTCGTAGATAAGATATTTTCCACTCCGATTCGTGTTTGTATAAATACCGTTTAAATTCACATGTAATGGCTTTTCATTGGAACCCTACATCCTGTTGCCGTTTTGAATGCTTTGGCTATATGCGGCTGTTATAAAATAACGGTAAGTGTCTCAACCATATGCTTTTGTTTCCGGACAGGTTTGTATGAAGAAAATTACCAATTTTAATTTTTTAAAAGGTCAGATCCCAAAATCATCCTTCACTATCAACAAGCTAAATCTGGCAAATATAGCTTTATAAATCATGATATTTTTGTCTTTATTAGGTTATCATAGGAAGCATCCAAGATAATTGATGGGTATCAAATATTTTGGTTTACCATAGAGTAAAGGCTGTTGTTGTTTTACTTATGTAACGGTGACGCATGACTGTTCGAGCACAACGAATATCTATGTCAGGATGGCACCATCCGGTAGATTTCACCGATTCAGATTTTGTCTTTTGACCTATCAGATAAGAATATATATGCATGATGTGTTACAAATATAGTTAACAGCATCGTGATATATTACGAACGTATAGGAAGTACATTTCAAATTTGTGGTATAGAGGAAAGACTTGTCACTGACGGAAACAACATTGAACAGGGCATCGTCAAAGAGATTACAAACGGGACACCAAAATTACATTGCATTGTAAAATAGAGTTGGAATGCAGTTTATGCCCCTTCTCTATCGGACGTGGTTATTTTAAATCCAGATTTGACAGCAGAATAAGTTTAATTTTTAAATGTTTTTCTAGATGTCAACGAAGAAACCTCTGGGGATGGAGAAACTGAACATCAGAGGTACCTTGACTCTATCCTAGTAGCTTCTCGTGGATCGGTGATTCTCTCCGGAGTTTTCCCGGGTTCTTCATCCACCATTTATATTAGCTGCCATTTTTAGCATGTCTTGTTCTGAAAAATAACGTTAAGCCCTGTAACAACAACTCTTTATGCCAAACGGATAAAATCTTCCACTACAGCGCCCAAGTTTCCAAATAGTAAGCATCAGGTGGTGATTGCAAATGACGTACGTCCAGATTTAAACAATGAATTTATATCGGACGTCAACCCCATCATCCATGGTTTGTTTGGATCATTTTTTGGACGAGAGGAGGAGGTCTGTTTATGTGCATGATCAATTGTATTCATCTTGTACTTGATGTACAAATTACATGACAAACATGATGTTTTCCTATCTCTAGCAATATAACATTGTAGATGTTTTGTCTTTATTTAGGTTGGGGTGGGGTGTTCCCAATATTATTTAAATTGTTACAGACGACCCACCCTCTTTCAGCTTTGTCAGAAATTGTAATAGTGAGAGAGAGATGCAAAGCTCCGAGCCCCTAGTCAGTGGTGCTGACAGTTAAATTAATGAATACACAAAATGTGAAATTCAAATAAAGAACAATTTAATATCATTTAATAACAGTCTTCTCTCTTATATAATTCAAATTTAAACCATATCACTCGACAAAGTAACTGCATATTTCATCATCTGACTTCGTGTGCAAGATTTTCCTCCTGTCCTGTGTTCCTACTCATCTGTATGCTCTTTATCTGAACTAGTAATCCAATTCCCTCCATTCTTTCTAACTTCTGCCTCCGTTCTTCCTTTATCTTTGTCTCTCAGAGACTCTGATCAACTGCACTGGGGTAATTCCATTTGTCTCCTACAGTTCATCTAGTCCCTAAACGCTTCATGTACTGAAGCTCCTTGTAATTCCCAAGATAATAAGTTTCCCGCCAATTTCGAATGACGTTGGAGTAGCTCATCTTTCCTTATAATTTTCGCAAGATGGTTTTGAGACCAACTCCGTTTAGTTGTCAACATACTAGATTTAAGCTTGCAATTATAATATTTAGCCACGCCTAGCTCAATTCCAAGTGGATGTTGAATCATATAATTATCAGACACTGCCACCTCCCAACAGTCTGTCAAATGTGAATTTACGACCCCCACTTGATGTTCCTTTGATCCGAACACAATTCCACCACTTACCTGTCAAACATGTGATGACAATTATTATTTAACTGGCTGACACCTCATTGTTCGCCGAATTGACCTTCATACATATTTACGGCGCGAATTTTATTAGCTTTAGGGTCTAACCTATACATGTTGAAATCTGGTTAATACTTAAAACGTAACAAACACAATGATGATTTGTTTGCATGCCCACACTAGGACATTAGGATGGTTTGATTTATCATGTCCACCTTTACAACACATCCGTCTTTTTAAGATGATTCTTCGTAAAATTAAACACAAACTGCTTAATCAAGATATATTAAATTTGGTGGGTAGTTTTGCATACGCATGTAGATGACCTATTTGACGCTAATGATATTACATTATTATTATAACTGATATGTCCCACAACAAAGATGTATAATCGTATAATTTTACTCTTGTCCGTGCGTACGTCCGTCACATCATTTTGGGATTTTACTTTTAGGTCATTTTAGGTGCAGTTTTGTATTCACCGCATTTGACGAACACCTATGTAGTTTTTAAATCCATTTTTGAGCAATTTTGGTAATATGCCTTTTTAAAGAAGACGTTGTTAGCACGATTAGGTAAATGCCATTTGAAGCAGTCAAACGGTATTGAATGAACTTGTTTAAATGTGCACTACCATAAAAAATGCTAAGGCTGTAATGGCAGGATTTTTTAAAAAAAATTTAACTTTTTATTTTGGGGTGATCTGAATTCTTTAGGAAAACCTAAATAGTAGGAGTTGAGAGAGTCACATATGATGTGGCATGTTTCTTTATACATGTATATATCAACGAACTGATAAGATTTTCAGACTTTTTCAGTAATTTTCTTACTATTTATACAGTTTATAATTAACTGCATTGTTACATATTCTGTTACGCTTCTAACCTAGTAGATGTCGATGACCCGATTAGAATTTGTGACTATTAACATTTCCAGATTGTTTAACACACTTTATACTAAACTGTATAATAGTATATTTCCTAGAACACTAATAACCTGAGAAGTACCTATCAAATGTGTGGGGAAAATGGCAGTGGGTTTATGGTAGATAGAAGCTGATATTGGATTGATAGATATTTCGTTGTTTTAACCACCAGTATTTTAAGGGCAGTAACTCTTTCTTATATTACCATAGTGGTCCTCTGAGTAACACCCCTTGTTATATCACTTTTAAATTGCTGATACTAATGGATAGAATCAATTTTGTTTAATCATAACATTAGTCTCTCTCTCTCTCTCTCTCTCTCTCTCTCTCTCTCTCTCTCTCTCTCTCTCTCTCTCAATCGCAGTGGCTGGAAAAGGACGTTCTTAAATGATTTGACCTGGCATATAGTAAATGATAACGTCGTTCACGTGGCCTTTCAGAGAAAACTGCGCAATCCGCAGTCTAGCCCAAGAGTCCATTGCTAATGAAATATTGATATTATACAAGAAAGACTTAAAAGACCATCCGCTTCTCATAGTTGCTCATTAGCTGTACAATTTGCAAGGGTGAAAGAAAATTAATTACTAATGAGATTTGCTACTAACGTATTTATATATTACTCGTAGTCGTACTACATGATGTTACGAATCTGTTCAGATTATCCAAGTTAAATAACAATTAAGGTACTCTTATGTTATTCTACAGACATACAAACACACACTCACAAATGCACACACATACAGGCGCACACAACACGCACACATAAGAGCGCGTGTATAACCTGTGTGATGATAATGATATACCTAATCTAGCTGAATAAAGGTGGTTCTCTTTGAAACAACTGTATTGTACACAAACAAACAAATGTGGAATCTTACTAGTGTGATCTCGTGTCATAAAATGTTCTCTTCAGCACAGATCTGACAATAAAAAAAAAATATTGTTCATCTTTCTCCCTTTAGATGCCAAGATAACAAAATCAGGTGCTGCAGATTGCGATATGCACGGATGTTCCAAGCCTCAGATCTACGACGCGGAAAATGTTCCCTTGAGCAACGTAAAGCAAACGACTAATGAATCGACAGTTCCCGAAAATGCCATTAAGCAACTCTCCCATCTGAAACTTCATGTCAGATTCCAGTTTGTGTCTCAAACTGAACAGATTTTACAATGTCTGTGGAAATAAACGGCCAAACATTCATAGGTAAAGGTCCCTCGAAGAAGAAAGCTAAACTCGACGCCGCCGAACAAGTCTTTAGATCTTTTGTTCAATTACCCAACGCTGAGGAGGCCAATCAAGCAATGTATCAGGAAATACCGAATGTGGGATTCACACCTAATCTTGCAGAATCTGTAGCTAACGTATTATCCAATAACCTTCAGGAGAGTCGCAATGAGGAGAAACTTGACGTCAGTCGGAATTCGACTATTAGCCCAAACAAATCGAATTGTTTTTGACTTTGCATGGTCAAAGTACCCAAACAGCCAGATTGTACAATTCCAGTTAGGAGTATAAATGAGCTGCGTACAGATTTGAAGAACGAAATATTGTCAGAAATTGTGGAAAGCCCCCTCAGCTTGTGCTTATCAGGATCCAATTGTGGTAGAGTACATTATGTAATGAATAAGTACTTATCGTCTGATTGCGTTGTCTCGATCTCTAGTTTTAAAGTACATCAACATGTTCTTTTCTTTCTATAACAAGAAAACCATTTGTGATTTGTTTTATGCCCCAGCTGGTAATGTGTTTTCATTTGGTCATACCAGTATGTTCAGCTATCCGTATATCTCGAGAAGATTGTTTTATACAATTAAGCACAATACAGTCAAAGTAGACAACTGAAATTTGGAAGGCACATTGGTCCACGTGTGTATAGTATCTGTGTAAATTTTCATATCCACACAATAATTGTCAATCAGTTACTATGACAAACAATAAAAGTCAGGGGCCCCGAGTGGCCGAGTGGTCTAAAGTGCTTTCCGTTACGGATCACTGCCATCTCACCTGTCTGCGTGGGTTCGAGTGTCGGATTCGGCCAATGTGGGTATGTGAGAAAGCTTGCCAGTCGCTTCTCGTGGGTCTATGGTTCTTCCGGGGTTTTCCGGGTTCTTCATCCACCATTACTACTGGCCGCCATGTATAGCCTATCTTGTGGTGACAAATGGCGTAAACCATAAAAATAAAACAATGAAAGTCCGTCCGTCCATCCGACATCGGTAAAGTCTACGTTTAAGTTATTTGGGGCAGCGTTGGGTTATCAGTAATCGACTAAGGCCTTCTAGGTTGTAATACACGTTTGCGTTTTTCATATTTTCTTCAGAAACGCCTTATAACGATCGAGCAAACACTTTTAAGGCAGACAAATTATATTTAAAAGCATGCATGCATTCACATGCAGATGATCTGAATATACGTCAAGACTATTACAGCACAATTCTGTCAATTTTTTTTTGGGGGGGGGATACTTTTTACAACTGAAACTTATTTCGATTGGTGATCATTTTAGGATGATAAAACGAAATTAATAGAGGTAGACAAATGAATGAGGTGATGAGGTATGTATGCTTGCATACATATGAGGGTGGCCTGATTAGATATTTAACCGTTAAACTTTATGAATGTGCACGTTTTGTCCGCGAGAGCCTTACAAGAACGATTTAGAAAAACTCACTTGAAATAATCCAGTGAAATTTGGTACGTATGTTGATATGGATGACGTAGATTTCGCATGCTATATAACACAGCTATTGCTCCTTTTTAAACGCTCTACTAAGTACACTACGAGACTTGGAATGTTTGTACAAACAAAAACCTAATTTAACGAGTTTCCTTGAAGTATAAAGGTGATTTATTCACCAAGAGAAAGAAATATAATCTTTTGGTTTTTTTTATGAGACCATCATCCAAGAAGGTGAAACTTCACATGGCTGGAAGAAATGTACAGTTCTTGTACCCGCTTTTCGATAAATAAGTGGATGTATGATTTCTGTCTCGGTTTTTTTTTTTTTTTTTTTCGGCATGTGTGGACGGTCGTCTATCCATGGCCATTTCTTGTACACGCAAAAGCCTATACGAGACAGACATCAACCTTGGCAAGCGACTTCTCCCTAGGATAAAATTTTGCAGTACGGTTTTAATGTGTTACCCTTGACCTTATTCTTCCCATAAGGGGGCAGGGTCCAGTTTTTATGTACAAATTTAATGTCGCATGCACCTGCCTAATATAAAAATTCATTAAAAATATAATATGTGAGTGAGGTCAAAAAGGTATATATTTCTGGATAGGTATTATGTAGCGCAAGATAATCATATCACACACTTGACCTGACAAGTCTACTGAAGTTCTTAGAATAAAACGTTTTTGTACCCCAACCCCTATTTTATACATGCATTTTTCACATCCGAAGACCATTTTTGACAGCATGTGGTGCTCACAGTGCAAACGCAAGGCCTTTTCCTAGATGAAAATTTTGAAAAACATTGTCTACTAAATAGCTTGATGCAATTCATAACAGTTGTCATCCATGCCGTTTCTGAGATATTCTACTTGCCTTGAACCCACGTGTCTACTGCTATGGGAGGCTAGCTCTTCTTCCTAGCCGACTATTGGTATTTCACAATCAACATACTGCAGAGTAACTATGGAAAGTGTACATATCTGACATCAATTTCAAGAACACAAGCCTGAAACACCTAGTTCACAAATTTATCCATATCTTTAATTATTACACAAAAGTAGCTCAAAAACTCATACCATACCCTTAAGTTAAGAAATTTGCCAGGGGCCAATTTACGAAACTGGACCCTGCCACCTGAGCACGGTTAGAAAGCATTTGCTCTGCTCATCGCATGAGTAATGTGTTGCGAAGTTTGAACAACTGCTTCAAATCAAACCTTTTTGTGTACAAGTTCAAAACTTGTTTCTATGAATTTTCAGTAAAATTTATTTCTGTAATAAACTCTAATATGCTATTAAACACCAAAAACAATAGCTACCGATATTTCTCTCTGAAGCAACTAAAGTGTTTGATATTTTTATGCGCGTGCCATTTCTAATTAAGGATATAGTTACCCACGTACGTAAATCAGCAATCACACGGAGCGACCATGCAGCCATAATTAGCTTCAAGTGCCTTTTCGCTCTGAATAATTTAACGAAAACTCCGCAGAGACGCATTATTTAAGATCCACTACGCGGTTGAAAATGAATTAAGAGCATTTATAAACTTGATAATCTGGCTGAGAAAGTTAAGTTTGTAGAACTTGTTAAGGAATACTTTGAAATGATGCACTGACTTACTGTTTACTGACGTTATTGAACAGTACCGTAATATTCCTAGCTTTTTAAAATACCCCTTGTAAAGTATATTAATATTCTGATATGCAAGCATCGAATAAGGAAAGAACAAGATGGCGCATTTTTGTAGGATAGATTTTTAAGCTGAGTGGTCATAATTTGATTGGAATATTTAAGAAGTATTGTAATTCACAGGACTCACAAGGACAAGATTATGTGGAATAAACAATTACTGAACTGTATTAGTTTAAATTTATGCGCAAAAGTTTCTACATATTATGGTCATATGTAACACCCAAAAATATTCATTTGCCCCAAGCTAAGTTTCAGTTGCTTCGGGCAATTGGGCAACTTTTTGGTGGAACATTGGTATGTTGCACACTCAAAATTTTCTTTGCTGAATGTTAAGTCTACAAAAATTAAGTTTCCAATATAGCCTCAAGGAGTAATAATAATAACAAAAATGATAATAAAAATAATAATAATAATAATAATAATAATAATAATAATAATAATAATAATAATAATAATGAAAATAATAATATTATTATTATTATTATTATTATTATTATTATTATTATTATTATGTTTATTATTATTATTATTATTATTATTATTATTATTATTATTATTATTATTATTATTATTGAGTCTGCCGTGTAGATCGCATTACATGAGGCGTCTGATTTTGAGTGGTCCTCTTGGCAATGTATTATGAAGAATAAGAAGTTGATGACTACCATACAGTAATTCTGACCTTTTTTTTTTGCGTTTTAGATGCCAAGGTAGATAGTCTTAGCTAAGTCGAGCAGAGGGGGAAAAAGACTAGATGCAGGGGCAATTCAGCAAGAAAAAGTAAAAGACCCGTGGACCCGACAGTTTTTCCAAAAATGCTTGCATGAAATAAAACATGAGCTCGAGTTAATTAACTCTTTTCTAAATGAAGTAATGTTAATTTGCTACAGTTTTCATACATTTTCCTAAAGAACAAACCCTGAAGATAACAATTTCAATTGCACTGCATTGGAAGCTTTAGTTATTTTGTCAATAAACAATGGCAATGCCCAGGCTCTGACACAAGCTTGTCCATCAAGAGCATGTGCAACATCCTTATTCAGTCTATTTAGTATTTAACAAAATTTAAAAGCCTTACTTTCATTTCATACTTTTAAATATCTTCTGTTCTATTGCGTATATAGTACAGTTTGACATGCGCTTTCCATCTTTGTGTTTGACTTTGTACTAAGTTTTGAGCTGTCATATTCAAATTTTATATCACTTTCTCCCTTCCTAAACGTCTCCCGCTAGTTTTAGGAACCACACAAATATGACTTTGCTTTTGATGAAATAGCAAAAAAGGTTATAATAATTTATCGGACTTTTATAGTATCATCGGTTCGTCATCATTACATATATGTTGCACAGTTGAATGTTTAAATTATTTTCATGCTGTGCATTGTTCTAGAATTTTTTTTAAACCATATAGTACCCATTTAATTTTAGATAATTGAACGAGCATTCGATAAAGCTATTCAATCAAGGTTACCGAATCGCACATCCAGAGTGGAACTACTTAGGTGTCTAGTCCTATATTTAAGACCTTGACGCTGATATTTATGTTTGACCGTCCAGTTCTTCCAGCCTAACTGACGGTGCAGTGTAGCGTTTTTAGATGTCGACTAACACCGTAACGAAAGTCGCATTTTCAGGAATATTTCACACAACTGGCAACTAAAATAACGACGCTTTTCTACAAAATAAAGTCATATTGTTTTAGTCAGAATTTATTTCCTCTGTTATCTTTTCTCCGACAAATTAAAATTCCTATACAAGAAATGGACTTTTTTTTTAGTTTCGTTGGCTGACTTTTCAATTAGCTGGAAAGAGATGAAAGCCGGAAATGACTAAATCGGGTTAAATTGAAATATTAATCTTTAACGAAACGAATACAAATATATTATGCCTATTGGAACTGTAAGCAACGCTTAGTTTCGTTTAAGAAACATATCCCCAACATGAACCTACATGAACATACCTCGGCATACCTCGGCTACAGTCGCATTTCAACAAATTTAAATGTATGTCAACGGAACAGGAAAATGCGTCAATTTTCTAGTGTTCGATATTGATTATAACATGACAAAAACAGCACAGTAAGTATATTAATTACATATCAATTTGTGGAAGGGGTTGAACTGCATTTATATTTATTAACTTCCTATTATTAACGTTTGTCTTATTTGCATTTCTCTATAATTGAATTAGACACAGCTTTAATAAAATTAGAGACGTCTCTAATTCAATTATGCGCTTTCTCGTAATGGATTTATTCAAGCATCTTAATGCTATGGCAAACAAAACAATTTTATTTTAATCTCCCCTCCACATTATAATAGTTTGGGTATTTAAACAAGTTGACTTAAAATTACATGAATGAGCGTCACAAACCAGTTCAGAAAATATTGTAAATTTAAACTGATCAATAGATATTTTAACATCCACTATGAATACACTTGTGCATGTGAATGTAATCTAGAAGCAAAATAAAAAGAAGAATTTGGATTAAACCCCTGCTTGGACAAAACAAGTATTTGATGCTAACGTACCTGTAAGTTTATCTCGGCAAATATGCAACACTTAGAGGATGGCAATCGCTTCAAGAAAAGTGGTCGACTGGTAATATTTAGAAAACCGTACACAACCATGCGAATGTTCCTCTACCACAGTATGACAATGCACTAGAATGACCAGACAAGTGCATTTGTTCAGAATCTGGGATTGGCCTTTTTTTAAAAAAAAAATAATCCTTGTTTCATTTGGCCATTTTAGGTAGAACACCCACAAAATAATACTAAAGATACCAACACGAGTACAGTTTGTGCATGTTTACATTACCTTAAAAAATTCTTTTATCGCATTTATTTCTTCCTCCCAAATTTGAACATTTGCCTCCATTATACTTTCGCATTTTACCATGATGAATCTTTCTTCCCTAAGTAATGTACAGTCCCGGATTACACATTAGGCAGAGTAGGCAACTGCCTATGGGCCCCGCGACTTTTATGGACCCCATCAGGGGCCCCATGGGCGCCCATGAGACCGTGACCATGGGTCTGGGGCCCCAAAAGTTTGACTGCCTATGGGCCTCCACGGTGCTTAATCCGGCGCTGGTAATGTACTTTGGTTACAATACTGTATAAATTCAAGCTACGCTTTGTAGTTCTTGAATGTTAATACTTACTCGCTGTCGTTTTCGACCATTGTTCTGGTTAAGTTTGTTTGCATAGCATAAAAACTTAAAACTGCTTATTTTATTTAATGTATTATCCTTCATCTTTCAAAGTCTGATTGTCCCAAATAAATATTGCTGGGGGGGGGGGGGGGACACATAAATTGACTTGCGCATGGGTATAAACTTGAATCCTGTGCAACGGGAAGTTGGAAACAGGCCGATTGTTTCTGTTCTTTATGGATATCTTTCTATTTTCATTACTTATCGTAGATAAACAAAACAGCAAGCATATTGGTATTAAATATGGGGGAGGGGCGAGTAGTATATAGCGTTGACCATCATAGGTATGTGAGCAAGCTTGCAAGTAGCTTCCAGTGGGTCGGTGGGTCTTCCCAGGGCATTCCTAGTTTCTTCCTCCACCCAATATACCTGCAATATATAGCCAATATAAATTTGTATTCATATGCAAGTTAACATTAAGTTTTCTAGACAACCATGCAATTTTTTTTACACGTTTTAAAAATACGCTTTGGAGTTTGTTCTTTACAAAGAACAAGTCTTCGCATGATTGTGCACACACATAATGTAGACAAAACATTTTTTATTCATGTGCCAATTTTCATGCCTTTACAGAAATTTAAGTATTTTTTTAATTACACCAGGTTTCAACGTCTTTTTTGCAAAAAATATGTTTTAGCACAATTCAGCAAACATCGCTTCATATAGATCAATAAAATTTCTTGTGCATCATTGGATTCATCTTCAGATGACCCGTGAATTATAATAAAATTGGTCAAACTCGTATTTCTATTTGGTTGATGTTGTTTTGATATCTGTGCATGTGTGGGTAATGCGTGATTTATAAATACAAATAAGGTTTATATTTAAATTTTAATTGCTGACTGCATCGGTTGTTTATGGGATGGAAACAAAATGCATGTAGAGACGTCACACAACATGCAGTGATATCATCAATTTTATACTGAAAACATTTCGAGCTGTGGAAACAATGAAAAATCCTTAAGAATAAAAACAAACTTGAGTACAGATGATCGAAACATCTATGGTCATTATTATGAAAATAAAACCATGAAAACAAGATATTCTACATTACCGGTAATACCTTTTCATATTGCAGCTATCTGACCTTCGCAATAATAACAAACAAATCTAAAATTTACATGTTAGGATTGGTACACAATTTATTTTCTGATATAACATGGTACATGGACCATATGACCATTATAATTCATTTTCTGATAAAACATTTTACATGGACCACATGACCATTATAATTCATTTTTTGATCTAACATGGTACATGGACCACATGACCATTATAATTCATTTCCTGATATAACGTCGTTCATGTACTACTGTGGACGATATGACCATTACGATTCATTTTCTAATATAATATATTTTTTAAAAATTAAAAATGCTAATTGTGACCAGAGGCCATGTAGAAAACTATATAATCTTGTAACAGAGGATATTTCAAATGTGCTTTAAGTTCTGGCACAAATCAGTCGTATTATATACTGTGTCCAGTATTATTGTGGGCTGAAATCTATTTTCTTTAATGAATTAAACTGATTATTTTCTCTTGAAATAGAAAAGTGCTCTGATAACATTCTTGAAGAGACATTCACTGGAATTTATAGTGAATCCAAACCTGCAATTATACTACTGTGATTTTGAAAATAAATACTTGTCATATCAACACTCTACAAGCTACTACAGACACCTTATCAATTTTGGATTTAATTTAGATTTATACTGGATTTTTTTTTATCAGGACTTAAAATTATTACGACTTGTCTGTAATTCTAGTATTATTTTGGGATTTAATTCGCAATACCGTAAGATCTTTTTCTTTTCACTTTGTATTCTAGTGAAATAAATTAGTTGTTGAATTTTACAAAGCTTGTTGCTTTTCACTATTTTATGTTACATTTTTTAAGAGCATAGACACGCAGCACCAATATTAGACCATTATCATTGACTTAATGAATAAAATGTATAACAATTCAAGTTCAAAGAAAACAAGAATCTGTGTATTGTATCATTTTTTTTCCTTTTTAAAACATTACGGACAAAATTGTAGTGCTTCACGTGTTACGTATATTTGATTTAAGTTATTTATTTTTGTTTTAGTTGCTTTGTCAGATTCAAATTTGACATTTTAAGTTTAAGATTCATTCATTGGGAGATATTTTTTTTTTAAAAACGTGGGATGATCTGTACTTTACAAATAAACACCAGATGTTGACCTCATTTCTGATCTAGCTTCAGAGTTGTAAAGCAAGCTTTTGATATTATTGGTTGATTGCAAGGACATTATAGTGCTTTGTTATAAACATCTTTCTATTTTTAGTTCGGTCATACGGTGTGTACGAGATTTTTTGAACGCAAATTTATTCTAAAAGATTCTAGAAGATTATGTGACCCCTTTCTTGTTTACGTAAAAACAGGTATATAAATTATGTTTTGGAGCGAACTATTTAGTAGAACTTGGGCTGTTAGAATATTGTGTAGTTTTGAGTTATTTTAAATTACCTTGTATTGGAAATTATTTCAATTCGTTGGATCAAGAGGATTTATTTTGTTATTTACCTGGAAAATAATTGTGCTCATTGAATTTCATTACCAAGAACCGACTTCATCACGTGACATCTTGGATGCTTCACTAAGATTCGAAGTTGGAATTATTTGGACATTTTATTACCAGGACTTTTGCAATTTCTCTAGTGGATAATATTTTAAATTATTTTTGGATTAATTTTGGAATTGATTCTTAAAACCGTAAGTTTATTTTTCTTTTCTGGAAAATATTTGTGCTCAATAAATTGTTTATTAAGTTTTTACAAGCTTGTTATTTTCACTCTTTCTATGTTACTATTTATTCGAGCGTAAGCACGTAACATAGAAATTGGGGACCTCGTCCGGGAATGGGATCAATTGGAATTTGGCTAGAATTTTTTTCAGAAAACTTTTATTTTAAATTTTAATTCCCCTAGTTTTTGAAATTTTTTAAAATCTTTAGTGAGATTGACAGGCTTGTATTAAAATGACATCTAAAGTAGAAATATTTCTTTCTAATCCTACTCAGGAGCAATTAGATCTTTACAAAAACAGAAGAGTTGATTCAAATTGCCAGAAAATATGAACTTTCTGAAGTCAACGCTTCTTTAACGAAACAAGATATCAAAATGATTTTGGTCCAATATTTGGTAGAAAAGAATGTTTTGGAAAAAAGTGCTTTGATTTCGGTCATATGTCTGCATCAGACTCTGACATTAAAATAAAGAAAATTAGAATAATAATTCAAGATGGAATTAGAGTTGAAGAAGCTGGAATTTCAAGAAAGGGAGAAAGAAAGACAATTACAACACGAAAGATGAGAGAGAAACAGGAAAGGGAGAAAGAAAAGCAATTACAATATGAAAAAGAGGAGAAAGAGAGAAACAGGAAAGGGAGGAAGAAAAACAATTACAATATGAAAAAGAGGAGAAAGAGAGAGACAGGAAAGGGAGAAAGAAAAACAATTACAATATGACAAAGAGGAGAAAGAAAGACAATTTGAATTACAAAATGAGCAGATGCACATTCGGTTACAAGAAAAACAAATTGATCAAGAAAGATAGAAGGAAGAAAGAGAATATCAATGTAAAATGAAAGAAACAGAGCTGGCAAGTGAAAAACACTTTCATACTTCAAATCCAAATTTAAGGTTTGATTTAGCAAGGAATATTAGATTAGTGCCACCTTTCAGAGGAAAAGAAGTAGACAAATATTTCATTCGTTTTGAAAAAGTTGCAGAAAAGTTTGGCCAAGGGAGAATTGGACTCGGTTATTGCAATGTGTACTCACTGGTAAGGCTAGTGAGATTTACACTTCACTGTCTGTCCACAAAAGTGGTGAATATGATGTGGTTAAAAAATGCATTCTAACGGATTATGAGCTAGTCCCTGAAGCTTATCGGCAAAAATTCAGAAATTACGGAAAAGAAGCTGGACAAACTCGTGTCGAATTTGCTGGAGAAAAAGAGCAGTTGTTTGATAGATGGTGCTTAGCCAAGAAAGTCGAACAAGATTATCAAAATCTCAAGCAAATTATATTAATTGAAGAGTTCAAAAACTGTGTCCATAGCGACGTTAAGTCTTATCTCGATGAGCAAAGGATTGAAACCTTGGAGAATGCTGCTCGAGCTGCTGACGAATATTCTTTGACACATAAAGTTCTTTTTGTTAACAAGACTTCTACTCAACAGTCTTCTGGCAGAAAAGTATTTCAGCTTAATACCAGCCCTTTTAAAACTCAAATTAGCACAACTTTCAAAAATCAAACTTCAGAGAAGCTTGATTCTAGATCCTTGTCTCTTCCGACGTGTACCTATTGCAAGAAAAAAGGACACGTTATTTCTGATGGCTACAAATTGAAACATAAGCATCAGAATCAAGACAGACCTGTTCCATATGCTCTTATTTCTAAGAGGTCGAGGTCACGGTCATGTATTGAAAGCAATACATTTGTTGGGTCTAATAAATCCCAGTCTGATTTTATTATGGAGAATTATGAACCATTCATATCGAAGGGTTCTATATCACTCTTGGGTGATTCAGCCAATCCCACCCCTATTAAAATTTTAAGGGACACAGGGGCTTCTCAGAGTCTTTTATTGTCAGGTACTTTGCCTTTTTCTGAGAAGTCTTCTTCTAATGAAAGTGTTCTTATTCAGGGAGTAGAGTGCGGCTTTGTTAATATTTCTCTCCATTGTGTAAATTTGTCATCAGACTTAGTGTCAGGAGCTGTGACAGTCGGAACAGTCTCGGTTTTACCCGTTGAGGGCATTCATTTATTGCTAGGCAACGACTTAGCTGGAGACAAGGTTGTGGTTAATCCACTTGTAACTGACAAGCCTGATTTGGATCAGAAAGTTGATTCAATTGAAAAAGAATTCCCTGATATATTTCAAGCTTGTGCAGTTACCAGAGCTATGGCAAATAAAGCTCTTGAGAATGATGTTGATGAAAGCAGTATTCCTTTAGCTGACACGTGTATAGGTCAGGCTTTTGATGAGGTCACTTTTACTCCTTGTTTGGATAAATCAGAAGGTATTGATCACAGTGATCCTCTTTTAACAACTCATTCTCTTTATTCTAATCAGGGTGATAAACAACAGTCACATGTCGTCGAACAGGAAAACGATCCTGAGATCTCCTGTTTGTTTCAAAGGGCTATAAGTGAGACTGAAGCCACTGAAGTTCATGTGTGTTATTTCATTACAAATGTAATTCTTATGAGAAAATGGAGACCTCCCGAGGTATCTGCTGGTGATGAGTGGTCGGTGAACTATCAAATAGTAGTTCCAAAACCTTACAGACAGGATATACTTGATCTGGCTCATGAAACTTCTTTGGCTGGTCATTTAGGGATTAATTAAACTTATCACAAGATCTTGACTCACTTCTATTGGCCAAAAATCAAAAGTAATGTTGCCAAATACTGTAAATCTTGTCATACTTGTCAAATGGTAGGAAAACCCAATCAGAAGATACCTAAGGTTCATCTACAACCTATTCCTGCCTTTGAAGAACCATTTAGTAGAATTATGGTAGATTGTGTAGGTCCTTTACCCAAGACACAGTCAGGTAACCTATACCTGTTGACCATTATGTGTGCGTCAACAAGGTTTCCAGAGGCAATTCCGTTGAGGAATATAAAATCTAAAACAATACTAAAAGCTTTGATAAAGTTTTTTTTTTAACTCAGTATTGCCTTCCCAGATCTGTTCAGTCTGATCAAGGTTCAAATTTCATGTTTGGAATTTTCCAACAAGTTATTATGAATTAGGCATTCAGCAATTCAAATTATCTACCTATCACTCTGAGAGCCAAGGGGCATTAGAAAGATTCCATCAGACAGACTTTGAAAAATATGATCTGATCATATTGTTTTGATACGAATAAAGATTGGGATAAAGGCATTCATTTACTATTGTTTGCTGTTAGAGAATCAATTCAAGAATCTTAAGGTTTCAGTTCCTTTGAACTGGTTTTCGACACACTGTGCGTGGACCATTGAAGTAATTGAAAGAGAAACTTCTCTCTAATGAAGATATTGAGATCTATCTTCTTGATTATGTTTCCGATTTTAGATACAAGTTGCCAAAGGCTTGTGAGGTCTCAAGAACAAATCTGCACTCTGCTCAATCTAAAATGAAATCAAGATATGATAAAAAAAAAATCGGAGAAAAGGAGTTTTCAGCCTGGTGATAGATTCCTGACTCTCTTACCAATACCACAAAATCCTCTTCAGGCCAAATATTATGGTCCCTACACAGTTGACAAGAAAATTAATGACTTAAATTACATTATAAATACTCCTGGGAGGCGCATTGTACCTGTCCCACTCAGTGAAGGAATATCATCAGATTCTATTGATATTGAAATGACGAATCTTTGTAATTCAGAAATTATGAAAGATCTAGACCAGAAACTTTCACATTTACAAATGCAAGAAAGAAATGAACTGAAACAGTTATTATTTGAATCTGAGCACTTATTTCCTGATGTTCTTACAAGGAAAAACAAAATTTTTCATGACGTTGAAATTGTAAATTCCAAACCTGTCAAACAACATCCATACAGGATGAATCCACTTAAACAAGAATACTTAAAAAAGTAAATTCAATATTTGCTGGAGAATGATTTTATTGAGCCCAGTAAAAGTGATTGGAGTTCACCATGCATGCTTGTTCCAAAACCAGATAAAACTTTCCGTATGTGCACTGATTATAGGAAGGTGAACAGTGTGACAAAAACAGATTCATTCCCATTACCAAGAATTGACGATTGTATTGATAAAATCGGGAATGCTAAGTATGTCACCAAATCTGACCTTCTGAAAGGATTTGCACAGATTCCACTAACGGAAAGAGCAAAGGAAATCTCGGCATTTGTGACTCCAGATGGACTTTACCAACATAAAGTAATGCCATTCGGGATGTAAGGGTCAACAAGTACATTTCAACGTCTCATGAATATGATCACCTCTGGTCTAGAAAATTGTGATGCCTATATGGATGACGTCATCATCTACAACGACACCTGGATAGAACATCTAGCAACAATTCGAAAATTCTTTGACAGACTCACTGATGCATGTTTGACAGTTAATTTATCTAAAAGTGAGTTCTGCCGTGCTAGTATGACTTGTTTTAGGACATATTGTGGGACATGAACAAGTTAAAAATCAAAGATTACTAAGGTGGATTTTGTTATTGCAGGAATATAATCTTGACATCCGGCACATCAAGGGAAAATATAATTTAATAGCAGACGCTCTTTCCCGTGTATAACAATATATTATATCATATACACTGTGTAATTTATATGAGTTATTTTAACCTCAGGTGTAAATTGATGTGTGGTAAAAAGAAAGTTTTATATAAATAAGGTGTTACGTATATTTGATCTAAGTCATGTATTTTTGTTTTAGTTGTTTGTTTGTCATTTTCCAATTAGACATTTTAATTTTAAGATTCATTCATTGGGAGATTTTTTTTTTAAAAAAGTGGGATGATCTGTACTTTACAAATAAACACCAGATGTTGACCTCATTTCTGACCTGGCTTCAAAGTTGTAAACAAGCTTTTAAAATGATTGGTTGATTCCAAGGACATTATGGAGCCTTGTTATAAACATCTTTCTATTTTTAGTTCGGTCATACGTTGTGTACAAGATTTTTTGAACGTAAATTTATTCTAAAAGATTCTAGAAGATTATGTGACCCCTTTCTTGTTTACGTAAAAACAGGTATATAAATTATGTTTTGGAGCGAACTATTTAGTAGAACTTGGGCTGTTAGAATATTGTGTAGTTTTGAGTTATTTTAAATTACCTTGTATTGGAAATTATTTCAATTCGTTGGATCAAGAGGATTTATTTTGTTATTTATCTGGAAAATAATTGTGCTCATTGAATTTCATTACCATGAACTGACTTCATCACGTGACATCGTCTTCCATCTTGGATGCTTCACTAAGATTTGAACTTGGAATTATTTGGACATTTTATTACCAGGACTTTTGCAATTTCTCTAGTGGATAATATTTTGAATTATTTTTGGATTAATTTTGGAATTGATTCTTAAAACCGTAAGTTTATTTTTCTTTTCTGGAAAATATTTGTGCTCAATGAATTGTTTATTAAGTTTTTACAAGCTTGTTATTTTCACTCTTTCTATGTTACTGTTTATTCAAGCCTAAGCATGTAACACACAATACAACCATTTGGTACATGTGTGGTACCTACTATACCATTCTTCAGTAAATAATGCAGTTAGCAGTTAAAACTGTAATTTTATTTTTTTTTTGTAAAAATCAAACAATTTAATGTCATTATAAATAGTATCTTTATAATCAGTGAATGTGAACGGAGCAATTCATAAAGTATAAGGCGCATATAATGCAGTCAAACCATTACTTGGAGCAATAATGATCTTCTGATGATTAATCTTAAGAACCAATTCTAGACCCTAAGGTTACTGACTTGATCCAAATGCAAATGTTGACCCATGGTCACTGTATTAATCAAAATGAAAATGAAGCCCCAAGGTCACTGTATTAATCAAAATGGAAACAAGCCCCAAGGACATTGAATTGATCTAAATTATAAATGTAAACATTAGACAAATTTTATGGATAATAAATGTGTTACTACCATATTTACTGTATATGTTGGGACACTGTATTTATTTGGACACCTTTAATTAGTTTTATAAGTACTTCTTTGTGCACTGTATGTTCTGAGACACATCGGGTTTTTGTGAGTCACAAGTTTTAGGACACCTTTTAAATCATTTGAAAATGATATGTTGAAAAATACACTCCAACTGAATTTTTTTGAGAAACAAAACTGTACTCGAGATAAAACTGCTGTAACATCTCATCCACACAACCCTTCTCTTGCACATGAATAATTAATTATTTTGGACAGGAATGTGATTTTTTTAAAGCTTTCTCATCACCGTGCAAACTTGTGGAAGTGGAAACTGCAAGGACTAAAGTCATATTTGTGGCCAAGTGGTCTAAAGCGCTTTCTGTTACGGATCACTGCCATCTCACCTGTCTGCGTGGGTTCGAGCCTAAGTTTTGGCTAATATAGTTATGTGAGAAGGATTGCCAGTAGCTTCTCGTGGGTTGGTGTTTTTTTTCTGTGGTGTCTCCCGGGTTCTTCCTCCACCAATAATACTGGCCGCCATGTTTAGCCTATCATGTGCTGAAAAATGTCATTAAACTCTACAACAACAACAAGAAAGGCATTTTTTTCTTCAAATTTGGGCTAGTCTTGCTAATTCTCACTTTAATGCCTCATCTTATCATCAGTCTGTTAGGAGTGCAATCAATGTACACCATATTAATAATCATATTGTCAGCAAAATGATCTGCTTCTATTCTGGCCTTCATGAACTCATCACATTATTTTTTTCTTCAAATATTCTGGGCAACGCTTGGTCATCAACATCTGTGCATGAAGCACTATAATATGTCACTTTAAAATTTATTCCATTATTTCAATTTATTTTCAAAATTCCAGTGAATACTGGTGAAAACGATCCAAAATTTGCTTCCATATCTTGGCCATCTTTGTATGTTTAGAAAAAATCAGATCACTTCAAAGAATCCAGTCGGCTTGCTTTGCAATAAACTAACCTTTGTATTGGATCCTTTACACAAATAAAGTAATCAAAGTCGGATTCTGAGATAAACTTGCTTTGTAATAAAAATAACCTTTTGTCTTTGGTGTCCTGTCAGTAGGTTCAAAGGAGTTTACTGTTCGCTGCCAATTGTTTATTAACCACCAGGGCTTCTATGTGCTTGGCATCTGTAGTTACAATACAAAGGAGCATTGACGTCTGCAGGTAAATGGCAAGGATAATTTTGTAACCTGAGCTGGTGAAAAGATTGTCACTTACACCCAAGTTAATGTGTTTTCAAATAATGATTTTTAATTGTACAATACTGTCATACATTAGACCTAGATAGAATTCATCTTGATTATTTTGCACCTATCACCATGCCATGCATGAATGGCATCTTCAAGATATCGGTTGATTATTTCCCTCTTGTTTGCAATTTTGTTGGATCCAGTTTTCAGTGTGATAACATGTTTAAACCTTTGAGCACAACAATACACAATTCGTGTCTCAATGATCATGTCAATGAACAATGTGGCATGTTATCAGACATAATTGATACACACTACATTATGGAAGCCTACACTACATATACGGATTTTGTATACAAATTTTATTCTTTAATGCTCATGTTAAAAAAAAAGGAATAAATTACAACAATACAAGGTTTCTTTTTATTATCAATTAGGCATTTTATTTATCTATTTTATTGCAACATGCAGTGGGGTGAGGGTGTGTGAGCACAAATGCAATACAAATTTATTTCGTTTCTTAAGTCTTGGGACATATGAACTAAGTGGAAAAAATTCACCATAACATATATGGTAAACACTATTAAAAAATGTGTGGAGTCAAACCTGGATTAGCAAGTACCTGTCTACCTAACTGACCTAAATATAGAAGTCAGCCACTTAATGTGACTGGACTGCTATTCTTCAGTACTGTGAACTCTCTGATACATAACTACCAGTGGGGGTGAATAACTGTTTATTTTATTCCTTAACTCAATTCATAACCTGCTATTTTAAAGATATAATCTTGTCTGAGAACTTAAAATGAATGTTTCCAATTAATTTACCATATACAATTGCTTATAAGCACAATAATCACAAAATGCAAACAACAAAGATTCTGATCTGCCGTATCACAACACACTTGCAGTATAGGGTCTTTGCTTACTGATTACTCCTAGCAAACCGCATAGACCCATATTTACTGGTGCATTACATCATGGCAGATCTGGCTCTGTACAGTTTTTAGTTGGACTTGTCTACTAAGTAAATATACATGGTAGTTTTGCTAGTTTTCTCGAGTCTTAGCAAGTAAAACAAATGTGCAACTTCTTGCTGTTACCCATCCTCTCTTTGTTTCTAAATGTCAATAAATGTACTACAATAAATGTACTACAATGTACTACAATAGATCCAGGTCAGTTTTTTAACAATCTGTGTAAACGGACTGCACAGTTCAAACTGTACAATCTGAGAACATTCCATTGGTCCACTGAATGCACAGATGAAACCTCTGTACACTCAGGATCTTCCACTGGTCCAATGACCATGCACAAATCATGTTGTACACCCTGAGGTTATTCCATTGGTCCAATCACTGCACAGATCAAACTGTACAGTCAGAGAACATTACATTGATCCACTGATCTTGCAAAGATTAAACTGTACACTCAGAAAATATGTCACTGGTCCATTGACCACACAGGTCAAACTGTACTGCACTAGCTCAAAGAATAAGAATGATATCCACACAGTATCTCAATATTCCATTGGTATATATTCATGCATAAATATGCAATAAATTAAATAATAAATATTTTTAAAATGTAAAGTTTGAAATTTAATGTTCAGCTTACTTACCCATGTTAATTACTTTGAAATATAAAATATACATATGAAAAATGTCATAAAAAATAGATGAAAAATCAATACATTTTCAACAAATGGAAGCCAAAAGTATTTGCTATGTAAATATCAGTTTGAATATCATAATTTTGTTGTACGATAAAATATGTGCACGAGTATTTTGCTGTAATATCACAAGTACATACATTTTTGAAACACTGTAGATTACATTTTGGGTTTATAAAGTATATTTCATACATTATGGACAATTTATTTTATTTATCATGTACAAATAAGGAATTGTGAAGTTTAAGTCGCCATAAAAAAATGCATACAGTAAAATACACTGGCAGAATATATGCAAATGTCATCCAATATTTGTCAACATAATAGTATCACAAATATTTCTTTTCCAAAAAAACTTGCCTAATGTAAGAAGCTTTCCCTCAAAAATATAGACAAATGTATACCAATATACAGATTATGTCCCTATCCAAAACCAAAGAGTCAAACTAGACATTGAAATATATCGCATTTTGTTTCAGCTAGTCAAACCTTCTATGCCTGTCACACTCTGTTAAGCTAAAAAAACATGGGAAATAGTATCAGAGGTCTCGAAAGCGCTTAATTCCGTGTATTAGGATGCAAATATTTGATCCGGGATGCAGTAAATCGCCCATGCTGGAGTCCTCCATAAGCATGCAAAGTGCTGGGCAGCAAAATCAAAGATCTGCCAGTCCCACTTCAACAACCTATTGATTTAGAATATGTTGATTACTTTATCATTTTAGCTGTGCTGACATTTACAATGACAGAATTCAGTGGTTACAATACATCCAGATGTGCCTGCTGTATTTACATGAGTACATCAAAAGAACATGTTGTAATTGCTGAGTGGCAAGTTCAAAGACTTTGCCTAACAACTTGGGTGGGAAAATGTGCTGAAATTTACAATGACTGAATTCAGAGACAGAAAGAGCTCGAGATGTATATGTGGTTATTATACGAGTACACAAGAACTTTAGCTTCCATAGTTGTGTTCATTTCTGATTGTAGCCAAATAAATAGTGAGTGCGACATCGTAATCAAGGCACATTGTTTTTTTATGCACAATTGGATAAGGTAATGGCAAACCGACACTGACAAAGATTTTAATGCGATTCAGAAAAGTGCTTTAGTTTTTAGAACTGATCGTTTGGATTGAATAGTAGCCATATGTCAGAAAGTGTGAAGCATGGCTTAGTGTTTGGAATAAGGATTCACAAAACTGAGTCTCACCCTGAAGGTCTAGCAAAACTTTCACCACTGTCAGGCTCTTATTCTATGCATCTGAAGTCACCAATATTGGGCACAAAACCCACACCGAATTCAATTGACGACAATAAAATCTGCAGTGCTTACCAAATGTCACCTTGCTTACCAAATGCAAGGTGACAATTGTCACCAGTATATTATATTCGAAATAATACTAAGTTTGGACAAATGGGATATCACCCCTATGTTTCCACGACTCGGGATATGTTGACCTATTCTGCCAATGGCTTTGAAAAGATGTAATGTTTATGAATTGGGCTATGGAAATGGATTACATTACTTGGGAGTCTTTCTGGCAGTTGTTCTAATTTAAAAAGTTCAATATTGTCTGGGATGGGACTGCAACTTTTGCTGGTAGGACTCCTATTTTTACCAAAATTGGAGTCCTGGACTCTTAGTTTAAAAATCCTAGCGAGACCTCTGAGTGTCATGGCTGAATAATATACTCATCTTCATATCAGGACAATACAAAATGTCTCCAAAGTCAGAAAACAATGTCTAAAAAAGTTAAACACAGTCACATGTATAAACAACTCTGATCTACATTTGATTATGGGCACAAAGTCATACAAATGTCATACTAGCTTAAATGGCACTTGTTACAAATAAACAAATTCTGAAGTATACCAGTGAAAAGGAAGTACCAGTAGTTATAAAAACTCACAAAAATAAACTGTTTCAAAAATGTTGTTCTGATGAAAAAATGGACAAGAGCTTATCAAAACAATGGTAACAAGCTTATTAAACCAATGGTAACACACTTATTGAACCAATGGTAACATGCTTATCAAACCAATGGTAACATGCTTATCAAACCAATGGTAACACGCTTATTAAACCAATGGTAACATGCTTATCAAACTAATGGTAACGTGCTTATTAAACCAATGGTAATGCGCTTATCAAACCAATGGTAACATGCTTACCAAACTAATGGTAACATGCTTATTAAACCAATGGTAACATGCTCATTAAACCAATGGTAACATGCTTATCAAACCAATGGTAACACATTTATTAAACCAATGGTAACACACTTATTAAACCAATGGTAACACACTTATTAAACCAATGGTAACACGCTTATTAAACCAATGGTAACATGCTTATGAAACCAATGGTAACATGCTTATTAAACCAATGGTAACATGCTTATCAAACTAATGGTAACACGCTTATTAAACCAATGGTAACATGCTTATGAAACCAATGGTAACATGCTTATGAAACCAATGGTAACATGCTTATTAAACCAATGGTAACATGCTTATCAAACTAATGGTAACACGCTTATTAAACCAATGGTAACACACTTATTAAACCAATGGTAACATGCTTATGAAACCAATGGTAATGTGCTTATTAAACCAATGGTAACACGCTTATTAAACCAATGGTAACATGCTTATTAAACCAATGGTAACATGCTTATTGTAATGCCAATCTTTCAATAAAGTGTATTAAAACTATAAACAGAAAAAAGCAGCATGAATATACAAGTAAACAAGCAAAAATAAATATACAAGTTGACAAGCAACATGAAAAGTAAACAAAGAAAAGTAAACATGTATATTTCAACAATGAGCAGACTGTTAACATACAGTGTAAGATACATTATTTGTGAAACCTTATTTAGTACACCTCAATCATTGATAGAATGGTATGCTGGACCCTGGAGATTACTGACCAATGGCAATCACTGACCAGGCTCTTTGGTTAATGTATGCACTATTGAATTACACATGCTATACAGAAATTTTAGCTTTAATGATACTTTAGATCATCTAAAGCTTTCTGTATTTACTCAAGTACAAACCACCCGGG
Source organism: Unio delphinus (assembly GCA_029339505.1). Taxonomy (NCBI): domain Eukaryota; kingdom Metazoa; phylum Mollusca; class Bivalvia; order Unionida; family Unionidae; genus Unio; species Unio delphinus. The sequence goes on along the minus strand of JAQISU010000017.1, from coordinate 6,568,902 downwards.
GTGAAACAATCTTTCAATGCCCAAAAAGAATATACATAACCTATGAAAAAGTATAATGAGGTAAAGTTCTAAAAATTAGTCATGGTCAATGAATATTAAAGGTAATTATTATAAGGCACACATCATTTTGAATCCCAAATATATATATATATATATATATATATATATATATATATATATATATATATATATATATATATATATAAAGATCAAAATTATCAATGTATTGACTTATAAGTGAGTTATTTCACCTTACAACCCAAACAATGAGTTTGGTCAATGAATATTAAAGGTAAATGTTACACGGCACATGTCAGTTTGAATCCCAAATCTACCTCTTTATATATCTATTTAAAAAAAAACAATGTATTGACTTATGTTAGGAGTGAGTTATTTCACCTTAAAACCCGTACAATAAGTTTGGGCAATGTACTTGCTCTAGAAAAAAGTTATTCACAAAACCCATTTTTCTTCAAGCCACAATTATCTGGACTGGTTCCAAAAATTAACCCAAATCATGTCCATGTACATGGTTAATAACTGAATGCAATCTTTCTTTCTTTTAGAAATACAGACCTTGACCTTCTGACCTCAAATCAATACCATTCTTTCCTAACCATCAAGTAATTAATCCACAAACTCAAAAAACAATGTTTGTGCAAAAATAAGTTTTCTTGTCAAGGTTGCGATGACTTTGACAGTAAAGTAGACATGCTTTTTCCTTACTAGTGCAAGCCACAAGTTTGGTTCAGGTCTGTGACCTAAAACTTGAGATACTGTGTGGATATCATTCTTATTCTTTGAGCTAGTGCAGCCTTGACCTTTGGGTCTCAAAAATAATATGCTTTTTCTTTATCCCATTTTCAAGACATTCACAAATTCTGAAAAAATGCTGATAATAAAGAAATGTATCCCTATGGTCTGTACTTCATGGTTTGGATGCATGGATTTTATATTCTGACCTCAAAGAGATGCAAATGTTAGTCTGAATCTCGGAAGTTTTGCTGAAACCAACACCCAATTAATACCATTTAATAATCTTTGACCTTCTTACTGTTAGAATGACAAAGTATGTACCTGCCTGACCTGCTAAACAATAAGCATTGCTATCAAGATGTTTTAAAGGCTGTATGGCATCTGATAATTGGCATAAATGTCAGTCTAGTGTTTAGATGATAAGCATCTGAGTGACAATGATTAAGATAATCAGAACTTTAGCATCTCTTTCTAAAGATTCTGTAAATAACTGTGCCTGCTTCTGGTTAATTATATTTTTACAATGCGTATATTGTTCTATTATTGGCTGCATTATCGTGTTGTATCAAATTTGATTTTCACATAAATACAACTGAGTAGAGGAATATTTTGATTTCTTTTAAAAACATCACCATGAATCTAACTCAAGACTCTGAAAATAAACATGGCAGTAAGAAACAAAAACTCTTTAATATGAACACAAAAATTTAAGAACACATGGAAGAAAGTTTCCTTCATTGAAATGTACATGAATAATGATGGACAGACAATTGTGTTTATGCACATGGTTCAGAGATGCACAAATGAAAATTCCATTTGCCATGGTACAAATAATTGCAATGTGATATCTATTGTTCAATTTTCGTTGTGTTCTCCTCTTCATATTTTTTTTATTATAATTGTGTTGTTTTGTGTGTTAATGCTTTTACTGTTAAACAAGGCTCTTTGATACACTCTAAGTTAAGCAAACTCTTTTTACTCATGTTGTTTCTCACGATTCTCAAGTACGAGACCGTTGTCTGCAAATTTCGACGCTTGGAAATTTCAGCTCAAGAATCAATGACCCTGCAGTATAAAATCCTACCAAAGACAGCATTCAAACAAAAACTGAACAGACATTGGACATCATAACCATAATGTGCTTTGTTTTACGGCAGGTAAATAACAATGCAAATGGAATTTAACAATTTAACATAACTATATATGTTAATTCCAAGAACGCATCATATGAATAAGAGAATATATATCTGTATCACAGAAAAATTATATATCAAGTAGTGATTGAAACATCTTGCCACCGAATCTAACTCATATTCTGAAAAATCTTAATATCGTGCACTAGTTGCATTTTATTCAATACAAATTTTTTATTTTATTTTATACTTTCAAAAAATAGTGCAAGGTCGAAAAAGAAAGAATTTTCCTGTTTTGTTGTCAATGGTGTTTGTTTTAAATGCTTAATGGTGCCTAATCAGTGTATGTGTTGTCATCGTTGTCCTTCGGCAGTATGGCGTATATATCACAATAAAGCCTGCGGTAAATGCGTGAAAAGTAGAATAGGAAAAATCCCCATTTCCAAGTCATGAAACACCAGACGGTTGTTAAATAGTAGCCTTCACCTTCAATGATTAAACCTGAAATGATACAAATCAATATAAAGTGTTGTACAGATTTAGAAAATATCAACTGTTTTCTATAATAATTTTATTTATATAGTTATATCTGAATAATAAACAAGACATTCTATATCTACTCATTAATAAGTCAAGCCCAACTGCAAACTTCATACCTGGTAGATCCAGATCTGCCATTGCATAATGCACCAGCAGAAAAGGATCTAAGATGTCTGCAAAAGGATCGACCTTGAAGCGAGTACATATGGTAACTTAAATGTAGCAGTTAAAATTGTCTATTCTTACACTACTTTAATAACTTTTAGACACTTCGTTTACTATGATTTATCAATATTCAAGTCTCTATGAGGTTTATCCTGGCAATAAAACCTACAATTTGTTGTGGCACAGACTGGTTCTCTGTCAATCACTTCATAATAAACATCATAACTTGACTCCAGTCTAACAATCTAATACATAAACACCTATATTTGTCTTTCTTTCTGTGTGTAATGCTTGCCAAACAAGAGGTCACAAGTTCAAAATGTGTGGTGGCATCCAAAACGTTTATTTAATATTTCTTTTGATATTTTCATCTTTAAACATTCCTTTAAACTCACTCCTAGTGGTTTTTTTTTAATACTTCTTCTTATTCCTGATCAAGGACAGGCAAATAATATAGTATCAAAGAAAGATTACACCCTCTGAAAAGATAAGACATAAACACCCGGTTTTAGCAGTACTAAACTGCAAGACTTACTATGCAATTATTTAGCTGATGCATATCTATAATCTAGTTTATTACTCTAAGACTCATAGAAACAAAACATCTTGAAAGAAATGCCAACATTACCTAATCTTTAGCAAACAACTATGGTGATCTGAGTTACCCTTGCAATATAAAATGTTATATAAGTAAAAAAATAAACAGACAAATTGATTAAAGAACATCTTGGCACCATACAATGTCTCATCTGCAAATATCACTATGACATATTTCAAATGACATTTACAAACCTGAACCAATTTATTTATTACACGTTAGGTGCCACCACTTCCTGAAAAACAAAAACAAATACCCAAATCTTGCTCATTACTTATGAAGAATTAATGACCAAACTTCATTATTTCTGTCAAAGAGTAAAAGATTATTGAGTATTAAAGAAAGCAAACAATAAACATTTAAACTTTTTGCCATGCCTTATCTTAGCTCCCATTTCAATTTCACATTTGAGGGTTTCAAATATCTGATGTGTCCCAGAAACTAAGTATATTTAAAGCTCCAATGATGCCATTATGTGCCAAATCTGAAGAATAATAATCTTGAAAGATATTGGTCTTTAACATTGCTGGATTCTGCCAAAACCAGATAATGTCTACATAATGAGCCACATAACTTCTCGTTCTGAGATAACCTGCCGTTTTCCGCATTAATCCAACTCTGATCAGCAACATCTGTGGGTCAACCGATTTCAGTTGAAAGTTGGAACACATGATTTGATAATGTCACTGTGGGTCAACCAATTTCAGTTGAAAGCTGGCACACATGATTTGATAATGTCACTGAGGGTCAACCAATTTAAGCTGAAAGCCTGCACACATGATTTGATGATGTCACTGTGGGTCAACCAATTTTAGTTGAAAGCCTGCACACAGGATTTGATAATATCACTGTGGGTCAACCATTTTCAGTTGAAAGCCTGCACACATTATTTGATGATGTCACTGTGGGTCAACCAATTTCAGTTGAAAGCCTGCACACATGATTTGATAATATCACTGTGGGTCAACCATTTTCAGCTGAAAGCCTGCACACGATTTGATGATGTCACTGTTGCAAACTTAAGAAGCTAATACCACACTATGTCGTATTGTCTTCAACCAAAGTTTGCGTATAAATTAGTGCACCATCTGATCACTGATATTTAACCAAATCATTATTTTTTATTCAATGCACATATCATTTTTCTTTTTCTCAGATCATCCTAAGAAAGCAAGCTTGCTTCTAATCATCCTCTCTGGAATCTATCTGTGTGCACTTGTTAATGTTGTTATTAGATTAGTCAAGTACAGAATTGGTTAAATGTATCATATCATTACTTTTGAAGTGTTGTGGAAAAAAGATCAGAATTACAAGTAACTTTGTTGACTGAATTAAGTGGTGGCACCTCTTACTTCTAAACTGTTTATATCAGAGAGCTTTTTGAACAAATCATTTCCTTTCTTCCAAACTTAGATTGGAAAAATTGATAAATTTATGATAAAAGGCAGCATTGGGGCCTTAAGACAACAGGCTTGGGGCATCATCTTTATCAGTCAAATTTTCACAGATTTCATGGATTTCTTTTCTTGAACTAATTTTTAAATTTCTTGGACCAACTGTCATAGTTTATGGACCAGTTTTCAGTGATTTCATGGATAAATTTTCAACGATTTCATGGACCAATTTTCAACAATTTCATGAATGAATCCTGACTGACCTTACTAACCACTGATTTAAATACCAAGCAAATGACGAGTCTTCCATGGAAAAAACTGGACACCATCCCCAAATAATGAAGGTTACTATACACAAAAAATGTCATTTTTTTTCCAAACCTCAAAATTAAACAATTTCACAGTAGTTTGATCTATATGTAAGGGAGTGGTAGAGAAAGACAAATTAAAATATATGGATAAAAATTAGCTGAGTTGTATGTCATTGAGAAAAATAATGGTAAGTAAGAGATGTACATTTCCATCAATGAAGTAAACAGCTGATACCCACCTTGTTTCTGTGTTAGTGCAAGAGCAAGGTAGACTGCAACGCCACAGACTCCAATCAGTTGTACAAAACATCCTGCTAGCATGTACCCCTTTAATTGATATGGATCTGTCTCCCACTTCTTCTTCCTGTAGCATACATGAATATACAATGTTGCTGCTGCTGCTAGCCCTATAAAAAACATATGAGAAGACAACAATGTGATTTGGATTTTAAACCTAGATTTAACAATTTCTCAGTTATACTGCTACAATGTTTTTAGTGTGCCATTTATAGTGATGTCCAACACTTGCTGGGGCATCATGCCATACATATGCAGCAGGATGTCCAAACCAGTATTCCAAATATTCCAAACACCTGGTCGGTCATGTCCTAACGCTAACCTCTTAATGCTGAGCACCAACCGATGCAGTTAGTAGTGCCAGTTTTATAAATTTTTTGGTTTGACTTGGCTGGGGTTTGAAACAAGGACCTCTGCATCTAAACTGGATCTTGTAATCTATGAGGCCACTGGAGTGGTCAGAAGACAAGAGAAATGGCTGATACAGCTAGTGAATCATAACACTGCTATGGATCACTGCCATCTCACCTCTGTCTGCATGAATTTGAGTCTCAGATTCAGCCAATGTAGGTTTGTTAGAAAGCTTGCCAGTAGCTTCTCATGGGTCAGTGGTTCTTTCCGGGTTCTTCCTCCACCATTAATACTGGCCGCCATGTATAGCCTACCGTGTGCTGAAAATTGGCATTAAACCCTACAACAACAACAACAACCATGTATGTGGTCGGGGCAAGACATTTATTTGCTAAATATAAATAGGATAAAATGGGTTAAAGCAATGCCCTAATAAGGACATATTGTGATAAACAAACCCATAACATGTCAAATATATTGTAAGTGATTTATACATATTTTTTTTGTTCCCCAACACTAATGTGACAAACTGCATACTGTAAATTTGTTAATCAAAGCAACCAGACTAGGACATGCAATTCATGTGGGTACAAGGACAGTGATGCTCAAATGACCAAATTAGGCAACAAATTAACAACAACAACAAAAATGGATGACCTCAAACGAGAGAAAACTTAAAAAGTTTACCAAACTTTTCATGATATACAGTAAACACTGATAGGGAAGAATAGATTTTGAACTACTTTATGTGGGTGAACATTTAGATCAAGAGCTATTGATATCATCAGTCTGTATTTCACCAAATGGAAAGACTGACTCTAAAGATTCATTAATGAAAACTAACAAGCTTTTTGTTCCAATCAGACTTTTTTCTTAAATTAATTGTTCAGTAATTTAAATGAAATCAGGAGAGAAATGGAAAATCAAAAAGAAACAGAAATGTACGGAAAACTTTGTTGAGACAATATCTTTAAATCCTCTGCTCAAATCAACTATGAAATTATCAGTTTCTGATGTTATAAGCTATATACAGGTATGTGATCTCAGAATTCCAGCAAATTTTTTAACGCAACAGAAAAACATTGCCTTTAACACAGTTAAATAAAGGACGCATGTATATAAGGGTCAGTGTTGTGTGTCCTAGAGTGTACTGTATATCAACAGTATAATGGACGCAAGTATCTACAAATCAATGTTTTTATCTGTAATTAAAGGTAGCGTTTTAGCCAGCCTGAATTTTGTCATGTTTTTCAAGTTATTTACTTAAAACTGAGTCAAGGCCTAGCCTTGTTTATAAGTTTTGTGCATTTATTTATAATCTTCAGGCTTTTTACTTTAAAATCCGAAGGGGTTCATAAAATGACATGTCAGTTGCCGAATATTACAATATAGCAGTAGTATCAATTGCAGTGTATCATTGTGGTACAGACACCTATTTAGGCCTTATTATCAAGGCACAATATTTTATTTTCATTTGATTTTTACTTAATATTACATCGTTTCTTTCGTTTTTTTGCAAAAGCAAAAACTGGATTTCTAATGTTTCTAGCACATGTGGTTTTTGTAACCATAGGAAAAACAGTTTTAAATGATTGATTGTTGAGTTAATGTTAAAGATATCTGAGAACTGGATAAAACAGAATTACATCAACCATTTTATGTACTTTGAGTGTCTGTCCATTTATTTTTCTAGACCTGTAACCACATTACAAGTTTAAATGTCAACATGTTTTAATGGCATGTTAAATGGAAATGTTTACCCATTGCAAAACTGAGGACTACTAACTTGTCCACCCCTTTACCCATTGCAAAACTAAGGGCTACTAACTTGTCCACCCCTGGCATTATAATCAGCAAATATATTGCTGATCTCTAACTTTAATAATGGAAAGAAATAACATTCAATTTTACCTGAAGCTAGCTCATGAACAGTGAGTTAATATACTGATGCCCCTAAATTAATGCTTGAAATCACAGTTATCAGGGCTGATAAAGTACAAGAGCCTGATGTAACAGATTATACATTTTCAAAGTCAGACAAGTAAATTTTTCCATGGAATTGGTTTGGAACCAGTGCTTTTTCCCCCCAACTTAAGACACCTCAGCCAATTGTCTATTTTCATATTTTAATCATTTTATCTACCTTTACATATTTATTCTCTTTATCTACCTTTACCTGGATATCCATGTATCTACCTTTGCCTGACTATTTATGCCCTCTGGGCATAATGTATGCCTGAATTAATCTCCCTTAATTCAGCAAGTGGTCACTGATAATTGAGATCTATTACCACATGACTGGGTATGTGGCAAGGTGACCAAATTATCAGCTAATCAAAACACTTCAAACAAGCATTGCAATACTGCAACCTGATAATCATGAGCAGGCTACCTCTCATTTTCAGTCTACCAAATCAATTAATTAATTAAAGGAAATTCATCAATATAATTGTCCTTTTCCTTTATTAACTGATTCAATGACAGTGATGTCGTCTTTAATTTTTATAACGGATTTTACAGATAGTCGACTTCAATATGCTGTATTGAGTATAAAGTAAAGCATTTACAATGAAGGACCATTCTGTGCATTTAAATTAAAAAATGCATGTTATGATTACATATTAGATTTAGTTGCTGAATCAGATGATTCTATCTGAATACAATTATTTTACTAAATTTTTGGCTTATATTCATTCACTCAAGTTAAGGTGTTTTGCACTTAATGCAAAGAATATTCCAAACTTAGACAAGTTCAGCTGGTGTACGTGTCAACATAACTAACAAATTGAGGATTTAATCAAACAAGCTTCAAGATAGTCATAAGACATGTGCTGTACAGTATACTCAGACCTGTGCCGTACAGTATACTCAGACCTGTGCCGTACAGTATACTCAGACCTGTGCCGTACAGTATACTCAGACCTGTGCTGTACAGTATACTCAGACCTGTGCCGTACAGTATACTCAGACCTGTGCTGTACAGTATACTCAGACCTGTGCTGTACAGTATATTCATGATACCAACTAGCATGTGCAGATAAATCCCTGAAGTTATAGTTACTAACAATTCACTAGGAAAGGCTAAATTAAAACTAAATGAGATTGAAAAATAAACTGAGTAAAAAAAAAGCTCTCTTTAGCACAGTCTTCTATATTGGGCTATTGTGTAGGCTATTTTCTGATATGAAAATGCTCTGTGCAGTCCAGGAGAATGGTCTTAAACCTGGTGCAAAACTGTGTGCAAGTATAAGAACAGACATGAGGAAAAGAATTCATCGTGTCAATCAATTACAAGAGCGCCAGAGCTGGGGTGGAAGGGATCGCAAGTAATCTAGGCTTAAAAATCTACTATTTACCCTGAGTATGAATAAAAACCTCCAATTATGCCTAAATATGAAATGCTATTTGTCACCTTGATGATGATGTCCAATATTGCAAATTGACCAGTCTATGCAGGATGTGTTAAACACTGCATGGCTAATTATTGAATAATTGGAAGCAATTAATGAACAAGAGTAGATAACATTGACCGATGACCATGTGAGTAAAACATCATTGTTTTGCTAAAATGGTATTTGATCATGTTGAATCCAGCAAAAGCAATTAATTTTTATCTATTAAAATAGGTTTTAAGTTGGAGATAAAGAAATAATAATAAAAATGAAAGAAACTGTGCCTACATGCTCTCAAATGTTTACACAAGTCATCCTTACATTCGTCTTAAACAAAACAATCCTATTTCATACACATGATGTTCATCTGGTTTTTCTTGTTTATTGTTGATAATTTTTCGTGTTTCTATACTTCATATGCATGTGGCACTGGTGGAAGGGAAGATCAGCAATACCAAATGCTTCATATCAAAAGGCTTCTGCAGCTGGAAAGATGCAATGACAAAGTTCAAGAAACAGTACTCAGAATGCCCTGCAGAAGCCATATAGATACATCCCACTGCCACAAAAAATGAAGGACATCAAAGAGACGTTATTATCTGCACACTCAGACGAACACATCAACAGTCAGCAGCTTCTCGCAATTCTGAGAAATGTTAGATTTCAAGCATGCCAAAGACTGGCACTGCAACGTCATGACCAGATGACAGTAATTTTATTCAGATACTAAAACTGCAAGGTGATACAGACAATTCAATATTAAAGCAAATGGAACAGAAAACTGACAAGTTTACATCTTCAGACATATAAAATGAGATGCTAATAGTGATGGAATTAGGAATGAAGTTGCCCCAAATATAATAACAAACGATAACTTCTCCACCATCATGGCACATGAAACAACAGATCAGTGAACTAAATGTGGATGAGGAATTCATTTAACTGTACATGGTTCATTGTTCATGCTGAGAATTTGACCAGTATCACGGAAAACACACTAGTGAGGATGAACATATCACTGGATAACTGCAGTAGGCCGTGCTATGATGAGGCCAACAGCATGTCAGAGTTGATGAAAGGAGTGGCCATAAATATAACAAGGAACATGTCACTGAATAACTGCCGTGGGTCGTGCTATGATGAGGACAACATGTCAGAGTTGATGAAAGGAGTGGCCATAAATATAACAAGGAACATATCACTGAATAACTGCCGTGGGCCGTGCTATGATGAGGACAACAACGTCAGAGTTGATGAAAAGGAGTGGCCATAAATATAACAAGTAAGGATGAAAAGGTTTTATATACCCACTGCTATGGCCATGCTCTGAATCTTGCCATTGGCGACACCATGAAGGCTTGTAAAGTAATGTGGAACTCATTTGATACTGTGTATGAGATGCCCAAATTAATTAAGTACTTGCCAAGAAGGGATATGAAGTATGAAGAAATGAAAAATAAAATGAGCCCTGACACACCAGGATTCCATGTACATGTACTGTGTCCTATGTGGTGGATGGTGAGAACCAAAAGATTGTGCAGTGTGTTACCCAGCTATAGTCTGCTTAAAACTGCGGGGAAACGAGCAATGAAATGGCAGAGGACTCGGAGACATGTTTCTCCATATTCAGTGTGCAAACCGAAATAATAAACTTTTACTTTCTCGTTTGGTGTGAGCATTGGTTATGAAATACTCTGTCATACAGACAATCTCAGTAAACACAGCAACACTTGCTTCTGAAATGTATTACTGACGATGCAATTTTCATTGTCGAGATGGATTATGTCACTGCCTTCTATATGGACCACATATAATATTAACACAGCTAGTCATTGAAAATTATCATTAAACATGAAGTTGAAGATGTGAATAGACTCGCTGTGCAGAACGATGTTGAAATGAAACAAGAGATGAAACTTGCCTGTCACCCCTCTTCCACGTAGTTTTGACTGCTGAAATTGATCACAGTAATGCCATCTACAAATGTCACACATGAAAGATCAGCTTCCGTGTTACGAAGAATAAAATCAGCTACGCACAAGCATGCCTTAATGACAATATATTTTCATAGACAGACCAAGGACGTATGTGCTACTGCAAATGACTTTGAAAACACATCTGGCCATTTTGGGGAAGTTTTGAATCAGAATTGCAAATGCAAATGTATTGTTTCAATAAATTTGTTCAATTGTTGTTTTTATGGCTTTATGTATTTTTGGGGAAATAAATAAGAAAAAGAACCGTAGTGTTTTAATTGTATTATGCTTAGAATGCACTAAAATGCCCCCACCCCAACACCAGCAAGAGTGGTAAACACCAGCTGCACCCCACCCACCCACCCTGTACATCACAACCTGAGCACCTCAATCTCAAAACTGCTGCTGCGCACCTGAAACAAGTCTTGAGAGAAGTTTCCTAAGGTCTGAATTCCTGTACATTTCTTCTCATTCTTTCTGATGCAATAATGAATGAGACAACCATATTGATGCAGATATAGTTTTCCAAGATACCTTGACAATAACAAAAATGACAAAAATTCAAGTCTATGACAAAAAAATATGTTGTTCCATTGTTTTTAGTATGCAAATATCTTGTCGAACCCAGTCATGAGAATGATATTTAGGGACAATTAAACACGTAGGATGGACCATTTTTTTTTTTTTTTTGTTGTTGTTGAAGGTACTGCAAAATATGATATTAAATTTGATCGCTAAGAGGTTAATTTTGAGTGTTAAATAACCGAAATGGCAACGAGGTTTTTGGAACTGTAATCGTGTGGTATTAAATTAATCCGCAAAGCATGACGCAATCGGTCATTGAATCTGGATTTTGACACTGCCGCATGATGTTGGGTTTAAAAGTGTAACATATGTTATAGTGGCGAAACAGAATTTAATTTCTCTCTCGATTTAACGTTCATAAATACTGTATGAAAACTCCGAACGAAATTACATTTATGGGAACAGATTCTATTCAGAAATACCTTTTACGTTTATGGAATTTATTTTTAACACAAATTCCTGACAACATTGTCTCCCCTGTTTTACGCCAACTTATTGCGAAACGAAGGTAAATAGCGTTGACTGAGAAAGTAGACCTTGTTCTACTTTTAACAAATTAGAAATATACCTGATAAAAGTCCCCAGATAGACACATTCCAATTGTGATACCTGGCTGCAAACACAATGGCTACAGAAACGCCAATAAAAATGCCTATAATGCTAAATACGATCCGGATAGTCACCTGCCTGTCTGTTGGAGGAGACATTTCTTACAGTCCTACGGCACATATGACGTGATTTAAAAGTACAACACGGGGAATGGCTAAAGTGCGAAAAGTTACTAAACGTTACACAAATATTGTGAAACATTAGGCAAAATTATATTCGATAGCGAGTTCATTTAAAATTATATATATATATATATATATATATATATATATATATATATATATATATATATATATATATATATATATATATATATATATATATATATTGTGTGCGTGATCATGTGTGTCGTTTCCCATTTAATCTTAGTAATGTAATTTAAGGTGGGCTAGTCTTGAGTAAAAAGCCGCATTTTCTTTTTTTTTAACTATACTTCTCTTAAAACAAGCTTATGCCCTTGCCTTGCTTTTTTTTTAAAATTTATTATTGCCAAATGTAAATATTCCAGAAAGGTTTATTTAAAAAACAAAAAAAAAGTAAAATAATATATTTATATTAGTAGTAGACATTAAAATTGTTCGAGTTCTCCCCCCGTGTTTTTTGCATTGTTGTCCATCTCCTGTATTGGGTTTTTATGGGACTTTTTCCCAGATCTTTTGTGGCATAGCCCCATGACATATGTGACCCATTGTTTACTAACACGCGTGTTCTCTCTCTCTCTCTCTCTCTCTCTCTCTCTCTCTCTCTCTCTCTCTCTCTCTCTCTCTCTCTCTGGGGGAAAAGGGGAGGGTTTATATTTCTTTCAGATTTTTTTTTATGACATTAGGTGGTTTAGGCATTTGGTGAGAGAGATGAACACCCCATAATAAGCAGTAAACCGAAGATTCCTCTCCCACCTACCCCAATGTGATGGCATGCAAGTACAGCTTACTTTTTGTTATCTGTATTTATCTGTCCGCATGACATCATGATCTCAGTGACCTTAAAAAGTATTTTTTAAATTAATTTTTTTATATATATAAAAGTCAACATATGGGAAGAGTATGTTGCTTATCCAGTAACTTTAACTTTTGCAGATCTCCATAATTAATCTAACTCTTTAATTCCTTTCCATTATCATATTGGGTGATCACGTGGTCGTTGGTGAAATGAAAAAAAAATTTGCATGAAGGGCATTTCGGTGTTTCTTTTATCATTTGCCTCTTTACAGCTACATCACCGGTGAGAAATGCGTTATGGAGACATTTCAAAATACGGCTTTGTAGTTTTAATGATTTAATTTGGGACCAATGCCCCCATATTCTTAGGCTCTTTACGCCCCCCCCCCCCATTGTCTTGTTCTACTTTACATCAAATATTTGGGTAAGTCCCTCCCTTATCCAATTATATGTTTTTTCTTTCGGTTTGTTCCATAATTCCTTCTTGTCTGTGTATTCAGTTATAAATTCTTTGATATTTAAAAGCTTTCTGGGTACTTGTAATTTTTTCATTAATTGATTGTTGTTGTGTTGTTGTTGTTTTTTTTGTTATATATATATATATATATATATATATATATATATATATATATATATATATATATATATATATATATATATATATATAAGGTCTGTTTTAAGGCTAAACCCAATCAGCATATATAGGGCTTCCCATGGAGTCTTGTGTTCTACAGTTAGTATTGTAAATCTGTTTACCGGTAATATATATGCGTATTTTAGTAGGCGGTTGCTCGGTAGTGCTAGGCCCCCTCTTTTGTTTGTTCTATGTAATGTTTCCTTTTTGTGTGTTTTAAGGCCTCATATAAAATCTATTATGTCATTGTGTATTTTATTCAGGATTTTGTTTTCCATATGTTCTGATTTCAAGATGTAATTCATATTTTAATAAAAATCGTTTTGGCTACTTGGGCTCGCTCCATTATGCATAACGGCGTTTGTGCCTGGATATCAATATTTATTTTATTTTCTTCATCATGCTCATATTGTTTTATAATTCATCCTCACCCCCCCCCAAAAAAAAAACAACAACACGACAACAACAACATTACAGCAACAACAAATCTTAGTGCCGTTACTGTATTTTCACTAGGCGTGGTCAGAGTCCCGGGTGGTTACCCCAACAGTTGCCTATTGTTAATTTTTCTGTTTTGTCGTTATTGTCATTGAACCAGATGCTTTACCGAAATTTCCAAATTCATTTACTGGGTATTGAAAGGATATGGTATCTCTTATAAAGTTGGTCCAATCATTTGCATGCTGAAACATTTTAATCTCATATCGTAAGTTTGCGATTTATATCCCTTCAATGTCTTTATTGTTTACAATCTTATGAGTTAAGATTTCGATCGCTATTACGTGCGCTAAGATATATAGTGGATAACCTTGCTTCACCGATCTTTGTATTTCAAATTATTTCGTAGTCGCGCCATTCACCTGTAATCTTGAGGTTATCTTTTTGTACAGGATTTCAATCCAACTTTGGAAATGTTTTCCAAAACCAAATTTCTCTAGAACCTTTTGTGTATAGTTGTATTCTAATTTGTCGCAGCTTTCTTCTTGATCCAAAAGTACCATAGCACCTTTCTAACCTGTTTCATTTATATAATCTATTACTGTTCTTATATTTAAAATGTTATTTTGAATATCTCTACCCTTTCCACCACAAGTTTGATTTATGTTTAATATTTTCCATATAAACCCTTTTTACTCTATTCGCTAAGATTCAGTTTAAAACACTATAATCTAAAATTCAGGAGGGAGATGGACCTCCAGTTATCAGATGTTCTCTATCTCCCTTTCCTTTGTATACAATGGTTTAAATCCCCTCTCTCATAGTTTTTGTCATTGTATCTTTTGGAGAAAAGAAAATATTATTTTATAATACATTAAGGATTGGCGATAACTCACCTTGGAATTTTTGTTAGAATTCACCTGCAAGTCCATCTCTACCTGGCGATTTTCCCTTCGCTACTTGTTTATTAGCTGTAGTAAGCTCTTCAGTCGAGACAACGGCAAGAGCAAAGACAGGGGACAATATCACTGGGATAGTGAAGAATGGCATGAACAACGTTCTCACACAATATGTATCTGTTTAAATGAAATAATTAATAACAAAGAACAAAAAGATTCAAGCTGAACAGAATACAATGAAATAAACGTTAAGAATTTGTGAAGCAATTTTTTTTAATGACAATTGCATTAATTTGACAGATTAAATAAATTGATAGTTTTTAAATGTTAGGAAGGTGATTCCTTAACCTAACTTAGTTTATTCGTAACAATACATTGTGGTAATTTACAAATTGTTTAATTATACTGTAATCTTATTCAGTAAACACTGCAAAAATATCTAATTCTATTTCGATGTGTTAAAGCGGAGTGAGAATTTCAGAAATTAATTAAGAAAAACTGAAGACAATAAACAAGGTTATTTTTCAAATATGAAACAAAAAGCTGAACAGACAGTTAGAATGACAGAAGAACAAGATGTCGAACAAACAGAACCGACAAAGTGAGGAAAAAAAAAAAAAAAAAAAGAACAAGAAGAAAATAAATAATATTTTGCGAACCAGTCTGGAACTTCATAACCAAGGATTGTAGAACCAGCCAAATTCTTTATCCGCGCTAAATCATCGGCACAAAAGCAGTGTATTTATTTTATAACATCTTTTAAAATGCCACGAGGACAGCCTGGAAGAAAACCAAAGCAGCAGGCTAACGAAACGAAAGGTAATAACATAAAACATTTTATGAATCAGATATATTTATTAGTATTATTTTCTAAGGAGCGCTTTAGGTCTCTGCAGGGAGAACATATCAAAACCTATTTTCGAGGTTAAGCCTTTAAAGTTTTTACCTGATAACCTGCTAGATGCAAAATACTATTAATCATTGGAGCAGCAGGGTGTGATTCACACTGGTGTTTTTCTTTCTGCGGAAGCTTTTAATGTTATGTTTGTAAGATTGCAGACATCAACCTAAGAGGTTAAAATTAAATTCCAAAATTCAACGCAAAAATCACGAATGTTATTTTTGTAAAGGTTAGAGCTTCAGAAATTAAAATTGTTCTGTAAAATAGACTGTGCCATGTTTTTTTCTTTCTTCTTCTAATAGTGCAAAAAGATGAATGTTTATGCTGCCTATATTTGTTCTTAAAAATGTGAGCATTTTTTTCTCCAATGTATATATTATATATATTGGATAATTGAGTGTTGTTTGTAAGGTCTTCAAGTAGTCACTGCAGGATATAACCAGACGTTTCTTGAGATCATTGCCATTGCACCTGTCTGCATGGGTTCAAGTCTTAGGTTCATCCAATATGGGTATGTAAGAAAGCTTGCCAGTAGCTTCTTGTGGGTTGGTGGTTCTTTCCGGGGTTTTCTCTTGTTCTTCCTCCACCATTTATAATGACTGCCATGTATAGCCTATCTTGTGCTGAAAAACGCGTTAAACCCAACATCTGTTCTTGAGGTACAAGTTCAAAATTTATGTGGTAAATGATGTTTTGAATGGTTTAGGAGAAGTAATGAAGTATAAAGATTACATCCTCATATTTATTTCTTCTAATTAAGTAGACTGCATATCATATGGTATATATAGATATAACCAACAAATTAGTATAAAAAAAACTTTATTCATGTTTTATTCACATGAAGTTGAAAAATAAGGACATTTTTAACATCTTAACTTCCATCTCATTCCAAATAAATCAAAAGTGACTGTAACAAAAAGTTATGCAGATATTTTTTCCATATAAACACTACCAGTATGAGAAACCTTTATACACTAATTCACCTAAGCAAAGTTATTTATTTCTTGCGAAAAGTTCAATATGATACTGTATATTCAATCTGTTTTACTTTTTTTTTTTACTTTATAGAGATATTGTGCTGTTTTTTTTTTGTGACATAACATTGTCAGATTATTTGTAAAGAGTAAAATAATGAAAAAGGCACAGACAAATGAAGAGTTTGTCCAGGCAAGAAAATGGTTGCAGATTGCAGTTTGAGAGTGTATCTGTGGCCACCTTGTTCTAGGAAAAAAAACAGCCAACTCTGCACAATATGACAGCATGCATTTGTATTGACACATTGTTTTACTACATCAATTTATTAAGCATACATATTGAACAAGGGGATTATGTAATGCTGCATGAAAACAAACTATGTAAATCATTTCTACCTCTGATAGTTGTTCAGTGGAGGGAACTGATATACATTTCTAGTTAAAATGAGCCATGGGGTATGTTAAAAGTTAAAATCTATTCCAACAAAAGGAAATGAAATCCAAGAAAATTCTAGACATATTACATTTATTTAGACATAAAACTATTATGCGGAAACATCCCTGGTCCACTCATTGTCTTGATTTTTTTTCTAATGGTCATGTCGTGTTCTTAAATGTGCTGTGTGATTTCAAATTATAGCTGAATGGTTTCTTTGCATAACATAACCTTTTCCTTCCATCCTTGAGATATTCCATTAATTTGAAAGATCGTTTTGTCTTGTCATAATGGTGTTCAAGAAAATGAAGAGGCAGATGAAGCAGGTACAGCAACTCTGCAGTCATCCATTTCAGAATGGATTGCACCAAATGCTGACTTCAAATACAGATCAACAGGTTCTTTAAATGTGTCTAAATATATGGAATTAAAACTCTATAAGTAAGTTTTAGAACATCCGATCCATGAGGTAGTTTTGTATTTTGCTGTATCAGACATATATACCTGTCTCATTCATGTTTCCTCATGGGTGAACTTTGACTAGTGTGCGGACATTACCAGGGTCCACAGATAGTGGAACACATATTTTATTGAGTGTCTACTTTTACTCAGTGCAAAAGAACTTTTTTGATGTGAAGTCAGTCAAGAAACTTTACGATGCACCAGCAGAGAAATTTTGGACTTTTTGAGGGAATGCAGTTTATATAACAAATTGTAATTGTATGTTGTAATGATTTCGCATGTTTTACCAATATCTAACTTTTTTTGTAACTGTATTAAAGATATATCTTTAGCTTTGAACTTTTGTCATGTTATATTTCATGTTTATGTTTTATGGGAATGTTTTAATTTCTGTGATTATTGTTTTGCAGTTCTTTATATTTACATGTATCAAAATTTAATTTGTACTTTGGTCACTGCTGTGTTTACATGCTGTTATAAACCCTTTGACTACAAGCTAGTGTTTTCGCAAAATGAGAAAATAGGGGCCCCGAGTGGTTGAGTGGTCTAAAGCGCTCTCAGTTACGGATCACTGCCATCTCACCTCTGTCTGCATGGGTTCGAGTCTAAGATTTGGCTAATGTAGTTATGTGAGAAAGCTTGCCAGTGGCTTCTCGTGAGTCGGTTGTTCTTTCCGAGGGTTTTCCCAGGTTCTTCCTCCATGAATAATACTGGCCACCATGTACATGTATAGCCTATCGTGTGCTGAAAAATGGTGTTAAACCCTACAACAAAAACAACAACAAATTGAGAATAAGAACTATATGAAGCAGAAACTTTATAAAAATGTTTGATATGACTGAAATGCAATCAAAATATAAGTGAACAAAGTCACATTTTTTGCAGAAGCATAAATTTATGTACTAAGTATTGGTTGTAAAAAAATGCTTTAAAATGAAAAGCAAAACTTATTAGGTATTAAGTATTGGTTGACATTGTTTTAAAAAGAAATGGAATACATTTTTCGTAAACAGAAGTTAAATATTATTTGTCAGGGTATACAGTGTTGTACAAATAATTTTGAGGAAACAGTGAACAGGGTTTGTTCATGATACGAACAGCATGATTTTTTATATAGCACAATACAGTTGCACATTAATTATCAATATTACAGTTGTAATTTTATTTCTGTACTTTTAAAATAATTGTGTCACATTTGCAAACATGGTGTCAGAATGGGTTGTTGTGAAAGATATGGAGGACAAAACCAACATTTGGAAATATTTCAGATGTAAAACAAACTAAACAAATTTTTTTTTTTAATTTTTTTTCCCCGAGCATATGTTAATAAGTTAAATTCATCTATTCCTTCATAATTATCATAAGATTTTCAGATCATTTTTTTTTCTTATGTTTTTGTAGTGTGTTCAATCCACAAACTATTTCTAATTTGTAAGTGTAGTTTATGTTTACTGGCCCTTGTTGTTATATTACCCAGGCATTGACGTCCCAAAGAGTTTCCTTACCTATTATGCTATCCAGGTGTGGGCATCACACCCAGTTTCCTTACCTATTATGCTATCCAGGTGTGGGCATCACACCCAGTTTCCTTACCTATTATGCTATCCAGGTGTGGGCATCACACCCAGTTTCCTTGCCTATTATATTATACAAGTGTTGGTATCTCACACACACTGCTGTGTGGCCTAGTGGTTAGAGCATTCACCGTGTAAGCAGAAGGTCGTGGGCTCGATTCCTGCCCGAGCCATACTGAAGACTTACAAAAATGGTACTAACAGCTGCCTTGCTTGATGCTCAGCATTAAGAGTTTAGGGTTAGGACTGTTTGGCCTGGTGTCAGGATAATGTGACTGGGTGTGACATTATGCTACATGTCTGTGGCATGATGCCCTTTGGTGATAGACATCACTATAAACTGTCTCACTGCAGACATTAAAGCGATATGACTGAAAGATTATTAAAGCTATGTTAAAAATCCTAGTCAGACACAGTTTCCATGCCTATTATATTACTCAGGTGTTGGTATCCCCCAGAGTTTCCTTGCCTATAATATTATCCTGGTATTGGTTCCCCCCCCCCCCCCCAAGTTTCCTTGTCTGTTATATTATTCAGGTGTTGGTATCCCACAGTTTCCTTGCCTATCATAATACCCAGGTGTTGGCATCCCCCACAGTTTAATACACACAAATCAAATTCATCTACTATATGATATTGATCATTTAATTTTCAGAACGGGGTGTACATTTTCTTTAGAGCTGAGATATATTGATTTCCTTTGTCTAAGGATAAATTAATTTTTTTCAAATAATATTATGATAAAATATAATGATATTTTGCTCTACCTCAGAGTAAGACATTTTCCCCCAGTATTTTGATAGAAATTTAAAACAAAATGCCAGGGCCCTTCCCCATAACATTAATTGTTTGTCCCCAGTATAATTTCAATATACCATGGTGCTTATAATATGTTTATGAATACAGCAGTACAGAATATTTTGTGGTACCCAGCTGTTCTGAATGATTGTTGAAAGCAACACTAATCTGAATTTGGGAATAAATATCACTCTCATAGTCACAGTAATTGATGATGATTGGTTCACTTAAGCATAATGCCTAGAACCTGAGTTTTTATGATTGAAACAGAACTGAATTGGACATTATTAAAGCCAATACAAATTTACACCCTACTCAACAAAATGGACAGCATAGACTTGCATAAAGATAGCAGTAAAAACAAACCTTTGGTAGAAGTAGCTGTAAATCTTTAATTTGATAGATAGGAAGCCACATACATTCCAGAAGTCTTTCATAATCATCCGCCACACAGTCAGGCATTGAATTGGTAAAGAGTTTCATAATGCATTTAGGGTAGAGGCGTAGCGATGATATTTTGCGCCCGGGGACGAACTATAAAATTGGCGCCCCAGCGATCTTGTGACCGATTTATTACCCTTGTTTACTTATTATAATGTAACGTTGCAAGCCTCATTTTGGTGCCCCTGTACCTTGGCGCCCGGGGACATATGTACCCCCCTTCCCCCCCCAGCTACGCCTCTGATTTAGGGTCTCAATGGGATGCTCCTGGCTTTTAAAATTTTCTCACACAAAAAAATGGGCAACCTGAATATTTAATGCCAATTTGAGAAAATGTCGCCAGAAGAAGTTGTGAACATTTTTCCAAGTCTATTAATGTAATAGGCAATAAAAATTGAAAAGATGAGATAGTTATTACACTATTGACAATGAGCAATACAGCCTTAATATTACAAACTAAATCATTACAAGACTGTATTGCACTACTTCCATGGTCTTTGAATCCTGCATCACTGTTAATGGATAGGTATGACAGTTGTTGCTTAATGGAATATACAGTTTCTCTCTCTCTCTCTCTCTCTCTCTCTCTCTCTCTCTCTCTCTCTCTCACACACACACATTGTTTAATAGAAACATCAGGTATTAAGCAAATTAAATCTATATTATGTGTATTATTTTCCAATAGTTTTCTAAGGAACTTTAGTTAATGACATTTAAAATAATCCTACCATTGTATTTCGGACTTCACTTGTCACTTCCCCTTTTTGAACTTCACTCATCATGTTTCCCATTTTCTTTTACTTATTCTTCCAACTGTTGATTCTCCGTCATCGGAAAACTTTCCTTAATGGACAAAATAATCCCTATATTACTCTCTGTACCACTTTCTAGATTATATAAAATTCTTTCACTTACGTTACTCAGAACACTATCCAGACGCTCATAAAGCCTACCTACGGTAATATCTTGCCATAAATTACTATGCGAGCACTTTTCATTCGAAAATTTACTGTATGCTACTACACATTCGATTACTATTGCATAAAATTCACAGATCCTTAACCTACAAGATTACTTAAACATTACAAAAGCAAAAATAATAGGTAATTATCGTTTTTGGATTTGATCTCCCAGCTTGGTTTTGTAAAGATTTTTATTATTATGACATAGTAGAATAACTTACCGTAGGGTATTAACTAAATTTATTCAATGACTATTTGAATTCTTTAGAAATCTTTCTGTACATTTGAAACTTCAACACAGAAGGGGCATTTTTTGGTGGAATGTATTCAGATTTTTTGGAACTATTGACAGGGAAAGAACTTTTAGAAAATAGGAATTTATTCACCATGCTTTAAGTTGATTTTTTTCACTCCTGTATTTTGAGAAATCAATTATTTTAAATTAAGCAACACTTGTTTGTTTTGCTATTAATTTTTGTGTAGTTTAAGTCCATGGAGTCGTAACACAGGATTTGATGGCAAAAGTAAAAGAGCCTGGATTCATGTTTGGTGACATTCCTTCAAAATATCAGAGCCAGTTATAAATGAATTTACTACTTGTGCCTTGATACATGTATCATAGAACATCTGGTTTAACTTTGAATCATATCTCAGCCATGGAAGCCAAAGTTTGCAGCTGTTGAGAAATTTTCAGGAACTTTTGACCCGTTGATTATGATGTGGTATTGCACTTGAAGCACAACTGCCATCACTACGTGTAGATGAGGTTGGACTGTCAGGTATAACATCTGGTTCAGTGACTGTTGTCTGATGAATTTGCATTAAATCCAAATTAATTTTGGTAATTTACTCTTAGGATGAGACTGAAAATAACACATAGCGCTTCACACATGATAAAATTGCACTTTTGACAGTACCGGTATATAATTCTGATTCTGGTATATTCCATTTGTTTTGTATTTGTATACCGCAATTTCTACTAAAGAAATAATCAGTTTTCTCTGAAGTTTTGGCTAAACTATTTAAAATTTAAAAAAAAACAAAAAAGGATTAGCCTTCATTAAATTAATTTTAGCTGTTTCTGTTCATGTCTTTTGGAGGTCGGTTGATATAAGTATAACCCGGTAGCATGATGAAGTATATCACATCATACAGTACTCAGGCCAGATATCAGCATAATAAGATTCTGATGTAACAATTAAGGGTGTAATGATATGTCGATATACCAGTCAATTGCGATACAGAATGCCCGAAACAGTATATCACAATACAAGTATACTAATACCAGTATATACTGTTTTGTTTCTTCTTGTGTACAAATTAAACAGCCAAAAAGGTTGTTGCCCAAAAAAGACAGATGGTGTATTTGTCACCAATAAGGAAAGCAAATCAGAATTTGCTACATTTCCGAAGACCAGGACAATATCTGGTCTTATTAGATACCTTTTATGACATCTTTAAGTGTATTAACTAGGGCAATCTACCATTCATTGCTTGAAAAGGTGTCTGTTTGTGGACAAACTCTTTTATGTCATATATTTTTAATATATATTTGAAAAAGCACAAGGAGTTTTTAAAAAATATGATGCATACCATGTCAAAACACTTGTATCCAGGCAGCTGATTGATGTTTCAGGACCGAGACCCTCAATACACAAAAGTTAATAATATAAATAAAAAAATAAAATAAAATAAAAAGTCAATAAAAATGTAGTTTATAATATTTATTGGTTTATTTTTGTATGTTGTTACAATGATAATTACGTATTACATATTATGTGGATATGACAATTGTACTTATTAAATTATTTGGAATAATCTGCAGTATAAATGGTTGTGTTTTTTGTGTGTTGTATTAAACATCTAATCTTGGTGGTCCAAATTGTCACATGTAAAAGTTGTTTATATAGTACAAGGCCCCACCCCTGCACAATGACATTGTGCAGTAGTTTGTCACATTGCACATTCATTTTTATCTTTACATGTGATATACATTTTGTGATAGCTACTTCTAAATGCATGTATGATTGCTTTGTAACATTACACACAAACTTATTTCATGGCCTATTTGGGCCTAGATGAAAATTGTCCTGCCTAGTCATAAAAAATAGCCACCACTCCAGTCATTTTGAAAATTGTTCCACTACTGCTCTTGAAATGATGGTGATATCAAGATGAAATTTTCATAAAAAGACTTATTATGATGTCGTCAGGCTTTTGTATAAATTGCACTGATCATACAGACATTATGACTGCTACAGCAGCTGTCATTGCAATCTGCGTTTTTCTATGGGTCCTCAAACTCGAGACATTTTCTTGGGAGAAAATTAATGTGTGAATACAAGGATTTCATGCGTTGTTGTATTGTGCAGACTATTCAAACACCAAATAAAAAATACTGTTGAATTTGCTTTTTTGCACCATCAATCGGAGTCCCATGCAAACATGCACAAACATACATAAATTTATACCAATTCAGCTTTCAAAATTTGTCACATACATTTCAGACATGTCCATTGTTACTGACTTTTCTACCAACAATATATAAAATGGCAAATTAGAATTTTTGAAGTTAGAAAAAAATATAAAATTTATATGTTCATGGTTTTAACTGAAACTTGATTTATATATGTACATTGCAATGGGCATGTAATGGCCTTGACACTTCTGTAAATAATAAAATGTAACCTCTACCAAGGTTCCCAGCCTTGGTTTATTGTGGTAGTAATACTTTTGGTTTGAAGGTTAACAAGGGATTATCAACAAAGATTAGTCATTATCTAAAGCACAAAGACAAAATTCCCATCATAATTCAAAGTTGAGATTGATTAATAGGTCTTTATACTAATGCACAAAAAAAAAAGGTATAATAGTATATTTTTGTTTTAACAGCAAACACATTGTTCCCCAAAAATTAAATGTTTGCATGAAGCAAACTCTTTGATCCCTACAGCTTAAATGGTTCAGTTTCATGTAAACTCCTTGACCCCTTCAACTTTTATGGTTCTGCTCCATAGTCATTGTTGAACTTCAAAATTTTTAATTCCAGAGTAAACTGGCCTGTGTACATGAAGGTGATTTGGAAATCATGCTGATATCAATGACTTGCCAGAAAAATAAAAGGATTTGACAGATTGTAAACATGTTAGTATTTCCAAAACATGAATAAATGATTTAACATTCCAAGAGATGATGCAATCTGGCTAATGGATGTGGGATTGATTACAGCTGCTGACAGTTTGAAATAATGGTGCACACATTTTTGGTAGATCTGATACATGCATACACACTGTACATGCGCATATATATATATATATATATATATATATATATATATATATATATATATATATATATATATATATATATATATATATATATAAAGAAAGTTGAAATGTAAGTGCATATTAGAAATGATTACCAAGACAAACCAAGTCTCCAGTGACATTGAACTTCTCCATTTTATGACTTTAGAGGGAGAAGTTGTCATGGTTATTGTTGCACAGTTTAACATATTTTTCAGCACAAGATAGGCAATACATGGCGGCCAATATAAATGGTTGAGGAAGAACCCAGGAAAACTGCAGAAAGAACCACCGACCCACAAGAAGCTACTGGCAAGCTTTCTCACATACCCACATTGAGCATGAGACTTGAACCCATGCAGACCGAGGTGAGATGGTAGTGATAATGTAATATGGATGGAGAAGTGTCTGCTTCCTAAAGTCATGATCCAACTTGTACTCAGGGCACCAGAAGAAAATACAATTTTGGTTTTTCATTATGCACTAATCTTTGCCACAATTTCCTGGAGTGATTTGCATAAATGGCAAGTGAAGGATATTGGAGGGAAAAGAAATAGTTTATGGGAGTGTGTCTTGTTATTTGTGTAATGTTGCACTTGTAATGTGTTTTTATACATTTAGCTTATGATGTTAATTGCTGTTTTCTTGGAATTGTTTTCAGTGACTTTGGAAATATTCCAGATGTGTTGATATTTGTGTGTTTAGTGTTAAATTAATAATGATATTTTTTTTTACTGTGTTGTTTTTCCAGAAGTCCTTGTAGACATTCAATCACTGATCTTTTGACATCATAGATACACAGACGTATTAAGTTATCTATGACATGAACAGATAATAAAGATGTACATCTACATACACATACTTGTATGTTTGAGCATAGTGGCTCTGTCCCAGGCACTGTATTTGTTGCTTGAGGTTCGACTTGTGTTACTTCACAGGCAGTTTTCAATGTGCTTGGAAAACTACTATTTTTTTCTCCATAACAAAAATGTTTATTACAGCAGAGCGAGATAGGAGAGAAAATTGTAGTTTTTCCAGGATAAAACTGATAGCTGCCCGGATGCCTCAGAAGTCGATAACTCACTGTGAATCAAATCCTGGCATGGAGTTCAAAATTTCGATCTCAAATTTCAAAATAAGCTATTCTAAATTAACCTTCCTATTCTGATATTTCTCCAAAGGTCAAAGATTTTCAAGCAGAATTTCTCCCATTTGCCAGGGAAACGTTCATACAAAAATTATTCCAGCTGAAAGGGTGTGAGCCCCTTTGGATTGTGGGAAAATGGTATTGTGGGTAAGTCAGAAAAAAAGTATATTCTATTTCTAACAGAGCTGCAAGTCTTTCAACATGGGAACATTGTTGTGAGTGGTAAGTCCACAAGCTTTAGTGTCTGGCTTCTTGCATGAATGTACATGTAATGCACACTTGAAGGTTTCAAAACCGAAATTAAAATTTGTTCTAGAAATTATGAAACCAGCAAGTCACAATAAAGTTTTAATTGTAAGTAAATAAATCAAAATTGTTATGTAGGTAACACCTGTTTGATTGATATGGTTAATGGACAGTTTTCTAATCATGTTTACACTTTTCTTTTGGAAGTTATCCGTTTTAACTAGTGATAAGAGTCTAGGCAGTAAAACACAGAGATATTGTGTTTTCTGGATCCTTTAGTGGAACGTTTGACTTTCACCTAGTTCCCTGATATTCTGGATTGATCCTTGGACATCAATCAGACATCGATTTGGAGAAACGTGTTCACTTTCGACCTGCTAGCGCTGCAATGATGATGGGTGTTTAGGGTGATAAAATTCTCAGTTTTGTTCTTTATTGTATGAAAATTTGGTCTTGTTAAATAAAATCCTATTTGCCTAAGAATGCAGTTAGGAATTTTTGTTGTTATTGTTTGTGAATTATGTATTGTAAGTAACTATTGTTTACAGTATTCATTATATTTGTAAAAACCAAAATTTTAAATAGTTATGCCAATTTTGTATGATGATGTATCTAAAATCCAGTTTGAAATGGGATTTTTCCAAATTATATCTAGTTACGTTGCTGTATTGTCTTGCATTTGAAGTGTTTACTCTGAGATATTGGTAAACTTTCTTGCTGCAAGTCTTCTTACCTTGCCTTACATTCATTACTGGTAAACATTTTGCAGCCAAGAAACTAGGACCAGTATTTTCAGTCTTCCTATGCATCTTTATTACTCTGATATCTTGTACATTCCAAGAAGCCAGATAATGTAGCTGTTGAAATACCACACAGGTAGTGTGTTGATTTGTAAGGACTTGGTTTAATTTTGACATCTTCCAAATCTTTGGCAAAGTAAAAGAAGCAAAGTGAGACAAAAAGGCACCTTGGCTGATTCCTTTCTGTTTTGTAATGGAAAGGAATCTGCTGATGGCCTGATTTCTGATTCTGCCTCTTTTATTAATGCTGTGGTAAAGGAAGAGTTAGAATTACTCAGGTCTATTGCCATTGGCATTGGCATAGCACTGTTTCCATTGTTTTTTGTTCATTGTTTATTTAAATGATTGTTTTAAATGAAAGATAAAATACGTAACCTTTCTTGCATTTAGTGGTACACATACTATCAATTTGGATTGTTTTTGCATTTCTGGCTGAGCTGCTGATGCAGAACTTTCTTGTCCCAGTTTTGGTAGTGTGTATGGTTGCTGTACTATAGTTTGTCTCAGAAATAAAACAAAAACTAAGTGCTCAGGATTTTAGGCAGTTTGCATGATTGGAAAAATGGTTTTTATGTTGTCAAACTTGTTGCATTGAAGTGTTTTATGAAGCTCAAAGAATGGTCATATGTACAGGTTTTTAGTAGCAGCTATCAGTGTGCATCCATATTGAGTCAAATGACCGATAATTAGTCTTGACATACAATACACAAATTATTTTGTGATGAAAATAATTTTGTCTGCCCTGAAGAATAATTGATTTATGTGTATTGATGATGTATGCATATATATTTCAAAGGTCATATAATTTTTGACATTTATGTAGCAAATTATATATCACATTGTTACAAAAGTAACCAAGACAGTGTAGTATTAAGCTATATAATGTGGTATGGGTGATGTAATTGGTTATTTTCTGACACCATTTTTATTAGTTTTTAATTTGGTTGACATAATATCTGTATGGTGGTTGTATGTTTCATGTTTGCCAGGTATAGACAATGCACACTCAATCCAAATTGATAGTAAAGTACCTGTTGCTTTCAATATTTAGTTAAAAAGTTGCCCTTAACATCAAAACTTTGGAGACAACATTCAGACTTGAAAAAATCCTCGTTTCTATCAACTTGACAGTGTTAGGGGAAAACAATTCCATTGCAATGTTTTTATTCTCTGTCATAACTAAGATTTACATATATTATGATTTACACATATTCATGTAATATGAATGAGAGGATTCTTTTATGGAAGTTTGCATTGTCATCTAACAGGAGATAAAATTACTCTTCACCCATTTCAGAGCAAGAGTCAATGCAGGAAACTAATCCTTCTGACAACCTTGATGAGTCCCAAGGTGATCAACCTGCCCATACTGGGGCCCATAAGGGGTCGGATGCAAGGGTTACCCAGGAATCAGAACAACAAAGAGGAGGGATGGATACAAATGAGGATACTGGGAGCTTCTCTAAGGGTGCACCTCAGGTTGTTACTGGGACCAGTAATATAGATCCAAGTATGGTGCTAGATGATAAATCAGGATTGCCCAAAATTTCAAACAAGAATCCTGTTATGCTTTTGAATGAGCTGAAGAAAGGTAATGACCATATAATATTAATAAACACTTCCTCAAAAAGTTTTGGAAATTAAAATATTGACATAGAATGTTTGCATGTTCAGCAAAATGTGATTTTTCCTCCCATAATTGATGGGTAGGGGATTGTCCTGGGTTCATCCACATTCAAATAAACATGTCTAGTTTTCTGCACAGACAGTAACCAATAGACTCAGCATCATGAGAAAAACTTAAAAAGTTGTCCAGTATTTAATTTTGCAGCTTACAAAGTCTATTCAAATACAATTATTCTGGTTAAATTTTAAAGTTTTGGGTCCAGTTTGCGATTTGACATTATTTTATCATTTCACTAGATGCTAGAGAGTTCCTGACTGGTTCCATTAATCAGTATGACTATATGCTAGAGACGTCCTGACTGGTTACGTTCATTAGTTTGACTGTATGGCTGGTAAAAAAAACTCACCCTAACAATGTCCAATACATGAATGAAACCAATCCCAGCCCTACCTAAAGAAGCAAATTGGATAAGAAAAGAGAAAATCAAGAGAAGATATATATATTAGTGTTGTTCCGATTATCGAAAATAATCGATCATCAGTTGGTTGAACAAACCAATAAGATAATCAATTGTGTGTAAAGGGAGACTACTTTTTAGGTGTATGCAAAGCACAAAGGTTAGTAAAACTCCCAACCACTAAAGTTGACCTGAAATATATTAATCCCTTAACAACTACAAAAAAACAACAACTTACGATTCATAATTAGGAATATATAGTCATTATTACATGGTCAAGTTGTTAAATTGTAGAGTTAATAAATTTAAACACATTTTGTTGATTTGTTTCAGTTAAATTGCAACATCTTTTGTAGTATTTATAAACAATGACAAACAAGAAAATCATTTCCTACTATGCTTTAAATTATAGACACATCATATATGAACGAAAGAATTTCGGGGGATTGTAGCAGTATTTCTACAAAACAAAAGTACTCACAATGTAATATTATTGTCAGGTTAAAGTATACGTCATTAAAAGAGATTACTCCTGTACATTTATAAACATATTGAACTCTAAGATATAACTGTGTAACAAAAATTAAAATTGCTTTTAGTAACCAATTATAATCGATGATCAGTTGGTTAAGGGGAACCAATTATCGATTATGAATTTCTGACCGATTCCCATCACTAATATATATTACAAAAAGAACAGGGGTTCTGCTTGGTTAGTTTAGGATGTCTAAAATCCTGTCTGTATTGGATTTGGGCTCCAACAAGTTTACCAAATCACATTAGAGCCATCTGTTGAAGCTAGCAAAGATCTCAGACATGCCTTAGTTCTTATTCATTTCATCTCTGCTTGTTCTAGAAAATGCTGTCATTGATTTGTAGGTAACATATTTTTAGCAATAAAATGAGACCTGCTGGTTACTGGTGATGTAGCAGAAAGTGACAAGAAACTGGTTTTGGTGAATGTCATATTTAAATTTTATTTGGTTTTGGCATGTTTAAATAATAGCAAATGGATTAATTTCTTCATTGTCATTTCTTGTAGATCATAGAAATTGTATCAGACAACTTTCTTTTATTTTGAATGCAATGGCCGATGTAAATTTTTAATTTGATCAAATGTAAAAGTTGAAATGGCTATTAGTTGGTGTTTTAATAAAAGAGTTTAATTTACCTGCATTTTTTATGGGTAGGTTTTTGGTTGGAATAAACAGGTAATACAGAAGAAAGGTAATTTAGGAAAACATTTTATTTTAGACGGTCTTTTGTTTTAATAGTTGCCACCCTGGACCATTTTTCACATGGCCATTGCTTACATTTGACTTTGTACAGTATTTGTTTTAGTTCACCAAGCCATAAGGGAAAGTGAGCTTTTGGTTTTCTTTGTGTTGCGCACTATCACATGTTATTTGAATTTGTTTTGTGGGATGCAGATCTGTCATCCAGTTAGTCCTCTTGTCAATGTTGCCTGCCGTAAAGAATACAATAATTGGTCAGGCAAATACCTTTTTATTGTTGCAGGTTTTATTTTTTTAAACTCAGAAGGGTGTAGTTTTGAAAAGGCGATGGTTATATATAATTCAGGCTGCTGAATAAAGAAAAAAAATCAAAATACCAAAATTAACAGCTTGTGTAGTGCTTGTAAATCACACACTTGTTCTTGTGTATCATTTTCTTGTAGTTTTGGTGCAGTGCATGTTTTCTTATTACAACTGCTTGATCAAATTGTTCTGTGTGGAATATGAATTCGAATAACACTGCGATATATGCTTTTGTGAACTATTTTCAGAAAGATATATATATATACGTATAAAGATATATTTCAGGTATTTATGAAAATTGAATACTAGTATACTTAGAACAATAAAGTAATCTAGCATGTAAATATATTTATGCAAAATATGAGCTAATTAGTTCAAATTGTAATTTTAAACTGGGGAAATAATTTGTATAATGTATTTGAATTAGTATATATTCTAATCATCATTTTAGTTTACTTTGAATAATACAAACATTTTTCTTTCTCATTTTCCTGTAGATATTGAGTATACACTTGTCTCTGAGACTGGAGAGAAGCAGAACACAATGTTCACAATGTCTGTGAAAGTGGATGGGGAGGCATTTGAAGGGATAGGTCGCAGTAAGAAGCTGGCCAAGAAAGAGGCAGCCAAATACGCACTTATTAAGGTCTTCAATATCCTCCACGTACCAGGTGAGTTGTTCTTGTATGGTTGAAAGTTACAGCAGCTGTATGGTTTGTGTCTCATTTATATATGCAAGTCAGATGTTGCCGTTTTAATAGCTTTGTTGTCTTGTCATCACTCTTTGCAGATTAGTAGACAGGTATCTCTTGACTGGTGTCTTTGGTGTTTTTAAGCTATATTATTTAAATTTATGTTGAAAATTTTCATGTTAATTTTTTTCAAGTTTTGTACATAACACACAGGTTCCTTGTTACCTCTGTATTGCATGGTCCAGCCTATAGCACTGTTATGATAATTAAAGCCATTATTTAAAAATACTTTGGGCCTCCAGGTGTTGTTTCTGTTTTCTGTCCATTGTTTGTGCTTTGGCCTTTGTTATTTTCAACTTTTCAAAAGCTGCAGGGCTATTTTGGGCATGCGTTACTAGAACTGTTCAGTGGTTATGTTTATCAGATTCAACTTTGTATGGATGTTCTTTTTTATTAGCACTTGCACTACCATCTTGTTTGTGCATGACTGGTTGGAAAACACAACTGGCATCTTTTGAATGATGACCACTCTGTTGGCTTAAGTGGTTAGAGCATCTGCCCTGGGTGCGGGAGGTCAAGGCTTTGAACCCCTGGCCGAGTCAATAGAAACTTATAAAAATGTTACTAGCAGCTGCCATGCTGGGCACTCAGTATGGGAGGTTAGTGTTAGGTCTGCTGGGCCTGATGTCAGGATAATGTGACTGGGTGGGACATATTGCTTCATGTCTGCAGCACGATACCCAGTGCTAAATATCACTATAAACTGGAGATCACAGCAATATGACTAACATTGTTAAAGCTTTGTTAAAAATTTCAATCATACACTCACACAATGACTGCAATTTTTGATCCCATTTTGTTGCTTATGCTTTATGTTAACTATTTTGTGGGTAGCTAACATTTTAGATTTATTTTAATAGAATGACATCCAATTTTGATCTGATTGTTTTTTTTTTTCTTTCTTGGGACATGCTCTATCAAAATTATGTTTATTGAGCCTTCCCTAACACTCCTGTGGTTTCCTGTTGCAAACATGAAAATAAAACTATTTTCAGCTTCTTCAGTCATTGCCTTTTTCAGAGGACTCAGAAACGTTTAATCATATGTATTCAGATACGCATTCTGGGGCGCAGAAAATCACTTACGCAGTAATCCCTCCATATGCACGCATTAGCTGGAAGGCAAATTCAAAAGTTTGCCAGTCCTGCTTCAACTGCCAGCTGCTTGGGAAAATGTGGTGATCAATTGATCATTTTAGCTGTGCTGATATTTACATTGAGAGAATTCGGTGGCTGGTGGGAAAATGTACTATTTACCGTAACTGAATTCAGAGGCAGAAAGACTCGTTGATGTATGTGTGGTCATCATAAGAGTACATCAAACGAGCAACTTACACTTTTATTATTTGTGTTCATTTCCAAGTGCATGTGACCTTGAAAGCGAGATGCAATGAAAAAAGAAATATGTTGCAAATCTGGATAAGTATTTTGGTAAATGGCAAATTAACAAAGGATTGTAATGAGATTCAGAAGAGCGCTAAAGTTGCTAGAACTGATAGTTCTCTAGGAACAGACAAGTACTAAGAATAAGACATTTCTTTGGCCTAACATTATTCACTTTCGCTCTAATTAATGGTCAGACAAGAGCTATATGTTTGTGGTGTAAAGAATTTAAAAAATTAAATTTATTGATAACTACTGGATCTTCTCATCTGAATATTTAGCCACTTCAGGTATGTCCAGTATGCTTCTGGGAGAGGACTGCAGCTTTTGCTGGTGGGACTATTTTCCCCAAATTTTGAAATCCTAGCATGACCTCTGGTTTTGATCAACTTGGTATTATTGTTTCTATTGACCCTTTCAAAACTTGTGAAAAGAATAGTTTCCTTGCCACACTGTAAAGCTTCTGAGTAGGAAACTTGCAGATGAGCTCTGCCCACCAGTCAGTATATTTTCAGTTCAGTTTTTGGACTAGATGTGGAAGCAAGATTCACTTTTGTATGAAAAGTCTTATTAAGAAAAATAAAAACACTTTTGAGCTTCTTACATTTGTTAAATGATTCACGAAGTAAGGTCGCGCCTGGGAAGCACATGTTCATCAATAGATTTTCAAGTTAAGATTGTAATTAGAAGTGACTGTACCGGTGGCATAAGTGGTTAGAGCATCTGATCAGATAAGGTAGGTCGTGGGTTTGAACTCCACACTGCAGAGATCATAGCGATATGACTGGAAAATTGAGAGCTATGTTAAAAATCCAAATCACACACACACACACAAAACATTGTGGAAATGTAAATCAGGGATTGTATTCAGTAGAGTGCTAATTGAAGAAAGTTAAATTTTGTGAAAAGTTTTTGGGGGGAGCAGAAGTATCCAATAGTCTGGTTCCCTGCGTTGCTCTCCGCTTTTTGAAATAAGACGACAGATCTGAATTCCACATTGAAAGTACCTTCTCTGGGTCCCAAGTATATTTTTCTGGAAATCCCTTGTCAATCTTTCCTTTTCCTCTTTAAAAAGTTATTTGGTTATTTTACAAGTATTGAACTAGTACAGTGAATTAGTTGCAGTACAGTAACTTCAGGTATCCCACTGATTTGTTTGTTTTGTTTGTTTATTAGGGTTTAACGCCATTTTTCAGCACACGATAGGCTATACATGGCGGCCAGTATTATTGGTGGAGGAAGAAACCGGGAAAACCCCCGGAGAGAACCACCAACCCACGAGAAGCTACTGGCAAGATTTCTCACATAACTACATTAGCCGAATCTTAGACTCGAACCCACGCAGACAGAGGTGAGACAGCAGTGATCCATAATGGACAGCGCTTTAGACCACTCGGCCACTCGTGGCCCCCACTGATTTAAGCAATTGCAACAAAATTTTGTGTGAATTCTTTTTAACCTATAATATTTTAGTGAAAGCTAAAAAGTAATGAAATAACATTAAATAATAACAAGTAATGAAATAACAATAAATAATAATCAGTAATGAAATAACATTAAATAATAAAAAGTAATGAAATAACAATAAATAAAATATTTAAAAATTTTATTAGTAAATAGCAAAAATGAATGGTGGTAAATTTATTTGACTTATAGTATGTACTTGTTTATACTTGTATAAGCTGACCCCCAACCCACTGAAAAGGTGAAACGTTAAAAAGTATGTGACCCTCACATAAGTTGACCCATAAGTCCAGCCATATTAAAGATCTTATTGTGCTCTATCATAATAGATGGTTATATTCACATGGGTTGTCGTCACAATAGGTTGTAATGGTTCATGTAAGGTGTGTGATCTCTTCTTCAGTGATCTAAATTAGCAATATATAATCAACAAGAAAACTAAACATTTTCATATTTAGACCATCTCCAGCATCATCCCTTCATCCAGGATATTATTTTTCTAAAAATATTTGGCTTATATGCTTGTATATATGGTAACTTAGTTTTCAATGAAAATGAAAGGCAGCGATCCTAAACATTTTGACTACCACATTCATTAGTAGCTGTACTATTCATGTACTTTGCATTATTCTGCCAACAAGGATGAATATCACCTTGTTTCAAGATAACTTTATACTAAACCATACTGATTCTTTGATGTATTGCTTGATGAAGTGAATTGGGGATCATGTCATCCAACAACATTACATGTATTACCATTAACTTTCTTTAATGAAACCCATTTTTGCTGCACCCATATAGAAGACCATTAGTTTGGACTTTTTTTCCTCCAAATGAACTCATACGGACAGTCCTGATTTGGTTAAATATTTTTGAAGGCATTAAAAAGAATCAAAATGATAAATAATTTTCATTTGACAAAAATCAACATTCTACTGCATACTGATATCTTCCTGAGGTCACTGTGAATAGACTATTCACTGTCACACATGCTTATGCTCAGCTTCACTTTAAAATAGAGATGCTGTTATGTGACAGACTGCACAAAATAGTTGTCATTTGTTAAGGACATTGGGGGAAAATAATGTGTGATGAGTGGCACAAAGGGTTTTACATTTTTTAAGTTAGATATTAAATTCATGTGCACACAAAGTATCTCTTGTTATGGCTCGGCTGGGGATTGAACTCACGACCTCCTGCTTTTGTGGCAGACGCTCTAACCACTAGGCCACTGTAGCGATTAAGTATCTCTTGTTATGGTTGTGCAGGTATTTTCTGAGATATATAGAATCTATGTTGGGGTTTGGACTGAGACAATGAATTCCCAGCCTTGGGGTTATATTATTTGTCTCCCCACGAGGCTTGGAGAGACATATAATGTAACCCCACGGCTGGGATTTCATTGTCTCGGTCCAAACCCCAACGTAGATTATTTTTCTCACCCAATATTATCCTTCAAAGTAAAAATAACTCTTTTAAAGTGTGCACCTTGCAATGTTTACATGTGGGGCATGAATACAAATAAGCTAATGACGGCTGTGTTGTGTCCGTTGCGTTCGAAGTACACAGTTCATACGCATGAGCAAAGAAAAATAACAACATAAAACGCCGAATAGTAATGAGGTATTATCACATTTAATATATGGATGTTATATGAAGTTAACAATAAATAGTTCATATTTATTAGAAAGAAACTGTTTCCTTTCATTTCCAATTTTGAGTACCCCACACTCCCGTATAAAAGACCCTTGTCACCCTCCAAATATGTGGACCCCAGAGAATAACAATGTGCTAAACTTTCAAGCTTGCAGATTCTTTGAAAATTTATATTTCTGTCTTGGAAAAATGGCAAGTGATGCAGTGAAATTTGCTTAAGGATTAGTGTGTTGAGGGATAAATGATTCCTTCTGGCTTGTAAGTGTATTATTTGTCAATAAATATTGCAGGTATATTCAGCTGGAGCACAATGGAGATGCTTAACAAAATTATAATAGAGTATGTTTAACATAACACATTTCTGGCTGTTGCTAAGTTTTCCGTTGTTGTTTAGAGAGTTGGGATGCTATGAAGTGTATAGGTATAAGGTCTTATGTGCATGGATCAGTGTTTTCTGACATAGTTCATTTCAAACACCATTGAGAATTTTATCCTATCTGAGCACAGTAAAGTTTCAGGTCAGCTTCATTAAATGTAGCTAACAGTATATACAATGTTTCACGCGAAGTGTTTATAACTAATTCAGTTGCTTTAGCTACATTTAATGATCTGAAAATGTACTGAGCTAGTCCTGCATATAGGATAAACTTGACCATGCTAGTTTGAACGAACTAACATAATATCAAACCTCGAAATAGTATGCATGTGTGTATTTGTCTCTATCAAAATGTTTTTGTTTTGGTGTGTTTTTAAGACAGTTTGACCATAAGTAACTATGTTTTGGTTATATATTATTTGTTGTTGTTGTTGCTGTTGTTGTTTTATTTGAGAACAACTATGGCATAGCAGAAGACAAGAAGTTTTTTTTGTTTTTGGTTAAAAGTAGTTCTCAGCGCGTGGACACCATGACTGAGACGATTGGTCTGAGATGACTAGACTGAGATAAGAAAAGGTTAGCAAAACAGCTAGATTTCTCTGTCGCTTGGGTGAGAAAATTTGGTCCTTATTCACAGCTGATTTGATTGCACTTTGTGTTTAATTATCGGCAGGCAAACTAAGTTTGACATGTGGCAGTGTTTGCTGCACCACCACTGTGGTAGGTGTGCTATTATGGTTTGGGTGGGATGTTCAAATATTTTATTTAAATTATTATAAAAGTCCATCCAGGCTCGATTTTATACGAAGTGAAATTAGTAATAGAGAGAGAGATAAAACTCCGAGCCCAATATCTGCAATGCCAACAGTAAAATTATTGAGTACACAAAAGGTGAAATTCAAATGAATAACAATTTAATACATTCAATAGTCAAATGATAATAAATCCCCAATCACTCTTCTTCCTCTTGACCAAGTGCCTATTGAATCATTTGATTTATAATGTGAGATAGCTTTTCCACCTGTCCTTATTTTCTGCTCATCTGTATTTCTCCTATCCCGCCAAATCCTTCTTTCCTTTCCTCCCAACTCCTCCTCCTTGACTGCTTCTTCTCTTATTTCTCTTCCTTGACGCCTTTTCCAACTAGCCTTCAATTCACAATCGACTTCTCCACTAGTTTTTATTCTGTCTCCCTCCTAGAAACTCGGGACTAAACTATACCGGAATTCTGTCCCCTAAAAGCTTCCTTTACAAAGCTTAGTCTTTCTTAGAATTTCCTAAGTTTTCCTGCCAATTTACAATCCCGTAGTATTGCTTTATAACCTTCCAGCATGATGTTTGAGCAACTCTTAAACAAAGCTTTCAACATCCAAGTGCGACTTTTCACATCCAACAAAGCTGGGTTCTCGTACCCTTAAAGAGAGGACCAGCTATAGCTACGTTGTCTGACACATACACTTGGCTTCTAACCATTTATTTTGTTCCCCTCGATTCTTGAAAAATATAATATTAATCGACATTTGAATGTATAGAAGTTTCTTTTCATACTATTACATTATATTGTTACGTGCTTAGGCTCGAATAAGCAGCAACACAGAAAGAGTGAAAACTAACAAGCTTGTATAACTTTAACAATGAATTTATTAAGTACAATTATTTTCATAAAATAATTAAACTTACGGTTTTAGAGAATCAAATCCAACAAATATAGAATTCACAAAATAATCCACTAATGGAATTTCAAGTCCTGATAAATAAATGTTCTAATAGTTCCAGGTTCGAATCTTGACGATGTAATAATCCAAAATGGCTGACAATGTCACGTGGTACAGTTCTTGTTTTTAATCATCCAATTGAATATCATAAACATATGTCCTTTTTCCAGATAATTCTTCTTTTCCAACGAATTGACACAAGTCCAGAATAATTTAACTCAAACAGATAATACACAACTTATCTTAAAGCCCAAACATCTACTAATGTCAGCTTCTAAAATACAGCTATATATATATTGTTTTTCTGAAGTAAACAAGTAATCACGCGCTTTTCTAGAAATTGATAGAAGTTCATGGAAGGTCACAGAAAGAGACTACCTTTACTAAAAATAACATACTCTAGATTTTTCCTACCCCTAAGAACTAAAAATAAAAATGTTGTCCTTGAAATTGACCAATAGTTGTAGATACTTGTTGACAATGTCCAAAGCAAGGTCAGGAATTAGATCCACTGTAAGCCAAGGTCAAAACTTGTTTACAACTAAAGGATGGTCAGCCTGTTTACAACTAAGAGTCTGGGTCAAACTGAATTTTCTAGAAAAAATCTCCCAATTAATGAATAAATATTAAACCCTAAATGACAAATTTGGATTTAATAAAAAATAAAATAAATTAAATCCAATAGCCGTAACAATATAATCAAAATAAAACTATTTGCTATTGGGTGGTTTGCAGCACGTGACCAATCAGATATTTATAATTGTGCGCAGACCTGATTATAGAGAGCATTAAAAAGTGCACGCATCTTTTCCAGTAATCATTCTTCTTGGTCAATTTTTTTTCTGCTGCAGCAGTAAATCATGGTGAATCAGCTATTAAAAGTCTTGAAACAAAAGATAATGAAAAATATACACAAAAATTGTCACATTTTGTTGTATGACTAAGCTTCAGATTTTCAGCGTACTATGTAGAGTTTTGACGCGTACGGGAAGTCTATTACAGACCTTTTTGGCATCAGGACCAAACTTTAAGGGGTAAATTATGGCTGTATTCCTGTTAACAGAAAGGTTGCTTTCTACACACTGTATTTACATCTAAGTGTAAATGCATCTGTATGATTTCCATCAACAATCAGGGGATTGCTTATATAAAAATTTAGTGATGGATGATTTTAAGATGTCCTGTGAATGCATCATGTCATTCAGAAAATTGATTTTGTCAATTGCGGAAAATTTTTGGTATGCTTAAATTACGCAAGGCACTAAATAACGAGGAATGCTAATGTGTTTTTCTGAAGTGTGTCAGAAAGGTTGGATTTAGCAATCTCCGTAAACTCCGATCACTACCAAATATTCACCATTTAAAAAAAAACATTGGACAAATTATATGAAAAACTAGAAGTTGCCAGAAAATCTCCTTTGTTGCACAAGCCAATGCAATGAAGAAAGCAAAACTGCACAAGCAGTCAAAAATTTAAACTATGAAAAAGGAAATTGCTGACCTTGTTCAAGAACTTGGTACTTAAAAAGTCAGTAGCTGTAGTAAGGTCATGTGTGCAAATTTTATACTTGAGAGTAGAATTTAAAGAAAATATTGTGACTACACGTGAGTACTTCTTTGAGAACCTAATTACCTGCCTGCTTTGTTTTGCTCAACAACTTGGCAAAGTGTTTGTTGCACTAAAATAATCCATTAAAAGAGACCTGTGTTGTTTTTTTCACTTGGAATATGTCTTTTGTATCGAGTCAAGCACGGGAGGTACAATGAAAAAATTGAAAGCCATGCAGATCCGAGCTAAGTTTTTGTGGTCACTTCCGTTCTCCAAATTTTTTTTTTTTTCAATTGAAAACGGTTTTACATTTTTGTGTAATTAACATCATTAAAGTATAGACAAGGAGATGCTGTGTATCAAACAGTAAGATTTTGGTTGGTTTCATGTTGTACAGCAACACATCTAGGATATTTAGTGTCGAGACAGTTGTAGTAAAGTGTCTTGCACAGGGTAACTTATTAGATGGCATTCTTTTGTTGTGTTGTTCCAATTATCAACTATTCTTGATCATCAGTTGGTGAGTAAACCAATAAGATAATTGATTGTGTAAAAAAAGGGAGACAACATCATTTTAGTTGCATGTAAAACATGAAAGTTTGTCAAACTCTCATGCAAATGGTAAGCTAAATAGGGCTTCCAATCAGCCTTAGTTGATCTGAATTATTTATTCCCTTCACAACGTACAAAATATAAAACCATTCAATATTATGTCTGCAACCTTTCATAATTAGGAACATGTAGCCATGATTACATTATTAAGCTGTTTAATTGTAGAGTTGATAATGTTAAACACATTTGGATGATTTGTTACAGTTTAAATGCAAAATCCTTTGGATTATTTGTGAAAAATGATAAACAAGAAAACCATGTCCTTCTATACTTTAAATTGAAATTACATTACTTTTGAATGAAAGGATTTTGGGGGATTGCAACATAAAAAGTTGCTTTCATTTAACAAATATGTAAAACAAAAAATACCAGAAAATACAAAAAATGTAATATTTAAAGTAAACATGTCATTAAAAGATATAATTTATATATATACATGTATATATTAGCTATTTGAACTCTTGAGGCAAGATATAACTGTATAACAAACAAAAATTCAAATTTACACTTAGTAGCCAATTATAATAGATTATAAGGTGGTTAAATGGAACTGATTATTGATTATGAAATTCTGACTGAATACCATAACTACTGTTTGGGTTTTGAGTCGGTCACACTGAACGACCATGGCTCCTGGATGAGAGAGGTATTAATAACATCAGTTAGTCAATATTGGATCTAAGAACTCAAGCAGCAGTGATGTTGGAACTGGATCAAATTCACATGAATTTGATGCACTCTTCATCAGGATTCACACTCTTCATCAAGATTGTACATGTTTTTAATGTTTATGTAGGTCAGGTGGGCAAACTTGTATGTGATTGGGTCTCTTGCTTTTGATTACATCCAATTTGCAGTATTACATATTATGACAGGCAAATTCTCAATATAACAAATTAGAATAATTTGTTCATCAAGTTTGTTTCATTTGGTGAGGGATCTTAGACCACATGTGTCCCTTGTTTATGATTATTTATTGAACATTTGTCTATATTGGCATATACATGTATATACTCTGTACTAAACAATTTGGTCATTCTGACAGCATTTTGTGGGCCAGGTAAGTAATCTCTGGCATACTTGGACCTCCTGTCTGGCTGTGCTGTATGTTTTTTCAGTATTGATATCTAATGCAAAGCATTTGCTCTTTGTCAAAAAGTAAGGTAATTCCAACATAAGATGTCTGGTGGATTAGGTCTCTATTAAATAGCAACAAGGACAGACAGACAGAAGCTCAATAGACCTGGTATGCTCTATGCATGTTGAAATGTCAACTACTGGTAGCAGCATTTTTGCCCTGGGATACATCCCCATGTTGATAATCCAGTGAGAAGGGCTTCTTAAAAGTATACAGTTGTATTGTACAGATTGTGTATTTTGGCTTTTTTTGTATGCCTTTTTTAATACTGAAACTTATCTTGCAATGTGTAGCCACGATTGTGCTGGTGTTCCATTATACATACATACTTACGTACATACGTACATACATACATACATACATACATACATACATACATACATACATACATACATACGTACATACATACGTACATACGTACATACATACGTACATGCATACATACATACACACATACATACATACATACATACATACATACATACATACATACATATATCATACATTCACTATGATTGGGAGATCAGTGTTGTTAAAGCTATGTTAAAAATCCAAATAACACACACACACACACCTCAATTTATAACACATGGAGTAAAAATGGTATTGATATTGAATATTTGGCCTTCCATTACAGTACTGATATTTCC
This sequence comes from Unio delphinus, assembly GCA_029339505.1. NCBI lineage: Eukaryota > Metazoa > Mollusca > Bivalvia > Unionida > Unionidae > Unio > Unio delphinus. The sequence continues at coordinate 6,526,924 of JAQISU010000017.1, read as the reverse complement.
CAGCACTTTGTTTTGTTGAAGATCTGTTCCTGAATTCTTACTGTAAATGTTATTTATTTACACATCCATTTAAGTCAACAGTGTATTTCTGTGTAACAATATTTCCTTTGATTTGGTACTCTCAAGTTTAATTCTTGTTATAATTCAGGCATTTTTCCAGATAATTTTGTCTGGTTAGTTTCTTGTTTTGACATGAAGTAGTATTACATGGATATTTTTCTTTTCCTTAATTAGTTCACTAGTTGTTATAAATTTTGAATAATTGTCTTCAAAATAAATAGTTCATTAGAGATTTTTGTTTTGCTGGTTGAAGAAGTTTTATATTTTTACTTTTGTTTGCATACATTTTGTTCTCCAATTCTTCTAAGCTTTTGTGAACATATCATGCAAGTAGGTACTTAAGTAAATATATAATTAAACACAAATGAATATATTAATAAGTGACAATTGAAATAATTACATTGATGAATCAATCATTAATAAAGTTTTTATACACCTGTGTGGACCATAGCTGGTATTGAACCCAGATATCTTGATTACAAGTCTGATGCTCTGCCTAGCAAGGTACTGTAGCTCCCAGATTGAAACATATTTAAATTTGAATCATGTTGAAAGTAAGAGTATTTATTTATTTATTTTTTTTAAGTTTATTTATCTGTTTGGTCACTATAAATTTCTTGCAATATCTAAAAAAATGTTGTAAATAAACGATTAAAAAGTTCATGTACAAAAAAGTTTATTTCTATTCCTGCTCTTCAGTTCTTTTTTAAAATTTTAAAGAAAGAGATTATATACATGCATCATAACATTCCATCAATTATACTCGCAGCTTTTAATGTTTCCTTGGAAACGGATGTTGATAATTAGAATACATGCAGTTTTAAAATGTGTTGTAATGACATTCATTTTGGAATTCATTGACTAACACAAAGTTTTGAAATAAAATGTTTATTCATTTCTGTGAAAATAAATAGGTACTGTATCTACTCGCTTATATGAGTAGTCAATTTCAAACAGCACATCGGGGTATGTGCTGTTTATTAGAAGTAATTAGTAAAACTAACCCTAATCTGCAGGTGCATTATGATATAGTAGATCAGTATCTTTGTTGTATGGAAGTTGACTCAGCATACAAGTGAGTATATATAATAATAATAATAAACATAATAAACATAATAATAATAATAATAATAATAATAATAATAATAATAATAATAATAACAATAATAATAGTAATAATAATAATAGTAATAATAATAATAATAATAATGCTTTACTTATAGTGAGTGACTCATTAGTCAAGGACTATTCTCCCTTGAGGCCCTCTCAAGGAGAGTATAACAATGCACGTTATATGAAGATAACAATAATTAGTGTTTATTTTAGCATGTTTAGTATTAAAATACTAAATTCCATTATCTATTAGAAACACATGCATGTTCATGATATCTCTTTATAAATACACTAATATTTTCAGTTTCCCCATACATTAGAACAATAATCCACTGTTGGAAGAATATATGACATGTAGTATAGATTGCGAGTTTCCATAGGTAAATATTTCTTGATTCAGCTGAGAAGGGTAATTTTGGATGACAGTGTTTTACAAAGCTTATCAATATGGTCATTCCATAATAAATTATTATCTATGGACACACCTACAAGCCTTTCATGTTTGACATTTTCTAATGGATGATTATTTATTGCAAGAGATAGTTTGGGTTCCCTGACTTGTGTAGTTTTTGTGTCATCCCCAGAATCATACCTTTTGTTTTACCTTCATTAATTACCATCCTATTTTGTTGTGCCCAGTTTTGGACTCTAATAAGATCCGAGTTTAATCTTGTTTGGATAACTTCAGTATCAGAACTAGATGTATACAAGGTTGCATCATCTGCAATCAAATCTGTATTGGTGGATTCATTATTTAATGGTAGATCATTGATATAGATAAGGAAGAGGAGAGGGCCCAAAACTGAGCCTTGAGGGACTCCTGAATGAATAGTGCGAGTTTGAGAGCTAATATTGCCATTGCTTACTTGTTGAGACCTTTGGTTTAGGTATGATCTAAACCAGTTTAAAGATGGATTGTCAAACCTGTAACAGTTCAACTTTTGCAGCAGAATTTCATGATCAACAAGATCAAAAGCGTTCGTGAAGTCAAGAAAAACAATCCCAGTCATATGTCCATTATCCATTTCCTTTAGTTAAAGATCAATTAATTTGGTAAGTTCTGTTTAGCATGAGTGGTACTTTCTAAATCCTGATTGCGCTTTATGAAATAGAGAGTGTGTTTAAAAAATGTATAGACCTGAATGGTTACATGCTTTTAAAACAGTTTTGACAATACAGGTAGAAACGTTATTGGTCTATAATTTCCTGGATCCTCCTTTTCTCCTTTCTTAAAGATATGTGTAACCGTTGCACATTTCAGTGTTGCTGGAAAATTACCACTCATTATACTTAAGTTTATGATATGCATTAGTGACTATGTTATTACTGGTACAGCAGTTTTAAGAATTCATGGACCAATACCATCCAATCCAGAGGATTTATTAATATTCAACTTAATTAGCATATCAAAAACATCAGCTTCACTAACATTAGCTATTAAAATATAATTATCATCAGGAATTTTAGCTCTTATAAAAATAACAGAAGAGCATAAAGTTCAATTGGGATGTTAGTCTGGTTCTGAATATTGTTACTGGAGACGCTTATGAAGAAATTGTTGAACATTTCCACAATGTCTTGTACAGATGTTGCTATATGATCATTTTGCGTATGTCTAGGGGGAAAACAGCTGTTCTTGGTTGGGTTCAGCTTCCACAATGTTCTGGTATTCTTACTTTCATTAATAGCCTGTTTATAATAGTTCTCTTTTGCCTTATCTATCAGGTGCTTAGTTTTATTCCTCCACTTTCTATACCTTTTCATGTCTTTTTTCTTGTGGAAATTATCTCTTAGATGCCTAACCTCATTGATCTCAGGGGTAATCCACTTGGGTGTAATTTTGTGTTTAACCATTTTTGTTTTAATTGGGGCATGCTTGTCTAAGCCTGCATTGAACATCTGATACCATTTGTCTAAGGCAGTGTTGACATCAGCTATATTGCAGACTGATTGGAAGGGTTTGCAAACTAAATCATTTAAGAACATTTCCTCATCAAACTGTTTAAAGTCCCTATTTTGTATTTCAATGTGTTGCCCATTTTTAGATGATTTCAGTACATGTCTAGTTTACGGTAAATTGCTGCTTAGGAATTCATTTTGTATTTGACAAGAATACATTATTTATATTGGTTATTAAGTTGGAATTATCACATTTAAATGTGTAAATAATGCAGATTTTATGTAAAAGTTACATTTGCTGTAAATTGGGATATAATAGTTGATACTTATTTTTTTTTACATTCTTATATTTTATTGCTGAAATAATTTCGGTGTCAGGATAAAGTGACTGGGTGGGACTTGATGCCTAGTGCTACAAATCACTATAAACTGTCACACTGTAGACATTGTAGCGATATCACTGAATTTGTTTTAAAGCTACTTTAAATATCTAAATCACACACACACAGATAACACACACACTCTGTGCAAAATATGGCTGTCATTTGGTTTACAGGCCATTCCAGTTCTTTTTACCATGGCAATCAGTTCTTATTGCACAGCCAGTCAGTGATTAAATATTTCACCCAGGAGACTTTAATTACACTGGGCGGGTTAATAAGTATGCACAGTGAAGCCTTAAGCCATGTCCATGATTGCTACTTGCTGAACAAGCATGCTGGCAATCAGGTTTATTTAATTTCACTTTACTTTGTCTCTTGGTTGTTTACAGCTTATGGTAGCTAATCTAGATTTTGGTTTTGTTGGGTATAATCTCATTTTTCACCATATGATAGGCCATACATGGTGATCAGTAAATTTGGTGGAGTCAGAAAGCAGGGAAACAACCCTGGTAGGACCATGGGGAAGATACTGGTAAGCTTTCTCACATGCCCATGTTGTTCAGTTTGAGACATTACCACATACGAGTAACATTGAGTGTATGTGATGTGTTAAGATGAATGCCTTGGATTACTTTGCTACATGGGAACACCGACACCTAATCTAAGCCTAACTTTATTTTCACTGAGAATGAAAATAGATACAAATCTATCGTTTAGTGGAAAGAAAAATAGGTCCATACAAGTTTTCAGGACCTGCTGTAATTATACTTTTGCATGATTTTGATATATTTCATATTGGAAAAGTGGGTGTATTGTGTCATTCCCTCAAAATAATAGTGTGTGACCAAACTAATATTTATATAGTATTGATGAAGCAGTGATGATAAATTTGGCTAGGGTCAATTACAGCTTTGCTCCCCAGATACAAGAGTTTGGTGTTGCCAAGAAAATTAATGTAGTCCTTCAAATTCAGTTACCGTATTTATCCAAATATTAAGACCATGCTTGAACTTCAACTGATCCTCCAGTTTTGTAAATACCATATATACTTTCTTTTATCTTGATTCCAACTACACACAACCAAATCTATCATCACAATATATGCTGGTAGATCTGGGTCATTGTTGTTTGTAGTTGGATTTTACTATAAGTGAGTATATATGGTATTTTGACAAATGTTTAGTAAGTGTATCTATGTCTAATAATAACTCTACCCTCTACTTGTTGACAAATTTATCAGGCTGGGCCTCACTTTCACCTGACAACTTAAAGAGAATTTATACGGTTTTTCTTATTGCTTAATTTTTGGTTTCTGAGTTTTTCCCTGGACATTCAATTTGCAATAGGAATTGTATATGGTCATAGTCATCCATTGTTTTAAAAAATTTGTCTTGTTTTATGTCACAAAAAAAGGGCTTCAAATTTGAGGAATTCCAAGGATAAAAGGACTCTTGCGTGTACAATTTTAAAAGGAAAGATGATTCTTTATCCTTTATTAATGGATGTGCCTGTCATGTTTTGTTTGTTTAATTAGGATTTTTAATGTAGCTTTAACAATTTTTCAGTCGTATCGCTATGATGTCTGCACTGTTTCAGTTTGTAGTGATGTCTAGCATTTGGGCATCATGACACCAGGCCGACCACTAACCTCTTAATGCTGAGTGCCAAGCGAGGCAGCTGTTAGTACCATTTTTGTAAGTCTTTGGTATGAATCCGCTGGGGATTGAACCCACAACCTCTTGCTTCTGCGGTGGACGCTCTAACCACTAGGCCACCAAGATGCAAAATCTGAGGAGCATTTTGAAGAAAATGAGTCAAACGTTGGCCATATCTTTGTCCAATTATCTACCATTGTTGTGTAACCCAAAAGAATTAATCATACATGTATCATTTGTGTGGCTCATATTTGAATTGTGATAACCGAGTCTTTGTTGTTTAAAAGATCAGGAATTCAGATTTTTTAACTTGAAAATTTCATTTTTTTTTTCTCGCATACATAAACATCTTTTAATTTTATTTCACATGTAGCCTAATGTTATCTAGATGTACTTATTAATTGCAACCTATACATTAAAATCACAGTCTAGATGGAATTCAAATCTAACTTCCAAGAATGGGATCTGTTGGCTAATTGTTCATAGAAAATAGTACAATGTGTAAAGTAGTTCAACAGATTTCAGGATGACTTGAAAAAAATCTACAAAATTGCAAAAAGGAGAAAATTCTTTAGTTTAAGGAAATATCTACAGCAGGGGTCTCAAACACGCAGTCAGCCAAGCCGTATCCTGTGGCCCACAAATTGATTGGCGTTACAAGGTGTCATGAGAGATGATATATTTGGTTTGGTCATTTAAAATGCTCTCATGCGGCCCTCGGTTGGTAGTGGTGTTTCAAGTTTGAGATCCCTGATCTTCAGTATGATCAACATATAACTCTTACTATCGTTTGGACTGATAACTTTTACATATACATACCGAAAGTTTAGAAAAAGTCAACCAGGTATCGTAATGATTGGTTACCTGGGTACTCGACTAAAGGGAAATTATTTTAAATGTGAACCTGAACTATTTTGTTGCAAATTCATACATGCCAACCTTATGAGAGGTAAAACCTATGGGAAAAATATTCTGTTTATCTGCCACAGTAATTGTGTTGTCTCAACCTGAATGGATGACCATTATGACATATTTAAGAATCTTATAGAATGTTTCAATCCATGGCACTTTAAAAAAAAAAGAGACTGTATTATCTTAAATTGATGGCTAGTCTTTCCCCCCTCAGTTCTTTCACAGGACTCTTGTTTATGTTAAAACTCATATGTGAACAATAAGTTGACTCCAATGTTTTGTAGTGATTTCCAGTGTACTCTGAGCAAAAAATATATACTACCTGCTCTAATGTTTAATGCTTTCTCTGCCATTTTTATGTATGCCACAATGAATATGCACTATCTGCTCTACCATATAATGCTGTCTACGCCATTTTTATATAAACCCTGCTTGCAATATGTTCTTTGTTGATTTTGTCTGGCTGGCAGTTGCTAGAAGCTTGTTAGCAGGATTGCACAGAGAAGACCTTTACAATTATTATGTAAATGACCTGATTGCAGCAAGCTCTTTGTTTATTGTATATTAATACATTTCAGAACTTTGGGACTGCTTCATAAAAATGTTAGAATGATTAAGCAAGATCCACATGAAATAGAAGAATGAATTTAATAGGCATGTTATATTTATTATGTAGCTGACCTGATGAGATTTTTATGCCATAGTACAAGTTTTAATATTTTTTCTTTTTCACATTTTGGAACTTGTTACCTGTCGCTTGATTAAGCAAATTAGCACTTGAGGTAACAAATTGTACATTTGTGTAGATGAACTGAGCTCTAGCTTTACTGGTCATTTGGGATGCTCTTTTGTCCATTGTTCATCCATCATCTTTCAAACAGCCATCCATTAGTGCAAGATTCTTATCACTATTTGGAGGATTTCAATTAAACTTAAAAATCTTGTAATTGTTAGTCCTTCTGAATGCATAATCATATGATCATGTGACTCCTTATGGTGTCTGATTTGTCCTAAATGAAGATGGTGCCAATCTTATGTCCAATATGGCTGCCAGTGGCCATCTTGAAAATCTTGTTACAGTTACTCATATACGGATGGTCATATCAGCATGGAGTTACCACAGAGAAAAAAGTTCTAGGGATTGCTAGTTGGTTCTAAATGAAAAATGGTGCCAATCTGGCATTAAATATGGCCAGCATTTTGAAAATCTAATCACTGTGTCTCCTGAATAGATGGTCATCAGCATGTGGTTTTAATTAAAAAACTATGCATGATGTGCAGTTGGTACTTGATGAAATTATGAATTTGAAATGCACAGTGTATGGTTGTCAGAGAAGCCATCTTGAAAAGTTTGTTATTGCTCTTTTTCTGACATTTTGATTGTCTGAGAAACTTCATGTGATGTTTTGCTGGTCATACATAAAAAAATTAAGAATGGCCTCCATCTTAAAAGTCGTGTCACAACCCTACATGTACCAGAATAGAAAGTCATATGATCATCTAGTTTTCACCAGAAGTATTCTTGTGATGTCCTTTTAGTCTTAAATGAAAATGGTTGATGCAAGTGCATTTTTTATATTATTTCCGAGTAAGTCCATTTTTTATATTATCTCCGAGTTGATTTTTAAAGAATCAGTCTGTCTGGTTACGATCCTTGTAAAGTATTTATGGTGTATAATAGTTAAAGCATGATTGTTGTAAAGTGTATTCTGATTGGTCAAAAGTTTCCATGCATCCAGTGAATCTTGTTAAGGAAACTGGTGGAAATTAAAGAAAAGAAGCATTTGCAAAACATTGTCATGGGTTTTTGAGAGAAAAAAAGTACACAGAATTGGATTTAGGTTTGATAAATGGAAATGGGAATGGCTCAAGTGGATAGTCTGTGGAAATATAGTTGGTCAGTTTATAAGAAAACTGTATGCTAGTGGACTGATATTTTGCGATCTTTGCAAGAAAGATTTTAATTATGCAAATTGTAGTTAACATAGTCTAACATCACCTCTATAAAAAGTGGTGACAAAAAGGAAGCAAAAGAAATCTTCACCAAAGCCTGCAAAGGAGAAAGACTGACATATCAGTATCAACAGGTTGTGTCCAGTGGGGAAAGACAAGTTAATTTGTGTGATTATTTGTATATAGTTGATGTACTTTTTTAATTTTATTTAACAGATCTTGTTTTAAAAATGGAAAAGTGTTTTGTAATATTTGCTGCAAATTTGGACTAATTATGGTGACTGAACTATGGTATGAACACTGATATGAACATGTAATAACTTCAGCACTAATATTATTGGAGAACAAGTTGCTGTGATAATGAACATTGAATGGAGGATCTTTAAGGCATGGCAATTTCACCTAATGACTTCGAATGATGTGCACTTGATCCTAGATGAAAATGGTGCCAAGCTAAAATCCAGTATATGTACCACAATTTGAAAATCTTGTTATTGTTGAAGAATATCAGAGATGGTTTTAAATCTCGACAGTCAAATCTAAGCAATAGTCTTTTCTTGTATTCCTGTAAATTCTTTTCGTCCCTTAGAACATAAGACCATAAGACCAGTCAAAGGACTTGTGTTGCTATTTTAGTAGATCTCCATCACCTCTTATTAGCATACACAGTCATCTATCACAATCATTACCTGTTTGTACCAGAGACATAAAAATGGTACAAACAGATGCCTGGATAGGCATTCAGCATTTAGAGGTTAGTGGTAGGACTAAATGACCTGGTGTCGGATAATGTCCTACCACTAACCTCTTAATACTGACTGCTTAGCAAGTCATCTGTTTGTACCATTTTTATGTCTTCCACATGATGCCCCAGTGCTAGACATCACTATAAACAGCCTTACTGCAGACATTGTAGTGGTATGATTGAAAAATTATGAAAAAGTACATAGAAAATAAAAAATCATACATGCTGCTTAGATGTTATTTGCTTAGAAAATTAAGGAACATATTCCTATTCATTTTTGTTGTTAAAATATCAGGTCGACATCACATGTTCAGCTTCTCAATAAAATTTGATGCATCGAACCCATGGTCCTTACCAATGCCAAAATAATTTTGTATAATTTGTCAGGTGTGCCAGGCTTCCAATTTTTGTGCTTTTTTAAAAAAAGTTCAAGCTGCTATAGCAGTAACCCATGGCAATATCTCAAGATTATTACTAGATTAAATCTTCAATAGATGAAGAAGTTGATTTAAACTATCTAATAGTCAAGTAACTTTTACAAAACAGCCAGTTCATAAATTTATCAGGCAGGATGCAGGTTAGGATGTAAAGAAATATGCCATAAAATGTCCCATTATATTGCTTTTCTTATCTCCTTTGCTGGAGAGTATTTATCAGATGGGATATTTGGATTACACTACATGATGGTTTCCTCAGATCTCTTATATTAACAGAACTATTAACTCTGTACTAAATACATAAACCTATAAAACAATGACATTCCAAATACAAAGATTAATAGATACATTTATATGCATCTGGGTACTGGTTCACAGAAAAATTAAACAATGCTGTTCAAGGTTTGATGTTTGGAGACAGTAGTGAATCAATGTCTGCAAAAGTATTCTTGACCCATTCTCTCCCCCCTCCCCTTCTTTTTGTTTGTGAATCACTTGACAAAATGTAAAATTACTTTGATGAAATGTCCAACAAGTCTCAGAACACCTGAGCTTGAGAATTTGTGTCAACCAATCCCAAATGATATTACTTTTGAAGAAGAAAACAATTCTGATCTGCTGATAATGTAATGGTGAGTTCAGTGGTGAGTTCAATTATGTCTAGGCATGATTTACCATTATATAATGTGTCTTCAGTTGAAGGATGATATTTGCCTGAAATTGTTATTTTTTTATATCATTATGGCTAATTGCACTATAACAGATCTCTGTTGCAGTGTTCATTTTCTAAAGTGCATTGAGAGCCATTATTTATCCCTCTACAGCATCCATTCAGCGAATATAAAGTCCATCAAAAATTAAGATAAAAGATCATTATGGTTGTTTGAAGAGTGGTTCAGTTGAGTGCATCTTAAGCTGGCTTACTGAACTGAGTATGCTTATTGCCAAAAACAAGCAGTAAAAGAATGTAAAAATTGTTGTCTGCATCTATTTTGGAACAGTATGATAACAAGATTTTCAAGATGGTTGCCATGATAGCCATATTGGATAGTATATTGATAATATTTCTATTAAGGACAAACTAGACTTTGTAAGAAGCCTTTTGATGCAACCATAATAATAATATGACCAGTCATCCAGGAAAAGTAGCCATACGATTTTTAAGATGACCATCATGGCAGCTGTACTTTCATTTCTGACCAGCTAGACAACATAAGGTGTCTTTCAATGAATGACCAGTCATTCAGGAGAAGTAGTGATTACAAGATTTCCATGATGGTCGATGTGTTGGCCATATATTGAGTGTCTAAGCAGCACCATTTTCATTTAGGACTAATAAGATATAAGTTGCACAGTCAATTCTTGTGTTGACACATTCATCCATTCGGAGGTAGTGACATGAAAGTCTTTTTTTACCTAGTCCCTATCGTAGCCATATTCGATATGCAGCACCATTTTCATTTAGGACTAATAAGATGTAAGTTGCTCCGCAAATTTCTGTATTGACACATTCATTCATTCAAAGTTTTTTTATGTTGCTCCTATTGTAGCCATGTTTGATATGCAGTTCTATTTTAATTTAGGACTTTTAAGACGTAAGCTGCTCAGCAAAACCCTGTGTTGACATGTTCATCCATTCAATGGTAGTGACATCAAAGTTTTTTACCTAGCCCCTATCATATCCATGTTCGATATGCAGTACGATTTTTCTTTTTAAAACAACCATACATCACAAAAATATTAACCCCTGCCACCTCGATAACTTATTATTCATGGCAAGAGAAACGAATTGGTACAAAATTCATTTTATCTTTATGTGTCAGTTTTATTTCTGCATGTAGTTTGAAATTTTTATATCATTTTGTACGTAATTTTATTGAGAATTGCTGTGCCAAATTTTAGCTTAATTAAAGGAACGTAAATAAAAAAAAATAACATTTATTACTCGTAGCTCTATGAAAAAAATCTGCAAGCCAAGTATTGTCAGCAAGTCTCAGGGATACAGGCACTGGTAAGCCTACCACTGCTCTAGGCCATCTCTGCAAGTATGCTGTCGGGAACTACCTAGCTGTTTGGCTCAGTGATTAATGTGTTAAAAAAATGAAAACCCCATGGCAGTATTACTATTTATTGGAGTAGCAGTAACAAGATTTTTAAGATGAGCACAGTATAGCTAAAGAACTAATAAATGCCTTTTTTAAGTGCCTAGTCCACCATGAGAACTGCCTAGGCCACCATGCATGAAATGAATATACATGTACATTTCGAACCATTGTTCATATAAAAGTAATGATATACAATAATAATTATGCTAGACATGAACTGAGGCTATTTCATAAGCATAACCCATCAAGGTCTGTTCAAATTCTTGTGCACCTGACAACACATATACATATGGGCTGGGTGTGCTGAAAATCCAGACCAATTAACTGATTTCTGAATTTTATGGCAATCTGCAGAGACAGATTCTGAGTCTCTGCTTCTAACCCAAATTATCAAGAATTGGATTAGCAGTTTTGAAAAGCCAATGCCTTCAGGGGTGTTAATTTGCTGGCAAAAACAACCACCTGCGGTCTTAACACACAAGGCCTGTAGTTAACACTCTGGCTAATATATAATTAATATTTCTTTGTCTTCAGAGAATATGATGTAAATAAGAGATTGATAATATAATGACAGGAGATCTCCATTTTCTTGAGCCAGCCTTTTATTGAGCTAAGTCAAAGACTTAATACTGTAGTTAATCCAGGCTCTGGACATGTGTACATATGGACTGGCATGCACACTGCCACCAAAGTTGAGGCCTAGTCCAGATGAATCTCGGGGAATTAAGCAAAGAAATAAAGGTACAGCTTACAAATATTGTTTGCAATTTTCATGCATTCACTTTGTTGCTGAGCACATTTAAAAAGAAAAATACAGTAAATATAAGAATTGTGCACTAACCGCTCCTTGACCTAGTAGTTAGAGCATCTGCCGCTGAAGCAGGAGGTTATGGGTTCGATCTCCGGCCGAGTCATACCAAAGACTTACAAACATGGTACTAACAGCTGCCTCGCTTGGTGCTCAGCATTAAGAGGTTAGTGTTAGGACTGGTTGGCCTGGTGTCAGGATAATGTGACTGTGTGGGACTTCATGCTACATGTCTTCGGGATGATACCCCAGTGCAGACATCGTAACGAAGTGATTAGACTGGAAAATGGTTAAAAATACTAATTACACATACACAAACATATAATAAGTACCTATGTTTTCCGACAGTTTTATCTCTACTCAAACAAACAAATTATTAAATAATAACAAATTATGTAATTGAATAAATTTTAGTCTCTTGTCATTTTTTAGACCTGAAAATAAACCTGCCTTGATTTTGGCATGCTGTGTGTTTACTTCACAACATTGGGCTTAAAATATTGAACCATGTTGGGGAATGCATCTTGATAAGCAGAACACCCTAATTTCCAAAAGATGTCACTGTGATCAGTATTTTATGCATCATTCACTTTGTTTACATTTTTTCTGACCATTCTGGTGGCCTAGTGGTTAGAGTGTCTGCCTCAGATGCAAAAGGTCATGGGTTTGATTCTTGGTTAAGTCATACCAAAGACTTACAAATTTGGTACTAACAGCTGCCTCGCTTGGCGTTCAGCATTAAGAGGTTAGTGTTTGGACTAGTCAGCCTGGTGTCAGGATAATGTGACTGGGTGGGATATTATGCTACATGTCTTTGCTTGTTATCCAGTGATAGACATCACTATGAACTAAGTCCTACCACTAGCCTCTTAATGCTGACTGTCTAGCAAGGCATCTGTTTGTACCATTTTATGTCTTTGACATGATGCCCCAGTGCTAGACATCACTATAAACTGCCTCACTGCAGACATGATAATGATCTGACTGTAAAATTGTTAAAGCCACATTAAAAATCCAAATCACATCACACACTGTCTTCAAAAAAATTAATTTCTTGTGCTGGATCTTTGGTGAGGCAGGTGTGTTCTATTAACACATCTGTTGGTGTTTTTTCCCACTCAAGGTGGTAATAATTATGTCCGGAGTTTGAAGATGACATTTGTTATTGCCATTTTTTATTTTGCTCTATCTTTATTTCTTTTCAGTTATACCAGCAGTACATGTTTATTAATGAACTTGTATTGATTCTGTTTGTTCTTTTCACAGATGAAATTGAAGATGGTTCTGATGGAGCTAAGAAACAAAAAGGGAAAGGTAAGACTGTTATACTAATTCTCTCTGAAATATTATGTTATTGCTTTGTTTGTCTGTCTGTCTGTCTGCATCTTGACATTTGCTTATCCAGCCCCAAAGTTTGTAATTCTTGGAGAGATTTTCAATTGCCCATATATGTAGTCTGACAAAGTGGTGATGCCTACCGTTTGAGGTTGAAGGTCCAAGTCATAGCATAAAACAAAAGGAAATTCATTTCCCCAATTAAGTGCTTTGTGATCTCATGAGATGATGCTGGTCACGTTACTGGTCAGACGAACGGTTGCGTTAAAGTTTGGAAGCAAAATAAATAGCACTAAAAAATGAATTCTCTGATTCAAATAATAATCCAGAGTACAATTCTTGAACCACTGAAGATGAAACTTTGCTTAAGTATATATCTGTGTAGTGTGTTATGTACCATAGACACACCTCCTGCCTTAAGTTAGTTCAAGGACATGGCAAGGGAAGATGTAATTCTCGGACCTATATTCTTGTCATAACAATTAAACATATTTTGATGCGTCTCTTTTCAAGTTCATATTCTAGCTAGATCACTTGTCACATACAATATATAGGCCACTGTCTCGATGTCCGCGTCCAAAGCAAAAATGAAATTTAATTATACGACTTGTAGCAATGAAGATATTTTAACGAAGCCATTACCTGGTAGGTACCCCAAAAATAATGATTTTTCCTAATGCACTAGTTTTAAAATTCAGGTAGGAAGGTATTTATGCATTTACTCTGATGATTGGTGTATCATGTTCTAAGTACTTCAAGTACTTGGCGGAACAGACTCAAATAGATGTACAAATCAAATTCACGAAATTTAAGAAAACAAAATTTGTAAACCCTGGATGAAAAGAGTGCCATGGTCAGCAACGAAAAACAATGCTGGTCAACCAATAAGAAACATATTAATGTTTGTGCTGTGTGTATCCTGTCTATCCATGCCTCCTGTCTCAAGATTAAGGTCATGACAAGTGAGGATGTGAATCTGTGACTTCTATCCATATATTGATAAAACTTTTGAATCAATGAATTTGTTTTAATGACACTTGGGCCTAATATAGATCTTGACTCCATGGTATATTTAGGCATTTTCCGTGTCTCAAGGTCAAGGTCACAACAAGGAGATAACATAAGTCAGTGTCTTGTTCTGTTATCCAATATTTTGATGAAACTTTGCCCATGTCCATGTCTGATAAGATTATCATCCACCATTTGACTTAAACTGCATGAAGAAACTATGACGGTCTACCATCTGAGAAAATCTTGGACCTTTTTTTAGTGAATTTCGTTTATATAACAGTTTGACCATATGTTGATTATTTTACATGTGTAACCTTCATCTTTTATTTGTTTACCGGTACATTTTAAATAATTTTAACATCTATATTTTATTTTGTTGTACTTTTTGTGTACATTTTTTTGTAAGGGTTTATCTTCCAAAATTCTGTGCATTCTAGTTTTTGGATTTTTAAAATTTTTCTTTATGTTGGACTGTGAAGCTGAGATTCCATAACACACTACTGCATGTGTACTGCATATTATACTTATCTCATTCGTGGAACTTCTACAATTTATTGCCCATGTTTTTGCATGTGTGTGTGTGCTTTTCAATGAACAAAAGTTACAAGATGTGTATTTTTTTATCGACATGAACTTTTCCCTGACTAAATCATTTATGATTGTCTTAAGTGATACAGTTTATACTTGATCAGAATTTTGCATACAGTAGTGATTTTTGTAAGGGGTCATTTGTTAGGCCAAAGGGTGGGCAAACTATGGCCCATGGGCCAGATGGAGAATTACATCATTGAGCAATCACTTATATGGCTGACACTCTTGAATAAGTTGCCCAGGCCTGTCTAGCTGGCAGTATCATATACCCTGATCTGATGTTGCATAATGTACTTGTAAATCAGTGTCTATGTTGTTTGTCACAAACTACATAGACCAAGATCTGCCAGCACAATATGCAATGTCATATCTAGGCCAGCACATTTTGCAATGTCATATCTAGGCCAGCACAATATGCAATGGCATATATAGGCCAGCACATTTTGCAATGGCATATCTAGGCCAGCACAATATGCAATGGCATATCTAGGCCAGCACATTTTGCAATATCATATCTAGGCCAGCACAATATACAATGGCATATCTAGGCCAACACAATATGCAATGGCATATCTAGGCCAGCACAATATGCAATGGCATATATAGGCCAGCACAATATGCAATGGCATATCTAGGCCAGCACAATATGCAATGGCATATTTGGGTCACCACAGTATGCAATGTCATATCTGGGTCACCACAGTATGCAGTGGCATATCTGGGTCAGCACAGTATGCGATGGTATATCTGGGTCAACAAATTTTGCAATGGCATATTTAGGCCAACACATTGTGCACTGTCATATCTGGGCCAATACATTATGCAGTGTCATATCTGGGTCAGCACGTTTTGTAATGTCATATCTGGGCCAACACATTATGCAATGACATATCTGGGCCAGCACATTTTACAGTGGCATATTTAGGCCAACACATTATTCAATGTCATATCTGGGTCAGCACATTATGTAATGGCATATCTGAGTCAGCACATTATGCAATAGCATATCTGGGCCAACACAGTATGCAGTGTCATATCTGGGTCAGCACATTTTGTAGACATATCTGTCCCAACACATTATGCAATGACATCTGGGCCAGCACATTTTACATTGGCATATTTAGGCCAACACAATATGCAATGGCATATCTGGGTCAGCACAGTATGTAATGGCATATCTGAGTCAGCACATTATGCAATGGCATATCTGGACAAGTGCAATTTATGTTGGATCTGACTTGATGGTATTCTATAAAAATAAAATTGATTACAGGAAGGAAGTTTTTATATGATTAATTTGATAAACATAGGTGGAAATTGCCATGGTTACCATACACAACCGGAAATATGTTATAGCGCTAAGTCAAACTTCTGTTCAGTTTGTTTAATGCTGATGTGAATCTATTTTTTGTCATTTTTATCTTCTTAAAGACTGTAATTCCAATGCAGGTGTTATATTCTCTCAGTACAATAAACTTGTTGCATACAGTCCATGTTATCAAGAACGACCTTTAAATGCCACATATACTTAAAAGTTGGATCCAGCTGAAAACTGCACAGATCCAGATCTTCCCACAGTGGATCTATGCACTATGCAGTGTGTTAGGATTAATCAGTTGAAAAAACAACATGGACCATGACCTGCTGGTACATTATACAATAGAAGATCAGGGTCATTGATTTTTTGCTGTTGGACTCAATACATATATATATATATATATATATATATATATATATATATATATATATATGCAGGTATATTTGTTACTCAAAATTAATATTCTTGTTAGGGTAATGTTTTGGGCTTGCTGAATTATATATAACAAGATTCGTACAAGAGATGTGATATTAATGTGTCATTTTCTTTGAAGTTTCATACCATAGAATATTTTTCAGCATTGTAGTGACCAAAACAAGAGTGTTGCATCGCTGTTGAACCCACCTTGGCTGTAGCTTGACATGTCCTCCGTGCTGTCTATTCATTCTGCGACCAATATTGATACCAGTGATAGTGTTTTAATTTCCTAAATTAAATATTGGATCTTTGCCGCTGCTATTTAAATCTCTTCAGTGCTGGTTGGTTGACAACAAGAGCCTTACAAAAACCTTAATCTTTTGTTTTTCATAGGAGACACTTTTCTTTGTTAACATCTTGAAACAACAAGAAAGTTTCTCTCTTTCTTTCTATTTGTAGATTTTTTTAAATGATGCACTTTAAAATTTTTGCATATGGTTATAGAAAGCTTAATGATAAATCATTCGAGTAAAATTCTACCAAACGACATGAAACCCCTGGAAAGCCAATTCTGTAGAACATTTGAAAAATTGGACAAAAAGTTAACAGTCTGTAAACAAAATTCATGGTCACCCAGTTTCATGCAGCAGGAGGAATTGTTCCTTCGGTTTAAGCTTAATTTTTCCAATTTTCTTTAATGCAGCTCTTTTTTCTTGCATTATTTCATTAGTAGTAGTGTTTGACATCTCAAATTGATCTGGTAGACACCTTTATGTCACGCTAATCAGAAACGAAGTTATATTCCAGCTTGCTCACATAGGAGGTGGCCATGACCTTCACGATATATTTCTGTGAATAACCGGCAAATATTTCAGCATGTTTTAGTTTCTTTTGGTTCGATGTGTTGCCATACTGTAACAAAAGGAGATTATTTAATGCCAAGGCATGTGAATCAAGTGTCTTGCTTAATAACAGACCAAGGTGTCTGACTCTGATCCAGTAGTAGGTATCGAAACTATACCATTTTGAGTGTGAGTTGGCACTTAGACTGTTGAGCAACAACGTCATCACTGTTTCTAGTCACAAAAGGTACACTTGATGTGCTAATCAACCCAGAAAATTAGATTATGGATGATTTGCCAGTCATGCTTTTCTTGGTGATCAAAAGCTATTTGGGTAATATTTGCTATGCATGGAAATGGCGTGGTGATTATGGATCAGGGTAGGGTTGGGTTGGGTATTGATAAACGTTTTCACTGAATGTGCTGTCATTCTTATTTCGTAACAATGGAATATAACATAACATTTCATAACGATGGAAAATTTGATGGAAAGTTCAATACATATTAAAAGTTAACGATTATTTGAAATAACCAGCAGCAAAAATTTACAACCAAAGAAAATGCTTTCAGGTTATTATACATTCAGTATTTCTTCTTGTACAGTTTTCTGGTGTCACAAATTTTATGATATCTTCAAACTAGTATTGGCAGTGCAGAGATTTGTTGAGAACTCTGTTCTTAAACAAGGTCTATCTGGATAAGAAAATGTGATTTGAATGATTGGCTCAGCTTATAATAAGATTTATTTTGTTGCAGGCCTGTACTTACTTAACCAGTAGAAGACTATTGACTTTAAGTAAACCATGCTTCTCTTGTCTGTATTTAGAAGTGTCAACTTCAATTAGGGAATTAAGGTCATTTTTAGATGCTGTTCATGAAAATGCTAGCATTTGTTTATGCCAGTTACTCAGAAATGTCACATCATTATTGAATTTGCTGAATAATTACCAATTTATTACCTTGGCAGAATTAAATGAATTACTGCTGCCCATTTCTTGCCAGAATGGAATGGATACAGATTTTGAAATAATGATAGATTGGCTGATTTATAAATCGTTTATGACATGAAAAGAAATGAATAAATAAAAATTCATATAACAGTCTATTTCACTTAAATAGAAAACCGTTCATTGAATATTTTCCTCTACACTCACCATAACTACAAGGCCAAGGAAAATAATATGCATGTTTCCTATTTCAAATTAGGGTAGACAGGTCAGATATTTTAAAAAACCTGTAAATTTTCAGGGTGGAGGGTAGGGGATGGCCTAAAGACTTTTTATCAAATAAGTCCAACTCTGGGTGACGAACAGCTGATGTCTGGTAACATCATACATATGCTGACTGACATCTTGTGACATCGTATAAATTTTGTCATACTGTAGAATATGTATCCTCTTTTTCAAATTTTCTTTTCTCTTCTTTCATGTAAACTTCTGGATGAGGAATGTTTTGGATAGATGAATTATTGAATGTCTACAGATTGAACTATATTCATTCATGTGTTTTTTTTTTTTTTTTACTTGTTACTTCTATGAAAATTGGTAAATGGATGCAGAAGTTATTTTTATCTTTTTTTTCCCTTCCTTTTTGTGAGGGAGGTACTACATGTTGCAGTGAATTGTAAGATGAGATTACAATTTCATAAATGGTTAAGATTTTCAGTCTCTTCTCCACCTCCACCCTGCCTTGCCCCTGAAACCTGAACATGTTTTGTTTCTAACACTTGTATTTTATTATCTGTATTTAATTAAATCCTATGGATTTATACAGAGTTTGCATATGTTAAAGATTTTAATTTATCATTATTAAGATAATCATAATACATTTGTCTGGAGGAATTTTCATGTCCATTTGATTATTGATGAATACCATCATGTTAATCAGGAATTGATTCTTGTTGCTGTGAAACGTTTTCAAAATTTAGTGCATT
The DNA here is from genome assembly GCA_029339505.1 of Unio delphinus. Classification (NCBI taxonomy): domain Eukaryota; kingdom Metazoa; phylum Mollusca; class Bivalvia; order Unionida; family Unionidae; genus Unio; species Unio delphinus. Next base: position 6,507,407 of record JAQISU010000017.1, on the reverse strand, counting down.
AATACCTGTCTTGAGAGACCACCTATTTTGAGAGACCAAAATCTCCATGCACAGGTTTATTATGTTGTGTTATGACCTGTTTTGAGAGACCACCTGGCATGAAGGGATGGCCTTTCAAGACAGGTTCTAGTCCACTAGTTATTATGTGAGATGATTTGGTACATCCTACAGTGGCGAAAACCTATATCCAAGTAATGGGCACCATTTTGAAGAAAAAAAATCACACTTCATTGACGTCATTTCTATATGCAAACCAGTGGATTTTATATGTTAGTTTCAGATCTTGTTTGGTTGTAAAGACCATTTTACTGTTTGAAATATCCATAAAAATACTGATTTGCACAAGCAGTAATTGGAAGTGTTTGTATATGGGCACCATAGCTGGTAGTACACTGTACTTGTGAGTAAATACATTTATTTTTGCAAATTTGTCCGCAGAAAACCATCACTAAACTTATCATATCTTTGAAATCCTTTATAACAAAAACAGAAAATATTTATTCATGTCAGCTTTCTCATCTCAAGATCAGTTTCAACAACAATACACTACATTGATCAGAAAAAATCCATACCTCATGGACACTGTATCAAAGCACCCAATCTTGACAGCGGAACATTTGTACTTTTCCTGCCAAGATGTCTTGCCATTGGTCTGACTAGGTCTAAAATCCACAACTAAATCCTCATCCCCAAAATGACGCCGCCCCCACCCCCCTTACCATTTACAAAACTTTAGTAAGATGTATTTACAGATGACTTGGACCATGTTAATCTTGTATGCGACATGACTTTGTTATCATATAAAGTTTAGTTCAAGGTTCATTGTAATTTTGGTCAAAAACCCAGTAATAAGCTGCCAAACCTCTACTGCCTAAACTTTGTCAGATTGGAACACTAGACCGGAAAAATGGCCAGCCCAAAAGAAAATTAACTTGCTAACGTGATAGTTGGCAGATGGATATTTCACTTGCTTAATAATGTACTCGGAATTGTTTTCCATGGTATCGATGGTTTATGTGGTTTGGCAAACATTGGCAGTTATTTTATTTCTTTGATTTGGGAAGAACAACTATGTTTACATGGATGGAATGTTTGTTCATTTAGTCATTTAGTTTGTGATCTTTAACAGCCATGAAGGCACACCACTGATAATACTGTATTTATATTAACGTGTATAAATTCCATTTGTGACAAATTCTTTCTTTTTCATCGAGTTTGAAATTGTGAACATAGCCAAAAATCTTTCTCATGTGAAGTGATATATAACATTGTTGAAAGAAACTGCTGCGCTAATTATGTGTTGGCATAGTTATCTTGTTTCTGGTGATCCATTAGCAGTGGTAATGATCAGACAATCAGCTGATTTAGGATCATCATGTACTTTAATTAGAATTTAGTATCTATCTGAAGTTCCTTATTATTTCTGGTACAGCAAGATTTAAAAATAAAATGATGTACTTTTAGTGTGTGCCATATTAGCATGAACCCTGCTGATGAGCTGTCTTCTACTGATAGTCAAGGGAGTTCACAGTGTAATAATATCACATCCTGCCCATAATTAGGATGAAGGACAGCAAAATTAGGCACTCTAATAAAAAAATTTACAAATGGATTCATACTGATTTTTTTTCTCTTGAAGTAATTGGTATGCCACTGTTCTGAAGTGTTAAATCATGAGGTGTTTCAAGAGTGGAAAACAAGATGGAGAAAAATCCCCATCTAATTTCACTCTTTGCATGGGGCAGTTGAAAGATAATTAATCAGATAGATTTGCCCAAATGGTTCAGCTTGGTCTGATCTGATTAAGAGTCATACAGTACAGAAACACAAAAAGCTTATAGCATACCAAAGCAAATAGTGATGTGCCTTGCCCTAAGTCACACTATGATAGTCAACTGAGACTGATGTAACTGCGCTATGGATAATTAGTCACATGCGAGGGGGTTTTTCTTTGCTATATTTAATGAATCTCTGATACCTCTAGTTCTTCATGCTGAGTCCCTGCACTATGTTTGACCTGGCTTTTTAAACAATCCTAGCAGACTTAAGAGAGAGCATTCCCCGAAGACCTTTTTCTATAGCTAAACTTCTGGTCTGATTGTGTCAGGTGCTGACCCTTTATCTAACTAATCTACATATAAAAATACGCAAAATCTAAATTATAATATCCAAAATAAAGTCATATATCTACTCTCCATGCATGCTCTTCTCCCACTGATACTGTATGTTAGAATTTCCAAAATGTTATATTAAGTTGGACATTACTTGTAAACTTTATCCTTATGAGCAAATTAATTTAATATTAAACAATAACTACCCAACTCTATTTTAAGCACTTTATACCTACTAAAAGAGATTCAAATTTCCCTACAGCTGGTCACTAATTTGAATGTTTAAGTATTAAGACAAACTTGATATAATTAATTTTAATTAGCTTTGCAAACACATCATCCATCTGTCATACTGTCTTCTTTTGTTTTAGTTTCTCAGCTAGCACTGTAACTTGACACCATTGTATTTGAGTAGCTGCTGATCATACCATATTTACACAAAATCCCTACATCTAAATTGAACAGTGACTAAAGAAGTACTCCTTTATTATAGACATTCTGTTATTAAATTTATGGAAAGAATTTAGAAAATTTATAACAAATAGATCTTCTCATCTAAAACATATACTATCACATCTGAAATAACTAAATCTAGCCCTATAATAGTGATCTAACTGCTTCCTTATGGTCACCAGTGCAGTACACAAACACTGTGTTGCTGGATCTCCCAAAATTTATTTACAAATCAAAGAAATCTTGAAGGTGCAGCAGATAAAAATGACTGTTAACCCTAAACAAGAATTGAACCAAGAATACCAAGCAACTTAAGTTCAGAACAACCGCCTAATCTGCTCGTAGGGGTAAATGAATTTTAATTTTTTTTAAAAAGAAAAGATTTTTATATTCTCCCCAGACTGCTTTAGTGGTCTAAATGGTTAGAGTATCCAAGGCAGCATCCACCTTGGATGCACCAGATCATTAGTTTGAACCCCCGGCGGAGTTATACTTTTTAAAGACTTGTAAAAATGGCATTAGCAGCTGCCTCGCTTGATGCTCAGCAATAAGAGGCTAGTGTTAGGACTGGTTGGCCTGGTGTCACAATAATGTGACTGGATGGGACATTATGCTGCATGTCTGCGACATGATGCCCCAGGGCTAAAGCATCACTATAAACTGTCACACTATAGACATCATAGCGATATGACAGAATATTTTTTAAAGCTGCATTAAAATTCCAAATCACACACTTTTGAAAAGGTGATGGCAATATGACCAATCATTGTGGTCTCATTTTTGTCTGATCCTCAAGCAAAATTTGGTCTTGATTAATTAAGCTCATTTTCCGATTGTCTGGAGTACCTAACTATATTTTAAAATCATTTCATCAAGTTCAGACAAATGTTTCAATTTCAGAACCATACATAATCAGAATTGGTATGGTACAGTTTATACTTAATTTGCTGCAAGATTAAAATTGATGAATTAATGAAAATTATAATGAAGGTAAAAGGTAATCTATGTAATTTTAAAACCATCTGCAAATTGACAGACTCAACCTTTTTTTTCTTGCGTATGTCTTCAGGTACATGGAGTTTTATGCTTTTGGTCATTACTGTACATATAGCCCATGTATTGTTTGCATGCATTGTTGAAAACTGTTATCTATTGTGTATATGTTGTACATAAAGATAGAAAACTGAGCTTTGTATCATGTATACATTATACATTCATAAAGAAAACTAAGTATATATTGTGTATACATTATACATTCATAAAGAAAACTAAGTATATATTGTGTATACATTATACATTCATAAAGAAAACTAAGTATATATTGTGTATACATTATACATTCATAAAGAAAACTAAGTAAATATTGTGTATACATTATACATTCATAAAGAAAACTAAGTATATATTGTGTATACATTATACATTCATAAAGAAAACTAAGTATATATTGTGTATACATTATACATTCATAAAGAAAACTAAGTATATATTGTGTATACATTATACATTCATAAAGAAAACTAAGTATATATTGTGTATACATTATACATTCATAAAAATAACTAAGTATATATTGTGTATACATTATACATTCATAAAGAAAACAATGTATATATTGTGTATACATTATACATTCATAAAGAAAACTAAGTATATATTGTGTATACATTATACATTCATAAAGAAAACTAAGTATATATTGTGTATACATTCATAAAGAAAACTAAGTATATATTGTGTATACATTCATAAAGAAAACTAAGTATATATTGTGTATACATTTTACATTCATAAAGAAAACTAAGTATATATTGTGTGTACATGCATAAAGAAAACTAAGTATATATTGTGTGTAGATTTTACATACATAAATAAAACTAAGTACAAGTATATATTGTGTCTACATTTTTCATTTGTAAAGAAAATTCAGTTATATACATGTATTGTGTGTAGATTTTAAATTCATAAAGAAAATTCAGTTATATACATGTATTGTGTGTAGATTTAACATTCATAAAGAAAATAGCATTGTTGAATGTATACATTTTGCATTCATACAAACACTTGGTTATCAAAAGCAGGGTTTTGTGGAGCTAACATTTGTAATATAGAAGACTAGACTTTTATCATTGAGTGCTTCATTTACAGTAGTGTACTTGTTGGATTGAAAGTGACACTAAGTTTGTGATGTACCATTCAGAGATATCCATCATTGATGTCATGGTGCTATTTTGGAAGTTATTGGGTGTAAAACACCATTCTTCCTTTATCTAATAATACAAATTGGTGCAAAATGTGTTGTTTTTTTTTTTCACTGGAGTTATGGTGAATATGCCTTCATTCATTATTCATCCTGTTCTTTTTACTTCACTTTTGTCTTGAAACAGATGTAGACATATTTAACTTTAACTTCATACAACTTCTAGTACAATCACTCACATGCCATATTTTACATAATGTGCACTGTGTTTACTTGATAAATTTACTGTTGAAGCATATTTCAGCAGGTTTAAGCTTGTAATAGATGCACACATTGCCCCATCCTTTGTTATAGAAATTGTTGATCCTAAATGAAATCATGCTGCTCAGCTATCCATTATGGTTGCCATAGCAGCCATTTTGAAAGTCATGTTATTGCTGCTCCTGCTAAAGAATGATCATTATCAGTATGGGGTTTCAATAAGGGACTTCTTATGATAATTAGTAGATCCAAAATGAAAACAATTCTGCTTAAATATCCAATATGGCCACCACACTTTTTGCCATGTTCAAAGTCTTGTTAACATTTCTCCTTTTGAATGGATGGGTATATTAACATGAATTTTTCATAGAAAGAATTCTTTTTATAATGTAGTGTTGGTCTTAAATGAAAATGGTGCCAATCACACTTCCAAAATGGCTAACATGGCTGCCATCTTAAAATCTTGTTATTGCTACTCCTCTTGAATAGAACGATTCATCAGCATTGGGTTTCCATCAGACTATGGTGTTTTTACAATATATTTTGTCTTAATTCTCTTGATCTGATATTGCTACTTATCCAATATAGAGGATTTGTCAGCATTGGGTTTTCACTAATACGACTTTTAATGGTATCTTTACAATATATTTTGTCTTAATTCTCTTGATCTGATATTGCTTCTTATCCAGGATGGAGGTTTTGTCAGCATTGGGTTTTCACTAATACGACTTTTAATGGTATCTTTACAATATATTTGGTCTTAATTCTCTTGATCTGATATTGCTTCTTATCCAGGATGGAGGTTTTGTCAGCATTGGGTTTTCACTAATCCGACTTTTAATGGTGTCTTTACAATATATTTGGTCTTAATTCTCTTGAACTGATATTGCTTCTTATCCAGGATGGAGGTTTTGTCAGCATTGGGTTTTAACCAGAAGACTTCTTGTTCTTATGATATCTCATTGGTAGTCAATAAAAATAGTGTCAGTCTGACTATCCATTATGACAGCAATGGCATACATCTTGAAAATGACATTTGCTATGAATCCAAAATGGAAAGATGTGTTGAGAAGGGGTTTTCAGCTGAAGACTAATTATTAATATTTCTAATTGGTCCTGGATGAAGTTGGTGCCCATCTGACTTCAGATATTGCTATCTTGATTAACATGTTTGTAAATAATGTAGTCATACGATCTCATGTTCAATCTGACTGCCACAGTAGCTAATTTGACACACTTGTTGCAAATGGTTTGAACATTCAGCAATTCGAAACAAGAATGGTTTTGTCTTGAATTTCTATACAAATGTTTTAGACAGTTAAATTCATATAAAAATGTTTGCCAAGTTCATTCTGCAGACATTTAATTAGGGTCAGTTTAGTAGAACATGTTTTTAGGGTACAGTAAAGGGACTTCAGTATAATGACTATCATAGGCAGATGTCCCTTGCATATAAAATTAAATTAACAATTAAATTAAATTAAATTAAATTTAAGAAAACTTGGCAATCTATTCTTTCTGAACTGTCAATGATCAGGAAGTACTTTCTAGACTACCGGTAGGTTTCACTGTATATTTTCAGAGTTGCACTAGCCCAGTGGTTTGCATGCCAGACATGCAACCAGATTGGAGGGGCCCCGAGTGGCCGAGTGGTCTAAAGCGCTCTCCATTATGGATCACTGCCATCTCACATCTGTCTGCATGGGTTTCTAGTCTAAGATTTGGCTAATGTAGTTATGTGAGAAAGCTTGCCAGTAGCTTCTCATGGGTCAGTGGTTCTTTCTGGGGTTTTTCCCCATGTTCTTCCTCCACCAATAATACTGGCCGCAATACATAGCCTATCGTGTGCTGAAAAATGGCATTAAACCCTACAACAGCAACAACAACAACAACAACAACCAGATTGGTGCATGTTCAGTTCCTACCACCAGCGACAGTGGTGGTCCCTGGTCAAGGCACTTTATTCCAATTGCCTAGGCTTGATTTAGTCTTTCTGTGTTTTTGTGCTCTAAAACACTAAAGCAGACCATACATCTTGTCTAAGTATGATAGAAATTTGCTGTGCCATCACATGAAATTGATTTGCCATAGGGAAACACTGTATGGAAATTTCACACTCATTGGTGGCAAATATTTTACATGTCATTGAGAAGGTAAAATTAATGTTATTTTCAAGACATCAAGTTTGTCAAATCAGCAGTTGTTTCAGTTTTGTCAGTTGAATATATGTCGTTACACAGCATAATGACTATAGTGATTAACAAATTACGAAAAGTATGCAAAATCAAAAAGTTTGTTTCATTTGAATAAAACGGTGAAATCAGGCACATTATATCAGTGGCAACTCAAATTATCCTGTTCATTTTCAACCTCTATTAATGTAAGGATAGTTGATATCCATTATGAAAAGTGTCCTATATTGACAGATTTCACTAAACAGTCATTAATCTTAATATCAAGACTGTCAAATGTTTAAGGATACTTATTTTCAAGCTTTGCAGTACTTTTCGATATTACATAAGATTTTTAGACACCCAAGTATATTTTTTAAACAGAAAAAAATAAAGTTTGAACATTAATCACTTAAATTAGGTTAAATGTACTTATTTTGTAAAAGTTTTAACAAAAAATTATTTTACAAAGTTAAATGGCCTGCTTTAGTGACCTAGTGTTTAGAGCGCCCCACCCCCATCGGATGCGGGAGGTTGCGAGTTCTAATCTTGGCAGAGTCATACTAAAGACTTATAAAAATGGTACTAACAGCTCCCCTCTAGGCACTCAGCATTAAGAGGTTAATGTTAGAATGGTCTGCCTGGTGTCAGGATAATGTGACTGGGTGGGACATGATGCTACATGTCTGTGGCATGATGCCCCAATACTAGACATCACTATAAACTATCACACTGCAGACATAGTAGCAATCTGATTTTTAAAAAAAGCTATGTTAATTCAAATAACACAGAAACACGCACACACATACAGAGTTAAATGTAATGAATTTTTATTCATATCCATTTAATAGTTAATATTTAAAAGTTTGTCTTTTATGGAATTTTGGAAGGCAGTAACATAGTTATTGTTTCTAGAGATGCTTCTATGAAAAATTGTCTGATAAGAATGTTAGGGTGTATTTTGCCGGCTTCCTGAATCCCCTTTGCACTAAACTGGACATCGGATAGAGCGTTGAAGCATAGATTGTCTGGTGTATTCTATTGTGAACTCAAGTTTCTCATCAACCTGACCGAGTTTCATCAGTTTATTTTATGAGAAATCTAGAATAGACTGTAGAAATGGAGAAAATCTTGCTATCAATGATAATAATTGGCTAGGTAGATGAATTGCAAAATTCATTATGGCAGTGATGTGAAATTCAAGAATTGTATCTTGGTTTGATGTATCAGAATAAATTTTTGTCCAGGCTTTATCAAGAGGCGGTATTTGTCAATCATCCTTGAAACGCTGTTCATCTTCATTTAATCTGAGCTGGTTTCCTATGATTACAAAGGGGAATTACTGACTAAACTCACCTAGTAGTGATATCTAGCTGCAAACAGTATACATTCTGATTTGTTGTAACATCATGTGCTGGCTGATCAGAATCTATTTTGTGTGTTCAACTGAATATTCGTATCAAAATTATGTAGACCCAAATTGGCCAGTGCATTATACAATGGCAGATCTGCATCTGTACAGTTTGCAGTTGACTATATGCAGACATGATCAGTATTGCTGTTATCAATCATTTTTATGGTTTCCGCTTATAAAACACTTTTTTGAAAGAGAAGAGGATATTAAACAACTCTAGCAGATTTTATAGCATGAAGTACTTGCATGAAATTCCACATATGTAATTAAAGTTCTTGATATTATGTACGCTTGTAATGTCATACCATTGCATCACAAATTGCAAACTCGGAATTTCAAACATTTTGTGCCATAGTACAAGTGTCTGAAGTGATGAAGATAAATTATAAGTAAGTGGTAATTAGTATACTCCCACCATATCAGTGGTAGGACATAGTATTACCCATTATTTTTCCTTTCATATCACATCTGCTCAGTAAATATGACTTTGAACCAGAATTGCATTAAGGTTAAGGTCAAGTTTGGTTTCCACTTTTTTGGATAAAATTTAAAGGTGATACTGATAAAGTAGAATATTTACCTTTATTTATGTACTAAAATAATTAACAAGTGTATGAAAACTGCTCAAAACAATGTTGCATCATATTGGTATAGGTGCATCTGTGTCATATCAACACACTTGCGGTGTGTGTGTGTGTGTGTGTGCGTGCGTGCATGCATGCGTGCGTGTGTGTGTGTGTTCTATAAACCTCTAAGGAGGACAGGTGTCTTCTGTAATGAATTTAGACAGAAAAAAACTTGGCTGTTCTAGGGTTTTATTTATAAAAGTTCATTTTACAGGTCAGTAACTTTATTTACTGGCTTACAAGCTGATTTTTGTTCTAAAATTTTTACTTTAAAATAGCAGAGGTTGTTTGCCAAAACTCATAATTATCAGCTAGTTAGTTTCATTTCAGACAGCCATTATTTGTTAAGATGTTTCATATGCTTGGCTTACTTTCAAGTTAGAGAGAGTTAGAGTTTCATGTCTCATGTCTCAGGGAAAAAAATGTATAAAATTTAATTGAATTCATGTACAAATTAAGTGTAATTATGTAACTACCATATGTGAATAATTTGTCACACCATCAGTTGGTGAAGCTAGTAATTAATTAATTTATTTATTTAGTTGGCATGGAGAAATTCTAATTAAAATTTATGATGACTCGATTTTATAAATACATTATAATATTTTGATTTGTTAAAATCTCATGTGACACAGACGACTAGAAGTTATTAGTATATGAATCTAATAGGAAATGTGTATGAATTCATGGACCCTTTCTGGTGCATTGCTAATGTTTTTGAACAATGGATAAAATATAATTATATTATTTATTGATGTTTTATTACTATTTCTGTACAAATTACAGGCTTTAAAAAGTCAATGACCTTTTAATGTATGATGTATGAACAGTTGTACATCATTAAACAAGTCATTCATGAATATTTTTGTGTAGTTGTTATTCAAGCATCATGACTGTTGTAAAATGCCAAGTTTTCTTCAGTATGTGTTATTAAGAATTAGCTGAACTCGAGATTTGTTACATTCAATGTTATGAACTTGGAAAAAATTAGCAGGGCCCTGAGTAGCCAAGTGATCTAAAGTGTTCTCAGGGGCCCCCGAGTGGTAAAAAGTGCTGTACGTTATGGACCACTGCCATCTAACCTCTGTCTGCGTGTGTTCGAGTCTAAGATTCTGCAAATGTAGTTATGTGAGAAAGCTTGACAGTAGCTTCTCGTGGGTGGGTGGTTCTTTCCGGGGGTTGTCCGGGTTCTTCCTCCACCATTAATACTGGCCGCCATGTATAGCCTATATTGTGCTGAAAAATGGCGTTAAACCATCCCCCCCCAAAAAGTGTTCTCCGTTACGGATCACTACTATCTTGCTATGACCTCAACTAATAACTGTTTGATGCAAATCTCATTTGTTCTTTCTTACCAAAATTGCATGTTATACCCAAAGTCTGGTAATATTGGATGGTGGACAACTCAAGTTAATATGAAGAAAACAGCCACAGTGAAATTGACAACTGATATTTGAGTCTCAATTTGATAGGGTTCTACTTTATCCCTAATGCATGCCAACCACAAAGTTTTACTGCCATTCTAACTACAGTGTATCAGTATTTTCTTCTGTTGTTATTAGAATAGTGTACAGTTTGACTCTAAGAAATGGCATTACTGCACTGCCTACATTTTGGTGTGAGCTATTCCCTAATTTTGTTGTTGTAGGGTTAACGCCATTTTTCAGCTCACGATAGGCTATACATGGCGGCCAGTATTAATGGTGGAAGAAGAACCCATAAAACCCCCGGAAAGAATCACCGACCCACAAAAAGCTACTGCCAAGCTTTCTCAGATACCCACATTGGCCGAATCCGAGACTCGAACCCACACGGAGGTGAGATGGCAGTGATCCGTAACAGAGCGCTTTAGACCACTCGGACACATGGGGTCCCAGGCATATAATGTTTGTTCATGGTACTCCTACTTTGATGTCTTTAAATAATCTAAAATGTAAATGATAAAAGTATCAATAGAAAGCATTGTCAGCAATGTTTTGCTTTATTTAACTTCTGGCATGCTATCAATAGTGGCAGTAGATTTCTTAAATGAGAAAATTTCAAAATGGAAACCACTGTTAGAATAAAAGTTAATTATGTATAATCTTGTATATTTACATTAGAGAATCCTCTCCACAGGCTTGTGAGAGAGAGAGAGAGAATGAAAGTAAAGGGTAAAGCATTGTTTAGATCTCAAGTTCATTATAGAATGTCATGTTTGCAGAAGGAAATTTTCCCAGCCATTCATCAAACCAAAGTAAATAGTTTTTTCTTTGTTAGATAGCATTATCAATGCCTAGTACAACATTTTGTGAAGGCCTTGCACATTCATGTAGAATCACACCCCCATCAATTTTGCTGCAGTGACTTGATCTTTCTCAAAGGAGAACTCTACCATGTTCAGTCCATATTCACAGCATGGCAACACCTTGTGACAGATACATATATAAAAGCCATTCACCAATTCAAAAGAAATCTTTCCTTAGGAATGATAAGATATATTTAATGCGGATTTACTTGGCACTGGATTTGTTATAGTTTTTTGGTTCCTTTTTCATCATTATATGAGGACATGCATGTTGCAGTCTGATTCAGTTCTGACCAGGTATAGAAAGTGTCATGTATCAACTCTTTGCTGCTCATTATACAAGGGCCTACACTTCACATAGTCTCCATTGATTTCTCTTTGAGAAACTCTGTAGTACAACTCCGTTTAAATGCTTTTGTATCTTTCTCTATTGCTGGTATTGCCCACAGCCTTATTGTGGTGTATTGTTGGAGTCTATAAAGGATACTGAGTAGACACTGGGTAACTAATAACATCACAGATGCTGCTGTTGTAAAATTGTACCAAGCGGATCAAAGAATCTTATTAGTTCTGTTGCAGCTGCTATTGTTACCAATAGATTCTGTCTAATCAACCAGAAGAAATAGGAAGGTACACTTTGCAGGTAGGAGGGAAAATTGATCAGTTACTGACGTAAATGGTTACATTTTCTTTGATTTGAACAAAGGACAAAAATAGCAGTATACATAAATGAATAAATTGTAATTTTATTGTAGTTTCATTAGATGGATCTAAAGGTAAAAATTATGATATAGTTATTGCTTTATTTATTGTATGTGGTAGTAGTTCAGGTAACTGCATGTTTAAAGAAAAATGTTTGCAACTGATATTTTGTAGAATAAAATAACATGGAACATGTGGCTAATAACAGTTGAGACATTCCTTGAGAAATATGTTAGAAACAATCATTATTTTGAAGGACCTGAGTCGGAACTGAAACAAACAAGTCTAATTGGCAGTTTCATAATTTTGGATACTCCCGCATGACCCAAGATTCCTGTAATAGTTACTCAAATTTAAGTAAAACTTTCGTTTGATTGATTGTTGTACATTATGTACATGATGAATGCATCTGATATTCTTTTCTTTTTTTAAAAACGACAAATACTTCATCCTGGGTATTCATTCTTTTTCATGGCTTACCATTTGTCGTGAATATTGTTTTGACTACAAATTGCAGATTTAACAACAAACAATCTTCGATCCTTATCAATTGAATTGATAGGACAATTTCATTAGTACAAGAATTTATGTACCAATGCACACAATTTTATACCGAAAATAAGAAATAAATCACAGTATTTATTTTAATAGCTACTTTTATATAGGAAAGGGAAATGTTTACTCACTTTTCAGTTCCAAGTTCGAGTCAAATTTTGTCCAGTTATAAAGTCTGGTTTGAAGTTTGGAGTTCCTTATTCAGAACAGTTTTCCAAAATACTTGTCTTGATTTGTGAAGCTTTTAAATGTTAGATTTGTAATCAAAGATGATTTTTTTCCCCATGTCCACCTTTCACCTCATCTAAATCAAGGTCTTCAATGTAGTCCATTGTTTTAAGTTATCTCAGATCTGGTTTTAAATAACAACCTTTTCTGATCGATTCTATGATATATAAACCATGTAAAGATGTTCATTGAAACATCATTCATTATGCATTTTAGTGAGAACTTAATTGGCCAAAGTTTCTACCCATCCAGTGAATTGTCACATGACAAAAACCTTTGAAAATGGAAAGTCAGATTGAAGCATTATGGCATCTTGAATTCTTGTTATATACTTTGACATGAAAAGTTTGAATAAAGGGTTAGAAATATGTTTGGAAATAAGAATGACTGTTAATGCAGTTTAAACTTGCATATTCTTGATTGGTTCATGAGAAAATTTAAAGCTGAAGTCAAGCATTTAGTGTACTTTTGTCAGAAAAATGTGAATTACTGGAGCCATGGCTGGTCCAAGAATCTGGAGCATCAAAAGACGCTACTTACATCTTAAAATTTTAAACAACATATTACTACCATGGTGATTGAATTATTGTGTGAGATTGAATTATTGTGTGAGATTGAATTATTGTGAGATCAGTGTTCCACTAAGGCTCCTAGACCTTATCCAAATTAGAAAGTGGTGTGTGTTTAGGAATTTTAATTTTCAATGTGGCTTTAATAATTCATTCATATCACTATGATGTGTACAGTGTGGCAGTTTATAGCAATGTCTAGCACTGGGGCATGATGCCGCAGACATGTAGCATGATTTCCACTGTAGTCAAAGTATCCTGACACCAGGCTGACCATTCCAAACACTAACCTCTTAATGCTTAGTGCCTAGCGAGACAGCTGTTATTACCATATTTATAAGGTTTACTTGCAACATACTGAATCTGAGTTGGATGCTCTTTTAACACTTGACCACCGGAGCAGTCGCAATTTGAAACAGTAGATAATGCTTAATGCAATAATTGTGCTAAAAGAAAAGTAGATAATTTGCTTTGCTTTGACTGTTTTGCCATTTCCACTTTATTGTATGCACTGTATTTTGATCTTATTCATGGATGCATACATTATTGAAAATTTTTTTTTTTAACAAGTACTTGGAAACTCATGAAATATTAGCAATATGATTTACCCGAAATGAGCTGCAGCATGAAATTTTCCATTCCTTATCATCGTATCATTAACTTTAGCGTTCACAAACTTTGCATTAGCATTTATCATAATATTTGCCATTTTTATGAAATAAATTTCTGTTCATATTAATTAATAATAACTTGATTAAATGACAGCTTATATATTTTTAAAAATAAAAATAGTCACTTTTACCATTAATTTGACATCAGAACTAAATCTTTATTGCCTTAGGCGTGCCTTCAACCTCAAAATTATATTAAACTGGCTGCTTGAAGACTTTACATTGCTGTTTGTTGATATTCTTAGATAAATGATAAATGTATTAATTGCCAAATATGTTGTTTTAAACAGATATTAATTGCCTTGATGGTGTTTTTATTACCTAATGCAGCTTTGGTCATTGCTAGTACAAACACAGACATGAATGAATGTGCACTAAAGAAAACATTAGACATATTTTCACAAGATTGTTCTGATTAAAAATGTATAGGCCGATGTGTGTTATTTGGATTTTGAATGCAGCCTTAAGAATTCTGCAGTCGTATTGCTTCAATGTCTGCATTGTGGCAGTTTATATTGATGTCTAGCACTGGCATCATGTCTCACCCAGTCACATTATCCTGACACCAGACTGACCAGTCTTTACTCTAACCATTTACTGCAGAGTTCCAAGTAAGGCAGCTTCTAAGTATTATTTTTATGCCGCTGGTATGACTTGGCCAAGGTTCGAAACCCACGACCTCCCTCATCATAGGCTGGTGCTCTAAACACTTAGGCTGCCATAGCAGTCACACAATCAGGTTGAGCACAGGTTGGGAAACATTTGACAACTAATTGTGGGTTGCTATTTATAAATTGGAATTTTGTTTGGTAGACATGCAGTAGTAAAATGTAATTTACAGATCTAGGATTTTTGCTTCTTTGGTTCAGTTTCAAATATGGCAAAATTTGCTTTGGCAAAAAGTATTCAAATTCCTGTTTTTCTCTGGAAAATGTATTAGTACACTGTATATTTAACTGTAAAATGGGAAGTTCCACAAATGTCACCCCCAATACCCCGTTACATGTACCACTAAAAAGATCTGTACTGTATCGAAAGCCAAATTTAAGAAAAACAGTTTAATCTCAGGCTGTAAATGATGTTTGTAGAATCAAATTGGTAATAGCTACTTGTTGACTTGCAGATGAAACTGGAAGACTGCAGATGCTAACAATATAACCCCTGTCACTTGTCTCAGATTAATCAGCTGCTTATCTTATCAAAGACAAGGAACAAGTAAAAGTTCCAGGCTTCTGAATTATTGATAGACAGTCTAATCTTAACAATGGATGAATTTATCAGAAATTATTGTATTCATTGGACAGGGTTAAAAGTAATATATCTTTACTTTTAGAAGCACCCACTTACCACATGGATGAAATATGGGTTGAAAAGACATTGAAGACTGGTGGAATATTTTGAATTTGAACAAAATTATTAAAACTGCATTCCATTGCAAACTGATTTGGCTTGGGTGCAGGAACAATTTTTTTAATTTTGGTATATGCATACACCTCTCACTTATGCAAAATATGGTCCAAAAACATAAACCATTCTATGTTAAGACATCATCCTCTGAGGGACCTCCACTGAACTTAAATAAGAATAGAAATTGATATAAAAAATATTTTCCCCAGCAAAATTTTAAAAAAAATCTGAGTTCTTATTAAAAGCTGTGAATTGAAAAATGTTGATTGTAAAGTTCCATGCACTAATCACCATTTTTGATGATAAAATGAGTGATATATAAACAGTTCATTTGACAATTTGGATTGTGATTCATGAGGATTTCTGAAAGAATTTTGCTGAAAAATCAAGAATGCATTACAGTCATGTATTATATTTTCAAGTTCTTCCTTTACGTTTTTATCCTCCCCCTTAAATGAACAAAGAGATTACCCTCTGCCCCCACTTTTCATTTCTAGGTCAGATGCAATAAAATTAATTCAAGATGGATTGACTTGGGTGTTGTAACTTCTTTTCTTTCTATATGGATTTCAAATATTTGCTGACCCCATGTTTCTCATTGCTGCCAGTTTTCCATGATAGAAGATCGAATCATAACATATGAAGTTACAGTTACTTCAGAAATGGTAAAAAATACATCTTGTTTATTTTAGAGATAACTCCAGTGCATTGAATTGGTTTCTTTACATGAAGCTGACATGGGGGTTACAATTTCTCTAGTACTTCATCAAGTTAAAGTCTTGAGTTGTATGGATATAGATTTGTTAGCACATAATCTTCTCTTTAAATCTTCAATATTCCTCAAGAGATAAAGATTTTGAAGTTGACATTTCATTGCCGAGATGAGCTTAACAGATGAAGTGGAAGGGCATAGAACTCAAGGTTGTGCATTGTGTTGCAGATTGGATGCATTACGTTTGAGTGAAGCATTTAGTACTCCGTTAAGATCATTGGATAAAAGCTTATAGATTCTTCTTGAATATTGATTTCAGCATTATGGATGGGTCTAAATAACTGATTTTGACTGGTGTGTTACTTTTTTCTCCACTAAAATCGTCTTAGCTGTTTGGAAAGAGCTCTAGTAGTCTCTAAAGAGCTGATGGATATCAGAGGCTCAAAGACTTTTTACAATTAGATCTGCTTCATATATATATACAGTATATATATTAACACACACATACATACATACATACACTGGGGTATATACCAAAATACATGCATATATATCAGGGCTCCAAGAAGGTCTAATTTATTGATCGCTCAATGGCTACCAACTTGAAAATAATGTTTTCATTTGCAAACATTTGTTTGCCAATTATGAAAAACTGTTTGACAAGAACAAAACCACAGTAAATGTGAATTGACAAGCATTTTAATGATGTATCTTACAAATACTTTTAACTGTTACAAAATTGATCAATATATTAAAGTGTCTGGTGAGTTTATTTTACTTCTTTTTGCATCTTAGGTTGATTTTGCCAGTCCAGGGAACTTTGTTTTTTGTGGGGTTTTTTGGGTCACAAGCCAGCGACTTGTGCAAAATTTACACAAACACACACATTCACACACACACGCACACACACACAGTGCCCTGTAATGTGCTTGAAAATTCCCAACTTCACTCTCTTGTGTTTGCATTAATTTCATCACTGTTATGACTGTGTCAGTATGCCAAACTGGCATGTCTCTAATATTCTTTGGAAAAGTGTTAGGTAACTTGCACTCAGCTTTCATCTATTGTAAACTGTGATGATGTAATACGCTCTGCATGAAGTGTGCAACCCATGACACAATATTTGGTATCTGTCTTAATCAGTTAAGCCAGTCAGTTGGCTTATGTTCAGCTTTTTACATCATACCAGTGATTGACAGATAACTTAGGGCCTCAGATTTAACCATGATACTCCAGTTAGAAGACCATGCCTAATGATAACCCATTTTCACTAGGACAGTAATATTCAATCAGTTGGAAGCCACAGTTCTTTACAGAATAATATGTACTGTATGGCTTCACATGATTTATTGTTTTTAATTAACATTGGAGGTGAAATTGTAGTTTTTGTGGTTTCTGCAAGACCAGTTAAGTTTCATTGAATTTGTTTTGCTGGACAACACACACATGGGCATAATTTACAAGTGGGAGCCCAATAACAAAAATCTGTTTCTTCCGTCTCAGACCCAACTGTGTCTGTCTGTTCAGAATTCTTGTAATGAGGTTAGCTCTGTAACTCATATATTATTGGGTGACATTTGGTTGTTGAATTGTCTTCTGTGCCTTTTAAATATTTCATCATTTCAGGTTATGTTTTGATGGAGCTGTTGAATCTCAACAACAATAGATCGTTCTAAGTAAGCATAGCTCAGGAACCAGTCAGCATACCGAAACAGTTTGCTGTGTAGATTGTCTTATAGATTTTAATGTGCCTTTCAAGAGAGTTGTCTCGCAAACTATATTTTTGGATAGAGTTATAATCCTTGATAATTATCCCCACCCCCCTTGCAGGTTTGCCAACCGTCCTTGTTTCTCACTGATGACCCTGGTACTTTTTTCCCCCTGTGGTTGAAAAAAAGTTGCCAAAAAATCACATTAAATATATTTAATGTTCAGATAAAAACGCACTAAAAACTACTTGCGCTAATTTCAAACAGTAGATTAGGAAAGAAAATTTTTGTTGTTGCTTTGTTATCTTCACATGAGGATAGTTCATTTGTAACCAGCATACTGTGCAGCAAGTATTGAACATAACCTGATGCTTGTCTTGTACAATTCCACTTTTAAGGGTTAAGGGTTTTGTCTGTCAAATCCAAATTCAGCAGAGAAAGTTGCTTTTTTCCCACCAGTTTTAAGATCTCCACTACAGCAAATCAAGATTAGCTTATGAACCTTCCAATAATCCAATATATTCCGATGCAGCTTGATGTGTGCATAATTTAGTATCCCTTGGTGTCTCGTTTCTTTTGATTTTGTCTTGTCAGCAACTTTGTTTTGGATATAATTATGGCCCTTGACAGTTGACTTCATATCTTCTTATAAGATATTGGTTCTAAAAGGCATAGCTCTAACGCCATTCAACATGTTCTGATTCAGTTTACTATGAATACTGTTTTTGTAAACTATGACTTTATGGGTTTAATCTTGTTTGGAATTGTTATTTCTCCCAGATTCTCATACTCCTGACTTGGTTTTACAAGACAGCTTTACAGAAATTTGCTGGATTTGAACCAAGTTTAGCATTTGCATCAAGTGAAATTGTTACAATAGAGGTAGTATGTATTTGTTTATCAATATGCGTAGCTTTCATTGTGACATCACAGTGTGTGACATTAAATCTGGATTATACTGGATCACAACTTTAGGTTCATTGCATCCAAAAAAATGGATACACAGTTTATCATTGATTTGTCGTAAGCACCTCTCAGGACATCTAAAATAATGACCTTCCAAATCCAAATGAATACATGTCACTTAAAGGGTATGTATAATGAAATTCTAAAAATGACACCCATTACTGAAATAATCTGTTTTGAATGCCTACATGACCTGTGTGACTTGTACTAAAGTAGTCCCCCTCTTATACGGCCACCCCTGCTGCACCGGGAAAGTGGCCTTATAAGGCGGGTGGCCGTTCCAGAGGGGGGCTAAATTTATTATGAGAAGTACATGTATATGTAATGTACGTAGTAAGAAAGCTACATACTTCATTAAAAACATTAAATATTTTCGTCTAAATGAAACATTAATCAATAAAAGTTTTTTTGTTTTAATAACAAATTTATTTCAACTGAATATACGTTACTATTTTTGCTTTCTTGGCGTAAGTTTGATATGTGAGTGGGTATTGTTGTCATACACATTGCAAATGGATTCAAAAACGTCATTTACATCTTGGTACATACATAATTATCTTTCCATTTGCTCCATTTTCCCACTGCTGCTGAATAACCTTATCGGTTATTACTTTGTTTATTCAAATTATAACAAATATAAACTTGTTTTTACGAGTCTTTTGTACATCCGATGTGGAAAATAGTTTCATAAAATCAACCTACAAAATCTGTGTTGACACTGATGGACGATATGTGGGTCTGATTTCACATGTTCATTAAAATGTGCAGTTTTCCTGTAGGCAGATCATTTAAGAACAATCCTGCGTAAAGTTTGGACTCGTACCGGTAATTGTCGTCAAGTAGAATAACCGACTTTCTTTGAAAATAATGTATCTGTTAACGTGATTACATTTTAATGTTTGGTAATGATTTTTTCAGCTATTGCTGACTGTATGCGATTTAATTATGCAGACAAAACTTGTGTCGATTCTACGAAATACAGCCTTCGTATTGTGTGGTCACGTGATTTTTCCTGTCTTTGTCTGGTACCCTATTGTCTTTTTTAAGGTTGTCTGTGTGTGCCAAAGTACAAAATCTATTTTTAGCCTATGCTGACCTTGTTATGATTATAACAATTACGTCTGGTTATAATCATCGTGAAGAACTGAACATAGGTGTTAAACCCCAAACTCTGTCATAACATTATTGAGCCCATTTCCTGTAAACATCGACTTTCATAGATAACGATATACTATAAATCTTTATTCGACACTTTTAACGGCGACTTGACACTCGGAGACGTGTATCTACGATAGAGATAATCAAAATTGCTTCAAGATTTGAATTAATTATTGGTTCTGGATACATTTAAAAATAAAATGAGGTCACTCGTGAGGGGTAAATTTTATATTACTGCACAAATATGCTGGCCGCTGGTCGCGTTCGCCGGGTGGCCTTTCGTGAGGGTTACTTTTGAACAGAAACTCGTCGGTGCCAACGAATTCTGGCCGTTAGGAGCGGGTGGCCGCTGGTCAGGAGGGGCCGTACAAGAGGGGACTACTGTATAATAAATACTGCACGGAGTTGTCATGCTGATGAGACCTTGAATGAGTTGGATTTCTAACGTTCTTTTTCATTGTATGTGATTGTTTACAAGAGTTATAGACTCTGAATGCCCATCTTGTTTTCTATCAGAAAATCATCGGTTTAAAGATGTCCTGAAAAAGTTGGTTTGGGTTGGTCTTTACTCAGTTACTTAATGATAAGTTTGAAAGTTTGTTATTCCATGCTAATACAGCTGTCATTCATTACAATACAGTAATTGGAATCCTCTGGAACTTCTGAACTGAGGTATAGCAGGATGTTTTATTTACCGAAATTATGGTGAACAATACAGTGTTATTTACAGGAAACATTATTGTGTGAACCAAATGTGCTGAATATTGGTATAATGGTAATGATAGAAATTTTTATAAATGCATGTTCACGCACATTGATGGTAGTGGAGATAAATGCATGTTCACGCACATTGATGGTAGTGGAGATCATAATCAACAAATGCCAATACAAATTTATAGTAATTTTATTTGATGTGTATATTATATGTTTTAACTAAATATTATTTGTGCTTTTAATTTTGTTAGATAATAATGTTTCTAAACAAGAAACAAATATATACTACTGAGTACTGAGTTTCATGCTGTTTTTCTTCATATGGTCATGCGTTTGATCATTGGTTTAATTTCAATTATGAGGTCCATAGCAAATACCTCGTTATATCCAAAATCATGTTACAATGAGAGAAAACTATTGACACTGAGTTGTAATACATGTACAGTCGACTCCACTTAACTGCACATCGGTTAACAGCACACTCCGGATAACTGAACGTAATCACGCTGGTCCCGTTTTTTCCCAATGCTTAAAAATGTACTGTACCGTACTCCGGTTAACTGCATACTCCGGTTAACTGCACGGTCTCGTGACGGGCCCGAGGGTGTGCAGTTAACTGGAGTCGACTGTACATTGAAACCTACCCATAATACATGTACAAAGGTGGGTTTTGGCAAAAGTTGAAGTCTGGCAGAAAAAGAAACAGACAATGTTATTATTGCCCTTCCATCTGTCTGTGCTATCTAAATCATGCAAAACAAAAAGTATTTTGAAAGTAAGTAAAGTACATTTTATGGAAAATAAGACTACCAGATATCTCATTTTTCACAACTTCTGTTTTTTTTCTGTCTTTTCATGATTTTTGTCTTGAGGATGGAGTTAGTGGTCTGGCTTTAAGCTGCACCCATTGTCAGCATTAGGGAATAACCGATTAGCATTTTTCTACCGATTTCCAATTCCGGATTTTGGGAATGAAATTTTTCCGATTCCGGATATGATTCTATTATTCGGAAATGCTAAATCCTTCTTTTTTTTTTTTTTTCTAAAAAATTTCATCTTTCGTTTCCAGGTTTCTGGTATCTGGTTTTGCCGTGTCTAGCATGTTACTTAGTACTTTACCATATCCGGCTTCATTTCCGGTTTTTACCCGCCAGTTCAAATAGATTGTCTCACAGTGTGGTTGTGTTGACCATATTGGACTTTTCTGACTTCTTATTTAACTTTATTAATGCACTATCGAATGACACGCAGTATTAGACACGGTGCTATAAAAATTCAACTTTATTATTTTTATTATCCGAATCGGTCGTTCCTGCCTTGTCCGACTCCGATTAATCGGAAGTTCATACTATCAGGTGGAATCCGATTTCCGGATCAAAAGTCGGTTATGCCCTAGTCAGCATGTTTTTGTTTGTAGACCCGTTAATGATGGCGTGTACTTGTGTAAATTAGTTTAATTGTTTTTTAATCCATTCTCAGCGGTTGTGGATGCTTTTGCATAATTGAGAATCAAATGTGTAGTAATATCCCAGTTCACTGATGTAATCACTTACATACAACAGAATTACATGCAACAGATGTAATCACACAGGACTTGAGCAAAATGTAAAGTATAAAGATCTAAATAGATTATGTGATTTACAACTTTTAAGATGAAATTGCCTCAGCATAAAATCTTAAAAAATTTAGAAACCCACAGTATAATCTATATGCATTTACTGTTTTCTAGGCATGAAAGATATGCTCCAGAAGTTTATTTTCGTACTTGTCTTGTGAGAATCAATGTAAAGTTCACAAGTGTGCCTTTCAATATGGCATTAATCAGCAGCTTAACTCCAGATAATGTGATACCCCAATGCCATCTTGTACTTCATTATCTGTATTTTGCAGTCTTGTGTGTCTTCATCAGATCATTTCTTTAATTTAATAGGTTGTTTTCCCCTGATATTTTAACAGTCTTGAAGAGTTTAAAAGTCATTGGTTATTATTGTCTGCAGAGTGATAGATAAATTTAGACTGAGATCCTTTCTGTACATCAGGCAAAACAAATATGTGTTTCAGGTCAGACTACTGTTCTGGCCTTTTGGTTGCTGACCCTTGCAATTTTTTTTCCCCCAGAGTAAAAATAATATTTTTTTAAAAATCCCAAAATTGTTTTTTTTAACATCTTATTTGAGATGGTGTCCAGTCTGATGCTTTACTTTTGTATGTTGACAATCAGTAAGTAATTCTGGGGAAAAGAGTAAGGTAAAATGACAGTTTTGATGATTTGACAGGTGATGTATATGTTCGATGGTTCTTCAGTTTGCCAATCACACTTAGGAGTATATCTAGAATTGTCACCACATGGCTTATCCCCAACAGATGGTTTCTTTTTGTGTGAATAGACATTGAAGCTATAAGAGTACCTTAGTTTAAGGTATTTTAAGGAGGGGAGGGGGGCATAGAATCCCCAAACCTTCTGCTTTTGTATGGACATATTCATTTAATATAATAAGGAGTGTTTTTCCTAAGAAATGTTGAGGGAGAAAAGTCCATACAGGATCTGTGGGGATCAATGTCATTTTTCAGCACATGATAGATAATACATAGTGACCTGTATATATTGTTTGAGCAAGGCCTCAGGAAGAAATAACAAACCATGGAAGCAGTTGGAAAGCTATTTCTCATACCACCATGTTGGTCGAGATGAGGCTCAAATTCACATTGACATGCTCGAGACATGTGAGTGATCTGTGAAGAAGAGCACTTAAAGTCACTCAACCATCCAGGACCCCCCCCCCCCAAAAAAAAAAAACTACACACACAATTGAGGAACATACACATTATGTTTGATTCATGTATATTTTAATAACTTATAACATGGCAAAACTGATTTATTTTGACGAGTGTTTTATTTTTACTCATAGAGATGGAAGTATTGTTTTAGTGTGGTTGATGTTATTCACTTAGCCAAAAGCATGGTGTAAGTATTGAACTTGCCAGGTCTTTGATTTGCATTCTTACAGGTGGTGGTATTGTTTTAAACATTGAATGTTGCCGCCGTTTGCGTCGGCAGTTTTATTGTATTGTGGGGGGGGGGTATTTGTAGTGGTTAAACCATGAAATTAAATACCTACAGATATGCAAACTTTGACAGGCAAAACTATGAATTTAAGTACGCACAAAAATGCCCTTCTATTTTTTTTTTTTTCAAAACCATGGAAATTGAGCCCAACGAAAATAAATGATACTTCAGTACATTAACTTTGATTGGGAGTGATATTCTTAAATACTGGAAGATCTGGAACAAACAACACTATTATTATTGTTTGGATGTACGTGTTGTATAGCTATCATTTGATCATTCCATTAACCTGATATAAAAGAAACTTAACATAGATAACTTAAGCAATAAGAAAAAATTTAGGTTATAGAACTGTCAGTACATTTGAATCTTTAATCATGTTGATGATGCTGATATTAATAATGTACTGTTGTTGTAAGATGATAACCTTTATGACTGCTCTTGATTAAAGTTTGATCTGTTTCGGGAGAGTCATAAAATCGTACTGCTTCTAGAAATATTGGTATTAACAACATTAAGAACCATGGGAAGTGTATTGTCGAGATTTTTTGGCTTAATTTGATTAACTTTTAACAGTGGCAGTTCTGGATCAGATCTTGACTGAATCTCATTAATCCAATGTGTATGGTTGAATGATCCTGACATGACTTATTCTATTAGTTTCTTTTTTAGCACCTCAAGTGTTGTACTTTTGCATTTTTCATGAAGAACTGCAGATAAACAAAATGAGAAATCTAATAATCTGCTTTTTGATTTTGCAAATACACCATATATATGTGTGGATAATGTAATATGTACAAGTTGAGCCCAACTGCAAATATAATCAAGCCTGATTGTCATCAGGTATCTGTGATTGGTTTTCATTGGGATTCGACATGTATATGCCCTGAGTATACAAGTCAGATTAATGAACTAAAGATGTTTGTAGGCAAAACCTTTGGGTATGAATTATTCTTACATATAAATGGTGCCACTTCTCCATAACAGAAAGACTTATCAACTTCGGGTTTTCAGTGAAAAATTTAATATAATGTTGAGTAGGTACTAAATGAAAATAATAATCTTGAAAATATTGTCAATGCTACTTCTCTCCTAAATGGAAATAGATATTGAATTTTCTTTTTTTAACACATTAACCCCTAGCAACGACTTTATGGGGCATGAGGTAGTAGCCTACTTTCAAGGTCTGTAGCATCAAGGTCATGCATGATACACTCAGGTGTGTGGTATTATAGAAAGGTAGACAGATGTAGCTCTACAATGATAGCAAATAATCGATTTTAGTTGCACTATAAAATACAGAGTGAAAAATCTAAGTTTTTGGACCCATTTTTTTCCACCCAAAATTTGCCCATGGTTGGAATTCGAATTTGTGTCCATACTTTAGACTTTATGGCCTCAGATCTACAGCAGACCGGTCTGAAGCGCACACAGACATTTTGAATAAAGAGTCATCTCCATATGAAAATTATGGGTCCGTTAAGCAAAAAGAAGAAAAAAAAAAAGAAGGCCATTTTTTCACCTTCTGCTCATGCACCAGCAAACTAACCAATGGAAAACATTTTCTTTTGCACAACTAGCCATTTGTTTGACGGAATATTGCTTGGAAGTCGATATATTAGGATGTATTCAGAAATAGTCCCCAAAATGTGTTTCCTACCAGCATTTCATGCGAAAACAGCAAAAACCTTCAGAGGTTAATGTGTTCAACTATTAGACTGGTTATAATATCTAGTTGGTCCTGAATGAAAATGGTACCAGTCTGACCTAAGATATGGCTGCCACATTGAACATATAGAAAATCTTGTCACAGCGTTCCTGAACAGATGGTAATATCAAGATCAGTTTTCTTGTTCAAACGTGTTCTAATGGTGTCTAGTTTGTGCTAAATGAAACTGGTGCCAATCTTACAACCAGTATGGCTGCCGTGGTGTTTAATTTTTTGAAATCACATCAATGAAGAATATCAGATGACTGCAATATTCTGCAGTTTAAAAGAAGAAATGGTCTTATCTTGAATTCCTGGACATTTTTTTTTGGATAGTAGAACAAAACATGACCCCCTTATTTTCAAATTTTATGATGTATTATCTCAGGTTTAAATCTGAAATTGTAAGTCTGGAAAATTTGTAAAGTCTGAATATGCTATAAGTAAAATCCTGTAATATTTTAGTTTTTGTGATTATGATAATAATTTTTAATATTTTACCTAAAATTACCAAGAATAAGAGGTACATGGAATATAGACCATTTACTCTGGCAGAAAAGCTTTTTTCCTCAAAAGAATTGGGTTTGATTTTGTGTTTTGGTGCTTAAAGGTAAATCAAACATCTAAAAGCTTATATCGCGCTGAGGTAACTGGAGTTAAGTGCCTTGCCAAGGGAATTAGTCCAGGAGTTATGTGCCTTGCCAAGGGAACTAGTCCAGGAGTTATGTGCCTTGCCAAGGGAACTAGTCCAGGAGTTATGTGCCTTACCAAGGAAACTAGTCCAGGAGTTATGTTCCTTGATAAGGGAACTAGTCCAAGAGTGAAGTACCTTATCAATATATCTGGAGTAAATTACCTTGCCAAGGGATGATTTATTTCAGGCCAATAGAGCAATGTCTTAGTCTTTGACTTTATTCAGAAACTTTTTGATACAATTAAAAAGAAATCCACTTAAGGTAGACATAAAATGGATTTGGCATATTCACCATCACACGCCATTACATGTATATCCATATTCACCATCACATGCCATTACATCTATATCCATATTCACCATCACATGTCATTATATCCATATTCACCATCACATGCCATTTCATGTATATCCATATTCACCATCACATGCCATTACATCTATATCCATATTCACCATCACATGCCATTACATCTATATCCATATTCACCATCACATGTCATTATATCCATATTCACCATCACATGCCATTTCATGTATATCCATATTCATCATCACATGCCATTACATGTATATCCATATTCACCATCACATGTCATTATATGCATGTTCACCATCACATGCCATTTCATGTATATCCATATTCACCATCACATGTCATTACATGTATATCCATATTCACCATCACATGCCATTACATGTATATCCATATTCACCATCACATGTCATTATATGCATATTCACCATCACATGCCATTACATGTATATCCATATTCACCATCACATGTCATTATATGCATATTCACCATCACATGCCATTACATGTATATCCATATTTACTAGGGCATAACCGACTTTTGATCCGGAAATCAGATTCCACCGGATATTATGAACTTCCGATTAATCGGAGTCGGACAAGGCAGGAACGACCGATTCGGATAATAAAAATAATAAAGTTGAATTTCTATAGCACCGTGTCTAACACTGCGTGTCATTCGATAGTGCGTTAATAAAGTTAAATAAGAAGTCAGAAAAGTCCAATATGGTCAACACAACCACGCTGTGAGACAATCTATTTGAACCGACGGGTGAAAACCGGAAATGAAGCCGGATATGGTAAAGTACTAAGTAACATGCTAGACACGGCAAAACCAGATACCAGAAACCCGGAAACGGAAGATGAAATTTTTTAGAAAAAAAATACGGATTTAGCATTTCGGATTAATCGAATCATATCCGGAATCGGAAAAATTTCATGCCCAAAATCCGGAATCGGAAATCGGTAGAAAAATGCTAATTGGTTATGCCCTAATATTTACCATCACATGTCATTATATGCATATTCACCATCACATGCCATTTCATGTATATCCATATTCACCATCACATGCCATTATATGCATATTCACCATCACATGCCATTATATCCATATTCACCATCACATGCCATTATATCCATATTCACCATCACATGCCATTATATCAACTTTTTCTATAGCTTTTGAATTCTTGTCAGACTTGGATAAGTTTGGTCCACAGTGACTGTGTACATCTTTTATGAACAGAGATTGAGTTAAAATGAAGCATTATTCACATAATGTTTGCAAATTACTTAACCTGGGCTCCTGGGGACAACCAAATTTACATGACACTGCTTCACTATAATTATCATATCCCATTTTCCTTTTACTTTAAATGTTTAAGACTGCCTTTCCTCTTTGTGGATAATTTGACCCAATGAGCCAGACATGATGCTCAATAAGTCATTGCAGCTAAGTTTAGCAAAAGAAAAACAGCTGAGAGTTATGATACTAAATTTGCAATTTTTCATTGATAGACAGTGTAAAGCTTGACAAATCAAAACAATTACCTGTTTGTCCCTGAACACATACACACACCATAATTTGCCTTCTATGCTTGACAAAAATGTGCTGGGCATACATGTAATAAATTTGTATCTGCTCCTAAAATTAACTATGTTTCTGGATTGCCAAACGGAAAAGAGATTTTTCTGTCCCTGCTTATTTTATTACCTTGAATTTATTCTTCATGTTTGCCAGATCAGTGGCAGATCTGAAAATGACTCCCAGAACTGTTTCTAATGAGAAGAAGTAAACATGAATGATGAAGAGATACATTCTGATATATATATATTCTGCAAGTAGACATTTGGCACATTATGGAATCAAATTGTTCACCTCTTTGTGGAAATATCAGAGCAGGACTTTTTAAAAAAATTACAGATTGACTTAATGATAGTAACATGTCATTAGAAAGACTATAGCTGAAATTCTAATGTAGTAGAATGTTTGCATCAACATAATTATGGTGAATAAATGATAGGACCGTGCTGAGAATTCACACCACTCCCAGTGAATCTTATTGCACCTACCCAAGGGTGAGTCCCTATGCAAAAAACACGTTTCACATTTAAGTTTCCAATGCCGAGTTTTAATTGCAATGCTACAATTTGTTTTCAGCTTGGAGCGTTGTGAAGTGAAGGGATATTTAATTAGTATGTAAGATCATGCTGATGGTCCAGTGGTAGAGCAATTGCCGTTTATGCGGGAGGTTGTGGGTTCTAACCTCAGCAGAGTCATACCAAAGACTTAGAAAAATAATACTAATAGCTGTCTTGATTGGCTCTCAACATGAAGAGGTTAGTGTTTGGACTGGGACTGGTCTGCCTGGTGGCAGTATAATGTGACTGGGTGGGACATCATGCTCTATGTCTGTGGCACGATGCCCGAGTGCTAGACATCACTGTAAACTGCCACACTGCAGACATCATAGCATTATGACTAAAATTATTAAAACTACGTTGAAAGATACGAGCATATAGGGAGCTGGGTGAGTCTCAGATAATATTATATTCCACATATATCATGAATAGGAAAAATAAGTCTTTTGAAAATAAGAGGTGGAATCTTAAATGTATCTAAACAGCGTCATACATATTGGAATTCTGATTCTATGCCAACTCTAGGTGTAATTACTGCTAGAAATGACAAAATTCCTCACCACACACCTAACTATTCAAGAAATGTTTTCAGTAATTAGGATTGCTAATTTGGATCTGCAGTCCAAACGAAATCAAACAGACATGCTCCACTTCCGTATTTCAAAATAAATGGATATAATAGGCATGTACTTGATAAATATATATGCTGAATCAGTTTAAAATTTGTGCCAACCATATACGTGGAACCTAGATTTACCTATGAAAAAGTTCTCTAAGGCAGGACTCGAATCACCCTCTTAACACATTAACCCTTGGAGGTTTTTGCTGTTTTTGCACGAAATGCGAGTAGGAAACACATTTTGGGCACTATTTCTTAATACATCCTAATACATCGACTTCCAAGCAATATTCCATTAGACAAATGGCTAGTTGTGGTTAAAAAAAGAATTGTTTTTCATTTGTTAGTTTGTTGGTGCATGAGCAGAAGGTAAAAAGTTGGATTTTTTTTTTTTATTTTATTTTTTTTTTTTTGTTGCTTAATGGACCCATACTTTTCATATGGAGAAGACTCTTTATTCAAAATGGCCACTTTATCCTAATGTTTGCAAAGGTTCACCTGTCTGTGTGTGCTTCAGACTGGTCTGCCTTAGATCTGAGGCCATAAAGTACAAAATCTGGACACAAAATTGGATTCCGATCTTGGGCGATTTTTTGGTGGGAAATAAAACGGGTCCAAAAACATAGGTTTTTCCCTCTGTATAGTGTAGTGCAAATAAAATGTCCAGATTATTTGTTATCATTGTAGAGCTAAATCTGTCTACCTTTCTATAACACCAGGCATTGTACTAGTGGAAAATTGCTTGAAAGTCGATGCATTAGGATGTATTCCGAAATAGTCCCCAAAATGTGTTTCCTACTCGTATTTCATGCGAAAGCAGCAAAAACCTCCAAAGGTTAATGTGTTAAAAAGCATGTCACTGAATTAAGTATTTTTGTATGATACATGTACTAGTTTTCTGGAATTTAAGAAGCTGTTAAAAAAAAACATTTTTTAAACAAAAGTTTTAAAATTGCTTTCCATGAAAATGAACTGATGTTCTTTGAAAATGTGGCCAAATATCTTGTGTGAATAGATTGTGGCTTGGTATCAGATGAATCTATACTGTTTGATCTGTCTTTCAAATCAACCAGATAACTGGGAGATGGTTGGTATTGAATGAGTTCAAGGTCAAAGGACAAGGTGATGGCATGATGGTAGAGGTATGGGGTATGAGATAAGATATTTCACTTGAAACTAGTTCTTATTTCTTTTTTGTCATCGTTTTATTTTCAAATGAAGTGTGTATTGTATTCATCTAAAGTCATTTCATATTAGACGTTTCTATTCCATTTAATTCCAGCTGAATTAAAAATCAATATTGAAATTTTAAATAATCCTAGAGCACATGAGTGCACAGGGATTTGCACAGGGATTGTATAATAAATGCATCATTGAAAAAAAAGATTTAAAAAAAATAGAAACTCCTCCACATCATTATTTCTTTTCATGATATGACATGACATTGAAATAAAATATGACTTGTTCACACAGTGGCCCTAGCACTATGGCATATTAGTGTCTGATTCAGCAATTGATTGCTCATGTGATGATGTTGGAACGTTATTACATGCAGTCTATTACGGCTCATCATCGTGTGTGGGCCAAAAGAAGCATCTATCGTGCTAGATGAATACCATTTATTTCCATGCTTGTTTATGGAGATGAATTAGGTTTATTCTAGCTAGCAGGCTAAGATTTAACGAGGGAGGTAGGTAATAGTATCAGAAATCAATAATTTGCTTAGAGTCTTTTACTCAATTTAATATCGATGCATTGACCTAAACGTAATAGTAGGAGTATTAGTGTACCAAGGGATTTGATTTTCTTTTTCATTTGCTGATAAATTTCCTAAGTGTGGTAACTAATCCCAAAAATAAATTGAGAAATAGTAATATATGGGAGTAAAATATAACTAGAATTCTGAAGTGACTTGAAAAACACTGTGCTTGATTTACTTTTGTTGAACTCACTTTGACTGAAACTGATTTCTTGGACATCTATACTTTCCACGCATTTGCCCTCACCTAAGATTTACTGAAGTGATAAAGTGTTCAGATTAACTACAATATATTTTTTGACATCGAAGGCAGACTTGGAAAGAAAAGGATACTCTTGCATTTGTATTCATACCCACTAAGCATCAACTTCAAGGCAGAAATGTCAGCTCGGTTGATAAATTTGCTTTCTGCATAAATAGATTTAACTGAAATTTCAATAAAACATGAATAGGTGGATAGAAATATTTTTGCAGTGTTAGCTACTGCCAACATTTAGTTTGCATAATAGTAATAATAATAGAAATGAAATTATTAGGTGTGCCTAACAGATGCACATTAGTTTCCTCTTTGAAAATAACCCAGTATTTACCAGTATCAGAAGTTTAACATGCAACCACCGTTTCAAAAACTTTTGTGCCTTTTCTTTTCAAAAAGTTATTATTATTATTATTATTATTATTATTATTATTATTATTATTATTATATTAGTGTGGTGTTGAAATTGATGAAATGTTGCAAGTCACAACACTACTAGTACAGAAATATAATTTTTTACAAATGAAACAAGTTTTTTTTTTTTCATGTGCTGTCACATGTTTGAGATTGCTGATTATTTTATTATTGAAGTATAAAGCAATGTGTGATAGGTTGGTTGAAATCCTTAAAAAAAATGGAGAATTTGCAAATGTATCCATATTTGATCCCAAATATGATGTAGAAAAATCAATTTAAAGTGTAAAAATGTTAATATTATACAGGGTAATGTTTGAACATTAGGATGCCAAAGATAGTTGACATTTGCAGACTGCCGTATGTTAACAAATATTAGAGTGAATGATTCATCTCAGTCTTTGGTTGGAAATTTAGTTCTTCATTGATCCTTGGAACTCCGGTCATGTTTGCTGCTCTGTATGTCAGCGCTATTAAATTCAGAATGAATTTGAATATGAATGATGTTGGACTGTAATTAACATAAAATAGATGTAATGTATTTAATGTGAAATTAAGTAAAATTTGGCTGCTCACCTGGACTCGGCTGATGTAAATGTTGAGATGAAATTGCTTCCTCCATACTTCCAGAATAGGAATAGGCGGGGTACATTTTTGGAACATGAAGTTTTATCAGTTGCTAATGAAGCATAAAGATTTACATTAGTAAAATATGTTTGCTATAAATTTAGTGTGGAACTCTGTTAGGAATATATTAAAACTTGGTTACGAACAGTTTTTGTCTGGAACTAATTTCTAATGACATGATGTAAATGGCCAGCTAGGACACTTAAATCTGATTGAGGCGTGACAGCTTAATGAGCAAATCAGATGGAAATGCATACATGTTAGCATCTCTGTTGAGAATGACTTGTCGGTTATAATCAACATATTGATATCCTCGTCCTTTTGTGTACCATATGTTATTATTTTGAGCAAATACGTTTCAAAAAGAGGCCATGTTATGTCAGCATATGCCTTGTGTAATATTACTCAGGCTTCAGTGCATTAGCTAGGATAAATTTGATATAAGAGCAGAATGAGTTTCTATTAAATTGTTCTCAAAATATTACTGTGTACAGATCAACAAAAATGCCATCATTCCCCGACACCTACCAGCCCATCTTGGTTATGTGCTTTATGGTACAGCAACATAAGTAGGTTTTTTGATGCCAAGGCAATTAATGTAAAGAGTTTTGCCAAAGGGCACACAGCAGTGTTTTCAATATGCAGTCAGTTAAAAGAAGAAATGATCATACCTTGAATTCCTGGACATTTATTGTAATCAAAGGTTTTTTTTCTTTCTTCTTCTCACTTTATCTTTGCATTGTGTGCCTTTTTAAGGAGGTTTTTGCAGCATTTTTGCCTTTTCTTTTTCTCATGGTTGATGTTTGCTTTTGTTTGTGGATTTATTTTCTTCTTGGGAATTTTGACAAGATGCTTGAATTTGCCATTTCTTGATTCTAAATTTAGCTAGGCATTGTATAGCCAAGATTGTGCTGATGTGCTGATTAAACCATTACATGCATGCAAATAATGCCAACAGAAAAAGCTTTATCAATGAGTTCATTGAAAAAATGCACTTAACCAAATTTCATTATATTTGATAGAACCAAGGCTTTAAAAGCTTTCACGTTTTCAGTTCATACTCGACTGACATTAAGGATGGTCATTTTTACTAACAGCAGAATACATTTAAATGACTTCATTTCACAAAGCATGCAACAACAGTTAACCTAGTTTTCATTGAAAGCATTTTAGCATTAAATAGTCCTTTTAATATTTTATATGTGATCCTGGTTTGCTATCAAATGTGAATAAAAATACAAAATTTGAGAAACCTTGAACAATTTTTTAAAATTTAACATAGCCAGTCAACAGAATTGGAATAAACTGAAAGCATCTATTAGTTGAACTAGATTTCTTGACCAATTACAGTAGAACCGGTCTTGAAAGACCGCCATTTCTGCCACAGGTTATCTTTCATAACATGTCACAATGCTATATAATCATTAATTTTGTGTGTTGAGAATATGGTCTTTCAAGACAGGTGGTCTCACAAAGCAGTGGTCTTTCAAGACAGGTTTCACTGTTTTTGCATTTTTGGCAGATGTCCGGCAGGGAGATGTGGTGGCTCAGTGACTATGAAATGGTTTGAAACCTACTATCAGACCAGCCTGAGTTATCTACCATGATGCGTCCTTGGACAAAAAAGTACATGTACTTTATTTGCCTCAGCATTCAATAACCTACTTGTATTGCTGCGCTGCAACCAGATGAGTCCCACTTTGACCTCTTTTTGGAAAGGGTGAGGGATTTTAACACACACACACCCTTGAAATTCTTCTTTATTAGTATTATTTTTCCTTGGATAATGATTCATTGATTTATTTGTTAAATTATACATTATGCAAGCTTGTTTTCAGAAATTTAGTCATTTATTCAACCTAGAAAGTTAATAACACTAGCCTTCAGCTGAAATGTACTGCCATACAGATCTGTAAGGTAACACGTGCAGTCTGTCATGGGCACAATTTATGAATTCAGCTTCTCACAGAATAATAGATTTCTTTTTCTGAGAATTTCACTGATATTAAGATCCAAAAGACTACCATTTATTGCTAATATTTATTGGAATAATTCAAGTGTCCAAGGAAAATATATACAGTACAGACAACATAATTTAAATGTCAAAAGTGTTGAAGCAAATAAGATTAGTTTTTTGTGTGCATTCTAATGCATTATGTACTGCAGTTTTACTTTATCCATTGAAAGTATTGTGGTTGCCCCCAAATTGGGAGAGTTGGGGACACTATCCCCCAGCCCTTGGGATATTAATTGCAACACTGAGCAGGTGCACACTGCTCTAGTTAAAACTAGGCGGAAAGCAGAACCAACATTGAAACTTTTATTTGCCATATATATCTCTAATTAAATTATCCAAGGAAAAAGTGATCACCTTCTAGTGATTTTACAACTTAAATACAACATAATAGCAAATGTTTTATGATTCAGACATTTGTATTTCATTTCATACATTTAAGTCTTGTAAATTTTTCCTATTGTTTTTTTAAAAATTGACATCTGATTATTTTGATGTTCTTTACATTGTGATTTGTTGTTTGGAATCTTACATGGCAGACTGAGACATTAACTATTGACTGTTGTAATGAGACTGGTTATCCATTGAAGCTGATCAGCCATGTACCCAATTTTGAATGGAATCATGAATGCCAAACAAACCATGCACTAAGATATTATTAAAAGATAATGATACCTGTGGTTACTTATTGCTCAGCAGAGACTCAGAATTACCTTTTCATGTATATAAATGTATATTACAGAGTAAAGTAACATATCTAAATGTGTTTTCCACAACAACCTGTAGAACACAACATTATCTGGGTAAGTTTTGTTGTGTAGACAAAAGATTCAATCTCAAGACTTGGACCTATGTACAACAGGTTATTGTATATAAATTCTGTTATTTGTTTCAATTACAGCATATTGAAATTGGAATTTAGCATTTCATCAACATTTGCATTTGAGTCATTATATCATTTTTCATTTTTCATTTATGTCTAATTAATGCATTCAGATCTCACTGGTATTACTTTCATTCATCATTTACTTTCATTTTTATTCATTTGGATGGCATTTACCAAAATCAGAATTTCCATTTTTGATAGTACAGTATTAAATGGAGAATACGTTGCATTTTTATCTGGTCTTATAAAATGTATACTGTGAAAAAAGCTAAAAATTACAAGCAAATTTACTGTAAATAAAATTAAAACCACAACTGCAATAAATGTGAAAACATAATGAAAATACCAATATGCAGTATGTAAAATTCAAATTTAATGCTGTTAAAAGGAAAGAAAGAAAGAATAAAAATGAAATACCTGCAGAATAGGAGCAATATTTTACTATCATCCTGTAGATAGTTATGAAATTTTACATTAAATCCTAGAAAATTCAAATAAATGTACCGTAAGCAAGAAGTATTTCAAAGCATAAAAGATTAAGGATAATCCAAAATGATCAGAGGATTGAGATAACAGTCTCGGTCATGATGTCTGTGTATTATAATTTAGATACAGATCCTAGTCAATCAAGAAGAATGTAATTGAAACAGATGTATTAGTGCTAATTTTAGCTTTCTGGTTGTTTTTTAAATTGTGGACTGATGGATGCTAGTTTTGGAGACATTGGTGGGAAACTATTGAAGAAATAGGTATATTGATTTACGATTATTGACAGATGATAGGTGATAAGACTTTATGAGAACATGTGTAAAAAGTTGTTACTGTTTTCAGCACAGTTACTCTTCATTGTGTAAACATGGGTTTGTACGTGTGAATAACGAAGGAAGTAATGTTTATTCTTATGAGTGGGGGACATTATATTACGGGTAGTATATTTTCTCTCGTAGAGTTTCTAAGCAATTTATCAAGACGAAATGTGTATCAGCATAAACAATACATAGAATTAAGAAATACAGTTTAAAAATGCTGATTTTTTCATTAAAAAAAATTCTCAAGTGGTTAAATAAAAATAGTCTGGTCTAACTTTTCTTTTGTATTCATACTGATTTTGAGATGTTTTATGAGAGTAATGGATTGTCTGAACTAAAGTTTGCTCAGTCTTTTGCTTTCACATTTAAAACAGCACAGGTAGTTCCTTATTCTCTTCCAGCTGTGAAAGGGCTTGGATATGTTTTGAAGATTAAAACCTGCAGAGTTATTGGTGAAGTTCTTTCGGGTCCAGACTACATCTGTTGCCTGATCTAATAGGCTTTTATGTTTATTATTCTCTCCCAGTTTGTTTTATGTTGTGCTTCATCACTGTTTATGTTGACTTACAGGATCAAGCTTGCTTTCCAAAAAAGCAGTTATATCTAAAAACCATAACAACAATGAGATTAGAAACTTTGTTTTGACTCAATTGGCAATGTTATAGCTGTTTGGCTTCTGAACCCTAGTGATTTCAGGCTGAGATAGAGAGAGGTAAGACTGCCTATTTTATTGGGGGTATGTCCACTCTGTGGAAATCAGTTTTACATGTGAACAGAATCATGAATGGAAAAAGCAAAAGTTGATTCATTTGATCTTTTTGTGAATGTATTTATTGGCATCAGCAGGTATGTTATTCAGAAAGTATTTAGATGTTTAAATGCTTTATACTGTATACACACAAAGTTGAATCTAATTGCACAGACCCAGATCTGTTGTCACATAATAAGAGCAATCAGATAAACAAACATCTACTTGGATCTACCAGTGCACTAGGTGATGGTAGATCAGCATCTGTGTTGTAGGCAGTTTGACCAAAGCTATAAGTGAGCAAATATGGTAATATTTGTATTCATCATGTTATTGATGTGAAGTGAATTTTTAAGATTTTTTATTGTGATTTTCAATAATATGCAGTGTTTGCAATGTAGAAAATATAGCTTGATGCTTGAATGATTGTGAATTAGAACTCTTGTGCTGTAGGGTATTATTGATAAAAGACTTTACAATTAGAGAAAGAGATTCTAAGTGATGACTCAGATTTATTTACATCTGACATACTGTTAATACATTAATCCCAGGCATCGCATTTACAGGGCAGAAGGTAGTAGCCTACTGTCAGGCTCTGTAGCGTCAAGGTCATGTATCATACACTAAAGTGGGGTGGGTTGTATTATAGTCAGGTAGACAGATTTAGCTCTACAATGATACCAAATAATGTGGATGTTTTTTTGGACCTGTTTTTTTTTTTTTTTTTTTCACCTAAAATTTGCCTGTAGTCAGATTCTGATTTTGTATCAAGATTTTAGACTGTATGGCCTCATATCTATTGCAGACCTGTCTGAATTGCACACAGACAGGTGAACCTGTGCAAAAAGTAGGATAAGTTGTGCATTTAAAAAAAATGGACTCAAACATTTCCACTTATTCTCATACGTAAGCAAAACAACCAATGAAAAACAATGTTTTTAACACAACTAGGTATTAGGCTAATGGAAAATAGCTTGGAATTCGGTGTATTAGGATGTGTTCAGATATGGCTTCCAAAATGTGTTTCCTACTCGCATTTCATGCCAAAACAGCAAAATCTCCAGGGATTTATGTCTTCAATGCTCCTTTTAGCGCATAATCTTTCAGAATACATGTATCATACAAACCCAACTTTTTTTGAGTTTGAGGACCCCATCTTAACATTTTGCAGACTCCCACATGTTAATACATGTAGTTTAGTTCATTGCAAAATATACAGGAGATGTATGCCGAAGGTCAGATCAAAACCCGGCCATATTAGAAGGAGTCCCTGGCCTGAGTCTTCCTGTTGTGTCACCGGTGGATCTCCCTCTAATATGGTCGGGCTTCAAACTGACCTTTTGGCAGATATTGCTGGTCGACCTAACTGAGTACACTCACATGAGACGTGAGAGGGAGCAGTAAAATGATTTGTGGATGATTTGTGGATTCTCTTAAACTAGCCATATTGCATAGACCTACTGGTTTGAAAGTTTACACTTTCAAGAGGCAGGCTAATATGGGGATCTATAATATCAGGGGCAGTTTGTATAGAGTGTTCATGGAACTGAATATTATCCTTCCTGGCCCAACCGTGTTGTAATGGTGGTATAACACACAGGTTGGACTCCTAGTCAGAACTCTAAGATTTAGAGCTCGAGTCCAAACGTGTTAGCCTTTGGTACACCCGGTTTCTTTTGAAACTGTTTCATGGGGACTGGATGACAAGGAGGGTAATCAGACGACAAAAGCATATTGCGAAGCAATGTGCGAGTGGATTTCAAATCCTTGACCCTCGTTACCTTGTAAACAGGTATATTTAAATTCGGAATTGATATTACCTAATACACATCCTTGGACCACTTGTCAGCTAATTTCTGTTCCCCTTTCAGTACAACTTTGTGCACTAAAATTGAATCCCCTACTTCAAGTTTGGACTCTTTGACCTTTTTTATCGTACTGGAACTTGTTCTTTGCATGGCTAATGCTTGACTCCCTGTGGATATTCAGGTATAAGACATTTTACCTCGAATCGCCATTCATAGTATGTCATGTCATTTTTCTGTATTGGGTCATGCCCCGAAAAGAAATGGATCTACCCTGGGAATCACCAAATAGTGCTAAAGCATATATATACTTGAACCATGGGCTTCATGTCCACACTCATGTACCAAACCACATGAGCGATCCCCTCCCAATTCTTGCAGTTAAAGTTCTTTGCGACAAAGGGGTAGATAGGGGTATACTAGGTTTGGCTGGGGTTACAATGGGTTTAAGTGAGAACCCCAGGGGCATTACCACATACCCACTGGTGTTCAATGCCTCTTTCATTTTTTGATCTGTCATAGGGTTCTTACTTGTTGCCATCATGACAAGAACCCTAAAAAATATTGCTCGTATATCTAACCACTGCAAACAAATTGCATGACAGCAATCGGTCGTATAACCACGATTTGGAAAAAAATTAAAACTATTTACCAACCCTAAAGACATAAAGGCATACATCTTTAAAATAGATATCAGTACCACTACAAAATTGCTTTACATATCAAAATATGCTGGTGATTCTAAATACAACATGTGTAGTTCCCTAGAATCCATCTGGCACTCTCAATAATATAAAGCACAAGCTTCTTCATATAATAAACACAAAATGGTGTATACATAAATAGCTCAAAACATAAATGTAACCAGTACACTCACTAACTTTCTGCCACTTTCACTTGGGCGTTGAAGGCCGCAAAATTTTGTGAGTGGGGTTTAAAGCATATTGGTATGTTAGATTTGGAGGTCAGAGGTCAGAGAACTGTCTTGTCAAGTAAACAACACCTCACCCAGTGATCTGTAAAATTATCTTATATGTGGTGGTCAGATAATCTAATTGACACCAACCTGTATATTTCGTAATGAACTAAACTGATCTACTCTTTCAACAACAGAAAGTAAACATATGAATATTCGTGGTAATTGCTTGAAATGCTGTAAATGTCATTGCAATGTCCATTGAACAAATGCAGAATTATATTTGGGTAACAAGTCCTTGCATTTTCTAAAGATTATGCCTTCGAGTGTTATAGTCAATATATCAACAGGCCGAATTCATAACAATGACCTTAACCTTGATTTGATATAGTGATTTCTACCTTGCATCTAACAAGCTGGTCAAACCGCTCTGCTACCATGTGTTGAACTAAACTGTTCGTGCATAGTTGGCGATAGGCGCAACTATAGGGTTGGAATGTAATGACTTATGTGCAATCGACAATTGATATTTTGAATAAGTCAACAAAAATTGATGGAAAATAAAACTTACCGCTTTTCCCAATCCAATATAACAATCCTTTTAAAACTACAACACTAACATAATGAATAACACATAACACAAAACACAGCTAAATGTCCATCAGCTGTGAAGATAATTGTCGTGACTTTCCGTGACGTCATCTTAATGTCATCAGAGTTCGGATTTCATCTCCCAGAAACACTACGAACATAGAAATTATGTACATAAGTTTCCTGTTCGTGTCCAGAAAAGAACATTGAATTACTTGGAAGCGCACATTAACGTCCTCCAGTATGCTGGCAATTTCCTATGTGGACTCCTTTTCAGGATCCCTTGGTAGCAGCCCTTTGGTCTGGTTTACCCGTCAAATACGATCTCTATATCCATGAGTCCCACGATGGGTACCAGATGTGAGCTATGTCTCATTTAGGGTTGAAATATTACCACTAGCTTGTCGATTATGGGATTTACTGTGAGATGAAATGGTACCAAATAAAACTTAAGACAATACAAAGTGCATACTTAGAATACAAGACAAATACAATACAGAATATAACAATATAGAATATAACCGACACAAATGCAGCACACAATACACAACCCACACAACAGTATTTACAATTTTATCACAGATAAATACAAATGATCCTTTACCATAGATGTTAAAAATGTTAAAACTAAAATAAAAAACATAAAAAACACATTTTTTTCTCAATAAATTAAAAAAAAATGTTCCAGTAGTTTGTAGGCAACACAAAAATCAATATTTTACTTATTTACACGCCACATACCAGGTTTAAAGTTTACGTAAAGTATTGCAGGCTAGCATCATAGATTCATTATTGATCGATATCTGTTATCTAGAGTATGATAGAGGACCGCCTGTATGGCCGATGATAATAAAAAAATGTTTTTTTAAGGTAAAATAGAAGAAAAAAAAAATAATGTTTTTATCATCTATGTCCTTTACCAGACTCAAGGGTATAATTTTTCCAAATTATATTTAATTCCAGATCTTAAAAGCGCGTGAAAGACAACTGCTGCATCTTCATAGCTCTTTACTGCTTGAGGTGTTGTCCAAATCAAGAACTAGAGTAGGAATGCCAGAACTTTTTGTTTGGCAGTCAATTTGATTTTAATACTTGTGATGCATGGGAATCATGCACAGCAATAGATTGATCGCGCTCACTCACGCGTGACAACCATGCACATCCTGGGTCACATGTATTTTTAGGTTCCCTTAGAATAATCCTGCAGCCTTCCTTATGTCCGCAGCCCCTAGGCACAGAACCACTGCCTTATGATGCTAACTTTTGCACATTAATGCACAGCACATTGACTTGATCCTACCTTGTATAGATGTACAAAAACAAGTTGAAAAAAAATAGAATTTTGTTGCATCTGTGAGATTCTGCATTGAGACATGGGCATATTGTGATGTAAGACATGCTGCAGGGGTCTCAACTCAAACCACCTTGAGGGCCGCTTGAAAGCTTGCCAGTACCTTCTCGTGGATCAGTGGTTCTTTATGAGGTTTTCCCGGGTTCTTCTTCCACCATTAATACTGGCCGCCATGTATAGCCTATCTTGTGCTGAAAAATGACGTTAAACCCTATAACAATAACAACAACAACAACAGCATTGTGGCAGTGGTCTTGACCTATCCAAGAGAGCTAATCCACAGTTAAAAGCAGCATGGTACATGTACTATTAATACAATAATTTTTGTCCATCTCACCTTGCCAGAAGCTTGGTATGACGATTTCTTTGGTGTCTGTGTGTTTGACCATTTGTAAGTCCATCAACAGATGAGACTAATCTCAGTTTTTTTTTAATTTCAAAACATTTTTTCTTCCACCCATTTTGGATTTGGAATATAAATTGGGGGCAGACCCTGATCAGTTTTATTGTGGATTTGGATTTAGTTATATTGCGGGTGGGCTCTACATGCATACCACTTCTTGCCGTATAATTATAATATAGCATGAGGAAAAGATCATATACAAACTGAGGCCATTGGTTTTTTGTAGGTTCGGGCATAGGTTAGTGGAGATGGACTCTGTATAGATATTAAGAGGGATATATATATATATATATATATATATAATTATAAAATTAAAAAGTGCCAGGAATTCCCTTTTAAAAGTGATGGAAGATTCCTAGATTTTATTTTGTATACAAATTTGTAGTTTATGTGCAAAGTATATATCAATAGTCAAGACTACCTATTTTAAATGGTGGTGGAAATAATTAAATGCTTTTTCACATTGGTACATAATAGAGCGTAAATGTTGGCTGCAATTTCAGATATTGATTAGAGTTAACATGGCTCAATTCAAGATCATTTGCAGCATGTAATTTCAAGTACTATGACCTCAGTGCTTTTAAAAAAAAAGTGAATATAGATTTTCAAACCTTTGTCAGATCAAACATTGATATATAATTGTGCTTACGAAAGGGTTGGACAAGTCTTTTGGATGTAGTTAATCTTGTGCACCACTAAATTAATCAGTCAATGAATGTGCAAAAGGATTTGATGAATATGTCTCGACATCTGGGAGATTAGTGTTTGCTGAGTATTCTGTATTTCAATACCAGTACTTATTATTTTGATGGACGATATGATAGGATTTGTTGAATCAGTGTTGGTGTCATTCCTTCTCATCTCATCATTCAGGGATATAATCAGATAA
This sequence comes from Unio delphinus, assembly GCA_029339505.1. Lineage (NCBI taxonomy): Eukaryota > Metazoa > Mollusca > Bivalvia > Unionida > Unionidae > Unio > Unio delphinus. The sequence continues at coordinate 6,464,476 of JAQISU010000017.1, read as the reverse complement.
CTGTTAGTTTTCACAGACATAATATCTTGGAGGTGTTTCTTTTTTCTCACATTTTTTTATTTCAAAGTCGGTGTGGAGTTGGATCTTTGCTGAGTTTTTAATGAAACTGTGAAAGTTGATCTGAAATTCTTGTGTGATAAATAAATATTTGCTATATATAAAGAGAAATCCATTATGAGGTACTGTTTGCTGTATATACCCAGCTAATTTCACCAACTCGGATCTGCTGGCATATTATTTGGCAGCAGATTTTCGTCCATAGTGTTGGCAGTTGAATTCAATTTCAGAGTGAGTACAAATATTCATAAAATAATGTTGTGAACTTCCCTTGGTTATTTTTAATGATGCTGTCAACATATTGACTATACCATACTGAGGAAATGGAAGTGTGTCCCAAGTACACAATGAGGTAGTGATGAGAGCTGGCTTGGGTGGGTATTGAAACTGTACCCCTTGATTACATTAGTTCAGTGCTTCACCAACTAAGATAATGCAACTTCAGCAGGTCCATTTCATTGAATTGAGATGCATGTATTGTTTTGATTCTTCTCAAGTCTTACCATACATTTTCTTTGATCTTTGAGTTATGAAATATTGGTGATGAAGTTGCATGAATATTCAGGAATTTAACTCTGTATGGAATTTAGGAACAAGTTGTTACAGGGTAAGGAAGGGAAGGATTTGGAAGCTCTGGTCAAGCATGGCACTGTTATTTAGGTGACCAATTAATCTTTTTAAGGCTTCTGTAATTGATTTTAGTCATAATTCAGTTTTGACCCTTGTGTTTAGACTTGAATGACTTTCAGCTTCATTTGTTTTCATTATCTACATGGTTATAATGTAAATACGTGAATTGAGTGTGTGTGTGTGTGATTAGGATTTTAAACGTTGCTTTAATACATTAACCCATAGCAGCGAGTTTATGAACGAGTTTATAGGGCACAAGGTAGTAGCCTACTTCCAAGGTCTGTAGCGTCAAGTTCATGTATCATACACTAAAGTGGGTGGTGTTATAGAAAGGTAGACAGATTTAGCAATGATACCAAATAATCTGGACATTTTAGTTGCACTACAAAATACAGAGGGAAAAACCTAAGTTTTTGGACCCGTTATTTTTCCACAAAAAATTCTGATTTTGTGTCCAGATTTTAGACTCTGGCCTCAGATCTACAGCAGACTGGTCTGAAGTGCACACGGACAGGTGATCCTGTGCAAAAAGTAGGATAAGGTGGAGATTTTGAATAAAAAGTATTCTCCATATGAAAATTATGGGTCCCTTAAACAAAAGAAAAAAGAAGTCCAACTTTTCACCTTCTGCTTATGCGCCAGCAAACTAACCAATGAAAGACATTTTCTTTAGCACAACTAGCCATTTATCTAATGGAATATTGCTTGGAAGTCAATGTATTAGGATGTATTCAGAAATAGCCCACAAATTGTGTTTCCTACTCTCATTTCATGCGAAAACAGCAAAAAACATCCAAGGGTTAATGTGTTAACAAATTTTTAGTCATATGGCTATGACGTCTGCCGCATGACAGTTTATTGTGATGTCTAGCACTGGGGCATCATGCCGCAGACATGTACCATGATGTCCCAACCAGTCACATCCTGACACCAGGTCGATCAGTCCTAACATTTATCTCTTAATGCAGAACGCCAAGTAATACAGCTGTTAGTACCTTTTTTGTAAGTCTTTGGCATTACTTGATCGGGGATTGAACTCTCAACCTCCCATATCCGAGACATATGCTCTAATGACTAGGCCAACAGAGCAGTCAACATTGAGATGATAAAATCGCTGTCAAGTCATTTATTTGAAATTAGTAGTTCACTTTTACTGTTCTCTGCCTGAAGAGTCCACTTCTGAACTTTAATGAGGCAATTGGTCACATAGTACTGAGATGGGAATGGCAGTCTGAAGATCAACTTCATGGCATTGGAAAATGTACCTAATTCTTTGATTTGTTTGCCATGTATGGAGCATAATGTTTGAATGAATGGAGATTCTTTGATGAAACTTGGCACAAATATATATCATGATTTTAGACTGTAGCTCATATTGTCACTTGATGCAAATGTCTTGCCATGGCATGTGACAAGGTAATTTTGTGACTTTGTAGTATAGGCATTGAAAAACGGAATAAATTTTGAAACTATTCTGGTTTCAAATTTTATTATTTAAGATGGTATTATTGTTATCTATTTCATTGATGAAAGGATGCATTTGTATATAATTCTCTAAATTCTTTTTGTAAACTAATAATAAACCACTGATAGCTGGTTTCCTTTTATAGCCAAGCTTTTAGATTTGTGATCATTTGTTGCAATCATTTGTAGCTGTTTAAGTAGGTTAAAGGTCAAGTAGATAAATTGTAATTTTGAATTAATTAGCTTGTAAGGAACTATTTTACAAGTAATTTCCCATTTAATATTGCATGTTTGGAATTTGTGGTACACATTAAATCTAAGGATTGTGAGTGGAAAGGGGATATACATGTAATGCATTAATTTGCTTACTGTCATACTAGTGTTAGATAACAGTTAACACAATCTGACCATATGTTGAACTCCTCATCATCTACAAAGGTCTTCCAGAAATGTCCTTTTTGAAGTCCACTTGGATAATTACAAGCTATGGTCAGCTTAGTGCAATGGATAATCAGACTGTAGGATAAGAAGGCTTCATATTGAGTTCAGTATGTAAAAGAAAACCCCTCTGCTTTTCTATTCCCATGCGTAAGTGCAATTACATCAGAATTGCCACTACAGCAAAACATGAATCAGTTATATATCAAGACTACATGGTGTGTCACATCATCTACAAAGATCTTCAAGAAATGTCCTTTTTGAAGTCCACCAGGATAAATTACAAGCTATGGTCAGCTTAGTGCAATGGATAATCAGACTGTAGGATAAGAAGGCTTCATATTGAGTTCAGTGTGTAAAAGAAAACCCCTCAGCTTTTCTATTCCCATGCGGGAGTGCAATTACATCAGAATTGCCACTACAGCAAAACATGAAACAGTTATATATCAAGACTGCATGATGTGTCACATACCAGTCATTCAATCTGTCACAAGGTCAAGGAAAATATCAGTGACCTCTTTCCACCTATGGACATAAATGTTGAACCAGTGTAAATATTTTAGCGAAACTTTAACCTATTAGTTGTTTTTACTTCACGAATATCAGTTATACCTCCCACCCCCACCCTCAAACATCAAAGTCCCAAGACGTGATAATGTGACCATTGGCTTGTTACGTTCACTTTCAAACCCCTACAGATATTTGATGACACTTTGCTCAGGTCCACAGTTTTTCATATAGGATTCAAACCTTTAGCACAAAGATCATTGGGTATTGAAAGGGTCAAGCGATAGCATATTGGATTTGTAGGTATGTAACTGGTGTAACAACATGTCAGCATAATACTGGCTCTGTACAACTGATTTGCAAAGATAAGAATGGTAAAATGATTAAAATTTACAATGCAAAAAGAACAAATTGCAAGAACAAATTGCACAAGAAACTTTGCTTCAAATGGCAGCTAATATTTTGTTGACAATATGACCTTAATCAGATTTATTTTTGGTAAAAAATCAATGTTCACATTTGGCTGATAGAGACTATTAAAAGCTTCGGGTGTGACTACAGCACCACAGCATATGTTATTGCTTATTACACTCAGGTTTATTGATGCTGTTAAACTTGCCACAAACTCGTATCTCTGCCATCTCCTCCCTCCCGCCCCCCCCATAGTACAGTAATTATAATATTTAACCCTGCCAGAAATTGATACTTCATTTATGGGAGGATTGCATCTCTGTTGTTGAAAATAATGTTTTTTTCCAGTTCAAATGGAGTCAGATTCACAAGATTCATGGATTTTGTATTTTTGTTATTTTAGTGGAGGTTATTGAAGATGAGGTAGTAAGCATTATAGTCAGTTTGATTGACGGGTGTGGTGTACATTTCCTTTTTTATTCATAATAAGGTAGTAAGCATTGTAGTCAGTTTGATTGACTGGTGTAGTGTACATTTCCTTACTTAATTTTATTCAGTACATTTAAAAAGGAAACAAATTCTCGAACCCTGCCTAGTCTTTTCTAATTGGAAAAATATTTAGAGTCTGTTGCATGCAGATCCTAAAGCATTTATGTATCAGTAATAACAGACATTAAATGTGGAATATGGAATTTTACAAGTTATTCACATACTTGCAATTAAATGTGCCCATTCATTACTAGAGTAGTAAAGATTCTCAGTAAAATCAAATTTCTTTCAGAATCAATATGGAAAGGTCTCGGATGCTTTTACCATATCTACTGCAAAAAGTGTTCTGTGTGCTCTATTTAAAAGATCTGCAGTTTGTTACTGCTCTTCTCCCTTTTATTCCCAGTTGTATCTATGCAGACGTTGATCTCAGGGTCTAATTCGTTAAATGAAACAGTGCAGCATCAGCATATAATATGACTGGTACATTGGCTTCTCCTTCTGAACAGAATGTCAGTTTGACACTGAGTTTCATCAGAAGATGTATCATGATGTCTAGTTGGTCCTATATGAAAACTGTTCTGATTTGACCACCATTATTGTCACCCGTAGTGGCCATATTGAAAACCATTTTATATGTACACCTTCTAAATCAAATGATTCAATGGTCACATCAACATTATATGTGTGCAGAAGAAATTAATAGGTTGACTTCTGTTCCACCATTATGTCTGTACCACCGTTATGTAACATCATTTTGTGGGTGATGGGTGATTGGTCAAGACGGTATATTGGGATAGGTGCTTACAGGCAAGATGATGGCTGCTGTTTATCTGAGAACCCGAGTTTTAATTTCTGTAGAGTACAAATAAACAAATAGAGCTATAAAAGCAATATAGTCTTATTTGTTTGGACAATTTTGCCATCATAACTTTTTGGTCTGTACTATACTATCATCTTTTCCTTGGACACGAAAATGTCCTGTTTGGGCTATTGTAGTGTTTTGCAAGATGTGTTGGGCACAGGTGATGTTCCAGATCATTGTTAGGAAAACTCATGCTCATTAAGAAATAATTGGATGCAACTCTTCAAGAAATTTTATTAATATAATGAAGCATGCTTTTTGAGGTTTGTAAGTTCTTGTTAAGGAAAACTACAAATACAAGAATTGTCTTAGATTTGAAATACATGAAATTTGAATTACGGAAATAAATGACAAGCCAATTCAAACTGCATTTGTGAAAGGCAAAACATTCATTGTCACATTATGGCTAGGGAACCAACAGTGTTGAGTAATGCTCCGATGTTAGTATATTTAGAAAGTAACATATTTATAACAAGGAGCTGATTTCACCATAGAAACTTAGGGAATACGTGTATATTACTGTGTGTTAGTTCCTGTGTTTCAGAATTATGTATAATACTTTGTCATTTACAAAAATGACAGCGAATTCTTTGGAAATGTTGTTAATACTCACTATTCTGTGAAACAACTGCTGTGATGTATTGGGAAATTAATGGTAATGCAAAGAAAATTTACCTTGGGCCCCATTGTTTGCTAAATAATAGGGTATAAAACCTGTATTGAGATTATTTATATTTCTTATTTGAAAATCATTTCAGTAACCTTATATTAAAGAAAAGTGTATTGATATTAGGTCTGTTCTATTGTTAAATCAATACTATTGGCATTTCTGTGGGGGCTTTAGTATTGTGAGTGAGATTTAGTTTTGGTGTCAGAAGAAGGATTGGAACAAGAAAAGAAGAAGAATTGAATGTATGGTTAATTATCCTGAATGGACATAAATAATGGATTTCATATGACAGTTGAGATATTTTGTCATTCATTTGTAAAATGTTGTAATTGCAGTGTTCTGTAATCATAACTCATTAACCCCTGGAGGTTTTATCATTTTCGCCTGAAATGCAAATAGGAAACACATTTTGGGAGGCTATTTCTGAATACATCCTAATACATCGACTTTGAAGAGATTTCTGATTAACCTAATGCCTAGTTGTGTTAGAAAATTTTTTTTTTTTGCTATTTCATTTGTGCATGAGCTGAAGGGTAAAAATTCAAGGGTATTTTTTTATTTTCTTAATGCACCTGTCATATTCATATACAGACCACTTTTTATTCCAAACATCTATCTTGTCCTACATGTTGAAAAGGTTCACCTGTCTGTGTGCAGTTCAGACCAGTGTGCCTTAGATTTGAGGCCAAAAAGTCTCAAATCCAAATACAAAATCAGATTCTGACCACACCCGAATTTTGGGTAGAAACAATCTGGTCCAAAAAATATGTTTCTCTTGCTGTATTTTCTAGTGCAACTAGAACATCCAGATTATATGCTATCATTGTAGAGCTACATTTTTCTACCTTTCTATAATACCACCCACTTTCTTGTATCTTAACACATTAACCCCTAACGCCGAGTTTACAAAGCATGAGGTAGTAGCCTACTTCCAAGGTCGAGCGTCGAGGTCATGCATGATACACAAAAGTGGGTGGTATTATAGAAAGGTAGACAGATTTAGCTCTACAAAGATACCAAATAATCTGGATATTTTAGTTGCATTACAAAATACTGAGGGGAAAAACCTAATTTTTTTTTTTTTTTTACCAATGTTGTTTTTCACCCAAAATTTGCCCATGGTCATAATCCGATTTTGTGTCCAGATTTTAGACTTTATGGCCTCAGATCTAAGGCAGACCGGTCTGAAGTGCACACAGACAGGTGAACCTGTGCAAAAAATAGGATGAGGTGGACATTTTCAATAAAGAGTCTTCTTCATACAAAAATTATGGGTCCGTTAAGCAAAAAAAGAAAAAAGAACACCAACTTTTGTCCTTCTGCTCATGTGCCAGCAAACTGACCAATGGAAAACTATTTTTTAGCACAACTACTCATTGCACTCATGGAAGATTGCTTGGAAGTTGATGTATTTAGATGTACATGTATTCAGAAAAAGTCCCCAAAATGTGTTTCCTACTGGCTTTTCATGCGAAAAGAGCAAAAACCTCCATGGGTTAATAATGTGTTAAATGACCTTGATGCTACAATGCTCAGAAGTAGGCTACTGCTTCCTGACACGTAAACAAGGTGCCAGGGGTTAATGAGTTAATGCGTGAATTGTGCAAACATTTAAATTTGAAATATAATTTTTGAGCTGGTTAGTGACAATACAGTGAAATTAGAAGACTGTTAACATTTATCATTGCCCTTGTTTTAATGTGTTCAGTTGTTCTGGCTAGCTTTAGGTCAGAGCCACTAGGAAAATTGGTTTTGTTTATGAAGTCTATGCTTATAGATAGATGCATATTTGGATGTAGATAAGGGTTAAGAGAAGGGGTATAATACATCAACCTGATGCTTCTAGAATATTTTTAATGCAAATATCAAGTCTTATTTACAACATCTTATCATCAACATACACCATTTACATCTCCCGTTGATTGGGAAGCTTCATATTTTCCTGTTACCAACATCTTACCATTTTATATTTAACTAGTATGGTTTTTTATATCGCCGATCAATGTTAAACCTATCTTATTTTTGAACATCTAACCTATTATATGGTGCTAAATAGCCTAAAGGTGCTGGTGCACCGTTAAAATTCAAGCAAACAAACAAACAATCAACCTGATGCTTAGAGAGAGAGAGATTACTGATGGATAGAGGTCTTTGCAGTTGGATTTGACTTCTAATTGAGTATTTATAGTGTATATTGTAAAATGTTTTTGCCTGAATTGCATAATGTAAGTTGTAGTAGTCAGGTTGACCAAAAAATGAGGAGGTGCTGGTTTAGGTGCAAACAGTGTAGATATTGATTTGTCAGCAAATTGAATGACACCAGAATTGTGTCAAACTCTTTACAGCCTGTCCTCTTTACATCCCAGTGGTGTATGTAGGTGTGTTAGGTAAATCATTGTTCACATTGATGTATCTGTGCACTGTGACAGCTTGCCACCTGTTGAGCTATACAGTTCAGACAGGTGCAAGCAAATGTGATATGTAATTCAGATTGTATTCTAACATACACTTAACAAGGTACATTGATTTAAAATAATAGTTCCAGTTATTTCATGTCTTTAATTAAACATATATATTTCAAATAAAAATATTTATACAGATATGTTACTGGAAATATAAGAACTGTGTTTGTATACTGGCTTCTATGTATTGTGTGCTGAAAAGGGGCTTAATTAATACCAACAAAGCAAAATCCTTTATTAACGGAGAGGATGTAAATAATTTACAAATGATGTGTAAAGTTATAAATACGCATTTGAAAGGGGCTCCGGGTGGTCTAAAGCGTTCTCCGTTACGGATCACTGCCATCTTGCCTCTGTCTACATGGGTTTGAGTCTCCAATTCGGCCAATGTTGGTATGTGAGAAAGCTTACCAGTAGCTTCTTGTGGGTCGGTAGTTCTTTCTGGGGTTTTCCCCGGTATTCCCTCCAGCATTAATACTGGCCACCAATTATAGCCTATCTTGTGCTGAAAAATAGCATTAAACCATACTACAACAACAACACATTTGAAATAATATATAATAAGAAAAGAAAAATTACAAACTTTCAGATAATATGGGTTATAATAATGTTGATGAGACATTAACAAATTTAAAGATAGACCCATTCTGCATAATTAAAATGAGGAGTGATATAGACAGTCATAAGAGTTGATGTCATTCCAGAAATAGAAAAAGTGGAACTCAGTGGCCCAAATTATGTAATAAAAGGGGGTAATTTAGAAGAATTAAAGAAAGCAAGGATCGCATATACCTTTCTCTTTTTTCTATCCAAGTAAATCAAAGACTTCATCACAGGCATACACATTGTGGATTTTCTGTAATAAATATTCATATTTTTCACTGTTATATGCCATTGAATTAGTTGTTCTCAAGTCAGACAAAAGCAGTTATCTAGTTTTCTTGTCTGCTTTGTCCTGTCTGACTCAGTAACGATTGATTCAAAATATATAATACTTGACAAGTGTATATTATTGAAGAAATGAATAAATCCACAATCTGAAGAACAGTGATTGTTATTAGCCTCCCGTGTTGTGATTCTTCCAAAATGAGATTTTAAATAAATATATTATTGCTTCCTCTCTGTACTACTGGGGCAATAAGTTTGAGATTCAATCTTTTATTTGATACATTTTCTGTCATTAATCAAACTTGGAGCTGTTGTTTGGTGCAGAGCTAGCTCAAATCATTAAGATATTTCTGCCAGCAAATGGAATTGATGACTTATGTGTTTATAATAATAATAAAAAAATAATGAGGACGCTGTATACCGCCTTATGATAATCTTTAGAAGCTCTAAGCGCTTTACAACATCTATGTCAAAATCTAAAAAACTATTTAAAAACACAAAACACCATGAAATTAGTAAACAAAAAATGCTGAAAATATTTAAGGTACGAAACATTATCAGGTCTTTAAGTTTGTTTTTGCAGTTGAAAAAGGTGAGTTTTAAGAGCTAGGCTCTTGAAAGAGATCACTGTGTCTTTGTGTCTAATTTCAATGGTCAATTTATTCCACGTTGCTGGGCCCTGGTATGCAAAAGAACGTTGTCCATATGACTTCGTTTTCATAGTGGGAATAATGACTATATGGTTGTCAGAAGAGGAGCATAAGTATCTTGCTGGTGTGTACACATGAGTGAGGCCAGATAGGTATATTGGACTGGAGTCTGTCAGTGAAATGTAGCACAGAGAACAAATTTTGTGTTTGATTCTGGATCAAATTGATAGCCAGGTAGGGTACAGAGCAGTAAGGAGGTGTGCTCTGATCATGGCACTCTAAAGATGATCCATGCAGCTGTGTTTTAACTTATTGAAGTTTCTGGAGTAAATATTGTGATGAACCAGACAGAATTGAGTTACAATAGTACAGACATGAAAGTTCTAATGAACACACAAGTGTTTTAGTGGCATCAACTGAAAGATATTTGCCCTTGGAGCTGATGCATCTCAACTCAAGATACGCAGCCTTGCATATGTTCATGACATGTTGGTGCAATGTGAGAGTACTGTGAGAGTAACACCTAGGTTATGTACTGACTGTGTGAATTTAATATTGGTGTTGCTGATATTTATTGTTTGAGGTAAAGGATGTAAATGAAAAAGTCTTTGTGTTGTGATCAGTATGGCCTGTTTTATTATCATTCATGCCAGAGAGCACACTATTTAGTAAGCTTGGAATGTGCTCAATTCTGCCTAAAGTCAACCATAATCATATTTTTTCGTTCTTTCCTTGGGTCATGTTTTTGTTGATATTATCATTTTTTTTGTTGTTGATATAACTAATGTATATAAATAAAAAAAATTTGGTTGATATCAGTAACATATAAATCATTTTTTGGGTTGATATCATTACAATATAAAAATCATTTTTTTGTTGTTGACATCATTAACATATATAAATCATTTTTTTGTTGCTGATATCATTAATATATATAAATCATTTCTTTTATTGTTGATATGATTAACATGTATAAATCATTATTTTATTGTTATATCATTAACATATATAAATAATTTTTTGGTTATATTATTAACATATGAATCATTTTTTGTTGTTGATATCATTAACATGTATCAATAATTTTTTGCTGTTGATATCATTAACATATATAAATCAGTTTTTGTTGATATCAGTTATCATTAACATATTTAAATCATTTTGTTGTTGTTGATATCATTAACATATAAATCATTTTGTTTTTATATCATTAACATAAGTAAATCATTTTTTGTTGATATCATTAACATATATAAATCATTTTGTTATTGTTGATGACATTAATTTATCCATCAAGTTTAATTGTTTAGAGTGTTCTTCTAGCCACATTTACTTGATTTAGTCTTAGGTTAGGTGAATTGCACAAGATAAATTGAATTGCTTCTGGTCATGCAATAGGAATGCATGAAACATGGCAGAGTAATTTGATAACACCGGCAATTCTCATGTTTTGTTTTCTCCCAAGATTGCATATGTGATATTGGCATGAATTATTGAAGCCTTCACTGGAAATAGCAACATCTTTAGTTTATCAACCTCTTTTTGCCAAGTCTTCAGAAGGGGACCCTTTGTGTCGAGATACTGCATTTTAAATAATTGATAACTGTTACTTTTGTATTGAAAAATGCATTATATCAATTAATCTCGTATGTAATGCTGGTATAGTAATTTACATGATGTGAATTTTAGTTCTGAAACAGATCCTGTCACTGATAAATTAAGTCCAACTTCAAAAGTCACAGATTCAGATCTGCTTTCACAAATTGCACTGGTATATCTGAGTCATTGTAATCAATAAAACAAACAACACAGACCATGATGTATTGGTTGGTATACAGTGTGACAGCAGATCAGTGTCTATGCGATTTGGAATTGAATGTGACTTACAGTTTTGTATATACAGTACTTTAATTTATTTAACTTTATGAGGTCATTAATTAGCAGATTTAACCCATTAAAATGTAGTTATGTTAACATGGTGTAAGATGGCAAAGTCTTTATTGTATGCAACATCATCAAGCTTATAGTGTACTCCATTGTAAGGTAACGCTTTTATGGTGCCATGGCATTAGAGGCTTTGCTTTTGGTTTTGGCGCCGAAAGTTGGCAAATGGCCTATTTTGACATAGTTTCTGTTTCGGCTGAAGCCAAAAAGTTAGCTTTCGGTTTGCTTTCGGTTTTGGCCGAAACTAATATTTACTTTCGGTCATCAGCCGAAGATCTATTTTAACTTTAAGAATGTACTGCTAGTGCTGCATCTATTACTCTGCTTGTTGGCCTGTCAGTCGGCACTAGGCAATTTGACGAAATCCTCTTACTGTTGGCACTGAATGATTACTTCTAGATTTGTTTTTAATTAGTGTAGCATTGCATCATGACCCAGGTCTATTTAACATATTTTGTGTTCGGCAACTTCAGTTTATCTTTCAGTTTCTTTTTCGACCAAAGGTGTAGTTAAATTTTTGGTTTCGGCTTTTGTTTAGACTGAAAGTCAATTTATAACTTTCGGTCTTGTTTCGTTCTCAGTCAAAACCAGAAATTTAGAATCGGTGGGCCTCTACATGGCATGATGAATTAGTATAATGAAGAGGTATAACGTGGAGCTCATCTTAGAGCCAGCAGTGTTTTATTTGAGACAGTTTATGAACTCACTGATTTTTTTTACAGTAAAGCCTTGATTTAAAAAAAAAAATTGGTTTATCTGAACCAATATCATTATTCCCAAATACTGATGTATGTAATGCTGGTCATGTTGATGTATTTGTTCCAAACTCTTACTTTTTTTAATTACCATTTCATCAGTTACAATTTCTGTGATTAAATTTAGTTGTACTTAAGTCATGTGCTTACTTGATGTTACAGACTATTTAAAAATAAGTCAAAATTTTGGAAAGACTTGTGGCTATAATCAAATAAATACTATTTAACCCCAGGTGGCCGAGTGGTGGAAAGCGCACAGCTTTACCGATCATTGCCATCTCACCTCAATCCACATGGGTTTGAGTATTGCTATTGGCAGTGTGCAGTGTAAGAAAGCTGCCATTAGGTATCGTGGGTTGGTGGTTCTTACCACGTTTTTTTTCCTTTTTCTTCTTCCACCAGTTATACTGGCCACAATGTTTGGCATATCTTGGGCTGAGACATGTTTTTAAGTCTAAAATAACAAGAACCTATTTTGTACATGGCTGTAAGAATTGTATTTCTTTTAGAACATCTTTAGTATATGAAGCTATTAGTTCAAGATTGATTCTTGATAGTAATAGCATTTGTAAAAGGTAAAAAATAGCAAGTTATTAAAAGATTCCAGTCTAATGCAGTTGTGTGCATATTTGCCTGATCTAAAAGTATTTTATTGTTCTTAAGACTGAATAAAGCAGCGAGTACACCAAACACAGATACATGGATTGGGATTTCACTTGAGGTAACATTATAAATACATTTGTAAGGATGTTAGTAATTACAGTCTGTCTTCCCCCCTCCTCCAAGTGATCTTTTACTATGCTTTGATTTATATTATCCGGAAATTGAAAGAGCCAGATGTCAGAGTCATGAGTTTTATTGGCATTTTCCAATCATTTGTTAGCCTTTACTAATCAATAATGGTGTCAGGCACATCTGTATATCTTCACTGTTTTCCATCCATTTCCCTTTGGACAAATAGTCTCCGCCATAAAACGCGTGATTTTTTTTTAATGTCACCTATCTTCTCTTCTCTCAGAATCAATAACTGCAGAATTCTCTCTACCCACCCACTCTCCCCCCCCCCCATTACAAAACTATGCTAGACTGACTGACTTTTACAACATTTTTAGCACTACTGGTCATATGAACAGAAAAGATAATGGGATTGTCCTCTGTAGTCTTTCATCTTTCGCTCCCTTAGCACAAGTTTGTAATTGCTGCTTCTCTGAGAATTCTTGGAGGATTGCCATGAAACTTTAAGCGTACACTTATTCATCCCCCAGTCCTAAATGAAAATGGCGCCACTTGGGTGTCCAATATGGCCACCACAGTATCCACCATCTTGAAAATCATTTTGTCACCTGAATGGATGTTCCTATCAATATGGAGTTTTTGCTAATGGACTTCTTACAAAGTCTACTTGTATGAAAAATGGAGCCATTCTGATGCCCTGTATGACTACCTCTGTGACCATCTCGAAAACCTTGTTATTGCTACACCTAAATGAATGGTAATATAAACGTGTGGTTTTGAGTTAAAGACTTCTTACAGTGTCTAGTTGAAGTTATATGAAGATGGTGCTAATCTGATGGTTAATTTGGCTGCCACAGTGGTCATATTGGAAATCTTTCTACAGCTTTTCCTCCTGAACAAGATTGCTCCAGTGGACAAAATGATTAGAGCATCTACTGCAGATGCAGGAGATCATGGGTTCAAACTCTGGTTGAGTCATACCAAAGACTAATACAAACAGCAGCTGCTTCGCTTGGCATTTAGCATTAAGAGGATAATGCTAGGAATAGCCAGCCCAGTGTCAGGATAATGTGACTCTGTGGGACACTGCAGACATTGCAGTGATATGAGTTTTTTTAAAAAGCTGTCAAAAATCTAAATTACACACACACACACACACACACACACCATCTAAACAGAAAGTAAAACACATTATTATGTCAAATGATGTCTAGTTGGTTCTAAATTAAAACGTGAATCTGATGTCAGATATGGCTGCTGTAATGACCATTTTGAAAATAATAATATTGATTTTTTTTCCCCGTCAAATGCAAGATAATATTACTATGGGGTGTTTACCACAATGCTCCTTATGCTATCAGGTTCATTTGTAAAAGAAAGGGGTACTGAAATCCAATATGGAAATCTTTAAAATCTTATAATTATTTCTCAGGAATGAATTGTCATATCGGCATATTGTGTTCACTAAAAAGCTTATTATGAGTTGTAGTTTGTTGTAAAAGAAAATGGTACTAATTGTTTTTTTTTTTTTTTTTTTTTTTTTTTTTTTTTAATCATGGCTGCTACAGTGGTCATCTTGAAAATCGAATTATCACTACTTCTCATAAATAGCTGATAGCTGGTCATTAAACTAAGTTTTGGACCAGAAAACATTTTATGTTTGTCTTGTTGGTCCCAAATGAAAATGATGTCAATCAGATATCCATTATGTCCATCACAGCAGCTAATATGACGATCATGCTATTATTGAAGAATATTCTTTTCAGCCAGTTTAGCATAGATCCATTCAATGAACTCTTGATTTGTGTTTAGGCAGTTTCAGGTGGTGGAGCTTCAGTATTCCATAAACACATTTCTAGTTTCCATAATCTCCCTCCTTTCCCACCCCCTTCCTACTTCAGAAGCTTGCCAGTTAAATGGGGTGCGGGTGGGTGGGTGGGGGCACATTCACCTCAAGATCATTTTTTTAAAAACAAATATATAATAATATATATATATAATAGTTTCTTTCTTTGTTAGTTCTTTGTTTCCTTTTTAGAAATCAGAGGGAGAATATTTTCTTGAAGCTATTTGTGAAATTGTGAAATTTTTATTTGCAAAAGCCAGGTACAGCCCCACCCACTCTCCCATCCCAATGAATATTTAATTCTTAGTTACATGAAAGGCTAAACTAACCATTAGAACAAACAGTGTAAAGTATTTGTTGGGAATTTTAACTTGTAGAATTTCTTTTATAATCAAGTCCTGACGTCTGGAGTGTACCATGTGATGAATTTTATGTTAACATATAGGTGCATTTTGATACACACTATTATTAAATAAAGACATATCTAACTGTTAAGGATATATTTTCTTATTATTGTTGGGAGGAATTCAGCTGGATATGAGAAATGATGTCAGGTGTGGCAGCAAACGGTAATTTACTGCCATCACATAATTCACCAACCGATCTGGGTCTGTGCAGTTTTTTTTTTAAGAGTAACAAATAGAACAAAGAACAGCGACCCTGTGTTACCTGCACATGTGATGGTGAATCGTGGTCTATATAATGTTTGCATTTGGACCCAATTTTCAAGTGGGTACACATGGTATTCTAAGACAATGAAACTTATTTTACTTTGAAATTGAGTATTGATTTCTTCTAAATATGTGAAGATAAACCTTTGGAGTTGAGGAGAAAGAGGAAATGGAATATGTCAATTTTTAATAGACTAAATATATTCAATAATGTTAGCACTCGAGACACAGGTTAAGTCAAAAGGCAGAAAAATTGACAATAGCAAAAATAATCGTGTTAATAACTTACTAGCCATTGCCATTAACATGTAATTATCACATCTTTGATTTCAACAGTTAAGCTTTCGAATTAAATGTACTTTTTGTTTGTACCATGACTTTGAAGTTGAATTTTAAGTTACATTATTCTGTATATCATCTAATTGTAACATGTGCTTGTGCAACAACTGACTGCAACTGATTCAAGGGGGGGGGGGGGGTTCAAACCCACTTGTAGGGATGTCATTGTTTATGTGTTTTTCTGTTTAAATTGTACTCTTATTGTTGGATTTTCCACATTCATTAAAGCCCCATCTGTCATGATTTGTCTGAATTCATTGTGGCAAGGTGTTTTGTGCACCAGTGTCAATGAGCAGCACTAATTTAAATTTGAGCTGTGTTTTTTTTAAAAAAAATTTTGACTTAAGTTTACATAAGCAACCTTTAATTTTCTAAGTTGAACAAAAATATCATATTCTTGATTTGCTTTATGTCGCCATTGCAGTTGCAAGCTTGGGAGGGGTTGAGATTTGATTATGTCGAGCTTGACTATCCTTCCATATGTCTGTGTACATCCAGAAATGTTTTGTCAGCACAGTTAAATAAAAACGACTCAACGGAGACAAATCTAATTTGACAAGCACATTTGTATACTTATGTGGATAACCAGATAGATTTTTTGGGTCTTAAAAGCAGTTTTAAAAAAATAACATTCTGTTGATATAATTTAAAAAAAATGAAAATGGTGCTGATCTGATTTCGTTTAATGGTGTCTAGTTTGTCCTAAGTGAAAATGGTGCTGACCTTGCATGTCATCTGACTGCCATGGAGGTTAATCTGAAAATCTTATTGCTCAAGAAGTTAAGAAGAAATTGTCTTATCTTGAATTCCTGTTTTAAAATTTTTTTTTATATTAGAATGTTAGTCCTTTTAAGGGACTCATGCCTAATGATGTTTGTGAAGAATTGAGGTAATTCCATCACCATTAGTACTAACGATGATTGATCTGAATTTGTCTGGAAGTGTACTGCACCAGTGGCCTAGGAGGTTAGAGAATTCAACTTGGATGCGGGTGGTTGCAGGTTTGAACACCTGCCGAGTCATCCCAATGTAATGATATGAAAAATTGCTAAAGCTACATTAAAAATCAAAATCTTCTTTCACATCTTCTTTTCAGGAAGTAAATCTACACCCCCTGTAATTTCAAACAAAAATACATTTTTGAATTGATTCACATTATTGATTTAAGTTTTCATTAATCAGAATATCTATTGTTTAGTTTATTTGAAACCACCTGTTAAATAATACCTTAACTATGGGACATTATAGAATGTTAGGTGCAATGGAATCCTTGACACTGAAAGATTTTGTTTCATAATAATTATATGAGACTTCACACAGATCATTGGGTCGCATTTCAAATCATCACCATGACTTCAAATTTTTGAAAGTGAGTTTACACTTGATACCTTAATTGCATTATCTTCTGTGGATTTATAATTTTTCCATACTCACTGAATAGAACCTGTCCTATTTAGTGTTGGTTAAAGGTTTTTGTTGAACTGATGCTTTAACTTTTTTGTATTTTATTAATATGAATTGCTGGACTTCCTAGTGCAGTTTTAAATAATGTTTTGAAAAGTAACCTTATTAGTCGGCTTCATCCTGTATCAAATGTTGTACCTGAAAATTGTATAAGAACTGTAAGTTGAATGTGATTATTGTATTAGTTCATTTGAAACCAGAGATAATTACATTGCACATGCTGTTTTATACTGTAGATTTCTCAACATGTAGAGTCCAACTGCAGACTACATAGACCCACATCAGCCAACACATAATATACCATCATATCCGGGTCTATGCTGTATGTTTGAAGAGAACAAATTTAACCATGATCTGTTGCCACATTATGTAATGGCAAGTCAGGGTTGATGTTTGCAGTTGGCCCTGACTTTTAAGTGAGCCCATAATGATCTACTGTACCTTATATTTAGCTTTGTCTTTTTCCCCCTCAGGTAATACATAAGGTAATACAGGTAATACATAAGAGCTTATCTTGTCTTTTGCAAGGAGCGACAGCAATTCAGTGATTAGCACACTAGACTTGAAGCTGAAAGAGTGCAGGTTCGAATCCTACTGTCCAATTATCCCAGGGTGGTTAATTTTGTTCGTTCTTCGGCAAAGCACATTTACTCCATTTTGCCTTGGTGCTGAACTAACTGGTTTTATTTGCTGTGCAGTAAAATTTTCCAAACCAAATGAAATCAGTGTTGTGTTTTATTGGTAATTGTCCAATCCTAATTATACAAACCAAAATGAAATCAGTGTTGTGTTTTATTGGTAATTGTTCAATCCTAATTATCAAGACATCGGACAGTTTATTCTACTAGTTTACTGTATCTTCATGAGATTTTAGTTATCTCCATCATGCAGTATATTCTATGATGCTTCTAGCTTGAGACGTGCTGATGTGGATGCCCAGATTAGATTTTAAGATTGTTACAATTTCCGGATTATTTACTCACTTTTTAGTAAACTGCGTAATCGTATATTTCCTTAATGGCTGAGTGGTCTAAAGTGCTCTCCATTACGGATCACTACCATCTCACCTCTGTCTGCATGGGTTCGAGTCTCGGATTCGGCCTATATGGGTACATTATGTGAGAAAGTTTGCCTGTAGCTTCTCGTGGGTTGGTGGTTCTTTCCGTAGGTTTTCCTGGGTTCTTCCTCTACTAGTAATACTGGCTGCCATGTATTGCCTGTCATGTGCTGAAAAATGGCGTTAAACCCTACAAAAACAACAACTACAATGTCCTGTCTATTTACTCACTTTTTAATTCACCTCACGATGGTATAGTTCCAATAATACTAATAGCCTATGGCATACATGTGGATGATCTGATTAGATCAGAGTATTACAGCAATTGCATGGATATTTGCACACTTTATAGTCAACTCCAGCATGCAATTTTGTCTATGACTCTGTTAGCCTAAAAAGTACTTTTGATATATGTGGAGAAAATGGCTGTGTGTTCATTGTAGAGCAACTTGGAGGACTTGCTATGGATTTATAACAACTGGTTATCAGAACCTGATCATTTTTATTATCATTTTGGTGGAGATTTCATTCTTGGCAGTAGCTGATGTATTGGATTGATAGACATTGACTGAATGAGAAATTTAGCATCAAGAAGGTAATGGCGGTTAATATTTCTTATTTTTTCCAGAATGTCCATTAGCCCTTACTGTAAGTCCCTCACCCCTTTTTAATTAATATACACTGCACATAATTTTAACATCTTAATTATTTGAATGGGTTTATCTTCCTTTTTGTTTTTTTGCTAAAGCTGAATTTGGCATATTTAAACTATACTTGTAGATGCCACCCAATAGCCACTATTGTGTTGAGGTGCCAAAAAGAATTGGTGCTTACATAAATATTATAATACTATAATAATGTTAAACATTAAATTGGTTTTATTTTGTTTTGACCTGGCTACTTTATTGATTTAAGGTTTCAGCTAATTAGGACTCGTTATAATCTGATTTTACAATAATACACAAAAACAGCCTGGTTGACGTTTTATGCACAATGGTGATGCAGCCTATGTAAAGCACACATCACTCTAAAGACCGCCAATTTATTACATGCTTGATTTTTATAAATCAAGTGAACAACTTTTTTAAATGAAATTTATGCCTTAGTTCTCATTCGGTTTCAACATAAAATCGCTTTTGAACAAATTTTCTGTACCTGCTTCTGGTTAAATGTTTTAGGTGTTTTAAATTATTATTTATTTATGAAGGAGTTTAATTAATAATACATGTACGGTGCAATCGCTTTTAAGACTGGGAATATAGAGGTTTTTATATGAAGGTTCATTTTTTGTAGAATAATGGGGTATGAAAAGATTGTCTTTTAAAGGTGTTTGTCTTAAATAAAGATCTATGTAACGTCCACCTCTTTGTAAAAGTTAATTGCATTTAACTAAGTTATGACCCGGTGCAAGTGAAAGATAGGAAATCAACAGAGAACTGGGCAAGAAGTAATGCAATACAAGCCCCCTTAGACAAAAAAAATAACAAATGTAATCAAACAGATTAATATTGGTACAATATGATTAAATTTGTTATTTTTAGTAAACATGCTAAAGGTAATATCACAATTTATGCTGCTGCTTCTGTATTATGCTCTGTTTTACCACAGCGTAATTAGAATCTCTTCACAGGAATCAGGTACATGTATTGCAGTTGAAATTGATAAGCAGGATAAAATGGGTTAATGTTGTTCAATTTAGAATTTGTGCCTCCCAACATTAAACTCTTTCCTTTCTCACATGACAGACATCTGGTCCCTTTCTTGTTCAACGAAGAAAGCAGATCTTTTTTCTAGGCTTCCTCATAGAGCCAAATTTTTCTCAGAAAATTTCGGACTAAAGAATTGTGATCAAAGTTTTCACTTTAAATTCACATTACTTACAAGGTGTATGTCTTTATTTCACTCTGGCCAATTACAAGCAGTGGTTTCGAGAAAAAAAATCCAAAGACAACATTTCTGTTGTCAGTCAGAATCTCTGAATTATGTTAAATAAATTTTTCCTTTGAATAATGACTATTTGACATGGATCGAAGTTAAGCTGTCTCTTTCTCAGAACCATGCTAAAATATCCAGTCAATTTCATTGAGTCGGAACACTGACCCGTTTGAAGTTTAACACTGACATGGAATAGAAATTAAGAACAAAGATCGAGGTGACACTTCACAAAGACTCCCCTTGTTCTAAATGTGATAAAATTTTGATGCTGAGAGCATTCAACCTTAAGGTTCAATGCTTATTCTAACTTAAATACTTCACAGACTAGAGGAGCAGGTTTGAAATTTGTATGTGTGTTTTACAGTTGTTTAAATTGGAGAAATTCAGAAATTTCATTTGTTTCCTTCTTTATACCCCCCCCCCCCCCCGTATAGCGGCAGGTTTGTATAGAAGAGAAGCAGTCATTAGTGAGATTCTTACTCCAGATTAAAGAGAATTACTGAAATATGAATCGGGTTTTTCTCACATTAATGACAGTTGCAGCATGGACAAGGACTCTCCTAAAACACTTTGCCCTTCGTTGATAAAACTAATCTTATTCCATCCCATTTCCTTCAGAAAATGAAATCTCAGGTCTAAACCTGATAATCTGTTAATAATGGAATATTGATATACATTAATCCTTGATGAAATAGGCTCAGAGACCATCTGCTTTCCCCTAGCTACCCATTATCTTGCAGTAGTTTTGATGATTAGGCAGCTCTGGGCAAGTTGTAATCAGCTGACATGAACTTGGTGATTGCATGGGACGAGGAAAGTTGCTGTGCGAATCAACGTTTTCCTTTTCTGTTGTTGGAAGCTAATGAAGTTTACTAATGAAATTTGGTCCTTTTTCTTTTGTGGTTGGACACAATAGCACATGATATGGGCAGATAATCACAGATAAGTTAGGAGAGAGAGATGAGATTAATTTTGTGCGCACTATTTCCTTACAAAAAAAATGATACATTAATTTTGGATCATGCTAGTGTTGTTTTTATGGTGTGTTTAAGTGAAATGTAGAAAAATTGGTACAAAGAATATAATATTATGCATTCTGCTTTTTTCAATGCATTTTGTACTATAGAAAACGTGCACTGTACATTGGAACATGTCAAACAAGACTATCAATGGGGACCAAACAGTAACATATCATGATTTGATTTACATCACAATTCAGGCTCCTGTATTTTATGTAATGTCTGTGTGAAAATATTGGCATTCTGAACTTGCTTGTATTTCCTAAATAGGTACATTCTTACTGTTCTGCTAACTTGGCACATGGAGTTATTCTTAATCATACCATGGATGGTTTTGAAAGTAATTGACCCCTGAAACCCAAACTATTTCCAGACATGAGCCATGTGTATAGTTAAGGGGTTTGCATTTAAGGTGTATGCCATTTGGGTCTTAGTAAAGCATTATAAAATTGGAATTTGTAAATTTAATGTCAATAGTGAAAACTAACTTTCAATCCCATAAAACCTTTGCTGAAACTGAAATGGCAGACATCTTGAATCTTTCACATCAGAAGATGTTAGGAATTGAAATGATGTTAGTCATTTGTCACTTCACAGTTTTTTTTTTTTTTTACTTTTGATCAAAAAATGGTTCTGCCATCACTGGGACTGGTGATTTCTCTTGCTGATTTGGGATAACAGTCTGCCAACAAATTTAAGTTAGGTGGAAAATATACAACAGCAACAGAAAAAGCACCCAGATTTAGTTTTCTTTTTTCAGCTTTAATTTGTGTATATCATGGCAATCACCTTAAAGTGTTGCTACATCGATGTTTTCACTGCTTTACATATTCTGAGGTTTCCTAGGAAACCTAGGACAAATGTTCCAAGGAAAAACCTCGGATCATTGGTTCCTGACTTTCTGAGTTAATATTCCAAGTACAAATTTTTTTAAAACCAATACCCAAGGTTTTTACTGTCCAACATTTAAGGTTGATCTCAGACTTCCATTTTTTTTTAAAACCAATACTTCGAGGTTTCCTAGGAATATTCAGACATGTCCATGGTTTTCAAACATTCTGAGAATTCCTCAGACATATTATCTTCGGACATATTGTCCAAGGTGTCCTCGGACACCTCCCTGGCATAAAACATCATACCAACAATAATGAAGCAAATATTATAGAATATAAGAATACAATTTAATTTTAATTTGTTCAACACAGACAAATAAAATATTTAAAGGGTCCAAATATCAAGAATTCCCATATGATTCCTTTAGTGCCTGATTGTCTATTTAATTTTGAAAATCCATCCATCTATATACCGGTACTGGTTTGATGATAGGTTTATCACTTTGCTGATTTTCTTGTTCATGCATCACCTTTTTGATTATCAGCCATTTCTTTTGAATCAGTTCTGTAAAAAAAAATTGTTGGTTGAAAATATAAATTATGATGAATTATTAAAACAAATAGTACACATGTAATATAGCTGTTATCGGAAGCCTTCAGTGTGCAAATCATGTTTGGAATTCTTTAGCTCCGAAAACAAGGCATTAAACCGGAAAATGTTATATTTCAATAAATGACTTTGCCTTGGATTTGGGACCATCATTCTAAACTTTTTATTACCAATACAGTTAAGATTATATTCTGTTCCTGGCTCAATGCCCAAAACGTTCAAACTAATGTATCATTATTTCACTGTATATACACTGTATTATTGCAAACTCTATATTGACACGGCAAATGGGATTTTCTGATTAATATCAGATATGTGCCATCTATTGGTTGTTTACAGAAGCAAAGTTCTAGCTAGTAGGATGCAAATATTTTTTATGCAATTTCCTCTAAAATGTCAACATATTTTAAAAAGTTTATAATGAAAAAGAATAAACAACACTTTTTTTAAAGTGCATTCAAATACATTGATCATACAAAACTCCATTAGAACTAGCATTGGCTTTAGTTACAAAATATATTCAGCATATTGTCTGATGTTTGATGATTATAATTCATATACTGAGTGACACACGTCCTTTCATGGTTAAGCTTGGAATTTCATTCTATGCTAGTCAGTATGGACACAGCTTGACAAAATGTTGCTATGATCCTATTTATCCAACACAAATTCGAAAGCAATAATATTAATAGTTCAGCTATTTTTAAAATCATTATTATTTCAGTATAAATAATAATATCAATAATAGATTCATTTGCATGTATAGGCTTGTCTTCCCATATGATACTTAAAATGGAGACTAAATGTGCAAAAGTTGAAATTTTTAAAAATTTTAATATGTGCATTTTACCATACATAAGCTTAGAGCTTCAGAAGATAGGCACTATACACACTCCTCATTATTATTATTATTATTATTATTATTATTATTATATACTGCGATAATATTGAGTTGTTCCCTCATGGTACAGTAATCTGGGTTAGCAGTCATGCAGTTTAATTTGCGTGATTTTGTTTTTATAGGTATAGATAAAGGAAGTCAGACAAGCTTTACGATTTGTAACAATACAGTAATAACGGATCGGTTTTGAAAATGCATTGATAACATTAAGTACTGCAATAATACAGCGTTTCAGGCTACTATAACCCATAAAGATACAACATAATACTTGCTGATTATAAAGTTTTTAGAAAGTTGGAAATTGCTGCATCTTTATCTTACTTCGACTTTTTTGGCATTTCTGTCCTAGTCTGTTTTGCTCTTGCCATCTTAGTGGTCTATTTTGTTGCAATCGTCTTAGCTGGTTTTGGTGATTTGTGAATTCACGTCTTTACTTGTTTCAACCCAAATTGAAATATAAAAAAAAGTGCACTTTTAAAATAATATGCAATTACATTCAATGCCATTTAGTAGTGATGGGAATTAATTAGTTGGGAATAAAATACATATATATCCAGGTTTATGGCTGAAAAAAATGTAGTTTGGCATGTTGGCTTTTAAAACCAAAAATAATAATCATTTTAATTATGTAACCTGACATCCTTTATAAAGTTAAGAGATCAGTCATACATGCATTTTCGCAAAATCGTATGTAATAGGTAAATAGAGCATCATATCGGCATCATGGACACCCCATATTTTCTTTTCAATTAAATAAACAAAAGAAATCCAATTTAAGTATTATTTAATATCATCAACATAGTACATGCATAAGCATTTAATCATTTTAAAATATGGTGTACAAATTTACCTCCAGAATGAAGGGCCTATATACATGTACTATCATGTGAGGTCACAAATCACTGCCTCATATCTCAAAGTGGAAGGCAGCAGCAATTCCGACAAATACATGATATTATGGAAGGCCAGTACAGTTATTTAAATTCTAAAATTCTGTACTTAAAGAAAATAGATAAAGTAACATATCTATTCATTAGTGTATTATACTGAAGCGGTAATAAATTTATTGCTTTGTAGATTTCTTGCAAAGTTGCAACCTAACAATCTACATGTATATGCATGGATGTCCAGTTCTTTTCTTACACGTACATGTTGATTCTGAGATCCATTTTCGAGTCATTAAATATTTTTCAGGTTTTATTGTTTTTCAACGATTTAAACATGACTCCATTTTAATAAAAATAATAATAATAACCATTAATTGTTTTCTTCAAAATTCAGCTAATGTTAATGGGTTAGTTTGCTTTTCTCTATTCAAAATGGGCAGTTAAAAAATTTGTATTAATAGGGACTATATTATCATAATTCCAAAAGAATTACAACTGAATCATACAAATATAAAACTAGAAATACAACAGAGATTATTATTATTGTTATCATGATTATTAGTATGATTATTATTATCATAATATCTTAAAGGATTAAACATTGCATAGAAGCAGGAATACTCTATGCAAAAGGAAATGCACATTGGGTCTCATAAACATACATGTATATACAAAGGAGGCTTTAACAAAGCACTGACTTCATCAGTGTTTTTAAGACAAGCACAGTCAAGGGAAGCAGAATTCATTTACAAATGCTTTTGAAGAAAATAAATAAATTGGAGAATAAGCTTTAAATATAGAGATATCTCCTCCATGGATAAACTGGCCATGTATTTGTGGTTGGAAAACTATTGTAGAGGGAAGAGTTCATCTTCAAGGTGTTAGAATTTAGGTGTATAAATTAAAATCTGTATGAGCTACAAGTATACTAACACAAGTTTGGGGTTTTACTTGATCATTTTACCCCTCACAATTTATCTATAATTTAACTATTGACATACATTTTTACTTGATCACTGAAAGGATAGATGTGGCTTTGCAAAGCATGAGTAAGGATTGCAAAATGTTGGCTTTTTATTTGGAAAATATATTTTACCATGTTTGTCTAAATTTCTTGAATATTTGAATTGTGTTTGTACTAAGTGCAAATAAAAAAGGTTTTTACATTGGTTTAAAGTGAAACTATTGTTCAAATTTATGTCATCAGTAACTTTGGATGTCATTTTTCATGTTATTTATACATCAAAAGCCATCTTTTTGGTAAAGTTTAATATTTTTGAAATCCCAAATGGATTAAATTTGTTTCAGAGATGGAATTAATGATGTACAAGCAGAGTTAAACCCCTTTTTATTGTCAGAAAACAGAATCAAGTGTTTGGTGTATTCTTCCCAAATCACCTTGAAAAGGGATTAAACGTACCTGTAACTGTGCTAATCAGCTGTCATATTAAAAATGATAATTAAAAATAGTGCCATGCCAATCATCCATACAATTTTTTCAGAATTAGTTGTATATTTATAATTATTATTCTTGTAACTAATGTTCCAAATAAACAGTCTTGCAATTTTTCAGAAAACATTTTTACGCTAATAATGTAATAGTTAGCCTTCTAAACTGGTACTTTAAATTATTATTTCAGTAATTAATACACACACAGACAAAATTTTTAAAAAGGATGTAAATTTTTGTCATGTGACCCTTTAATCACTGAAGACTTTACTTTAGAATCAGTTGTTAAAAAATATATTTTATATTTGTCCTATGTGGTTACACAGGGCATTAGAATTGGAACCACTGTGTTACACTAAGATGATTGTATCAAATGATTAAAAGTTTATGAATACTAAGAATTTTTCAAACTGGGGGATTCCAGCATGTGTATAGGTTTTGGTTCTTTATCTCTTTTTTTAAGTCTCCATGTAAATTAGATATGAAACTAAAATCTGTAATCCTGTTTGGCACCATGATGCAGAACTGAGATGATACACTGTAAAACATATTAATCAATCAACATTAATTAAAAAAATTTAATTCAAATCCTAGACTTGTCACTTGTTTGGTAATGACAAACATTAATCATTTTAACTGTAAAAATACATTCTGAATTAATATAGAGAAATCTTTAAGTGCATAGTTAAAAAAGACCGAATTAATTTCCTAGATGAACACAATTTAAATCTACATTTCCGAGCTATGTCTAAGCTAAAAATTACTACTGGTAAGTTCTTATTTCTGAGGTTTATCCGAGCCCCAAAAAAAAAGCTCAAGTCGCCATGTCCAAGGCTTTCTCCAAGGTATTTCCTGTGGTTTAATGTATGAGACAATGTTTGAGGTTTGCTTATAAAACCTTGGACAAAATATCAGCATTGTCTGAGGTTTCCCAGGTTTTCCTATGAAAACCATGGAAAAACCTTGGACATCGAAGGTTTTAGGTCAAATTTCCAAGTATAACCATGGAAACTGTACAGCCGGGTTGCTACATTTTTGGGGATATTTCAGCAGTAGCAAGGATACTATTCTCTGACTGCAAACAGCATAGATCCTGATCTGTCATCGCATTATAGCATAGATCCTGATCTGTCGTCACATTATAGCATAGATCCTGATCTGTCATTGCATTATAGCATAGATCCTGATCTGTCATCACATTATAGCATAGATCCTGATCTGTCATCACTTTATAGCACATATTCTGATCTGTCATCACATTATAGCACATATTCTGATCTGTCATCACATTATAGCATAGATCCTGATCTGTCATCGCATTGTGGCATAGATCCTGATCTGTCATTGCATTATAGCATAGATCCTGATCTGTCATCGCATTATAGCATAGATCCTGATCTGTCATCACATTATGCACCAGTAGATAAGGATCTGTGTTCTAGTTCTGAATAGATTTGCCATTATGCAATGGCAGATCTGAATATGTGCAGTTTACTGTTGGACTCAACTTATAAGCAGCTGTATATATATATATATATATATATATATATATATATATATATATATATATATATATATATATATATATATATATGTGTGTGTGTGTGTGTAGATGGATGGATGGTACTTTTGGCAGAAAATATTGATACAACTTAATATCAATAAATTTTAATTCTTCAAGATGGTAATATTCGTTTCATCTTGTTTTCTTTCTTCTCTATTTAGATGTCAAGGTAGAAAAGGTTGAGAGTGCAGAAGGTGAAGAAATCAAAATGCAAGGGCGTTTTAAGCGCCAACACTCTAACGGTGAAAATGCCCCTTTTGGCAAGAAGAAACGAAAGACACATGGACCAACAGTTCCCAAGAATGCCTTAATGCAACTCAATGAAATTAAACCTGGGCTTGAGTTCCAGTTTGTGTCTCAGATTGGACCAGTTCATGCACCAACATTTATGATGTCAGTGGAAGTCAACGGTCAAATATTTGAAGGTAAAGGTTCATCAAAGAAGAAAGCCAAACTCAATGCTGCAGAACAAGCCCTCAAATCATTTGTTCAGTTCCCCAATGCTTATGAAGCCCATCAGGCGATGGGTCGGCAAATAACAAGTGTGGACTTCACAACTGATCTCGCGGAGTCAGGGGGCGATGTGTTGTTCAATAACTTTGAGAAGAGTCCCGATGAAGAGAAAATGGTTGTCAGTGGAAGCTTGAATGCAAATCCAAATGGCTCAAATCTTTCTCCAGGTCGCAAGTCCAAGGTGCCCAAACAGACGGATGGTAAAAATCCAGTGATGATTTTGAATGAACTACGCCCTGGTTTGAAGTATGAATTTGTGTCCGAGATTGGAGAAAGTCATGCCAAAAACTTTGTAATGTCGGTAACTGTGGATAATGAGGTTTTTCAGGGCTCAGGTAGAAACAAGAGGATGGCCAAAGCCAGAGCTGCTCAGGTGGCACTAACTAAAATCTTCAACCTGGAGTTCTCCTTTCCACCTGGTAGGTATCATTGTATTTATTTTTATTGTGATAATGAACACTAAGTCATATTTTTGACAGCTCTCCAGCTGCTTAGTGGTTAGAGCATCCACCTCAACATATCATAGAATATATACGATCAAGATTTGCCTGTCATTCTGTGGTATAATTAGTAAAACATTAACAAAATTTCCCAACTGAACCTGCTTCAGAAGATTCTGTCTTCCTGTGTATTTTGATATTTACCATATAGACTCACTTATAAGGCAAGTCAGCTGCAATTTGCACAGACCATGATCTGCCATTGTGAAATGCACTAGCAGATGTGGTTCTGTGCAGTTTGTTAGGAGTGACCAGTAGAACAAATAATATAGACAATGATTTGCAGGCATATTATTATACATCAGGTTAGAATCTTGTTTTTTTTTGACAGTTTGACTCTACTTATAAGGAGTATGTACGGTAGTCAACTTGTCAATCCACCCATCACATTTCTGCATACTTATTAATATCTCTAGAAATCTTTGAGAAATTTTTTCATGAAATAAGTTTGTATCATTATAACACATTGTGCCCAATACATTTGAATACACCTTAATAATTATCCCCATCTTTATTAAAAATTGTGTCCATCTGTCAATTTTGTTAACATAGTATTGTTTGACATTACTTCATTTAGCTTGGCATAGATTTGTGTTGTGATGAGAGCGTGTGTGATCAAAACTAGATAGCTTTGTAAGTTTAGTAGCTTTAGAGTTATCTCCTCATGTTTTAGAAGTGTATTTATATTTTATATTTTATTATCTCCTGACCGATTTGAGGTACCAAAATTAAACTCTGTATGCTCTTATATCATAACCAGACAGTCTATCTTGTAAAAAAAGTGGGCACTATCTGATCAGCAATGTAAAGGTTCTCATTTTTTTTAAAATTACATAAAATCATGTCTGTATGAACTCTTTGACAGTTAGTACCTTCCAAATGATTTGAGATTTCTTATTGAAACATGGTTTGCATTTGTATCATGGCATGGTTTGAATTTGTATCATGGCAAGATTTGTACCAAATAAGAATGGGCTTTGTCAGAGTTTAAGAATTACAGCAGGGGTATTTCATAACCACTCATTTATTGTCAGATATACTATGGTACTATATGTACATGTCATATGATAGAGGAAATGTTTGGTTTTACCAAATACAAATACATGTAGCAGGAAAAACCTGGGTTAGTGAAAGAGTTTGGCATTTTGTTCTCAAAAACCAACTCCTCATTGCCATCTCACCTCTGTCTGCATGGGTTCGAGTCTCAGGTTTGGCCTTGTGGGTTTGTGAGAAAGCTTGCTAGTAGCTTCTTGTGGATTGGTGGATCTTTCCGCGGTTTTCCCATTTTTTTTCCTCCACCATTTATATTAACTGCCATGTTGCCTATCTCATGGTGCAAAATGGCGTTAAACCCTACAACAACAGTAACAAAACCCAACTAAGGTTTAGCTGTATTGCTCAATGGTTATTGACCAGAAGGATTTGTTGGATTGCCCATTGCCCATCATCATCATGTCATATATGTGTGCCATCTGTTCCTCCATAACTACTTATCCTAAACTGTGTATACCGCAGTAATAGTATTGCAATTATTGCAATAGTCTGCAATGAAAATGGATGCTTGGATGTCCAGTATAGCTACCATCATGGGTACCAGTATGTTGAAAATCATTTGGTTTACATTTCCTTAATGGTTGATCATTCTGATTATTATATTGCAATAGCTTTTTTAGCATGAAGTAGTTAAGAGTTTTCTTTGACCCTTGCCAACCCATTTTTGTTATTTGGAATATATGTTGAGGTGTTGGGTTAGAGTCAGTTGTAATTCACCAACACTGTGGTGTCTGCATAGGGTTAGCAAGAGTAGAAAACTTAAATGATCTTAAATCAGGCTTGAAATTTATAGGAAGATTATTTATTTTCTGATTAACATTCTCTGTCTTTAATCTCTTGATAGATGAGACAGAAAACTACAGCATTGATGAAACTTGCCCTTGAACTTTTCATTTATATTTTCTACTTTACGTGTATGTGTGTGTGTGTGAATATATATATATATATATATATATATATATATATATATATATATATATATATATATATATATATATATATATATATATATATATATATAAACAATGTCTAGTCAATTTAAACAAAAATGATGCTAATATGATGACCAATATGGTCAGTTGTCCACCATGGAAGCCATCTTGAAAATCACTACTCTAAAAGAAGACATACTGTATTGACATAGTGATGCCAGTTGTTTTTAAGTGAAAATTGTGCTGCTCTTACATCCAATATGACAGCCAGCATATCCCTCTTGAAAATCTTATGTTCATGAATATAAGAGATGGTTATAATTTATTAATTATTAATGGTTGGCAGTTATTTAAAAAAAAGGTCTTGGATTTCTGGAAATTATTGTCAACAAGTAGAGTCTTGATTCCGTTGAAGAACTTATTTTTTAAAATTATTATTAAATTAATTAAATACATCTGCCATATCTAGGGAAGAGGAAAACCTGTAATTTACCTGTCCCTCCATCCTGTCATGTTTATTCCTATACTGTCACATTCGTCTTCGTTTCACTCAGTAAGGTTGAATGACTTAATGGATTGCAACCAAATTTAGTACAAAGCTTTGCATTTACAGAATTTGGAAAAGTTAAATTTTCATTTTTTTTTATTGCAAATTTTAAACGAGTTATGGCCCTTGTCCCACTTTGAATTTTGTATTTCAGTTGGATCATTTTGTTTTTTCAGGGACATGTGCATTATATGGACACATTTCTAGTTTTTAATTTTTTAAAATTTGTTTCAGGTTTACAACCTGTGCTTAGCGAAGGTGCCCCAGAAGTTCCCCAAGTCTTAGCCGACCTTGTGTCAAAACTTGTCAATGAAAAGCTTTCCTCTCTAACTGATGGATTTAAAAGTCAATATGCACGGAGAAAAGTTCTAGCAGGAATTGTTATGACACGAGGATATAACATGGATGATGCTTCAGTGATTTGTATTTCAACAGGTACGAAGTGTATAAATGGGGAATATATTAGTGACCATGGCTTAGCGGTGAATGACTGTCATGCAGAAATCCTGGCAAGGAGGTCCTTGATCAGATATTTGTACTCTCAGCTCAGCTTGCACATGAGAAATGATCCCAACAGTTCAGCCAGTTCAATATTTGAACCTCTTGAGGATCATGGGTTCCAATTAAAAGAAGGAATCCGTTTCCACCTCTATATTAGCACAGCTCCATGTGGGGATGCAAGGATTTTCTCTCCCCATGAATCTGTAGTTGAAGATGAATCAGGAGACAAACATCCCAACCGCAGAGCTCGTGGACAGCTACGCACAAAGATTGAGTCAGGAGAAGGAACTATTCCTGTGAAGTCATCAGATGGAATCCAAACCTGGGATGGAATTCTTCAAGGGGAGAGGTTGTTGACAATGTCATGTAGTGACAAGATAGCTAGATGGAATTTACTTGGCATTCAGGGTATGATTTTCACTGTTACTGCATACAAGATAATCTTGTTAATTTTATTTTAACAATCTAACACAAGGAATTAAATGTTCTTTTTTCTTTAGTGTGATGGGAATTCAAAATTTTAATGAATGCTTGTTTTGATGGATTTTTAACGTAGCTTTAACAATTTTTCAGTCATATCGCTACGATGTATGCTTTGAGGCAGTTTATAGTGATGTCTAGCACTGGGGCGTCATGCCGCAGACATGTAGCATGATTTCCCACCCAGTCACATTATCCTGACACTTTACCGACCAGTCCTAATACTAACCTCTTAATGCTGAGCGCCAAGTGAGGCAGCTGTTAGCACATTTTGTGTAAGTCTTTGGTATGACTCAACTGGGGATCAAACCCACGACCTCCCACTCTTTCGGCAGATGCTCTAACCTCTAGGCCACCAGAGTGGTTACAAAGGGAAGTTAAACTCAAAGCAAGGGCCAAAACCTATCCTGAGTTAACCAGATGTGCAGGCCAGCTTTACCTAATCTAAATCCATCAGTGAGTTCGTATTTGTATGCATTCATGTATTTAACTGCTAATTTTGTTCTGTATAATCTATTAGTAAAGTGAAAGTGCATAAAGTTTCAGTTTATAAACCTATATAATACAGATTTCTTACATTGCACCAAAATTTAATGAACATATGCAAGGCTTCATATCTTGAGCTGAGATGCATCAGCTCGATTCGCAAATATCTTTCAGTTGATGCCACTAAAACACTTGTGTGTTCATTAGTACTTTCAAGACGGGACTATTGTAACTCCTTTCTGACAATCGTATACTCATCATTCCCACTGTTAAAACGAAGTCATATGGACAACATTCTTTAGTAACCTAGGGCCTAGCAACGTGGAACGAACTGCCCACGGAACTTAGACACAAGGACACAGTGATCCCTTTCAAGAGTACTCTTAAAACTCACCTATTTTGACTGCAAGAACAAACTTAAAGACCTGATAATGTTTCCTACCTTAAATATTTTCAGCATGTTTTATAGTTTATAATTTTACAGTTTTTTTTTAATCATATGATTATATATGTTTATTATGTTATTTGTTTTTTCAAATTTTGTAAAGTGCTAAGAACTTGTAGAGATCAGGTGCTATACAAAGTCCTCATTATTGTTATTACTTGTACTGTGTGCAGCACATAGGCACTTGTCCATTTTGTTTGTTTTGATTTTGTGGGTTTATTGTCATTTTTCAGCACATGATAGGCTATACAGGGTGGCCAGTATATTTAGTTGAAAGAGACCCCATGAAGAACAACTGCCCCATGGGAGGATACTGGCAAGGTTTCTCACATATCCACAGTGGTTAAGCCAAGACTCAAACTCAAGCAGAGGTAAGATGTGCGAGTGAGCTGTAAAAGTGAATGCCTCAGACAACTTGGCCTCCCAGGGTACCTGTCAATTTTGTTAAGCCTGTATCAGCAAATAGAGTGATGTCATTGCTCCTATTTGGCTACTCCCGGATACTTCCGTCAATTATGGTAAGGTCAAGAGTTATATCCCTTTGCCACCTATAAAATCTACCTGCTATGTACATACATGCGTATTGATGCATCAGCCCCTTTGCTGAAAATGGACTTGTCCAAGAATTGGAAATTGATCTAGAAAATGGCCATGGATGTAATGAAAACTTCCGTTAAGCATCAGACACGCAGTTGTATAGTTTTGAAGTATAATTAAATATTTTTTATAAGATTTTTTTAGTTTTTCGAAGGATTATTTTGGTTTACTTTATGATCATAAGTTGCACCTGGAGCAGTTTTGTATAAGTGTAAATTGCATTTTTGGTCAGAGGCCTTTGACTTCCATTAGCTTCAGATCGGGAGCACTGCCCGCAACACCCTATTGGTGGAGGACTCCCAAACCCCTCTTAAACTTTTTCCCAGGTTTTTTTATGAAAGACAAAAATCATTTCTATCACTTACTATGTTTAAATATTTTATGGTCTTTTTCTTGCTTGGCGATTCAGGGAATTCTTCACAGTATGTATTTGTTTATTGCCATTTTTTAAATTTATGCTTTTTAGGTATATTTGTTAGAATGGTACTATTCTTGTTTAATCTTATGTAAAATGGTATTTTGTCTTTAAATGCAAGTGGAATTGGTAAGAAGAAAAATGTTTTCGATATAAATGTTACTTTCTGGCACAAGCACAGATCTCTTGATGTGGCAGTCTCTTTGCAAATAATATAGAGTTTAAAATTTCAAGTCAATGTTAGCAAAGGAAATGTAATTGCTCTTGACAAAGAAGTTGAGAATCACCAAATAACAATTATAAATGTGTATTGCCCAACATTTTATGATGAATTCAAGTCGGTAGTCAAGGATTATAAAATTCTACCACTGTCACCTATGCTGATTGCAACTTATTTTAAGATTGTGATTTTGCGTATAATTACAGAACAATAAATAATCCAAAAGCACAGACCAGAATACTGGATCGGAAAAACCAATTGAATCACTGCGATCCATGGAGAATTTATAACCTTGAGATTAAATAGTATATTTGGATTTAGAAACAAAAGTTTTGTTTAAATAAATTGGCACGTTTAGACTTTTTCTTGATAAACAAATAGAGTTAAGTTTTGTTGAGATTAAGAAATACATGTTTATGTTCCAGCTATAGGTCTGATCGTTCCCAGTGATACTGACTTTTCTATTTACACAATTTAAAAAGGGACCAGGTTCCTGGAAATTCAGTAACGGATTTCTTAAATACAAAGTATATGTTGAAAATGTAAAGTAGAAATTAGAACAAATAAAGCTACTACTGCTACTACAGATGGTCACTTCAAAATCCTTTTATTAGAAATCTATGATCTCACATTAAGACATTCTACTTACTGAAGAAAAGAGAGAAAGAAAAAGATGAAGAGGAAATGTTGAAGGAAATTGAATATTAGAAAAATGTATTTAAAGCCAGTTTAATATCTTGAGGTCAAATAAACTGGAAAATTTGAAAATTCGGCTTGAAGAAATAAGAAAATATAGTAAAAAGGATGATTGTATGATGAAGAAGTAAATGGATAGAAGAATATGAAAAAATTAAAAAAATTATATTTTTGCTGCTTGGAAAAACGACATGAAGAAAACAATAACATAATTGATAGGTGAGTCAGGACAAACAATTACTGATAAGTTCAAAATTTTGAATGAAGTGGAAGTGAAAATGAAGTTCCTATGATACATTTTTAAGACAAGTACAATAAAACTGGATGATCTACTGGGTAGGGTTGAGATTCCTAAATTGACACAATGAATCCAAACAATTAGAGGATGAAATAATTCGTTTGAAAGCTTCAGAATGCTAAAAGAACATAATTATTGGTAAAAGTCCAGGAAGTGTTGGATTCATTATTGAATTTTATAAATTCTTTTGGAAAGATTTAAGACAGTGTTTGATATATTCAATAAATCGAGGATGCAAAAGAAGGGATTTTATCTGTAACACAGGCATGAAGTTGTCAAATTATTGCCAAGAAAAAAAAAATGTAGGGAAGTTTTGAAAGATTGGACTTATTTTCTTAAATATTTCCTATAAAGTAACATCATCAGTAATAGGAGAATAAAAAAATATTTTTGCCAAAATTAATACATGAAAGTAAACAAAGCTTAGGAAAGGTAGTTATGAAGAGGTGAGGGGGGGGGGGTAGTCAGACTGATGTATGATATTATGCCTTGACAAAAGAGTATAACACCAATGTTACAATTTTAAAAGTTGATTTTGAAGAAGCTTTTGACTCTCTCTATTAGATAGTTTTAAAAGAAGTTCTTTCTTTTGAAATGTTTGGTTAACAGTATGTATATATACGTGTGTGTGTGTATATATATATATATATATATATATATATATCTATATCTACATACATACATACATACATACATACATACATACATACATACATACAGGCACAATATGCTGATGGCTCGACATTTTTTTAAGCTGGATCAGAGAACTCTTTGTACGCCATATTAGAAACATTTGATACATTTGCATCAATGTTGGGAATAAAAGTGAAGATAATGATTTAATGATAATTTAATTTCCTCAGGTTGTTTGTAAGCCACTTTACATCAGAAATGGTCATAAGAGACCACCTATATGAACTTGGATAAATGGACTTCGGACACCTGTAGTTCTTTAATAACAGATTTTTCAAGCATCTATAGTATCAAATATTAATTACAAATTTTGTGGACTCTTAAAACACATGGCACTTAAGAGAGATTGTTTTTATCATATAAGTAAATTAAATAACAATTCACAAAGATGGTATTGTGCCAATTTTCTATGGAACACGCATATGTGACATGTGCTTGCCTCCTGAAGTGTGAACCTTGACTAAAGTGCATACCATGCCAGAGTCTACTTACAATGTATAGCTTTCACATTGGTCTTCTTGAAAATCTTTTTATTACCTTCTTGTTCGGTGTGTTGAGTTCATGTCTGAGACACAAGTTTCTGAATGTGAAGTGCATGAAAATGGGATGATGTACCACCCAAGAAAATCTCGGACTTTTTGTGTATTAAAAATGTGACCATACGTTGGAAGGATTTTATATGAGTTACATATATTTTTATAACATACAAATGCACACACACACACACACATTACAGCATCTTTACATTCTATACATGTACTTTGTGTTTACATTTAATTTGTAGGTTCATTTGATATATGGTAGTCACTAAATGTAAAATGCTACGTACATGTACATCCTGAAGTAATTTTTAATAACAGGTTGTTGTCAATTCTTTTATTTTTGAACAGGTGCCCTTCTGAGTCACTTCGTCAAACCAGTCTATTTGGATAGCATCATCCTGGGCAGTTTGTACCATGGTGACCATCTATCTCGAGCTGTGTATACTAGACTCAACAACATTGAAAACCTACCAGCAGTGTACCACATCAATCGGCCTTTTTTGAGTGGAATTAACAATCCAGAGAGCCGCCAGCCAGGTAAAATTATGGCATCATATAAATTGCAGCTATCAATAATGATGGTTGATCTCAATATGTTGCCTCTAATTCTTAAGTAGCCAGAACAGTATAAACTTTAATCTACTGGAACATCAAGCAATGAAAGATCTGGTTCTACACAGTTCACTATTGGATCTGTGTTATAAATTAACAGATGTGTTGTGGTAACCTAGTTTGTGAAGGTCACATGTTGAGGGGGTTTTGAATCATAATTTTTTACAATCAATATCTGTGTGACAGCTGATAACACCACAAAGCCATGTGCACAATTTGGAGGCTTTCTTGTTTTTGGGAGCTTTCTTTTATTTCTATATCACTGTGCCATAATTGTAACATCCTTTAGTAGAAAGATTAAAATTGATTAGCAAATGTTGAAATTAATTATTTGTAAATTCACATGAATATCTTATCTTTACACTAAGCTAAAGTGTACACAGAATCTATTGAAGAAAATTTAAAACACTTAACTGCCTTTTATTGTTCACATTTCAAGGTCAGACATCGATAAATGACACATTTGAAATGAATATTACACAGTTATTGAAACATGTTTACATTTTTTTTCATTTCAAGAAAGATGCAGTTATAAGATGAGCTTTTCTTCAAGAAGCCATCTCATTCTGCCTAATTATTAAATCAAACTCGTTAATTTTGGCACCAAACATTGCACTTCTTTAAGAACCTGGTGAAACTCGGTGTTAAATCGCTTCAGCCATTTATATGTTTTCAGACCTAATCTCATCCTCAAAATGTTATCTTTTTTAACACATTAGTTTTTGTACAAATGTATCAGCCACACCACAGCCTTATTTTTTTAAAAATTTTAATTTTTATTAATTTTTTAATTTATGCTATGTAGTGTTATACCACACGTGTGTGTGTGTGTGTGCACACACCAGGCCCGCACCTAGGAAATTATGGGCCCCAGGCAGCTGACAGAGTTTGGGCCCCTTTCGTGTTTCAAATATGTGCGTATATGTGCCTATCTAGCTCGGGCCCCTGACAAGTGCCATGGTTGCCCCCCCCCCCAGGTGCGGGCCTGCACACACACACACACACACACACACACACACATAGTATCTTCTACCCCAAACAATTTGGAAATGATCTTGATGAGAGACTTTGCATATATGTCAGACCCGAAATGATGAATATTTTGATCTTTTGTTTTCTTACATTGACTTATAATCATATTTTGATGTTCTTACTTGACCAAAGAAAAAAAAAGGGCCATGATCAAAGGAAGAAGAATCCAAACATGTTATAAACTTAGCATCAGTAAGTAGAAATGAGTATCCATATTTTCTTAATATGAGTGAAAACTGTGTTCCAGGTTGTGTGATTGTGGGACTCTCTCTTTTATGTGATAAACTCCAGCAAAAATACAATTTATAAATGGGAAAAGTTTTGCAAAAAAAGTCAAATTTTGGCTTTTTTATTATAGTGAGTGATAATTATAAAAAATTGTAGTACATTCTATAGTTTAGTTTTATCTCTCTTTTTCTGTTGAAACAATTTACCTTTTCCATAATCCAGTACCATTCAAAACAGTTTATACTTAGAAATGGGATTTCCCCAAATTAGCCAATGTGTGTGCAATTGTTATGGTGCATAGGAGGTTGCTTCCACATGGACAGGACATACTGGTGGTAGCCGTTCTTAGCACTTATTATTTTAACTTCCAATGATTTTATTGTCACCTGTCTGCAGGTCAGAAGTCACACCATAAGGGTCTGTTGATTGATTTCAAATTGGGTGCCATTTTCTTGGCTTGACTGCTACATATCTTAAATATGAAGAGCAATTGGATTTAATGAATTTGTTTCAGCTGGCTACGCATCCCAAGAGGTAATACAGAATGAAGTGGATTGACTAATCTTGGATAGTGTAGTTGTGAAAAGTACTGTGTATAATTAAAGATTCATTTTTAGGCAGTTCCTGGTAATTCTTGATATAATCTGTAAAAAAAATCTTTACTTTACACATAACTTTACCAAATTATGTTTCAGGCAAAGCACCAAACTTTGCAGTCAACTGGTGTCTTGGTGACTCAGCCTTGGAAGTGATCAACACCACGACTGGAAAAACAGAGCAAGGTTCATCATCTCAGCTTTGTAAGCAAGCCATGTTTAAGTGCTTCTTGAAACTCTATGGCCAGGTGATGTCTTTCATCAACCAGGATGCTGCCAACAAACCATCATTGTACTCCGATGCTAAGGCCGTGGTGACAGATTATCAGGCAGCCAAACTGCAGCTATTCCAGGCATTCCAGAAATCCGGATTGGGATTGTGGGTCAAGAAACCTATTGAGCAAGACAGCTTTCCAGAGGATCCTTCGGTGACTTTTTGATTCACAGAGTACTCTAAACTCAAATTTAGAGAGAAAAAGTGTCATTATTTTACAGACGTTTAATACTGTCTATACTCGTTTATAAAACGATTCAAACTGCAAACTGCATAGACCCAGATAATGCTCTGCCAGATCTGGGTCTGTGCAGATTGTTAGGAGCAATCAGTAGCATGAACAACATAGACTCTCTACAGCATTAAATGAAAGATTCTATGAAGTTCTTGCTTGTATACCCTACCCCCAATTTACAAGACCAGCATGGAATGTGTGTGTGTATGTGTGTGTGTATATATATATATATATATATATATATATATATATATATATATATATATATATATAATTTAAAAAGGGACAAGGATATATATATATATATATATATATATATATATATATATATATATATATATATATATATATATATATATTTTGAAAACAATTCTAAAATTTAAAGAGGAATTGCCTAATTATAACCTGATTTTTTTTTTCAAATGTAACCATGAAAACTGCTTAGAAGTCAGTCAACTTCTATAAACAATGGTACATATGTGATTACATATTTTAATGTTGTATTGCTCATCTGAGCCACTGATAATAAGGCACAACAATAATTAATTAACAAATTTGTCTATGGGTCAATTTAAGTTGTTCCCACTCATTATCCAGATGGTAGACATACAAGGTTGCAGATCACAGAGGCTGGCTTTACATTTGTCAGAGTATTCCATAAGACCAGACATTGATTGATAAGCTTTTTATTATATATCAAAATAATGTTTTTAATTTTATAAGTTTATGGATCATTGGAATATTATAAAAGTTCATGTACAAATTTTACTGGAATAAAGCTACACATGATATGTAAGCTGAATGTCTTTATAACAGAATAATCAGAATATTGAGATTTTTATGTTTCAATAGATCAATTATGTTTCCAATTTTGTGTCACAATTTGTAACTTTTTAAAAACTCTTTTTAAAAATATTTTGCCATTTAAAGATATTTATTTGTAAACAGTAGTGCAAATTAAGTTTTGTAGGTTATCATTCTACATCATCCATGAGAAATCACTTGTTTAATTTCAGATTTTAATTTAATCTCTTTCAGAAATATTTTGGGTTCCAAGAAATGATTCTTGGATTTAATTATGCATTTCCTTTGCCATATATGTCATAAATTAAACCTCAAAATGTATTACGTTTTATGTTACATTTTACTTACACTCTGCTGTCAAGAAGTCTTTAAGATTTTCAGTTGCTGTTATTTTTTTTTAATTAAAAAAATCATTGTGTGAATATTTGATGGCGTTTGGCAGTTTTAGTGATGGCTGATGCCATCATTGCTGCCCAGTTTTGAAACATTTTACAGTCAAACTAGGTTACAACATGCAACATTGTTCAAATGTGAATTTGGATAATTATATAATCGCCATTTAGCGTTTACAATAATTTCACCGATTTCTTGAATTACTACAAAGTTTTAGTACCAAAATAAACAAGAGTTGGATTAATTAATTTTGGCAAGACATGTTTTATTCTTGAAGGTTTTAACTATGTCAATAGTCAGAAAAGCACTAATGTGTGCATGTGACTTAGATAAATTACACACCCTCAATTAACAAGTGAATCCTTTCCCTCAAACAAAAACTGCTTTTGTTAACAATAATTCATATCTGTAGTTGAAGGTATTGTCCACAGTACTTTGATTTGTATGGAATTAAGCATAGAATTTTGTTTCGAAATTTATAATGAACTTGACACTTATACTTACTGAACCTTAGATTCGACTTTGGAGGGTGGATGGTAGAGTGGTCTATAGCACACACAGACCGTGCTGATCACTACCATCTTAACTCTGTTGGAGTGGGTTTGAGTCTCAGGCAATGTAAATATGTAACAAAAAGCTTGTCTTTAGCTTCCCATTGGTTGGTGGTTCTTACCAATGTTTTCCTGGATCATTCTCCACCAGTGAGTGATGCTGGCTGCCATGTATAACCTGTCTTGTTGGTGAGAGAAGGCATTATATCCAAAACATTATTTTTGGATTATATTTTGGGACATTAAATTCAAACATATCATAATCAATGCTGAAGTTACTTAAAATGTATTCTTCTTTGTGCATATTTTTGATGGAATTATTCATTATTATGGATGCAATCTATTGGATGGCATGTGCAAAATATGATATATCGACAATTACTCAGGCTAATCATTCATGTACTAACACATTGTTCTGTGTAAAAGATTCAATGTTAAATATGCAAATCAACATGTATTCGCTATTTCTCATTTATTATACATTGATTTTAAGAAGGTAACTGAGCCATTGAAACTCTTGGCTCTGCTTCCACTCGTATAGTCCCCAGATTTGTGGAGCCTAGGGGATACGCATGTGCCAGCTTCTTCAGTTGATTGATTTGTATGGTGTATTATATAGCAGAATGATGCTGTTACACTGTACAAGACATGACCCTGGGTCATACCAAGAGATATACCGTAGTGTTGCCATGTCTTGAGGAACTATGCATTAGAAAAATACTGTATCATGCCCATTAACAGTTGAAAGATGAGCATAGAGTACTGTCATGTACCTATATGATACCTTTGTGGTTGCTTGAAATTATGAAGTGAAAGACCCCCATCTCGACACCAAATGTATCCTCCACCTTTATGGCAAAGAGAATTCCTTGTCCATCAGAATCCTATCCCAAAATTAAGTCCCAATCAAAATGACACATTTGCCTAAACCACAAAATATTACACTAACGAAAATAAATACAGTAGTGTATGCCTGCTTAATACTGAGAAGAAAACCAATTTATGTCAAGAATTTGTTTAATTTTCCTTGTTAGTCTTTGCATGGCTGAGGTTAGACTGGTATTGCCAGAGGTTTGACATTCTAATCAATCTGCTTTAAGTGGGTTTTTTTTTTGTATGTTTAATATTGTCCTTTAATATAGTTCATTCATTGGATTCCATGTTTTGTGTGTCTCATGATGTGTATGCATTTATATAATAAAGTTCAGGATGTGAAACATCAGATACATTCATCAAACAAAAGCATAAATTTGGACCCAAAAAAAAGACCTGCCATTCAGAACACATTCTTTTCAGTACCAGATGAATGGTCATTCTTTTGTTACCGTATATACCTGCTTACAAGTCCGAAAGCAAACGACACCAGCATATCATGGTCTATGCAGTTTGTTGGGACTATTCAGAACAAACCATATAAATCTGATCTACAGGTACATAATGTGAATGAAGGCAGATAATGTTATATGACTCAATTTGTAAATGAGCATATTATCACACTAAATGTTAATCTCACTGGACCCCTTCTTCTGGGGCCCAGTTGTCACAAGCATTTACAGATGAGGCCCCTGTGAATTGATGGTTCTTCCTCCATACTGGCTGCCATGTATAGCTGCTTACATGTTGCAAAATGGTGTTAAATCCAGATAATCAAACAACGAATTTAGATCGGTCTCGTACTGCACTGGCAGGCCACAATCAATCCTCTTCGTACAATTTCATCAGTGTTTTCGCCAGTAGTGTGAAATCCCTCCTACATTTAATGAATCTCTCGTGACCTTGCATGTGAAAATTTTGCACATATAATTATGCTGTATGCATAGCAAAACTGTAAGATGGATATTTTTTTTTTTTTGTTATGTCTCGGCCAAAGAACTTTTGTTTGTGATGACACTGGGTTGACAAGTGTCTAAGGTGCTAGCATTTATAAATCTGTGCCATCTTATCTCAGTCTGCATGGTTTTTAATCTTATGTTTGGTTAAAATTGGAATGTGAAACATTTGCCAGTAGTCTCCTGTGGATTGGTGATTCTTGAGATTTTTTTTTCTTTTTCTGGGTTCTTCCTTCACCAAATTTACCTACTGTAATGTATATAGATGTGCAGAAAAATAAAGTTAAACACAAAACAACACCACCTACTATAGTCCTCTGCAGTTGAACAAGGTCAATAATACATTTTTATCAATTGTCGGGAATGGAGTACGATTAGTTTTAGTATATCAAACATCTGAACATAACTTGAATAACACGTTTTGGTACAGAATTAAATTTGTATTGGAGAGACATTCCATTATGGAAACTAATATAATGAATAGATCTTTCTGTTGCATAATGTGTTTGTGTATGCTTTGCAAGATAATACACAAATTAAATTACACTATAAAAAATAAAACAATCCTTATTTCTATAGTGGTTTAATTAAAGTGAGATGTTT
Source organism: Unio delphinus (assembly GCA_029339505.1). NCBI lineage: Eukaryota > Metazoa > Mollusca > Bivalvia > Unionida > Unionidae > Unio > Unio delphinus. Next base: position 6,420,860 of record JAQISU010000017.1, on the reverse strand, counting down.
TGTACATGTAGTTTCTTAAATCATTACAAAAGGCATAAATATTATTTTCTCATGTTCATCTGATTTTGTTTCAACAAAGTAACTTTAATTTTACCTGATCTGCTTGTAACAACTTTTCTAGACAATATGGGGCAGGAAGAAGCTTTAAAATTTCGGAGTTGAATAATATCAAAGTCACTGTAACTGAAAGAAACAACAGTGAAACAAAGTTGTTTCTGCATTATAACTTCAATTCTACCTATGGGGACCATACTTTGTGATTGTACCATCACTTCTGTACATGTGGGTATGAGAGAAAGCTTGCCAGTTGCTAACTGTGGGTAGACCTTTTTTTCCATATTTTTCATGCACCAAATACTGCTTGCCATAAATGGCAACCTTTGTGTTTGCCTTGCATATTGGGCCAGAAAGTAAAGATCACTTGACTGAAAGAAGAACAAATGTTTCTGCATGTTTATTTTAGTTCTACATAGTGGATGGCATGCAGTTGTGGTTAAGGAAGAAGCGGATTCATTTTAGGTTCAAAGGTCAAGTTCACTGAACGATGATAAGTATAAAAAAAATTGGTCCCAGTTCGAGACCATTGGTTAAAGTCCACGGAGGACTTGCCCTTAAGGTAATGATGAGGTCTAATAATTTCAAAAGTTAGATTCATTGTAAATGGAAGAAAACTGGGTTTTGCAGAGTAACTTTTTTTGTTCTGGAGTTGTAGGGTTTAATGACATTTTTCAGCACATGAAAGGCTATACATGGCGGCCAGTATTAATGGTGGCGGAAGAAGCCGGGAAAACCCCCAGAAAGAACCTTCGACCCTGGAGAAGCTAGTGGCAATCTTCCTCACATACCCACAATTGCCGAATCCGATACTTTAACCCATGCAGACAGAGGCAAGATGGCAGTCGTCCGTAACGGAGAGTGCTTTAGACCACTCATGGCCCCTTGTTCTGGAGTAAATTCCTTGACAATTGTCTGTGAACGATTTATGCTTAGGGTAATAAAATTACTTAAAGAGTTTTTTTTTTTGGGGGGGGGGGGTTGAAGGTCAAGGTCAACTTAAATCTCAAGAAAATATTGGTTTCTGCACAGTACATTCTGTTGACTACATACTTTGACCAAAACAAAGGTGAAGGTCTTTGGGGCATGTTGTTCATTGTCTCCAGGCAACCATGCCCTACTGGTTCCATACATCAATAATAAATCCATAATGTAATGTACTTTTGAGGTATCCATGGGGTTTTTGTTTCTCCCATTTTATTCTGGAGTATTTTGTACATCTGTTGCTAACACTAAGGGATTTAGACACTACGACAATTCAAATAGTGCAAACATTTAATTAGCAGTGACTGGTCATTTTTAATCATTTAACTTTCTTTGAATCAGTATTTTAAACTACAAGAAAATTATTTTTTTTAAAAATAAAAAGCAAAGTCAGTATTCAAGACCATTGAATCAAAGCACGTTTTACAGAATGCCACCAAAATCGGCCTTTGTTCTTGCATAACATTTCCTCCATTTTAACACTGAATGTGGTGCACCATATTGCAATAATACTTAATGTTACTGCAGATGTTGGTCAGTGCTGTTTGCAGTCATGCAGGTAAATTATGTAGAATATAGGTAGTGCAGTCGCTGAATGCTGGAACATTCTTAAAGTGAAAGAATTACAGCATTAGGATATTAACTGTACACCTCATCTTTCTAATATATGTTGTGCTGTTTCGAATCATCCCTCTATTTTCATTTTTTTTAAATCTTGTAACATTTATGCCCAGGATTTGTACAATTCATTCATAGTCGTGATCATGTTTGAGAAATATTTCAGCTTCACCAGGTAAATGACTGTAAAATACATAATATTTAAGGGATTCTCCTCGGAGAAATAATATAGATTTTACAAGTACAGTTCTTATAATCATTTGATGTTTGGTTGCTATTTAAGAGAATGGTGATGAGAAGTGTTCAGTGAAATACTTGAGTTGTATCATTACAACAATCTTTTTTTCAAATCGGTATTGTTATGATAAATAGCTTGTTCAATTTCATTCATGTTTCTTTTTTTTTCTCACCAACGCCTGTGTGTGAAATCACTTTAAAGTGTGAAAATTTTCAATAAATGTCAGTGTAATAATTTTTTTTCTTCTGATTATTGCTTACATCATAGCAGCGAGACGGCAACTGCTAGTTCACAGGAACTATTATTTGCAAACCTAGTTTCCTACTTTGTGTTACAATGCATTAAAAAAGTCCTGACCTTTGATAACTTTGATAACTAAGTCCACTCTTGCACACAGAAAAACAAAGAACACCTGGATGTTGACATGTATTTTTGTCTCACATGCACCAGAATAGCAAGATAACTTTGAAATGTGTCAATATTAGAATTGTGTGACCTGGATACTAATTCTGAATAAAGACGACAGAACACATGTCATGGATAAGGCACCACATTGCAAATCTATTGTTTATCAGCGCAGTCATTCCAAGCTTGAACATAGACTGCCGTTATACTATCTAATTCAGTAGCCTTAACTTGGACAGCTTAGCTTAAGTTTGATTCAGTCTTAGTTATTAGTCTTAATTGGGACTTTTTTCATTCTGATTCAGCAGTCCTTATAAAGTAAAATGTAGACTTCACATAAGGGGGGGGGCAAACATTTTTGCTAAGGGCCAGTGTACACGAAGTTCCTCTGAGATATCATTTATTCTTGAATGGTAGTGCAATGTTTTCCTTGTGACATGATAGTGGCACAATGGTCTTTGTTGGCTGTGGATTAGGATGATACAGAAGAAAAAATCCCATGTGCTCACCTGTAAGCCTAAATGGATTTATGTTATGGCCTTGCATGTGCTGTCATCTGTTGTGCAACATCCATCAACATTTCTATTTATAGCTTGCCTGGCCATATGCCCCACTGAGCTTTTGGTATGTTGATATAGCTGTTACCTACTCATCAACAATTGTTTGTTACCACTCAGTAGTTTTTTTTTTTTTTTCACCTGATTGTAATCAAACTTGTGATAAATGTTTAAATCCAAAATATTTTGGACAATTTTGAATATAAGCAAGATCAATGCATATCAGCGAGTTGGTCATGCATCCAATTCACTGAGCTTGTTAACATAAACATAAAGATGCCCAAAGAATTCTTAAATGAGCAAGATAAAATAAATTTAGTGCAGTTATAAACTAATAAAATATAATGCAAATTAAACATTTCTTTTGCTAAAATCGTGCTCTATGTGAAAGTGAAACAAGGGAAGTAATCCATGATACTAAGGACAATTACAGGTTTGGTATTCCAGAGTTCTTCCTTTTACAAAATTTTTAAAGAATATAAAAAATAATTTTTTAAAATGCAAGATGTGTAAATGTAAACTAAAGAGTCTAAAATGTTAAATTTATCAAAAAATACAATTTATAGGTTAAAATACATGGTTTGCAATTTGTAAATTGCAAAACATACTGTAAATACCTTAAAAGAAAATTGGTACACAGCATGCTTCGTAGGATATACTGTCATGTGTCTGGGTCAAGGCCAATAATACGGAATAGATGGGCAGCTCAATCCTTTCTCATTTACTAGCCCATGAGATGAAATAAATGTTTTGTAGAAATCCTCATTTACTAGCCCTTGAGATGTGTTTGTAATGTTACAGACGAGCAGCTCAATCCTTTCTCATTTACTATCCCTTGAGATGAAATAAATGTTTTGTACAAATCCTTATGTAGTTCAGAATTAATAATACAAAATTGGAACAAATGGTTAATGACCAGTTGATCTAAACACCAGAACAGCACAATGAAATGAAAGATAAAAGTACACCATCACAACCACACTAACCAAAACTAAATACTACAAGCATATAATGTATTAATGTGCTATTGGCACATTAAGTACATTTTCAGCATTTTTAAAATCAAAAAGACAATTAGTTGATTATCCTAATTAGTCTATTAGGTAAGAGCTTATTATATAGCTTAAAGTAGGTGGCAAATATATAACCTTGTACCTTTGGCATCCCTGACCGATTCTGTGAAGGGACCATGTAGTTATTTACATTAGACCCTAGGAATGTACCCATCTTTCCCTACACTATTATTCCTGGTTTATAATTTTCGCAATAACAAAAGGCCCAAGTGGGTAACGTATCACTAACCAGACTTGCATGTCACATAACCATTCACTTTTACACTCGGCAAGCTCACTATAGTATTGTATAAATATGACCAGCACAAGCATTATATTACGTGTATTTCAACCATTTTACTATATCCCAATACAAAGTTGTTTCTAAAGATAATGTATACATAATATTCGCATTCATTTTCTCCAAAGTGAAGGTATCTAAGATTTTTAATGATAGTGATACAGATAAAAACTGGATGAGAGATTTAGTTTTTGAAGTTTGGGAGGTAACATGTTGGCCAGTCTGAGACGAGATATCTCGTTAATATCTGCTGAATTCACTAATTACATTATCCTATTTATGACAATGATGAAGTAAAATAGGATTTGGTCTACAGAGTAGTAGTGTGCTGAGTCAATCAAATACAAAATTACCTCATTAATATGCAGAGATCTTGTGTAAAATCAAACCCATGTAATACTTTGACACTATAAAACTATTTAGCAACTTTGATCAGAGTTTAATTTGAAAAATATTCGCTGGAGTTGTGACAAGCTGACCCAAACTCAACCAGTCTTGATGATACATGTTTATTGGCCAGAAAATCCTATTTAAAAAATAGCCTCTGGAGTGGTAACTTAAAACAGCGGATTTAAACAAAGATCCCTTAAGAAAAATATGTAAATGTTTCACACATAATTAGATGACAGCTCTGGTGGCCTTGTGGTTAATGCATTCACCCCAGATGTGGGAGATTGCAGGTTTGAACCCCGAATCATATCAAAGACTTGTAAATAAATAAAAAAATGGTACTAACAGCTTCGCCACTATTCACTCAGCATTCAGAGTTTAGTGTTAGGGCTGGTGTCAGGATAATGTGCTACATGTCTTAATATTTGTTAAAGCTAAGTTAATAATTCAAATCACACATACACATAACTAGATTATCACCATCTTGACAATATGAGCACTATTTACCAAACTGGGTCAAAAGTAGAGTCTCAAATGGTAATAAGCTCAGGTAATCAAATTAGACGCCTGATTAGACTCAGTGACAGTAGTAAAAAGTTCATCCAATCCCTCATTAATATGCATGGGTCTCATTATTACACTATTTCAAGATCTTGTTGATACAAGCCCATATTTAAAGTGTGAACAAAATCAAATAACAGGTCCCCGCAACATCGGACGAAATGCTCATTGAAATTAAACACAGTTACCATAGTTACCAGTTTCAAGAGTGCTCTTAAACCTCACCTATTTCGACTGCAAGAATAAAATTAAAGACCTAATAGTGTTTCCTACCTTAAACATTTTCAGCATGTTTTAATGTTTTCTAATTTCATGGTGTTGGTTGTTTTTTTTATTTTTTTTTATTATTATAGTCATATCATTATATATGATGAAAAGCGCTTAGAGCTTCTAAAGATTAGGCGCTATACAAAGTCCTCATTATTATTATTATAAACTGCTTTTGTAAAGATGTTCTGTATTCACAACTTGCAGCAATGGTAAACATTATGTTCAACTGAAAAGTTTGTAAAGAACATGTAGACGTTATTTACCACTAGTACAATTGCACAAACTTCAGTTCCAAACCCTGTGCAGCTCAGCAGCTTTTCTCTATTTCTCAACTTGGCATAATTCTTGGAATTTTTTTCCATTTCACATAACGATGGTCATCATACCTCCTGCCATGGATCATACTAAAATTTTTACATGATTTCCAGTAAAGGTCATTTTGTCCCTTCCTGTTTTATTCACAAGAATCTGAATATTTTTGGTTCTTCCGTGCTGATTACTAACACATTTTAAGAGGCTTCTGTTTCTTTTGTCTTCAACATACATAACTTGCTGGAAACCATTTAAAAAGCAATTCTATAAGGTGGCGCTCTACAGTTTCGTACTTTGCATAGGGTTAGAATTTTAAAGAAAAATAATTTTCTGGGATTTCACTGGTTATACTGGCAATATACCGGTAATAAAGACTTTGTATATCTTAGGTGTTGAGAGAAGAACTTTCAATTACCTTTATTTTGATGTATGATTGATGGGTGTACTTTAGGTTCTAGAGTATACAGCTTGGGCTAACATAAGATGTGCTAATGTAAACAAACTGCTAGCTCCGCATGGTCATTTTCACTCCCTGGACTTCAGAGGTAAATTGTAGAAAAATGGTACGATAACTTTTTTTACTTTTCAGATATTTTGTAATTTGTTCATTGCACTTTCAGAAGCTGCTATTGCCTACTTCAGCAAAATTCGTTTTCCCTAGTTTAATAACTGCTAAAGTTAGTGTACTTTTGATTAATTCTGGCTAATTTTTCAAGCACATGGGAGCATCCATTTTGTTATACCATGCGCTTAGATCATTTATAATTTCCACAAGTGCAGTATCCAAAGAAATATCAGCCACATTACATCAAAGTAGCATTGAGATATGCCAACATTATCTCCATTGTGCATGTTACAAATGCAAACAACTTCACCTCACATACGTCACTATCTGAAAAGTACATATTAACTGGTGAGCGCCCCCAATCAAGCTTGATCATGCAGATGCTTTGCATGAAAAAATATATGGAGTTTAAAGCATCTGAGATACTATTGTAAAGTTAGTCTGGTTCCCTGACTAACATCACTAATTCTAATATGAAAACCTGGTTTCAAGTCAAACATGGATGAACCAAATATCCAGATTTTTTTGGCAACAATCATTTTTCCAGTTTTTTTTATTTTAAATCATAAGTTCATCTTTTAAGGGTCATTTTCGTTGGACTTCTGGCAAAATTGTAAGGGTTGGCAAGTATAATATGATTAATTAGCAATGTAAATTAGATCTTTATATCATTCACCCCTACACCCCAAGCAAGAATTCATTTGAAACTATCACCTGTGAACAATTTTATTTGAAAATTCACACAAAATGTATGCAATTAATTCATCAATGTTCATAGGATATTAAATTAAGAAGAAAAGTTCAATTCCTCAAGCCACATGTAGAATACTAACCTAATATTTACTGTAAGCAAACTGCACAATACAAATTTAAGATTCAGTTTACAACATAACTGTAGTAACTTTGCATTTTCTAATAACATTAACTTGCCACAAACTAGTCTGCAATGATTTTGACAGAGTAGTATGCAATGATTATGACTAGTATGCAATGATTATGACAGTAGTATGCAATGATTATGACACTGTAGTATGCAATAATTATGACATCATGCCTTATGCAATTATTATGAAATTGTAGAGTAATAATTATGGCACTTAATTATGTCATAGATTTCCATCTTAAGAATCTCAATAATGAACCATATCTACAGATAACATCAATGTAACTACTATGACCAGAGATTTGCAATGGTAAAGTTATAAGCAGTCAGACTTGTTCCCTATTTTCTTGCAGCAGATTTACTCCTTTGTCTGCAGGTTTATATGCCAGCCAAGTACCTGCCTGTCAAAACTACAAGAGAAAAGATTGCACAACGTGTTTTCTTCTGCCCAATCCACAGAGCAAACCATTTTTCCATGACCCTGTATAAATGACAAAAATGATATGAAAAAGAATTAATTTTATAAGTAATTGTAAATGCTTTTAAAGGTGAAACTGAACAATATATTGACCTTTGTTACTGAGATTGATGAGGACGTATAACTGAGAAAAAAATTATTATGGTACAGTGACATTAATTTTTCAAGTATTTCTAAAGCAAATTAATAAAGTTAGAAAAGGTATGACGAAATCATTATTTTCATCACTGCACAGCGAACACTAAAAACATATTTAATATAATCAGAAAATCTTGTCCTTCAAATGTAACTTACTTTAATTCTTGATGATTAAAACAAATGAATTTTGAGTAAAGTCATAATTCCGTACCTAAGAATTTTCTATCAACTGTAGGACTATAAACAGTATCCATTTGGTTGACAAAAGGGATCTAAATTTTTACTTTGTCACATATCATGCCACTACATGTTATTCTCTTTTTTTTTACACAGGCAAATGTTGATTGCCAAACTTGAAAAAATATGTTATGTTTTCACCTGACAGGGACCTACCTAAACATCAAAAGTATCCATGATACTTATTAAAACATGAAAAATGTGGTGTAAAAAGTAAACAGAAGGGAGAAAGAGAATATCAATAAAACTTTTCTGAGCTGAATAATACTCCAGAGTCAAATGCAAAATGAGAAGCAATTCATAACTTACTAAAATCCAAAACTGAAAGGCCCAGCAAAAAAGCAAACATCTGATGATAATGACTGCTTCTGTGTGCTCAAGAAATAATAAGACAAATACACTAACTTTGCGTGTCCTTGAAGTACAGAAACAAATTCTTACAGCACAGGCATTACTATTTACTGAAAGTGCCCATCTGGTTAGGACTCCATTACAATACATACCAAGCCTCCAAGCTTAAGTTCCACTCCTGAACAGCGAGATACCTACGAAATGGTAGGAAGAGCAAAATGTATAAAGCAACTGACTGTTTTTCTATAATTACTTTGTGCACTTATTTTGCTTCAAAAATACCAGAAGGCTTATGTGTGTGTGCGTATGAAAGTATGCAGCTGTTATCCATATTAGTATTTTGACCAATACTCTAATTTCTTACCAGTCTGTTACTCCTTGGAAGGCGACCTATCCTATTTCCATTAATGTCATACAGTCGGATGTGTCTATTATCATGAGGAATAGCAATAATGTTTTGGTTAGGAGAAACAGATAGCCTGAAATCAAATAAAAATTTTAAAAATTAGCAAAACTGTCAAAAAGTACTTAATCCCTTACACAACATTTCCAAAACTTGAAATGGACATTCATGAAATATTAACTTCCAGTTGAGTCAAACGTATACATTTGGTTGTGACAAAAAAAACCTAATGGATATATCTAAGATACATAAAAGAAATAAGATTAAAATCTAGTAAAATTCATACAGAGTGGTATATTAGTTTTCTTTAATTTTAAATTGAAATTTCAAAGGTGTAAAGATTTTAGTTTTGAAGACATCAGCAAAAACCTGCTTATTAATTGCATATTTTAGAATACAGCATAGATCAGGCAACATTGTGGTTATCAGACCCTATCCCTATCAAATGCATCAAAATCCATCAGTCATTTAAGTACCTGTTAATTGCAGAATCCAGTCTTATTGTTGCTATTGGTGATCTCATGTTCTTCAGATCCCATACTTTCACAGTTCTGTCATCACTTCCCGACACAACCTTATCTTGTCTTGCAAATCTAGCTGTTGTTACAGGTCTGAAAAAAAACTAGTACTGTCTGTGACAAAATCTACACAGATGTACAATTTGTTAACAATTTCTGTCGAGCACAGCACAGAACAAGTTACAAATATTGCTGTTCATGTGTTTTGTACAATATGAAGAAATTAGATCATTGTCAACAGTTATGAAGCAAAGCTCCACTAAACTTACCATAGTCTTGTAAATATTAATTATAATGCAGAAAATGAATTTAGACTAAAGTGACTTAACATTATAAACAAGTAATGTGCTGAAACACCATTAAACAAACCAAACAAACTACTCAGCAATATGCTGACAAAATATTAAACAAACCAAAACAAATTGCCCAGTAGTGTGCTGACACCATTAAACAAACCAACCAAATTACCCAGTAATATGCTGACACAATATTAAACAAACCAAATTACCCAGTAGTGTGCTGACACAATATTAAACAAACCAACCAAATTACTCAGTAGTGTGCTGACACACCATTAAACAAACAAACCAAATTACCCAGTAATATGCTGACACAATATTAAACAAACCAAATTACCCAGTAGTGTGCTGACACAATATTAAACAAACGAACCAAATTACCCAGTAGTGTGCTGACACAATATTAAACAAACAAACCAAATTACCCAGTAATATGCTGACACAATATTAAACAAACAAACCAAATTACCCAGTAATATGCTGACACAATATTAAACAAACCAACCAAATTACTTAGTAATATGCTGACACAATATTAAACAAACCAAATTACCAAGTAATGTGCTGATACAATATTAAACAAACCAACCAAATTACCCAGTAATGTGCTGACACACCATTAAACAAACCAACCAAATTACCCAGTAGTGTGCTGACACACCATTAAACAAACCTACCAAATTACCCAGTAATATGCTGACACAATATTAAACAACCAAACCAAATTACCCAGTAATGTGCTGACACAATATTAAACAAACCAAATTACCCAGTAGTGTGCTGACACAATATTAAACAAACAAACCAAATTACCCAGTAATGTGCTGACCCAATATTAAACAAACCAAATTACCCAGTAGTGTGCCGACACACCATTAAACAAGCCAACCAAACTACCCAGTAATGTGCTGACACAATATTAAACAAACAAACCAAATTACCCAGAAATGTGCTGACACAATATTAAACAAATGAACCAAATTACCCAGTAATGTGCTGACACAATATTAAACAAACCAAATTACCCAGTAGTGTGCTGACACACCATTAAACAAGCCAACCAAACTACCCAGTAATATGCTGACACAATATTAAACAAACCAACCAAATTACCCAGTAATATGCTGACACAATATTAAACAAACAAACCAAATTACCCAGTAATGTGCTGACACAATATTAAACAAATGAACCAAATTACCCAGTAATGTGCTGACACAATATTAAACAAACAAATCAAACTACCCTAAACCCAGTAATATGCTGACACACTGTTAAACATACCAAACTACACTGTAATGTTCTGACACTGTTAAACCAACCAAACTACACTGTAATGTGCTGACACACTGTTAAACCAACCAAACTACACTGTAATGTGCTGACACACTGTTATACCAACCAAACTATCCTGTAATATGCTGACACAGTTAAACCAACCAAACTACTCTGTAATGTGCTGACACACTGTTAAACCAACCAAAACTACCCTGTAATGTGTTTTCACTGTTAAACCAACCAAACTACACTGTAATGTGCTGACACTGTTAAACCAACCAAACTACCCTGTAATGTGCTGACACACTGTTAAACAAATGAAACTAACCAATAATATGCTGACAAACCATTAATCAAACCAACCAAACTACTTTAGACCCAGTAATGTACTGACAAACCATTCAACCAACCAACCCAACTACCTTAGACCCAGTAATATACTGACAAACCATTCAACCAGCCAACCAAACTATCTTAGACCCAGTACTGTACTGATAAAAAATTCAACCAACCAACCAAACTACTTTAAACCCAGTAATGTAATGATAAACCATTCAACCAACCAACCAAACTACCTCAGACCCAGTACTGTACTGACAAACCATTCAACCAAACTACCTCAGACCCTGTTATGTAATGATAAACCATTCAACCAAACTACCTCAGAACCAGTAAAGTAATGATAAACCATTCAACCAAACTACCTCAGAACCTGTAATGTAATGATAAACCATTCAACCAACCAACCAAACTACCTTAGACCCAGTAATGTACTGATAAACCATTCAACCAACCAACCAAACTACCTAAGATCCAGTAAAGTAATGATAAACCATTCAACCAAACTACCTCAGACCCTGTAATGTACTGCAAATCATTCAACCAAACCTTATCACTCTGTAATGTAATGATAAACCATTCAACCAAACTACCTTAGACCCTGTACTGTACTGATAAACCATTCAACCAAACTACCTCAGATCCAGTAATGTACTGACAAACCATTCAACCAAACTACCCCAGACTCTGTAATGTAATGATAAACCATTCAACCAAACTACCTTAGACCCTGTACTGTACTGATAAACCATTCAACCAAACTACCTCAGACTCTGTAATTTAATGATAAACCATTCAACCAACCAACCAAACTACCTTAGACCCAGTAATGCACTGATAAACCATTCAACCAACCAACCAAACTACCTCAGACCCTGTAATGTACTGACAAATCATTCAACCAAACTACCTCAGACCCTGTAATGTAATGATAAACCATTCAACCAAACTACCTCAGACCCTGTAATGTAATGATAAAACATTCAACCAAACTACCTCAGACCCAGTAATGTACTGATAAAACATTCAACCAAACTACCTCAGACCCAGTAATGTACTGACAAACCATTCAACCAAACTACCTCAGACCCTGTAATGTAATGATAAACCATTCAACCAAACTACCTCAGACCCTGTAATGTAATGATAAAACATTCAACCAAACTACCTTAGTCCCTGTACTATAATGACAAACCATTCAACAAAACTACTTTAGACCCAGTAATGTACTGATAAACCATTCAACAAAACTACCTTAGACCCAGTAATGCACTGATAAACCATTCAACCAACCAACCAAACTACCTCAGACCCTGTAATGTACTGACAAATCATTCAACCAAACAACCTCAGACCCTGTAATGTAATGATAAAACATTCAACAAAACTACCTCAGACCCTGTAATGTAATGATAAACCATTCAACAAAACTACCTCAGACCAAGTAATGTACTGACAAACCATTCAACCAAACTACCTCAGACCCTGTAATGTAATGATAAACCATTCAACCAAACTACCTCAGACCCTGTAATGTAATGATAAACCATTCAACCAAACTACCTCAGACCCAGTAATGTACTGACAAACCATTCAACCAAACTACCCCAGACTCTGTAATGTAATGATAAACCATTCAACCAAACTACCTCAGACCCTGTAATGTAATGATAAAACATTCAACCAAACTACCTCAGACCCAGTAATGTACTGATAAAACATTCAACCAAACTACCTCAGACCCAGTAATGTACTGACAAACCATTCAACCAAACTACCTCAGACCCTGTAATGTAATGATAAACCATTCAACCAAACTACCTCAGACCCTGTAATGTAATGATAAAACATTCAACCAAACTACCTTAGTCCCTGTACTATAATGACAAACCATTCAACAAAACTACTTTAGACCCAGTAATGTACTGATAAACCATTCAACAAAACTACCTTAGACCCAGTAATGCACTGATAAACCATTCAACCAACCAACCAAACTACCTCAGACCCTGTAATGTACTGACAAATCATTCAACCAAACAACCTCAGACCCTGTAATGTAATGATAAAACATTCAACAAAACTACCTCAGACCCTGTAATGTAATGATAAACCATTCAACAAAACTACCTCAGACCAAGTAATGTACTGACAAACCATTCAACCAAACTACCTCAGACCCTGTAATGTAATGATAAACCATTCAACCAAACTACCTCAGACCCTGTAATGTAATGATAAACCATTCAACCAAACTACCTCAGACCCAGTAATGTAATGATAAACCATTCAACCAAACTACCTCAGACCCTGTAATGTAATGATAAACCATTCAACCAAACTACCTTAGACCCTGTACTATAATGACAAACCATTCAACCAAACTACCTCAGACCCAGTAATGTACTGATAAAACATTCAACCAAACTACCTCAGACCCAGTAATGTACTGACAAACCATTCAACCAAACTACCTCAGACCCTGTAATGTAATGATAAACCATTCAACCAAACTACCTCAGACCCTGTAATGTAATGATAAAACATTCAACCAAACTACCTTAGTCCCTGTACTATAATGACAAACCATTCAACAAAACTACTTTAGACCCAGTAATGTACTGATAAACCATTCAACAAAACTACCTTAGACCCAGTAATGCACTGATAAACCATTCAACCAACCAACCAAACTACCTCAGACCCTGTAATGTACTGACAAATCATTCAACCAAACAACCTCAGACCCTGTAATGTAATGATAAAACATTCAACAAAACTACCTCAGACCCTGTAATGTAATGATAAACCATTCAACAAAACTACCTCAGACCAAGTAATGTACTGACAAACCATTCAACCAAACTACCTCAGACCCTGTAATGTAATGATAAACCATTCAACCAAACTACCTCAGACCCTGTAATGTAATGATAAACCATTCAACCAAACTACCTCAGACCCTGTAATGTAATGATAAACCATTCAACCAAACTACCTCAGACCCTGTAATGTAATGATAAACCATTCAACCAAACTACCTCAGACCCTGTAATGTAATGATAAACCATTCAACCAAACTACCTTAGACCCTGTACTATAATGACAAACCATTCAACAAAACTACCTTAGACCCAGTAATGTACTGATAAACCATTCAACCAAACTACTTTAGATCCTGTAATGTACTGATAAACCATTCAACCAACTAACCAAACTACCTTTGACCCAGTAATGTACTCATAAACCATTCAACAAAACTACCTTCAACTGGAAGCCAAGATAGTTGGTAAAGTGTTGGACTTGTTATCCATGGGTTGTGGGTTTTATACCTCTCCTGGTCAACCAGAGTCAGTGACCTCACAGTGTCCTAAGGAAAGGCACTTAGCTCCCATTTCCTTGTCAAGATTTAGCCAATAATGTGTTAAAAGTTACATCAAAATCAACAAGTCATCAATCTTACCTAGTAACTTGCTCTAAAAAAAGGTGTATAAAAGACATAAAACAGAGGGTTTTTTCTGTTTGATAACAAAGTAGAGAAACTAGAATGAGTTTAAAAACCAGTGAATAATGTTGTTTTGGTCCTATCTTGTTAAAACTTAAAATTTGCTTAAGAAGCTATTACCACTGTCCAACAACATAAGCCAAATTTAACAGGGTGAAAGTCACATGACAGACTTTGAGGTACATCCCTCACACATCAATAATTACCTTGTCAGCCACTATGGATGATATCTAAAATGAAAAGCATGCAGTCCATTCACATAATTCCTGTACTAATTCACATGTACAATACAGTTAATCTACTGAGGGTAACATATCTACAAGCAATGTACAGCCATCAATATGCAAAGTTTGTCACTCAATAAACATATCTACTCCTGCTTCTAATCCCAACAGTCAGAAATTGCTCTCTGAGTATGCTAAGATGAACACAACATGAAAGAAACTGGTCATAAATACAAATAATTACCCCATGTTAGCAATTAATACAACCACAGTGACCTTCTTTCGTTATAACTGTGAAGACTTAACTGATACGAATCCAACTATCACATTTTGCACACTTTGCACATAAACGGTGTTCAAAAAATAAACTTTCAACATGACACTTTAAACAAAGTCACCGAAGAATGAAATACAGGTCACAAAGACGTATTTTTGCAGTAAGGGTGTAACCTTTATCAAGATGCATCCAGTCACCATGTATCATGATTCGAGGTAGGATAGTGTACATATACAGCATGCAAACAAACTTGCGGTCACGAGCTCAATAAACTTAACCAAACTGACATTTTATAATGAGATTCTTTTATAGTAAAAACATTGATGCATACTCATCATTGATTGAAATAAAAACTGTACCTGAGAAATGAACATCAAGAACAAAATTTATACCAAGTCAGTGTAGTGTAAAATTTGGGCAATAATGACCTACTCTTGACATAATGAAGACACAATCAACAAAATTTATATCTTCACAAATTGTCATGCTTTAAGAGAAAACAATATGTACATAGCATGCAAAAAACCTACATAGTTATGAGTTAATTTCTAACACTTAACCTAAGCCTGCAAAATGTAAAATCAAGGTCACAGTGACCATTTTGTAAGCAAGATATATAAGATATACATACATACATACATACATACATACATACATACATACATACATACATACATACATACATACATACAGTAAGACATACATACAGTAAGACATACATACATACATACATACAGTAAGACATACATACAGTAAGACATACATACATACATACATACATACATACATACAGTAAGACATACATACAGTAAGACATACATACAGTAAGACATACATACAGTAAGACATACATACATACATACATACAGTAAGACATACATACATACATACATACATACATACATACATACATACATACATACATGCATGCATGCATGCATACATACATACATACATACATACATAAAGACATACATACAGTAAGACATACATACAGTAAGACATACATACAGTAAGACATACATACAGTAAGACATACATACATACATACATACATACATACATACATACATACAGTAAGACATACATACAGTAAGACATACATAATCAGCAGCTAGTTTAATGATTCAAGCTTGAATACTTAAAACACAAATTTAACCGTCAATGAAATAATGAAATATGGGTCACAGTGTGATATTAACAGAGATATATACAATCATCTAATTTGTTAATTCAAGGAGGAACTGAGCTTGAAAAATAAACCACAATATTTAACCAATGTCAGTGAAGAATGAACCATGTGCCAAAGTCACCCTTTTTTATGATAAGTGTACAGTGTGTGTGATTAGGATTTTTAACGTAGTCTTAACAAATTTTCAGTCATGTTGCTACAATGTCTGCAGTGATGCCCCAGTGATAGACAACGATTTAAACTGCAACAATGCAGACATCGTAGCGATATGACTGGAAAATTGTTAAAGCTACTCAACCTACATTAAAAATCTAAATCACACACATACACAATCAACATTAAATCTAAATTACACACACACACTAAATCTAAATCACACAAACACACTCAACACTAAATCTAAATCACACACACACACTCAACACTAAATCTAAATTACACACCCACACACACACTCAACACTAAATCTAAATCACACACACACACACACACTCAACACTAAATCTAAATCACACACACACACTAAATCTAAATCACACACACACACAGTGTGTGTGTGTGTGTGTGTGTGTGTGTGATTTAGATTTAGTGTTGAGTGTGTGTGTTTGTGTGTGTGATTTAGATTTAGTGTTAATTTAGTGCTAAGAAAAGTGCACTGCACCAAGATACATTACAGTAGCCGTTTCTGATCTGATGGTTGGATTTGAACCTTTTGACTGCATGTCCAGCATGCAAATCACTGCGCCATCACATAATAAAATAGAATTCCACAGTACAAAAAAAGTTTACAGTAATAAAATATTTCAGATTGTATAAATGTTTTATTTGTAAGCCTGATTTTAATATAGCTACAAAGTATTTACAAAAATTGACTTTGAGCTTATATAAAAGAACTGGACATTTACCTTAATTTATGGAACGGATGGATGTATGGATGGACATACAGTTAGACATAAAACATGGATACGGTTAGACATAAACATGGAAACTAACGTGAAGCTATGTCAAGTTTATTCTGGGGGTGGGGTTGGGTGGGGGAGCAGCAAAAGATTAGAATCATATAATTAACACAATCTACAAGACATAACTGAAACATACTGCTGGAACACTTACTGTGTGTGTCCTTGGAAAACACTGACTGGCATATTCGGATCACGGAAATCCCACAATCTAAATGTTGTATCTTTTGAAGACGTCACAACTAACTTTTGGCAGGAATGGGCTCTTACATCTGTCAATTCCAGGTCATGACCTGAAGTAAAACTAGTCACTTGTAGCAGAAGTAATAATAATGATAATATAAATGATGAAAACAACAGCTATCCTAATGATAGAGACTCATGAAAGAATTGGTGATTTGCCAGACTTATGAAAGAATTGGTGATTTGCCAGTGATGAAAGAATTGGTGATTTACCAGACTAATGAAAGAATTGGTGATTTGCCAGACTGATGAAAGAATTGGTGATTTGCCAGACTGATGAAAGAATTGGTGATTTGCCAGACTCATGAAAGAATTGGTGATTTACCAGACTGATGAAAGAATTGGTGATTTACCAGACTGATGAAAGAATTGGTGATTTACCAGACTGATGAAAGAATTGGTGATTTGCCAGACTGATGAAAGAATTGGTGATTTGCCAGACCCATGAAAGAATTGGTGATTTGCCAGACCCATGAAAGAATTGGTGATTTGCCAGACTCATGAAAGAATTGGTGATTTGCCAGACCCATGAAAGAATTGGTGATTTACCAGACTGATGAAAGAATTGGTGATTTGCCAGACTCATGAAAGAATTGGTGATTTGCCAGACTCGTGAAGAATTGGCGATTTGCTAAACTCCTGAAAGAATTGACCTATTGCCAGTTGTCAATCATTCTGCTCATTTGACCAATCAGAGAGCGCTATTATACACACCTCCAGGTACTGTTTACATCTGCCATTTTCCTCCGACAAGCTGCTTCTGTCGATATCGACTCGGCTATTGTATATATTTACAAATTTTACAAGGTTCTGCAATTTTTTGATTCACAATGCAATGGGGGCAGTGCAATTCTGATAGTTGTTATCCAGATCGTCAAAATGGAGGAGTTAAGTTTATTCCCTTCCTGAAACTAAAACGTAACTGAATAGTGAAAATCTCACCCCATGGAGAACTCACCCTGGGAGAACTCGCTCAACTTAACTTATTAAATTTATAAAATTTGCAATTTTTTTAACTTTTCCATTTGATCAACTCCGCCCTGTACTTAACGAAAAATAAATGTTATCTGTCCCTTTTGCTCTGCTCTTCAAATCATTATATGCATTTTAATAATATTTGTAGAGATAGTGTTATCAATACTTTTTATTGCAATTACATCTAAAAATGAAACATGTGTACTAGATGCAGTATAAGTAAATTTAATCGTCAGGTGAAAATGATTTAGGCAATCAATACTTTTTTTCAGTTCTTCATTTGAATGCTTCCAGATCATAAATATGTCATCTAAAAATCTGAATCAAAGAGATGGATTAAACTTTTCGTTTTGAATGAAATCCTTTTCTAAATCACACATTTAAGGAAAGAGAATGAAGGAGCCATATTAATACCCACTGATGTACCCATTATTTGTATGTAATTCGTATTATTAAATTGAAAATAATTATTTTCCAAGATAAGTTTTTATTATTTTACAAATATCTTCGCTAGATAGTATGCTATTATTAGGATTGTTATCAAGAAAATATTTGCACGCTTCAATACCATCTGCATGCGGAATGTTGGAATATAGTGATGTTACATCTAATAATACCAGGATTGAAATTATCAGATTATTTTTTAGGTGTACATATGTTAAGAGGGAAACAATCAAATTCCTCACATACTGAATTATTATTTTCAGCGATCTCATTAGTGCATGTTGAAATTTTTTATTTAATTTCAAATTGATGTTCAACTTCTTTAACGTAATCACCTTGATTCACAATAATAATAATGTCTGACTTATCCTTTTTAATCACTATACTGTCGTCATTCATTAGATTATATACAGACTTAATTTCGTCCTTATAAATATTACTATGATATTGCTTTAATTTAGTTAATATCTCTTTTGTGATCGCATATATATAAAAAAAAATATAAATATGAATCACATAAAAGATGACCTAATTATGTTATAAAAAGGATATTTGGGTGAGAAGTTTTGGGATGACTTCTCCAAACTATTGGGGCGACTTCTCCAACCACTCTGGGTCGACTTCTCCAGATACGTGGGGGCGAGTTCTCCATGGGGCGAGTTCTCCGCATACCGACGTAACTTAGAGAAGTGCAAGCAATGGATAAATGCTCTCGCTTTCTGTCTCTGTCTCAGTGTTGTTTCATATGGCAAATATTGCTCACCAATATCGTCTGGTATATATTTTAATGTTATCATGCCAGACATTTTCACAGATTGTTTGTCAGAGGTTAAGCGGTTGTCATGTCACGTGTTTGGTAGGTGGAGTGATCTACCTTATGGCGTAAGGTCAATTGGTGATTTGACAAACTCCTGAAAGAATTGGTGATTTGACAGACTCCTGAAAGATTTGGTGATTTGCCAGACCCATGAAAGAATTGATGATTTGCCAGACTGATGAAAGAATTGGTGATTTGCCAGACTTCTGAAAGAATTGGTGCTTTGACAATTATGTGTGTTATGTACTCAAGAACATTTCTTCCCTTTCAGATGGACATCATTTTCTAGTCAGGAGGACCTAACCACATCTTTCCTCCATTTCTTTCCTAGAATTTATGTGCAACTAAAATTTCAAGGGTTCACTTTCAACTAACAGTGGAAGATAGACATTTTGCAGTGTACTATATGACATCAGATAGACATTTTGCAGTGTACTATATGACATCAGATAGACATTTTGCAGTGTACTATATGACATCAGATAGCTGTGAATTCAAATTACGTCTTATTTTCTGAAATTCCGAGAAAAAAATTGATTAGCCAACGAAATTTATTGTTTCTGTAATCTCTGCATAATCTCTTGTGAAAATTTGCATCCAATCATATGGTATATTTAAACAATTTTGTTCTGTATATAATGTCAACAGAAAAGATTGGTGAACAAGTGACATGTTAATTTTTAACTAAATCTTCCTTTTTTCTTAACTAGTGTGTTGGTGTGTCCTTTTTACCAATTTGTTTACTTTACATGTCTTCAATCATACATTCAAAAATGTATCTAGACTGTATGACTCTCCATGTATTTACTAAGGAGAATCTACTCTACATTACTGATGGATTAAGGCAGCATAACAAGATCCCCACTTGTGATTTCAAAACTGCAGAGACACAAAACAGCACTTAAAATAATGAAGGACAGATAAAGATTCAAGCACCTACCAGTTAACGTGGATACTTGATCTCCACTTTCTGTATCAAACAAAATGGCTGTCCTATCCCATGATGCTGTGATCACCTGACTTCCACCAGCCATCCAATCTGCAGCAATTACAACACCCATGTGGCCACCAAGCTCTCTGTTAGGAATCCTCAGGGTGGATATCTCTGTGATTTTGCTGTCTGTCTGATCTAAAGAAATGTATAAAACCATATTGCCTGTAATGGTCATAAAATTGTTATCCACTCTTACATAGGAGGTGCATGAGTTTTTTTAAAAACGTAGTTTTAACAATTTTTCAGTCATATCACTATGATATCTGCAGTATGGCAGTTTAAAAGTGATGTCTAGCAATGGTGCTAGACATGTGGCAACATGGTCCCACCCATTCACATTATTCTGACACCAAGTCAAGCAGCCCTACGACTAACTCCTTAATACTGAGCACCAATCAAGGCAGCTGCAAATAGCATGGTTATAAGTCTTTTGTATGGCTAGGCAAGGGTTTAATCCCACAACCACCTGCACCTAAGGCAGTCTTTATATTTGGAAGTATACAAAACATTATCTAGGCTGATAGAATAATGTAAAACAGACAAACGACCCAAGATGAGGTGATATTTCTTTCTCTCTTGTTTATTCTCACGCCAAAGGTTTATATTACTTTAAAAAATGGATGAAATCATTGTGAAATTCCGGTAATCATACTACAACCATGCGTTATCAAAATTTAAGTTATAACACAGCATGTTATTGAAGAGTTTTACTGTATCTAACAACCTACGCACAACTAACACTTAAGTTAGCACACTTAGGATGCTAAGATTGTGAAAAGACAAAATTCAATGACGGTCTGATACAAAGGGACATTTTACTAAATTACACATTCAGTTTGAAATAAATTCAATGTTTTTTTCCAATTTTTATCAACTTTTTCACTATACAGTAGTCCCCCTCTTGTACGGCCCCCCTGACCAACGGCCACCCGCTCCAAACGGCCAGAATTCGTTGGCACCGACGAGTTTCTGTTCAAAAGTACCCCTCACGAGAAGCCACCCGGCTAACGCGACCAGCGGCCAGCATTTTTGTGCAATAATATAAAATTTTCCCCCTCACGAGCGGCCTCATTTTATTTTTAAATGTATCCAGAACCAATAATTAATTCAAATCTTGACGTAAGGTAAGTAATTTTGATTATCTCTATCGTAGATACACGTCTCCGAGTGTCAAGTTGCCGTTAAAAGTGTCGACTAAAGTCTAAGATTTAAAGTATATCGTTATCTATGAAAGTCGATGTTTACAGGAAATGGGCTCGATAATGTTTTGATGGAGTTTGGGGTTTAACACCTATGTTGAGTTCTTCTCGTTGATGATTATAACCAGACGTAATTGTTATAATCATAACAAGGGTCAGCATAGGCTAAAAATAGATTTTGTACATTGGCACACACAGAGAACCTTAAAAAAGACAATAGGGTACCAGACAAAGACCGGAAAAATTACGTGACCAAACAATATGGCTTCCTTTACGAAGGCTGCATTTCGTAGACTCGACACAAGTTTTGTCTGCATAATTAAATCGCATACAGTCAGCAATAACCGAATAAATCATTACCAAACACTAAAATGTCATCACGTTAACAGATGCATTATTTTCGAAGAAAGTCGGCTATTCTTCTCGACGACATCGGGGGGAGGGGGGGATGCCGAACAATTGTATGTACAAAAGACTCGTAAAAACAAGTTTATGTTGAAATAATTTGAATAAACAAAGTAATAACCGATAAGAAGGTTATTCAGCAGCAGTGGGAAAATGGAGCAAATGGAAAGATAATTATGTATATACCAAGATGTCAATGACGTTTTTGAATCTATTTGCAAGGTGCATGACAACAATACCCGCTCGCATATCAAACTTACGCCAAGAAAGCAAAAATAGTAACGTATATTCAGTTGAAATAAATGTTATTATGACCAAAAAAAACTTTTATTGATTAATGTTTCATTTAGACAAAGATATTTAATGTTTTGAAGTATGTAGCTTTCTTACTACGTACATTACATATACATGTACTTCTCATAATAAATTTAGCCCCCCTCTGGAACAGCCACCCGCCTTATAAGGCCACTTTCCCGGTGCAACAGGGGTGGCCATATAAGAGGGGGACTACTGTAAACCAAAGGAAACTTTTTTTGTATAAATTAGTTAAATTTCCAAAGGAAAGTATTTTGTTTATTACAAAATTCTGCAATCAATACGAGTTCCTGTTAAACTTTGGCTTGGTCATTTTTTACTTTTGTACCTTCCACTACCTCTTCTTTCTCCGATCCCTCTATCTCATCTTCTCCAGAAGAGTGGTGTAATTTCTGCTGAAAATAAAAACATTCTATTTTAATACTGACATAGTTATGATGTTTAATACATTCATTTCATATTTTCAATATTACACACATATAAAACCTCATGAATTCACAATATAAAAGCATTTAAAAATCTTTTAAAGGATCTCATTGAAAAATTGCAAAGGTAAAATCACAGGTAAAATCATTTGTCATATGTGTTCTCTATCTAACTGATATTTGTGAAATCCTCAATGAGGACATATTTGTATTCATATGGGATGATGAAAAGCCTTCATTATAAATATAAAATGAATGCCTTTTCTCATGTAATCACATTAAAAAAGAACAAACAGTCATGTCAACTGAATATCATTGAAAAGGCATCATGGGTGAAAAAAATCTGGAAGAAATTGTAAATAAAAAAAAGTCTAAATGAGAAGATAGGTTTCAAAACCATCATGGTGAAGTGACTTATGTAAGAGCTACTAGGGGTGAAACGATTCATCAAAATATCAATGCATCAATACTTTCACTGAAACGATACATATATTGATACAAGAGACAGAGAATTGATACAAAACGACACTTAACCATACGCATGTTATTTTAGTCGACAACAGCCATGAATAATTATTATTAGTTGCCTTGTTATTTTGGAAAATTATAATCCATCTGAAACAACATTTGCAGTCACCGGTACTCATGTTCATTAGTAAAAATGAAAAATATTATCTGAGTATCTTAACTCACCATCTAAAAGTTAACACAACATGACATGGTTCATAATCTGCCCCCCCCTTCCCATTTCATGCTAATTATCTTAACCCAGAAGCATGTTCAGTATATATTGTACATTCCAAACATGTTCCACATATATAATGAAGTACTTTACTCATCATTTAATAACGACATTTACATGAAGGTTTTGAATTGTATCTTGACCCCTTTGATTGATTTGAAAACTACGCTACAGGTGTGTTGCACGTTGAAAAGTGTTATACCGAATTCTCATTTTGTTGTTGTTACTTTTTCAGCTCCATGTTAAACAATAACCACCAATCAGAAATCCATGCAGCTAGTTCTCTGTGTGACAACCAGGAAGTATTGGCAGAGAAACCTTGATGGAAAGTCATTAAATATGTCAATCACTTAACCAGAGATGCTGTCAGGGGGTGCCATTGTGTGAATCATGCAACAATTTGTACGAATTTGAGTGACTGGAGAACAGTGAAATGCAAAACTCTCTCAATTTCATTGAAAGTCTCACTTATGAAAATGTTCATGGTGAAGTATACAATATTTAACCATTCTTGTCCAGACATCTGATTTTTGGGTAGCAACTGTTCTACATCTGAGTTTTTCAAGCTCAATATGAATGGTTGTGAAACTAAATAAAAGAACAATGTGCTAAGAAATAAAAATTATGGCAAATGTTTGAACCATTCATTAAGAAAGGTTTACAAATTCGTTATTAAAATATGGGCTAGCTAGAAAACCCAAAATGTCTGAGTCCTGATAATACTTGCTGCTGATAGTGATGATGGCAATAATTTTTCAAGCTGGATGAACCAAAAATAGATGGCATGACCCAACATATTCAAGCTGACAAAGCTAGCTATGTAAATGCACCTTCAGAAAGAAACACAAAACAATATCGATACAAAAAAAAAGGAGCAAAGTATGCTCAGAAATAATTAACAGATTAATGTTTATGCAACTAGAGGTGACATCTGTCATAGATGTTGATTTCAGTACAGATATAAGAAAATGGAGCATGAAGAAAGTCAGATAGTAATATTTAGATAAATATTGACCTATGACCATTTCTTCCTCTCCTCGTTTATTTTGATAAAAGGGGAGGTCCCCCATAACATACAATCCTGTCATCATCTCTCCTAAAATTGTACAAGAGAAAAAAAATTTGGAGTTTCCCTTTTCTAGGCAGAGATATTTATTTAACTGGTGAATGAAGGTGCTGATGGAATAAATGAAATTAGTATAGACTTGAGTGATGGGGCAGTTTTCAAGCTGCTCAAGTTTATCGCTTTGTGTAAGTTACACGACAATTATAGGATAGAACTGGGTGTAGTCAACATTTTTCCTTTTTCAAAAACAAATACAAGTATCTATGGCTGCAGTAATCTTTTGCATCTGCAGAAAATAAACTGTGAAAGATTCTGTTGGTATTCAACCTTATTCCCAATGCCTGGATTTGTTCTAAATGAGAATTTCTTTGCATGTGGAAATTGCATTATTTCTACTGTTTTATATATAACATTGTAATCTCTTCCAAGTGAGACACAAAATTAGTAATAATATGTTTTCTAATCATTCATGTTGTACAAAGCAAAGGGTGTTAAATGGCCTGAAACATTACATAAAACTCACTGCTACCAACATAAAGTCTGTTTGAAAGTACTGTTGATATTTTCTTATCAATTAGAATTGCACATTAATATATAACTATGTCAATCTGTGGTCTACATCCTGGAAATACAACCAAGAATTCAACATACATGAAAGGGCACCACCTACCTTTCAAAGATGGAAAGACCATCAAGTTCATATGTGTATCAATAGGAATCGTATCACAGGCTGTGTATCGCAAATTATTTCAATATGTGGTACAGTTGTATCGTTTCACCCCCGATGGCTACAATAAATCCCAGTCCAGATTATGTAATTTCTGATTATAAAATATTGCATAGAATTATTAATCAGAAATATGTATCATATTGTTTGCATGTGTGTTTGATTTGGTGTGTTAGAGGTTCGGATATGGCTGGGTCGTAAACTCAATAAGCACATATCTTATCAAATGGGTCGATCTTAACATCTGCATTTCAATATTATCATTTCTCTAGACAAGTGAAAGCTCATAATATCAAATTCCTTTGTGTGTGAACTACACTGATTGTCTGTCTACACTGTCAGCTGATCATGAATGTGAGCATGAGCTCCTTTCAAATTTCAAAAAGGAGTTTCAAAATACCTGCTTACGGTTACAACCAGCTCGCAATCTCCTGGATTTCTTGAAGATCAGTTTCAATTCATAATTTCTGTAACATCTTATTTAATTCTCCATTATGCATCAAATTTAGTCATCATTGTTGAATCCCCTCGACGTAACATTGTAACAGAGTACCTAGCAGCACGGGAACTGATCAACTGATTGTGACCTTGGCACAAATGTTGTACATTTCAGCAAGATTTTGCTTAGCAATATGGAATCTCTCCCTCTTTCCACTTGATTCGCTGTGACAAATCTCAGGCTTTATATTTTAGTTCTAATCATTTTGGGGAAAAAAATAATTTATGTTTCATTTTCACAAAACATTTTTAATATTTATAGATTAATCAAAATTGTTTGGTTTTGATGATTACAACACCACCTTCATAATCAATGCAAAAAAAATTAACATCCATCTGTCTGCCATATTTATATTTTATCCTTGATGCCTTGCATATTTCTGACATGGTCCATTCAAAACATTCAGGTACTAATAGCTATTAATAGCATCCAAATGTGGTCTCAACTCATCAAGATTACACTGAATAAAGTTTATTATATCTCAATCTTATCCTACATGTAGAAATAATATTATTTTACATTACCAACATTTTACAGGTGAGATCATAATGTGGTCCACTTATTACGCAAAAATAATATAAGATAATGTGCAAAGTGGCTACATTGACAAACAGCGCATGCATAAAAAGCAATAGCTTTAAGCGCTGTGCAGAACTTGCTATTGTCTATTAGTGATGTTGGTTAATAATCAACCTAAAATTTTGTCAAACAGAAAATAATACAGAAACAATTTGAGACTCAGTTTATTTTTATTATTAGAACTTTCATCCTGTTCCAAAATGGAAAGAAAAATTCCAACCTGAAACTCACTCGGCAGCCCACTGGTCAAGTTGGAAAACAAGATGGTGAGTTACTATTAGAATACAGCAATTAATGTAATAAAATAAAGCTGCCCAAATTGGACTAATATTATTGTTCATATTGACTTGATAAAAAATTACAATCATTTAGCCAAGCAATATGCATAAATTTGGTGAGATTCTGTTGAGTAGCCATCGATGAAGAGGCGTGGTGAGATTTTCCTATTTTCAGTTAAGGGTTGCCTTATTTCTTCAGATTCTAGTGTATATATAAATATATAAATAAAGGCTGACATTTTCCTTTTAAAATGATACCATGATACAGTAGTCATAACAGGAAAGTATCACAGCATAATGTACAAAATATGACAGGGTCTTTTGTTCTCAGTAAAGTGTGGTCCTTCATATAACAAGGTCTTACATTATCAGTATAGTCTGGTGTCTGGTCCCTCATAGAGAACAAATTTTTAATTCTCAGATAACAAGGTCCCACATATAATGTAGGTATTTTGCCTCAGTATGGTCCCTCATATAATACTGGTCTTTCATTCTCATTATAGTGTGGTCCTTCATTTAACTAGAATTTCTGGTTCTCAGTAAAGTGTGGTCCCTAATATAATACTGGTCTTTAACTTTAAGTATAGTATGGTACTTTTTTATAAATAATGGTCTTTGGTTCTAGTATAGTGTAGTACCTTATATAATACTGGTCTCTGGTTTTAGTATAGTGTGGTCCCATATATAATACTGGTCTTTCCATCTCAGTATAGTGTGGTCCTTCATTTAACAAATCTCTGCATTTCAGTATAGAATGGTACCTTAACATCATACAAGTATTTGGTTTGCACTAGAATGTGGTCTCTTGTATAACACGTCTTTGGTTTTCAGTGTAGTGTGGCCCTTGTATAATAATGGAGTTTCAGTTTCAGTATAGTGCTGCCCCATGTATAACACGTCTTTGGTTTTCAATGTAGTGTGGCCTTGTGTAAGAATGGTGTTTCATTTTCAGTATAATGCTGCCCCATATATAATACAAATCTTTCATTTTCAGTGTAATGTGGCCCCTTTTATGATACACATCTTTGGTTTTCAGTAGAGTGTGGTCCCGTGTAAAACACAGGTCTTTGGTTTTCAAAGTAGTGTGGCCCCTTCTATAATACAGGTCAATTGTTTTCAGTATAGAGTGGTCCCTTGTATTATACAGGTCTTTGGTCTTCAGTATAGAGTGGTCCCTTGTGTAATACAGGTCTTTGGTTTTCAGTATAGAGTGGCCCCTTGTATAATACAGGTCTTTGGTTTTCAGTAT
Organism: Unio delphinus; assembly: GCA_029339505.1. NCBI lineage: Eukaryota > Metazoa > Mollusca > Bivalvia > Unionida > Unionidae > Unio > Unio delphinus. Next base: position 6,392,515 of record JAQISU010000017.1, on the reverse strand, counting down.
AGAGTGGTCCCTTGTGTTATACAGGTCTTTGGCCCCTACTATGATACAGGTCATTTGTTTTCAGTATAGAGTGCTCCCTTGTATTATACAGGTCTTTGGCCCCTACTATGATACAGGTCATTTGTTTTCAGTATAAAGTGGTCCCTTGTGTTATATAGGTCTTTGGATTTCAGTATAAAGTGGTCCCTTGTATTATACAGGTCTTTGGCCCCTACTATGATACAGGTCATTTGTTTTCAGTATAAAGTGGTCCCTTGTATTATACGGTCTTTAGTTTTCAGTATAGAGTGGCCCCTATTATGATACAGGTCTTTTGTTTTCAGTATAGAGTGTCTCTTTATGTAACACTAGTCTTGGTTAAAGAACCCATAATGGATGAACAGTTTTGATAATGAACCAACTGAAGAAGGTGACCTCACTTTCATCATGGTCGACTTAAAATCACCCCTTCCCCCCAGTCTCCAACATAGTATTTAAGAAGGTGACCTCACTTTCATCATGGTCAACTTAAAATTACCCCACCCCCCTATTCCAACATAGTATTTAAGGTGACATCACTTTCATCATGGTCAACTTAAAATCACCCCACCCACCCTTTTCCAACATAGTATTTAAGAAGGTGGCATCACTTTCATCATGGTAAACTTAAAATCACCTCCACCAACATAGTTTTACTTACAACCATGTCATGTGAAGGGGCATTAATCTGAGCCCTCCAGATGTGAGCCATTCCATCTCCTGAGGCTGTAAGCACCAATTCCTGGGATGGATGGAACCGGATTGCATTGACAGAACCCTGGTGGCCACAGTACTGTAATGTACACTGACCTGATTCAATGTCCCACAGGCGTGCAGAATGATCTGAAAATATGCCAGGTGGGGAAATATACAAGGACAGAAAAAATCCTATTTCTGCTGTATTGTTTCCAGTGAAAACAAAATATATTACAAATAAAAATTAAAAGAAATCAAAGTGAAAATTTTATTTAAGAAGAAAATATATTTAATTCAGACAGTAAATGCGGTGATGGAAAAATATTTTTTTCTGAATATACTGTTTTAACAAAATTCCAATGAGTCTTTCTAATTGGCTGGAAGGGAAATGTCAGTAATAAAATTCATGATATACTGTCTGACACTTTGACTCAATAAAATGTTGTGCCTCTAGTAAATTAGCATAAATTTAGCAAAAATAAAAATCAGCTCATCTGTACACAATTTTCCACTCTTTATTAAAATTGAGATACAGGTCTAATTATTTTTAAGATGATGGTGGGTTTACTGTTACAAATATCCATGTTACCAGCTGTTAATGTGTCAGTGGTAAAAATGGATACAATATAGCTGACTGAATGATGGTGGGTTTACTGTTACAAATATCCATTTTACTGGTCATTAATTTGTCACTGGAAAAACTCAATATGTTATAGTTTATTACATGATGTTAATGTATTTTTTTATTGACACAAATATCTATTTTACCAGCTATTAATGTGTCACTGGTAAAACTCAAAAGTTACATTACAATTTAAACCAATATAATCATCATCCGATTCTCATTTAAAAGAATGTTAGATATACCTGCTGAAGCTGTTCCAATATAGGACTGATTAGTTCTAGCAATGCTGACCTCCCATACCCCATCTCGATGTCCAGTAAATTCCCGCACCACAGAATAAACTGGGGTGGCCTGGCGAAAACTGGACACAATTTTACTTGTTGAAGCTTTGTAAGTTGTCTTAATCTTCTGTGAGAGCTGACTAGCTGCTGAAATACAAATAAAGCATGATTCACACTAGTATTCAGCACTCTCACCATGTCAATATAAAATATTGGTATTCAGCACTCTCACCAGGTCAACATAAAATATTGATATTCAGCACTCTCACCAGGTCAACATAAAATATTGATATTCAGCACTCTCACCAGGTCAACATACAATAATAGTATTCCTCACTCTCACCAGGTCAACATAAAATCTTAGTATTCTGCACTCTCACCAGGTCAACATAAAATATTGATATTCAGCACTCTCACCATGTCAACATAAAATCTTAGTATTCAGTACTGTCACCATGTCAACATAAAATCTTAGTATTCAGCAGTCTAACCATGTCAACATAAAATCTTAGTATTCAGCACTGTCACCATGTCAACATAAAATCTTAGTATTCAGCATTGTCACCATGTCAACATAAAATCTTAGTATTCAGCACTGTCACCATGTCAACATAAAATATTAGTATTCAGCAGTCTAACCATGTCAACATAAAATCTTAGTATTCAGCACTGTCACCATGTCAACATAAAATCTTAGTATTCAGCACTGTCACCATGTCAGCATAAAATATTAGTATTCAGCACTGTCACCATGTCAGCATAAAATATTAGTATTCAGCACTGTCACCATGTCAACATAAAATCTTAGTATTCAGCACTGTCACCATGTCAACATAAAATCTTAGTATTCAGCACTGTCACCATGTCAGCATAAAATATTAGTATTCAGCACTCTCACCATGTCAACATACAATATTAGTATTCAGCACTGTCACCATGTCAACATAAAATCTTAGTATTCAGCACTGTCACCATGTCAACATAAAATCTTAGTATTCAGCACTGTCACCATGTCAACATAAAATATTAGTATTCAGCACTCTCACCATGTCAACATACAATATTAGTATTCAGCACTGTCACCATGTCAACATAAAATCTTAGTATTCAGCACTGTCACCAGGTCAACATAAAATATTAGTATTCAGCACTCTCACCATGTCAACATACAATATTAGTATTCAGCACTGTCACCATGTCAACATAAAATATTAGTATTCAGCACTGTCACCATGTCAACATAAAATCTTAGTATTCAGCACTGTCACCATGTCAACATAAAATCTTAGTATTCAGCACTGTCACCATGTCAGCATAAAATATTAGTATTCAGCACTGTCACCAGGTCAACATAAAATATTAGTATTCAGCACTCTCACCATGTCAACATACAATATTAGTATTCAGCACTGTCACCATGTCAACATAAAATATTAGTATTCAGCACTCTCACCATGTCAACATAAAATCTTAGTATTCAGCACTGTCACCATGTCAACAAAATATTAGTATTCAGCACTCTTACCATGTCAACATAAAATCTTAGTATTCAGCACTGTCACCATGTCAACATAAAATCTTAGTATTCAGCACTGTCACCATGTCAGCATAAAATATTAGTATTCAGCACTGTCACGATGTCAACAAAATATTAGTATTCAGCACTCTTACCATGTCAACATAAAATCTTAGTATTCAGTACTCTCACCATGTCAGCATAAAATATTAGTATTCAGTACTGTCACCATGTCAACATAAAATATTAGTATTCAGCACTCTTACCATGTCAACATAAAATCTTAGTATTCAGCACTGTCACCATGTCAACATAAAATCTTAGTATTCAGCACTGTCACCATGTCAGCATAAAATATTAGTATTCAGCACTGTCACTATGTCAACAAAATATTAGTATTCAGCACTGTCACCAGGTCAACATAAAATATTAGTATTCAGCACTGTCACCATGTCAACATAAAATCTTAGTATTCAGCACTGTCACCATGTCAACATAAAATATTAGTATTCAGCACTGTCACCATGTCAACATAAAATATTAGTATTCAGCACTGTCACCATGTCAACATAAAATATTAGTATTCAGCCCTCTCACCTGGTCAACATAAAATCTTAGTATTCAGCACTCTTACCAGGTCAACATAAAATATTAGTATTCAGCACTGTCACCAGGTCAACATAAAATTTTGATATTTGACATTACTCTCACCAGAAATTGAACTTAAAACATTGCTAATCGACATTGCTCTCTCTAGAAGGTCAACATCAAAAATACATTAACCTCATCTAAACGTCAACATCAAACACTGTATTTGGTAGTACTCTCACAATAAGGTCAACATCAAACACTGCAATAAGAATTTACTCTCCCCAAAATGTCAACATCAATTTAAACTGACCATTTTTGCATCAAACAAATACATGCTTACTCTTTATAAACAAGGCATCTCTTTAATAATGCTCACTTATTAAAATGGATCAAATTCGTTTCGTCCCATCATTTTGTGCTATGTAACTGTCAAGTTTATAGCAATCTCTTGCTCAGTGTAGTTAGTGATAACAATATTTTGTTACAAAAACATGGGGGACCCCCAGTGGCCGAGTGGTCTAAAGCACTTTCCGTTACGGATCACTGCCATCTCACCTGTCTGCGTGGGTTTGAGTCTAAGATTTGGTTAATGTAGTTATGTGAAAACGCTTGCCAGTAGCTTCTCGTGGGTCGGTGGTTCTTTTCGGGGGGTTTTCCGGGTTCTTCCTCCACCAATAATACTGGTCACCATGTATAGCCTATCATGTGCTTAAAAATGGCGTTAAACTCTACAACAACAACAACAACAACAACAAAAACATGTTTTCAATGCATAATGGTTAGCTTGATATACATAGTTTATTTGTTTTGTTGTTTTGGATTCATTAACTTCACTGGTATGTTTACCATATTACTTACTTTATCATCCCAAGGAAATGGGAGAGTCTTTCCGAATGATACAATGAAGTAGCCATACCATACTGGCTGGGTATTGAACCTGTACCTATTGTAGTGCGAGTCCAATGCTCTACTACAACTAAAACATTGCTTTTGTCTTGTACATTATTAGTTCAGATTTTATTATACTGGTGTATGTCAAATAATGAGCAAAAACATATGGACTATCATTACTTGGAATTTTACAAGTAATGCATTAGCTTTACTTTGATAAGCTTTTCTCTCCTTACATCTTTGAATACATGTACTCATATAACTGTTATATGACACTATGTATAAAGGTCATTCCTTAAAAAAAAGACTAATTCTGACCAGTCTCTAACTAACCACTACAGACATGTTCGACAATGTCCAGTATTCAGGGTCACCACTATGGACAGGTTTGCCTGTATATCACCTACTTCTGAGAGCACAGGCAGCAGTGTTAGGGTGTTCTTGAGGTTGAGAAAACCCTTGACCTGACAGAGAAATCTACCAATATTTATCATGTACAATGTACATGCACTTGGATACTGTGGGAAAGACCAAAGTACGATTAGGCAAAGATATAAGCCCCATCTAATTTGGGTGAGAAAACAAGATCCAATTCTATAAACACTAATTTCTATTACACACCCCTATGAAGATGATATGAAGATGATTGCTGGTGAATTATTGAATTATTCATTTTATTATTGATATTTTTACATTATCTAAGGGTCTAAATGCAGAAATGTACAACGATTGTACATGTCTGCACAAAGTTAGGCCCCTAAGCCTCCTTTATATTTGGGTAGAATCAACTCTGTACTGCTGCCCAGAACCTCAGAAGAATGTTTGTGTATGTGATTTGAATTTTTAACATAGCTTTAAAACATTTTCAGTCATTTCACTACAATGTCTGCAGTGTGGCAGTTTAGCTTTAAAACATTTTCAGTCATATCATTACAATGTCTGCAGTGTGGCATCATGACACAGACAAGTAGCATCATGTCCCATCCATTCGCATTATCCTTACACCAGGCCAACCAGTCCTAACACTAAAAGCTAAATGCTGAGCACCAAGCGAAACAGCTGTTGCGTCATTTTTATAAGTTTGTGTCTTGACTCAGCCTGGGTTTAAATCCCACTATCTACCACATCCAAGATGGATGCTCCAACTACTTAGGCCACAAGAGCGGTCAAAACTCAGGGAGAAGGAATAGCTGAGAACTAGTGAAAGATTCAATATTAATGCGATTTTATCTCTGCGGACATCGACACATGGATAGTACCATTGTTTATCTCTATATTGCAAAGGAGAGCTATAACTTAAAAAAGACAAAATATAGAAAATACTTGCATCGTTTTGGCTGCTTCACACTGGGTCCAGCATCTACTGTATCCGGTGTTTCTCCACCATGTTTTTCTGGAACACCACTGAGGGAATCTAGACGTTCCTGAAGTGACTCTACCTTCTCTTGCACTGCCATCAGAATTAGACATGCTCAGCATTATAATATAATATTTTATAGTTATAATATTTTGTGTATTGTCAGTTACAAGATTTCATTAGTACTAAATTAAGTTCGGAGTTTTTAAAAGACATTTAAAGCACACATGCATTGCTTTCTTCACATTTTGTAGTAGTTATCTGCTTTTTCTGTTTTCAGCTCTAAGATAAACAACACTCGTTAATTTTTCTCAAAATTCCTCATTTTTTATTTTCTTCTTTGATGAGTAATGTTTACAATGGTGGACATGAAGGATTTTGACACCAGCATGAGCTTTGTGAATATTTGTGTACTTGATTGGTAAATTACTTGTTAATCAATTTAATTTAGACTGTTGAACTTCACACTGTCCAGTTGCAAAGTGCGGAAAAAAGAACCATATGAATTTAGTTTTCTTCTCATTTTTTTTACCTCAAGTGTAATTTACGTCTATATATTTGTTTGTTTTGGTCACAAGAACATTAACCTTCAAGTATATCTTTATCCAATTTACCATTTACACAATTTGAAATCCAATTTCCTGCTGAGACCTTTATCTTTGACCCTGTGATACATTTGTATATGTCACATGATCAACCCATGAGCAAAGTCTAGGGTGACGATTCAATAAATGCAACTTTAAGAATAAAACAAAGAAACAACACTATAACCACTCTGCCTAATGACACTGTCCATTTCTTACCACAAATCACTAGGGAAGTTTAGCCTTGTAAATATGTAATCCTGTGAGAAAAGGCTAAAGTAAGAGAGAAGGAGATATACCCAAAGGCAAACCTGTACTCATTAACTGTAATGTTGTTCCTTATCTCTTGCAAGATTTCTTGCAGGCAGATAATTGTTTTGTATCTTCAAAACAATTAGTGCTAGAAAAAGACTATAGGCATATTTAAACACATAAATGTAGACTATCTGGACACGTAAAAGTTTTTAACACTTACAACTTTGATTTTCCAAATAAATAGTTTCAAACTCCTTTTCAATCTGGCTAAAGAGCTCGTTAAGTCTTGACCTGCAACGATAATATAATAATGATTATAATAAGAGACCAATGAGAGCCTGATATCACTCCCCTGGCTGACATCAGAATATATCCAAATGCAAATGCAGATAGCCAAGAAATCTAGCACAGCAAGCTATCTTTCGTACAAATTTCTTTCAATAATCTTGTAATGAAAGAGAAAATAAGTATTAGAAGCTTTTCTTACTTTCACATCTTCACCCATATTTTATGCGAAAATCCAAGAAATTAAAAAGGCCTTCAAACCAGGATGATTTCTTTCAAAGTTTCTAACGTTCTGCTTCAGCCTGATTTTATTAAATACATAGTTGTGTAAATGATTTTATAATTATTTTTTAGTAATGATGGCAGACCAACATCATATTTATAAATGTTAAAGGCCTCAGGCTAATATCAGTATA